>CM052261.1:3528375-4128375 GCA_028455795.1 Lasioglossum marginatum | reverse complement strand
CCTCTGTTCAAATTATACGAATTTCATTTAGTCAAGGTTTACGATAGAGAAGAGCATAGGAATATGAGATTAACACTAAACCTACCGAGCCTTAAAAGTAACTGGTACATGTTCGATTATAAAAATGAGAAGATTGATTTTATTTAGACTTTGTGCAGCTTCTATTGTAATATGTGCTCCACTAAAGATATCTATACAATCATTTCTTATTAAATTATTTTTATTTTATCAATAATCGTAAAATAAAAAATTTGGAACCGGTCATTTTGACCGGTGATGGTAGATTTGCTGTTAAAAAAATAAACAGTAGAGATTTAAGGAATCTCATGCAAAAGAATGCACAGAGATTTCGCAGGTTCCGAATCGCCACGATGCGTTTTCGTTTCCGATACACGATTTCCCATGGTCTCTAATAAATTCGTTACCATATCTTTCCGTACACTTATACGCGACTATTTGCATGGATCCCGAAGTGCAGTTATCATGCATGCACCGAGCGTAAACGTGGGAACAGCAGGTTCCAGCCGGTAATTTAAACATAAACTTCACGAACACAGGGGATTCGCATCCTTGAATGAATGGAACGGCAATTTCCAATAGAGCGCATAGCAATCGAGCTTGAAAAGCGATGAAGTGGACTGTAGAATCGAAAAGTGTCATTTGTATTTATTGTCTAGCAGCTGATACAGATTCACTGAACTCCAACTGTCAAACTTCACATTCTGAATATGCTCAGCAGTTCATGTTTGTCAAGCTTATACTAATCTTGGCTTTTTCCTTTTTTGTTACAGGTAAGTCTCTACGAAACATCACTGATGAAGCCTATTCTTAGGAGATTCGGTAAGTGATAAATAGATCGCGGATTTTTGTGCAAATCTTGCTGCATGATTTATAAAAATTTCCAAGCACATCCGCGGTCTAGAGATAAAGAATTATTGTTTTCGATGTGGATAATGTTCATCGAAGCTTTTGCAATCATCCTGTTGCGTATCAGGAATATCATCGTGAAATTGCCTGAGAACGGAGTCCGATCCCTCGCGTAAATTTGCAGGGAATCGTTAGAGCAGTTTTCCAGGGTCGGAGCCCAGAAGTGACATTTGAGTCCTTGTTAAGGATTGGAGCGCGACCTCTTTGTCTATCGGCTCTGGATCTCGTTCTTTCCACCGGTTGCATCGGCTTCACCTGCAGGCGTCTCGCTACGCGCCAATCTGAGCATCTCTGCTCGCCCCCGCGGATTAGCGGGCCACGATCCCCCTGTCCTGCCTCTGTTCTCTGATATACAGGGTGACCCGAAAACCCCGACACAAGTTGCACGACAAATCATTTTTACTGTCGAAGCAGCACGAAATAATAGTTGGCCTGGATTCTAAATAATTTGTGGAAGTTGGATTATCATTCGAGTACTCCTTCTTTTAACAGCTAATCTGACTTGAAAAGTACCACAGCCTGTCCCCATTAAACCGCCCTAATGTGTGCAGGCTGATTCGCAACCGCGGGGCGAAGCAGGAATCTCAGAAATCGTAAATTACCGGGAATTTTTCATCGCGCGACTATTAATAAAGCCAGGTCAAATTACCGTACGACTATATACGATGCATTCAACACCGCGAATATTCTTAACGAACTTCGCGGAATGAGGTTCGCGATGGTCCGGACAGTAACGAATAAGATGCGAAGTTGCTCGAAAGATTCTCGGGCCACGACACTTTCGATTATCGCGAAACGGCCAAGGTTTAGCAATGGCCGGGGTCTAAGGTCGCGAATCTCTTTGCCACATCATGCAAATTTACTGCCCGAGCCCTTCGAGCCGTCGAGGGATAAATGGCGACGGGGAATTAAGTAGTAAAGGACTATCACTGCGAAATCAGACGCACCAGTCGCGTCCTCTGGATTCCATTACGCGAGCCTTCTTCTCACCGGTTTCATCGCGTAATGATTAGCTTTCTTACGAGGAGTCGTCAACAGAATTACACCCCGCTATTATTAATGTCTGGTCTTGCCTTTATTTATTTTCACTCGTTTGCGAGTGGCTGAAATGTGTATTAAATTTATTCCTGATATCCCGCAGCCTTTAACTTGTATTTCCCTCTGTTACCCGTGGTTGCAAATTATTCAAATAACGAAGCTGGCAAAAATTCTCTTGAGTTATGTGCAAACCACACGAGCTATGTATGAGAAGAAAGGTCTCCGCTATTAACTAGTTTTATGAATTGTTCCCCAAGATTTTGGAGATAGACTTTCGAGATACCAGTCTGAAAGGAACAGGAAGCCGTTTGATGTTTACAGGTCTTTTCCGGAAAATTTTAAACGTACAAATTCCTCTTGCAACTTCTTCAACGATATGATTGATCGATCGTTTCTGTGCGAAACTCTGTCGCATTCCCCGTCCATGTTCCTCCGGTCTCAGAAAACCCCGAGTTCTATCATTCTACACGAACGAAATATTCCCACCGCGGCTCGATCGGAACGTCACTTCGATCACGGAATCCGGCACCCATCAAACGGCAACCTCGAAGAACCAAAGATATTAATCGCGGCAGCACGTTGTCTATCATAAGTAGCGAAATTGTAATTGTATCGAGCGGACGGTGGACAGACAGGGCCGCATCATTGCGATCATCGTACCTGCATATTCTGTCATCCATTATCCTTCTTCTCCGTTGACTCACTCGTTAACTGTCCCTAGAACCTCCTGTGGTTTCGAAATTCACATTTCTCTGCTTTTTGTTGCGTACCACATTTTTCATAGATTTTTAAAATTCTAGTGGCAGGCTCTGGTTAAAATAGAGATATCTGAATATAACGATTATATTGTTTCAACCCTTTCTGTCACGAACATACAGAGCCTAAACTCACTCATCACCAGAAAACATGTATCGGTTCTTCAATTTTGATATTTTCTTCGTTCGTTAAATAAATTGTCGAGGACCATGGTTATGTAGCAAGAGCCTGCAGGTCGCATAAGACGGCCCTGCGAACAGGTTGTTGTTGACGATGCCGGACAAGGGGACGATCTTTCATCGATAGGAGAGATAGGCCGCGGACGTGCGCGACGACAGTCACCGAGACGCACGCTCTGTCAATCGGTCCAGGGATTCTTCAGGTTTCTTTCGTGTCGGTGAAAAATCTCGCTGGGACGACTCTTTGTCGACCGTGAATTATTATGACGTTAACGGGAAGCACGGCCGTGCACGCGGTTGCTTTCTTGCCTGGTTTCCCGATTACACGCGCGTTTCCCTGTTACGCTTGATAATCATCGACACGATTGTTCGAATGTGACCGTCGTTCCAATTGCTGGCTGATCCGAACGAAACCGACGCGACGTCTTTCAGGGAACATCCGGGCCCGATACCATCGGCATCCGATCGTTCATTTCTCAAAAGCAATTTCATCGGCCGATATCCCCTCGGATAAAACGTGTTTTATGCGGGGAAAAACTGAATGCGAATTGTTTCTCAATTTTTATAGTCGCAGCGCGTGCTGAAGTCGGTAAAATCAGATGGTATTTCTGTTTCTTGTAGAGTGGAATACTAAACGAGTATGTCGGAATACTAAAACATAATCACAATGATTGGCATGTATGTATCCCTTCATTGTTTCTTCCTCGATCGTCTTCTTGTACATAAATTCAACGAAATTTCCATTACGTACGAGATGATCTAGCGATAACCGACTTTGATTATCTTCTTCGTGGTTTCGATCAAATACAACTTCCTCAAGGAATTTGTTATACATCAGCTAGTTAAGCAGTGCCTCTAACAAATCGTTCGAATCAATTTTGAAAAAGGTTATTCCATTTTAAAATATCTACAGAGATATTTTCGACTGTTCATCCAACCCGAACATCGAGCCTGATACTATACTTCCCGATTTTCAGCACCATCTAACCCCACAGTCATCCAAACCTGGTCTCCCTTGACCTTTTAATTATCGCTGGTCTAAAGCCGAACACTTTCGTCTCGCATGGGAACAAGCGAGGCCCTCGAAATTTATCGAGTCCTGAATAACGATCGTCGATCTATCCGTAGCCCGTTCGATGCATCGATAGCGTCCCGGCCGAGGATCGTTAGCCTTAACTCGGTGTAGCCGATTGGCGGAAGATCTACGGGCAACAAATGAATAACAAGCCTAAGACGGGGAGGAAGAAGAAGTGGAAGAATCCCTGTGTAAGACTTATCGATAGCGAGAGAAGAGCGATCGAGCGGCCGAGCGGATCGCGTTCGGTAGATATCGGGAGGTGGTATCGGCAGCCGAGACCATATGCACCCGAGAAATAACGGTCAGGATCAACCTACCAGTCCCCCTCTCTCTCTTTCTCCCTCTCTCGCTGCTATCCTCCTAAGTCGAAGGTTCGAGGGCTCGAGTTCGATTCCGCGATACTGACAAACATATTGCCTTATAGCGGCCGGAACAAATGGCAATATATTGCGGCCGCGGTTTCGCGCGAAGGAGGGATCCCTTCGGTAGGTTCGTTCCCATACCAGATAGAGGTGGAAAGATGCTGAGGAAGGAGCAGAGGAGGAAGAAAAAGACGAAGAAGCGACACACAGGCAAACCGTTCGGTTCAGTTCAGTTCAGTTCAGTTCGTTCGTTCCGCTGGCCTCTACTCTCCCACGCGATGGCTCGTATATGCTCGTTCCGGTATGGTGTGTTCTGTAGATCAGCGTGTTTCAGGGTCGGTTTGTTTGAACCTACCACTCCGCAATGATTATCGGCCGGACCTTGCGCCACGATGCGGGCTCCGCTGCATATTCGATACCTGCCGCTCCCGATCAAGATCTACCGCTTATTATTAGATCGATGGGCGGGCTGTCTCGCAAGCTTTAAAAGGATCAGCGTTATCCTTTTGATAGACGCTCGCTTTGATTATCGGCTCTCTCTGTACAAGGTCTTGCGGAAGCGAATTTCGACGGATCATACCGTTTCATCTCTCCTGTGTGTTCTCCATAAACGAAATTCTAATGGGGTTATACATTTTTTGATCTCAAATCGAAAAGTATTCTGCGCGTTATTACTTCTTCATTTTATTATCCTTTATTTTGTATCGCTTAAGCTGTGAGAAGTTTAGCGAACTTTAGACAATAGAGGGATCCTTAGAGAACTTTAGCGAAACCTAAGACAATAGAGAGATCTTTAAAGAAGTTTAGGGAACTCGAGCAGCGCGAAAGAAGGGCAAGCGAACTTTTGCAGGGCACTGTACTTGTTCCCGTCGGCGACCTACCCCAATTCGCTTGGGGAAGGAAACAGAGTAAAAGAGGAATGGAGGTAGCTCGTTGGAAGGATATCGGTGCAGCATAGACGGCCGGCAGGATTTATGGAGGGCAGATGGTGCGGCTACTGAAGTAGCCGATCGTAGGGAAGCCTCGAGCCGATCGGCGAGGACGGTGCGCGAGCAAAAGGGTTGTGGAAGGGAGGATGAGAGGTCTGCTAGAAAGAGAATAAGCGGGAAAGAGAGAGACGACTGGTGTGCACGAAGATGTTATCTCTCCGCTGGGGCGGAACATCGAGGGTGGTGGCTCAGCGCGGTAGTTTATACTTACTCGCACTTACTTTACTAGCTGCTGGCCGTACGAGATACGACGATACCATCTGACGTACGAGCCCCGGCCGCGTTATAAAGACGTGACGATGCGCGATAACGAGGCATAAGAAACGACGGATTATTAATTTCGCGTTGCTGCCGCGCTAGTGACGATAACCCACCGTCCTCCCTGCAACCGAGTGTAACAGGCTCACTGCATCTCTCCGTCTCTCGGTGTCGTTGACTGTTTCCGATGGGATTCGAGCTGTCTCGCGTTGGTGAGAACCGTCGTCTTTTTCCGATCCTTTTCCGCTCTTTTCCTCGCAATTTTTACAGTCTGTCGCACAATCTCTCTCCTCTGTTAACTTCAAAGGGTTAGAGTGGGTTCAAGGATTGAAGTGAACGTATTTTATACTCTCTACAATTTATTTTAACTCCTTGACTCTCACGCGACTCATATTTCGATAATGGAAACAATTTATTTCTGCAGGGATAAGTAAAGCGAGCCACTTATCTCCAAGCCATTCTCATTGAATTGATCTTTTAGGGAACGCTATTTTTATAAAACAGTGTCATCCTTGATCCGTGTGAGCTGTATAAAATATGACCAATTAGAGACTGAAATTATTCGTGTCCGTCTCGGAAGACTCCATCCCTCGAAGAAGTTAATTTTTCAGTCTTTCACTTCCGATGAAGGATTCACGGACTCCCTCATGCATTTGTATGAACGCATGAGTATTTATAACTTCGTGTATTATATACGATCCTGACCTAAAAAGGTTTAATTAAATCAGTTCTTACTCGCGGCTGCTTTTATTCGATACGAATTGATCGGTTGATAGGTTAGCTTTTTTCGTTTTCTTCCAACTATACGTCTAATGTATAATTATAGTCGATAAATTCTATTTCGATGGAAATATCGACGTAGCCGTACCGTTTTTCGAAGTAGAAATTAAGATATAGAATAACTTACCGCGTCCGTTCTTTCTGAAGATGAAATTGCTATGTGATTTTATAAGCCACGCGATTTCCGTGTCTAACTTGGAAAAGATGAGGCACATGTCTGCATTTATCATCATGGCTGCATCTACTGTGCAAGATCTTCGCACGTGCGTTGAATATGTACCCGATGCAGCAGCGTAAAACACTTTCGAAACTTGCATTTTCCTCGAACAGACATTCTTTCGCGCAGCCTCGCTATTTAATATTATGAGACGTTCATTGCACTCTAATCTGCAAACCGACAGGGAAATAAAAATTCTAACAAAATGAATAATAATTTTCTTTTTGTCCGAGGTACGAATTCTCCGCAAGTTAAAACTCTTTAATCGCCATAGACGATCGCGGTAAGCGAAGAAGCGTGTAATATTATTATCGAACGTCAGAAATCTCCCAGAATCTTCTCGGCACTTACAAACCATGCATAATCATTCGTGAAATTGAATCTTGGGAACAGAAGCGGCAGATCATTGAGCAACACGAATTCACCCAGGATCCTATCCGAAAATCTGGAGTGCATTGTTTTTTATTAATTAGGTGTTGAAAATTCGCTAAACAGGTTGCGCCAGTTTCTCGTGCTGCAATTTGAAGTTCTATCTGCATCTAAATTCGCGCGTTCTTAGAAAATAATTTATGACGACAAGAAAGGAAGCAGGAATTTAAAAGATTATATCCTGTTAAAAGTAGAGTAAAACCTGTTGAAATTCGTATCCGAAGGTACAATTTACAACTATTATTTTTAAAATATTAAAAAATGACAAGGGGAGATATACATTATTTGGAGAATGATTCTGTCTATCCTAGAGTGTCTTTAGTTGAAAGAACATTTGCCTAAGCGTGCAATTTAAAATAATTTCCCCGTTTTCCCATTTCTGGCGACTCGTTCGCATATCCTAGTTTCCGCTTTCATGGCTGCTCTGTTCTAAGCTAGACGCATTATTTTCGGGCAATCTGCAAATCTGCGAAGTTTCGCCAGAGCCAATTCCTTGTACGCGCAGTACTGGCCCCGCGACTATGGCAGCGATTGCGGCAGGAACATTTACCGATCGCTGGATCCAGAAACACGTGCGTCACTTCAATCTTCGTTGCTGGGTGCGGAGGCAGAAAAATGCAGTCGCATTAGCCGGTGGCTTGCAAAGATGCTATCTCTCAATTGTCAATAAGCCCTCGGTGGCTGGAAGCCGGCGACGAATCCAAATGCGTTCGCGAGCATACGCGCCAGGTAGTGTGCAGGCCAGGTGCGCGGCCATCAGAAACTCCCCCTGCGTAATAACACATTTAATGCTAATTATGCCGGTCACAGGCGGAAGTCGGACGGCAACCACGATTTCGACATTCGATAATTTCGACATTCGACGATTTCGCTCGGTACCGGTTCGCCGTTCCCCACTCCAATTTTTACAAAATACGGCAAGTGCGTAATTTGAAAACACGAGGAAGCGTGTATATTAACCTTCAACCTGCGTGCATATATTCTAATGTTAACGCTGTACTGGAGTGTAATTAAACCCCATGCATGTTTTCAGTAAAAAATGTAAAGGAAAAGCTTTGACTGCGCAAGTATTTTTACATTATAGTAAAAATACTTCTGTGAAATTAATTATCTTCATAAGAATTCAATATTACTCCTCAATAATATTAAATTTTCTGTAAAATCAATTATCTTCATAATATTTCAATATTAATCCTCGATAAATTTAGATTAAATTTTCTATAAAATTAATTATCTTCATAATAATTCAATATTACTCCTCAATAATATTACTGCATAGTGACCGCTTTTCATAGGAGTTTCTGTAAATAAAATTCATGTTATACTTAACATAGGAGTGCAAAGGGTTGAAATGTACTCGTGTCCCACCATCCTCAGAAATTCATATATGCATCGAGCAGGTAGATGCGGTCATCAGAACCAGCTCGGTGCAATAACACATTTAATGCTAATTACGCCGATCGCAGGCGGAAATAAATACGGCGACGAGGATTTCGACATTGCCGCAGTTCGATACCGATTAACCATATCCGAGAGCCGCGTTCGAGTACGGTCTCCTCTCGACCGGTTTCGCCTTAACCGTTGACGAAATCGCGGCTCCGGTTGTATAACAGTGGAGGCCCGATCGATTCTCGGCCGCGAAATAAACGAGCGGAACCCGCGGTCCCGGCGAGGAAATCGAAAGCGCGTGCGTAGGTATCGATCGAGCCGCGAGTTCGAGTCGCGGGTGCATCGGTAATAAGCACGCGAAAACTCGATCGACTCCGCTTTCGATTTCTGCCAGCCGATCCGTCGATTGTCCGATCCCGGGACACGGTCTCTCTCGCACTCTCTTTCTCTCGTACGGGAGGCTCGTACCGAGCCGTCGGAAAAAGTAATGAATTATGCGGCGAGCGAACGGGTTCGATAGGTTGTGCAGCCTGCACGCGCTGCACTTCGAGATTAATCTGTCACGGGCGCCGTTCTCTTCCTATCGATCCGCGACCGGTTGATAGATCTACGTCGAGCCACGCCTGATTTATATGCTGATGTGACAACGGGACGGAATGTAGTGAAAATCTGCTGCGGGGAGCGGACTCGAACGGGAAGTGCGGCCGATTGTTGCGGAGAAAACGCACTTCTCTGCTGATCGGCCCAGTTCACCATGCACGAACATTAGAATCGACCCGGCCAAGAATAATCAAATTTCGTTGAATTCTTCGAATAACAGCGGAGTTACATCATTTTATTCGTCGAAGGAGACTCTTTTACATATTTATGATTTCTTTTCTGAGTAATACTATTTATAAGACCGGCAAATGGTGATTTTATGCATTCGTGATTTATAGCTGCAATGTAAAATCACAGAAGTTAATGTGTAGCTACAAAATACACTCAATCTTTCATTTAAAATAATTCTCTGCACATTTTGGTCGGAGAAAGGAAAGAAATACGTACACACAGTGGATGATCAATTTATTAGAGACACAGTACGGAAAATACAGTTTTTAACCACGTGGTGGATGGACTGTGGATTTTATGCATTTATGACAAAAATGAAAACAGTTATTCACTGAAATGTACTCAGATCATTCAATTTTCTTTTATTTGTACACGACGTGCGAAGTATATTACCAATTGTCGATGGCAAACACACAGACTGAAGATCATCATTCATTATACATGAACGATTAAAAAGGAGTAAAACTTGTACATACATCTAGTAACGTCATTAAAAAATCGCTTGAACATCTAATGATTATTAACAACCACTTTTAAGTTTTAAATTGACTTGATCGACGCTTCCCATATTCGATATGAAATGTTTTATTTATTACAGTGGTATTTCTCAATCGCTGATTGTTCATAAATCTCGTCGAATTTGTTTCGAAGAATGCGTTTATCTTAATTGAATGCAACGTAAAGGCGACACGGAGTTTCCATCAATAAAAATGATCATTTTTCACGTTCACGTAATAAAGAAAGGAATGGGCGGAGAAAGATTTCTATGGAATGCGATGCTGCATTTCTACCGATGGGAATTGGCGTAGGTCATCGTTCGCGGATGCCCGAAGGCATCAGGCGTCACCTTCCACTATGGAAGAGACGACATCCCGTGCATCCGAGGCGTGGGACGTCATGTGTGGGTGACATACGTGCGAACCAGGACACGGGTCTGTGTCACCGGGTATTCAGATTGTCCTGTTACCAATAACGAGGACTCGCCGTTGAAAGGCAGAACGACGTCATGCACGCGTGACAAATTACCGTCACCGACTCACTAATCCCGTTCCTACGACACTATTAGACCACGGTCTCAGACTCTCTGGATGTTGCACAATCGACCAAGTATCGTGTTAAATCGGTCAATGCGTTGTAAAACCTAATTGCCTCGAGATACCTTCGGACACGGACAAAAGAAACGATTGATGCATAAGTTTCGAACGAGATTTCATCTTAGAAACAAACTATATTCGCAGATATTTCGCAGATATTTCGATAAATGCATTTGGAATTTTTTAATTTGGTTACAGTCTGTCTTTGCTATAAATTAAAAACTGGAGAACGAACATTTTTGTATGATCTTGTTCGCTCCCCATCAATTCCATTCGACTTATTAGATTATGACGTTAGACGATTGTAGATATGTACATCAAGAAGTAGAAGAAGATAAGCATTCATTATAGATGATTAATAGGCGTAGATCCTATCTACGCGAGTAGATAGAATCAATAACAGGCATTAACGACACGGTGCTTGAATGCACGCGTGTCAGATATGATTGTATATTAAAAATTCTAGTATGAAACACTCGATGTCCTGAGTTTAATGTCATTTAGGATTTGCATGTGAAAGATTGAAAAATATTATTGTGGTTGTAGAAAATGACGTTTTCTCTTGATAGTTTCGATAAATTGCAAGTGATATAATGAAACTTGAATTTAAAGGAACTCTGACGTTGCTGTTTCGTCACAAATTTTGACAAAAATGCATAAGAGTAAATGGTTACGAGTATCTCGAGAGCAGAGAGATTGTTGGCGACTTGTAGACGGGAGTGTACGCAGCGCATTTCGAGGGCAGTTCATTAAAATTTATTTATGAATGCCAGGTAAGGGCTCGGCACCTCGTGTGTCCCAGTGTCCCCTTGTCGGCGCGCATTATCATCGCCGCAACGAGTTTTGATCGACGCGAGGTGTGTCATTGTGCGTCCCGCCGCGCGCAATTTGCTCCAGTTCTTTTTTCTAATCGGCCGCAGTTGCACTCTCCCTGCGTGTTGCGCTCTCCGCGCGCGCGCGTTGCACTCTCGACTCGGGCCAGGTAAAGCGTTTTTCTAGTAAACAGGCGCGCCGCGCCGCGCCGCGCCGCGCCGCACGGAGATGACAAAGCGGGAGCCGGCGAGGCCGACGGCTTCAAAGGATGCACCTTCGCGTGATCGTAATTGCCGTAATGAAACAATTTCGTATCGCGGAAGTGTTTTCAATAAGCCGCCCTGCCGCGCGACGATCGCTTACGCCAATCAAAGTAGAGTAACGCGTTGTGAAATTCGACGGACACTCTAATTGAACGCAATGCTGCAAAAACCTGCCGAGTACACATTTTTAAAATTCTGAAATTCTTGCACCATCAATTATAAATATACATATATGTATAAATATGTTTAATATGGTATATATGTACAACTTCAACAAGTAGACTTTCACTGAAATATTCGTGACACAAATTCACAAATAAAAATTAACTTAAAATAGTTAAGACGTAACTTTCACGTAACATAAAATCGTCTTTCTAAAATAGTTTCATAAAAATCACAGCGCACATAAAATCGAGTAAACCATTTGGAAACTTTCCCTGGTGCCATAATCATAAGACTAAACGTTCCCATTGAGTTTCAAGTAAATAGAAACGAGAATGACGTTCTGACCAAAAGGAAAATATAAATGTATCCTAAAGCTGCGAGTTGCCATGGACCGGTTGCGACGACATAGTTTCGTGGACTGTACAGTCGGAACATTCCACCGCATTATCCATCGCTTTCGCCTGGTTAATCCAGGCGGTATTGGCATCGGAAATTTTGCGAGAGATCTCGGTGGCGTAGGTGCAGATTATCTTCTTCTCCCTCTGATGAATCGTGGCGTTTAATACCAACACGTGTGTGAGCCGTAAACGAGCCTGACACATTCGCCTTGACCTCGACATAAGATATTATGCCTATCTATGGTCGTGCAGCGACTCGCCACGAAACGAAGCTTTGATTTATACGAAAGTCGTGGTGGCGTAAATGCTAGGTGCCTTGTGTGCACGGGATACTATCGGAAAAAAGTTTCCTGACTTTTCAAGCGTCTACTTACGGTTGGAGAAAATTACCTGCGTGGCTGATTATGCTTTCGTACATGTATTTCGACAAAGCGAAAGCACCTGTCTCTCTCGCGAACTTATTCTGAAAAAATCTAGATCTTTAAAGAATTTAGAAATACTGTTGGATTATTCCCGACTCGTTAAAGTGATTAAGAAGACAAGTGAATGTCTATGCTCGTAATGTGACTCATTATGTGTCATTGGGGGCGCAAGAAGGGAAATGAAATTTTGTGAACGATACGGTGGATTCGGTTGCTTTGATGTCGCTCGGTTTCAAGCAAGATACACGAATGCCACGCGCGCGATGTTACCGTCACGATTAAGTCGAAACGTGGTGCGAACGAGATATTATCGTTCACTGGTGTGTAGTCCTCGGTGTCTCGTTAATTACTCCGCGAGCTGTTCCGTGTCCCAGAACGGACACGAGGAACATGGACCCTTTCCATACACGACCGAGCAACATTCGGGTCCCGTCTGGCCCGCAATGTGTGTGCCAGTCTCCAGATTTCATAAATTCACCAAGCTTCCGCGGAGATACGACGTTATTAGCGCACGTGAATTATGTGCGACGAGGTAATGGGTAAGCCGCGGGAGTTACAAAGTGCACGTGAAATTTGATTTCCTACAGGAACTGTTTCGATTAATCGTAAACGAAATTCCACTCTGTTCCATTAGAATTTAACATTGGACGATTGTTCGCATGCTTTTGCTCGTTAATATCTAGCTTGAACGTTCTGTTAATTTCATCTTTTTAAAGATGCTTGCATAGTCTTGAAATTATTAGGTCGTTTGAAAAATACCGAGAAAAATTAATTTAAGTAAGTTTTACTGATACCCACCGGTTCCATATTTGGTATAATATATGCATATTCAAAAGTTGCGCGAGAGCGTCACTAAATTTTGTTTTAATGAAATGTACCGTATATGGCACGGTATGTCGAAATGAGTTAATAAATGACGGAATAAGGTATTTTCCATTTTGAAATTCCATTACACGTCGCAGGATTAAAATAACCAGGTGGGTTGCATAAATAATCGTTGGGTAGCGTCGGAGGGTTGAGGATTAGGAGAAAGACGAACAGGGTCGAATAAAATCGCGATCGGAGGATGGAAGGAGGCTTAAAAAGCCCGTATCATGGCTCGTCCGCGACTGGCGTTCAAGGTCTGGCGTTGGTGCTGTTGGACGTGCAAAAAGGCTCGAAAAAAGCGGAAGTATCCTCTCGGTGTCGTAAATCCGGCTAGACGGGGGAACGCGCGAGTCGTACGTATTTAGAGACACATACGGGGCCGGCGATATACATTCGAGATTCCCTCGGCGCGATTCTACCGGCGCGGCGCGGCGAGGCGTTCGCACGAGTGAGTCGTAAAACTTTCTCACCAGGCCCGCGGTGCGCGCAAAGTGAAGCGGCGTGCTCTCTCAAGGATCCTGGCGAGAGAGGAGGATCGATCGCCGCGTGCGTGACCGTGGAAAGAGAACGAGCGATCAAGAAAGAGAGAGAAAAAGAGAGAAGGGAGGACGAGATAGGCCGAATGAAAGAGAGAGATGAGAAGGGGCCAGGCCGTAAGCAGGATACGGCAGGATTCGCGAAGGATTCGCGCCGGCAGAAGCGTCGTCCAACGGCAAGCTCGAGATATTTAGCGGCGATCGGAAACAACAAGCTGCCGTCTAATCACCGATCGACTACCGCGGCGGTCCCTCGAACCCTCGCAGAAGCCCCGCCGTGAGCGTGTGAGCGTGTACCCGAGACCGCGACTGAATCACGCTAACTAGGGGCCAGACCGATCGGCCCTGAAGACCACACACCGGTCGCCGCTTCCTTGCCAGAGATTGAACTCGCGCGAACAAGCTGTGCCCCCTGACGCCAGCTACTCTTTCAAGATTGCCTGGAAAAGGCGATCAGGTTGGATTGGACTACTGCGTCTGAATCCGTTGAAATTTCGACCAAGAAAACCTGAAAGAGCAAGATAGTCTTCAGGTTCTTCCACTGATGTCCAAGATCACTTTTAGGACAAAGTGCTTGTTGTCTTTACCAGACCTAGGCTAACTGGTAGCTATCCGGCGAATCTTCATTGAGGAAACAATGCTTCATCCAAATTGCCGGAGCAAGTAAACAGGTTCAAGTTACAGACTCATTACGGTCTTCATAGCTAGGTTTTTAGAGGATGTCAGACCAGACCTGGAACCAGATTGTCTTGTGTAGCATTGGTTCTGTGGTGTAGAGCCAAAAGCTATTGGTTGTACCTCGTCTAGACTGACCAGTAGTTATTCAGCGTATCTTCATTAGAGAAGCATTCAAATTAGAGACTCATCGTGGTCCCTAGAGCTAGAGTCTTAGAAGATGTGGAGCAGTCTAGACTGAAGGTATAGATTGCTCTATGGTGCAGCCCGGCTTTGATTCCGTTGGAATTGGGAGCAACGAAACCGCACCTACTTGAAACCGACAGTTCTATAAGGCGCCTTTTTCAAAATGCTGCATTTTGTTTCTAGAGGGATCGTGCTTTTTCTATCCTCGAAACATTCGCCATTAATTCCCAACCCTTTCCTTTGAATTTGACCTAGCCTAATTGATCTCTGGTTGAACCTAAAATGGCTCGATCATCTCGTCGCAACGTCTCTAGCAACGAAAGTGGATCGTAACGATGGGCCTCGATGACTCGACGGTCTGTCCTGCACCGATACATGATTGATCCCGGTACCACCATCGCGTCCATAGTAGGATCGTATCGTAAATCGCTTACGAGAGCGTAGCGATCGGCCAGAAAATTTACGCGGTTGTAAATCGTCTGTGCGCGAGCAAACATCCGGAGCCTATTTTTCTTGATCACTTCTCCCAATACCCGCTCCATTATTCTGCGCATGATCGCATCACGATCTATCCGACCTCTGGAAAAACTATAAAATTCGGAGCGCTTGGAGAACCACCCAAAATAAAACATACATCACGTAAAATCCTCATTTTGTGCCTGTAATTGAATAATTTTCTTCTTTATCCAGGCGAGATCATATCTCACAGGACATAAATTGTTTTTGAAAATGTCTCTGCTGAAACACGTTATTTATTACTTAACATTCACGTTTTTGAAGCAACATTCGCCATACACTGCAGAAATAACTGCTTGGTTTATTAGAAGAAGAAACCCGTTTCGAAAGGTTTCAAACCATCGGAGCTTTAAATATCAAAGAAAAATCGAGATTCCAGGCAGGCAGATATTTCTCCCGACACACTCGCGGCCGGCATAATTAACAGCCGATCCTATGAATTATTAATTGGGCGCAATTGCGGATATTATTACGCAGTGTAAATTACCGAGCGCGTAATTAGCAGGTACTTAAATCACCCGGCCGCGAGCGGGAAACTTGAAATTCCCGGGATTTTGTCGACCGGTGAAAGTCTTCGGGGAAGAGAACGCCTGCGCTATGGGGTCGCCGTTTATTCATAAGTCTCAGAACGCTGGCGAACGGGAAGATATTTATTGACTTGCGTGCCATCGGTCCTCGAGATTTTGTTGCTCGGCGAAAGTGTCGTCGAAATGCCGTCGCTGCCATGCGTCGTTTGCGCGATGTTGATGACGTTGTTATGCTCCGAGCCATATGCTGCCTGGTATTCGCTCCTATCCTTTACATCATTCTCTTCTTACCTTTGGTCCTGCCTTTTTTAAACCACAAAATTGAGTGCAAAAATTTAACAATATAAATTATTAGATTAGCAATATAAAAAGTAGGAGAAATCGATGAAAAACTGTATATCGCAATGTTTGTCACTCAAGGTATTAAATGTAATTATAAATATAGATTAAATAGGTGAAAGGTAGTTAATCGATTGCGCCTGTGATTCAATCAGCATACAATCGAAATGATTGCACGGCCATTGCCAGAGGCTATTTCTATAAAGCGCAAATTACATTGTCGCGAGAGCGACGCATCCTCGGTGAATTTCTTACATGTGCAACAGGAATACAGACGGCGCGGTAACAAGCGCATATAAAGATATTATGCAAGGAATGGCTTAACCGTGGATCGAATTATCCGGGAATTGGCGCGATCGAGCGTGGCCTAAGTAGAATTTATCGATCGATATGGTTCACGACGTGCGATCGTGCCGGAAGGGACGCGATCATGCGCGACAACAATACCGCTTATCACTTACGCATCGCGCGCGCATCCCCGTCGGACAGCTGAACAGATAGAAAACGATCGGATCGCGTTCACCGACCCTCCGCGATTCCACGTGGACGTCTTCTCGGCTTGTTATCGGAAGATTGTCACGCCGGTAGATCCGTATCGACGTCGTAGTTCACCCGGTCGGGACGCTGCGCTGGTGTTCTCTCTCTCCCGTTGCACCTGCGAGTTTCGCGCAACGATCCCGAAGGGAAACTCGCGTTTAAATCGGCGCGGTAAATTCCCGATAGTTCCCCGGTTTCCTGTCGGGCCACCGGCTTAATAGGGAAATAAAGCAGCCTCGAAGGACGACGAGGACGAGCGAGGCAAACCTAAGTGGAATATGACGTCGCTCGGTCAGACGCATTTCGGTGGACGATGCAGTGCATCGGGACGCGGCTGCGTTCGTGCACGGGATTCTCAGTCGTTCTTGGGTGAAGTGCGACTGATTCGTAGATCTTTTGCAAATGAAAATTGTCTACGGTGATTGCAAAAAATAGGAAACAAATCGAAATTTCATTCTTTCTTCATTAACTTTGACAACCCTTTGCATCGTACTTGCTTCAACATCGTATAATTGAATTCTATTTTAGCATTACAGGTCCCTTGCCCCGAGTGAGAGTAATTTAAAACAGTATAAAGATCCGCAGTCTATCTATAAACATATACAGGGTGTGGCCAGACGGTGGTACATCCGGGCAGGCGATGATTCTACATGTAAAACTAATTGTAAGTCGAAAGAAAGGAATAACATTTTTTCGTTTGACAGCTCGTTTTCGAGAAAATCGAGTTTGAAAATGCAGCGAATACACGTGCTATTGCATAGGAATCGTTTGACGCGTCCGACCATGATCAACCAATTCTACTTTGTGCATATACTAAAGCACGCGAACCTGACGGAATTTTAAACTCGATTTTCTCGAAAACGAACTGTCAAACGAAAAAACGTTATTCCTTTTTTTCGACTTATTTTTGCATGTAGAATCACCCCTTTGTCGATTGTACCACCCGTCCGGCCACACCCTGTATACGGTTGTGTTTGCGAGAATGTACAGAATTGTTCTACGTGAGGATGGTTCGTGTAGATTTTATTTACAGTTGAAGCAGAGAAAATTCTGAACGCACCGGTCGTCGTACGTGCTTCCACAGAGCTCTATTCTCCTCGACATTATTCCGAACATGTAGCTCAATCAAGGGCCGCAGCAGGGTTGATTATCTTCTTCAGATTTCCACGTGAAAAATCCGAATCTCCCTGGACCAGGAAAATCGGTTTACCGAAAGTGTGTTCGCCTAAGTGAAATTCGCCACGAGAAATAGAAAAACCGTCGAGTGGGACCGCGGGTCTAACGCGGCTTACGTATCGGTTGCGTAAGTCATTGTAATTGCTCATTGTACAGCAATTTACACGACTGTACAGGCGGGCCCCAATATCGTACCCTGTATCATAGCGCGGCAACAGCCACGGGGCCCCGCGAGAGCTTACCTTGGCGCGGTACATTCCCTTATCGGCAAATCGCCGGCTAATCATCATCAATCACTATCTGGTGTATCGACTGCGTGCGCTCACATGCGTCTCTCTTTCTCTGGTTGCGACTCCTGCGGCCGGGCAGTCCGTTGGCCAGTTGTTTGCGCGCTATACGATGGAGGGAGGCGCAGAGAGTAGTACTTTTACGTTCTCGAGGCCTCCGTCGTCGCCGAGGCATTATCGCTTTTACTTGCATCGGGGTTAGCCTTCCGCTATGGTCATTTCAGCGAAAGATCGATCGTACCAACTTTTTCTGCGGTGTCCATCCGTCGCGATCGGTTCATGGCCTCCCAGCGACCGCGATTCGCACACCGATCCACACCGGTGATCGTGTCGCGTCGGCTTCCTTTCTTTCTTCCTCTCTTTCTCGTTTTTTTTCTGGGCGAGGGGAACGTCCGCGGCGCTTTCCTTAATTAACCGATGCTAACAGTCCTATAAATAAAAGGTGCAATTAAAAGAAACTCGACTCTGATCAGATTTAATCAGTTCGAGAATTTAAAAAAGAAATTGTGCATCTTGCCGAATTGTTTTAAATGGGAAGAAACTAGACTACATTCAGAAAGGTTCTATTAACCGGTCAATGAATTTGGCTAGTTAGCCGAAGAAAATTCGCAGAGGAAAGAGAAAAAGCCTGCGCGTTAATTAACGATGGCCAACGATCCTATAAATATCGTGGAAACGTGCCACCGGTACCGAACACCAGGCTCCACGGGCCCCGATCGGGCCGCTGCTATTATGCGCAACCGGGGGCCCTAATAATATATTACCCGCCGATACCGTCTAATGACACGCAATTATTGTACCGTGTCGCGCGCACCGAGATATCTATATGTATATAATGTGGCGTAATTACGCGGTATTTATTGTTCACTCGGTTTTGATCGTTCTATTTAGATCCGATACTGCCGAGAGAGATCGACGAGGCACTTGCGTGTGCATCGAGTGGGCTGGCCAATGGCTGCGACACGATATATCGCGAAAATGTCCGTTTATCATTGGATCGAATAATTATCATTCATTACGTGAACCTTGAAGCATACAAAAACATTTTCTGGGTTTACAAAATGACTTTGCTACAGCTTTATCGTTGGATATTTCTCTAAGGGCAACCTCTGCAAGGTGATGCACATAATTGTACCAATTTTTCCAATACTTTACGAAACAATAACCCACGTACCAATGAAACTATTGTCGTGCTCCTCAGCCAGCTGGAGGGTTCACTAAACTCCATATATATCTGTAGAAATACATCAGCAACGAGCGGCCGGGTAAGAAGCGAACAAAACAGTTTCTTGCGAGTCGCGATGGAGGAGAAAGGCGGTGAGTTGGCGGAGGACGGATGCAGCCCGGGTGCAGCGGTGTGCAGGCTCGAGATGTGCCGAGGGAAGAGGCAGGGGGTCAGGGGGAGGGCGAGGGCGAAGGAAGGTCGCAGGGAAAAACCGGTACACCGGTAGCGCGTATACACCTAATGACAGGGCACGCCGGTCATCGGTATATACTACGTCTTCGGGATCGGTGACGAAGACGAACGGTGCAGGTGAACGTGCGGCCCGGTCCGAAAGAAACGCGAAGAAACTCGTTGTCGCCGAAAGGAATATTCATACGGCCGGCTGCAGTCGTCGTTGTCGTCGTCGTCCTCTGCAGGAATAGTCAATGCACCCCGTGCGAGACCGGTAGCCACCGAAACCGGGAATCGATGTTCCCGGGAAGCGAACACGCAACACTGTCGCGTGATCTACAAGATTTATCCGCGTCCACCGTCCTCCCGCTGCGTACATATTCATTATGCTTTATTATTATCCCGCGTCCCCGCGAGTTATCCATATTCATCGCAACCTGGCCGCGAACGCTTATGTTGATCACCGTTTTCGTTTCATTTCGATGATTCCGGGACTCTTTATGGGGCATATAAAATAGAATACGCTGACACTTTACGGACCCGCGGCGCATAAAAGTCTTGGAGAACGTTGTAAAACATCAATTAGACGTGTCTCATACAGCTTCATTTTATATTTACGGAAAATAAATGTGTCGATGTAAATGTCGATGTTGGAGCATCATATTATGTCTGTGATAATCAACCTAGCAGCGTCTAAGAACTTTCTTAAAGTTCAGCTAATAAGACCCCAATGAAAAATGTGTGGTTGCGATTTTTGGAATACCAAGGTGGTCTCCTTAAAACGTTGATGTTATTGGAGCACCGTGTGGAAGATAATCGATAAGCGGCGTCAAGCTCGGCTCTTGGATGTCCGTCGACAGGAGCACGAGGAGGATATCAAAGGGTCCGCTTCCGTCGAACCCTCTAATTGCTCGAACTCGTGAATTAGCATCGGCAATAAACTCAGCCAGTTGCGCTGCCCCGGTGGTAGGACGTAAAGGTGACTGTAAAGGTTCATTAGTCACCGTACACTGTGTAACCGAGGTACACCTCGGTTGGTACGGCTGCTGGCTACCATTCGTTCCGTGTCTCGCGAAGGATATACACGTTACTCCACTACCGATTCGTTTGCTCTGCGATCCTCCGGCGTTCCAGACAGAATGAAAGGCAAACTTTGAGGGAGAACGTTTCTAAGCATCGTCCGGTGTACTCCTCGGGAAATCCTCGAAGAGGCTAGGCCTTCTAGATGATCCGACCGAGACAGGATTTTTCTGCCTCTCGCTCCATCCAACTGCTATGAAAGATTAATGAAACGCTGAAAGCAGTCTTCTCCTCCTCTTACACTTTGTCAATTTATATAGTCCTTCGTTGTGACAGTCGTTGAATTTTCCCCGTTTCATCGAGGGAGCACGGGGCAACAAGATTTATCGACGCACGGGTTGAAGATCGAAATAAGTTAAAGGTTTCTAATGAGGCAAAAGTCAAAGTCATCTCGTATCTTGTTAGGACGCAGGACTCGTAATAGACGACTCTCAATGTTTTAAAACGTTCGAAGAGGCTCGAAGGTTATCCTCAAATTGCCATGAAATTACCTGGAATCTCGTTATTCATGTTGAAAATGTGTTATCTTTATTCGCTAAATGTTTGACGGTAAATTATGTGCGTACTTCCTACGTCAATGGCGAGGTGTGAGGTCATCCCAAGGTCATCATGGGAAAGCCATTAAATATGGACGTCGTTCCTTTTACCGTGCAACTCTCGGGTTACTACTCGGGTCCTTTTCATGTACACTGTTTATTTTCGATAACAAGAGGAAAAATTAATTAATTATTATATGTTAATCATTGTGCGAGCTTCAAGAATCCCAGGTTTCGAGGAAGATTTGTAACATCGAACACCGCTGTCCTTTCACGAGTCTCCCGGCTCGTCCGGAAGCCGTTTCGCCAGTAGAAATTTCGAAGTGCTCCGACGGGACTGTAAAACGATTATGACTGCTCGTCCGGCACCGGCGTAATAAACAGCTCATCAAAAAGAGAGGATGCAAATGATCGTTCCTCGAACCGGTGAAACGCGGGAGGAAGCTAGGCAACACGTGGAAAGGATAGCATCTTGTAGAACCACCTAATACAGGCCTCCTAATTGATAGAAAGTTGTTCGCGTTTCATTGGGGAATAAATAACCGCGCGCGCGCCCGCGCGAAACTTTGAAAGTTCGGTCGTTAGATGACAGGTGTGTTTCGAAGCGAGGATCGAGGCTCTCTCGACCTCGCTCGGGTCGATAGGTCGCCTCGAAAGCGTACGATCATGCCCTATAGTTACACGCGTTGATTCTCGGGGCCATCCCTGTCGCTGATTCTCGCCGGCACAGTTCGTCCTCCTCGTTATAGTTACTGCCACGCGATCCGTCGGATTCATCACGGTGTGGACATTACCCTGTCCCTCGTAATTCCAAGCGGAGAGGCGGAGAGAAACTCCGTTCCCCAGTCTGTTATCACTGTCGACGGGATTCGTTAGGAGACCGACTCGTTAGACTCTTCCCCGTTTAGTTTAATACCCTTTGACCACCGTACGTGCCGTATGTTCGCAATCCGTAAATTACTTTCTTTTTTTCGTAGAGAGTCAGACTCAAACTCTAACGACGTTAATCTTCTTATTGAACTTAATTCAAATAGCTAACGGTAGGAATTGGCTACTAGAAAATTGAAACTCAGAGGCTAAATTCAATCTCCTTTTCAATTTCATAGTTTTCCGGATACAGTTTTACGAGTCACAAGTGCTCGAACATCTGCAGTCCAGAAATACTAAACTCGATGAACGATGTTGCTCATTATGTTAATCGTACCGTGTCACGCATGCAACGAGCCGTTGCATCATAAAGAATAATGCAAGGTACATCAAACCCGTTTGTTCGCCGGCGTTACATAAGTATTTTAGAAATTAAACAATGATTTACACGTTGTATCGTAAAAATGTCCCCAACGTTAATCATCGAGGACCTCAATCCTGACTTCCACCGCGGAGCGAAGGCAAAGGATTCGCAACTGAATGGATGAAAGGAAGACATACCGATATTAACCTATTCAAACATGAAATATGAATACTTCACGCTAATAAGGGGACACGACCGCCATTAGTCGTGGAACTGTTGCGCCGGGGTAGAACGGACTTAATCGCGACCGAACTGAAAAGCGCGTTCACTTGTAAATCTTCAGCTCGTCCTCCCCGAATGAAAGCGATCCTGGCCTCTGGAGGCTATGTTTTATGGCGAAGCAGGTTTATGGTTTAATTTTTCACTGATTTGTTCACGGCTATACAGAGGACAATGGCCGGGAAAGTGGAAAGCTGGACGAAAGAAACTGGACCATTTCTATCAATATATAGCTACTTACAGCAGTTTCATTAAAACAAAAAAATTTCTTAACAAGACCAATACCTTTTGCAACTGGGCACTTTTATGCGGATCCCCATTTATATTATTTTTGGTTACAGTGACCAAGAGTGGTCATTTTCCTTGACCATTTATCCGCAGGAGGCAAAATGCAACATAGCAGAAGGTTCACGACGATTTTACCGTTACTGAAAATCGTACGCGTTAAAACTGCAAGATACGTTGATTGTAAAGTCTCCGGCTGCAATAAATAATACGTAATTGCCGGAGCCGCGTCGATGGCCTCCCCACGCGCGGAATATGAATTGCTCGTCAAACCGATATTAATTCCCGCGGCAGATACCTTCGACACTCCGTGATAGCTGATAATAATGGTGATTACATTGGCCACCGACGAGCGACGTCACTTCTCGCGGTGAGAAAAATGGTAAAAATAGCCCTGTCCTTTGAAAGCGGAGCACGCCGCGACGCCCAAAGCTTTGCAAAACAGTTAATCGGGAATGCGGGCAAAAATTGCGGGTAAAAATTTTTCTAATCTTTTACTGTTTTATATTTCGCCCTGCCAATTTCTTCATAAATCCATAAAAATCCGCAGTTTAGCGAGTCGAATTCGCAATGGGTTTGAAACAAAATTGAAAGAGCAATTTACGCAGGAAAGACAGACAAATAAACACATGGTTGTCGTAAGTGTCGGCTGGCATAAAAACAAATTGCGCACAGTTTAATAGACAGCGAACATTATGCAGGGTATACACACCGAGCTGGAACGATAGCAGATAATGAAGTTTGCACAGAAACTGTCCGTGCCGCGAACTTTCTTTTTCAGCTCTAAATGATTAGCATTCTTTCGTTTGGGGATCGTTACTCAAACAGGATCCCTTCGGCCGTTAAACGAGGCATCCATGTTTCTTAAGCTGCCAACACCTCTGAACACCTGCGTGCCCGACGATTGATTTCCACGTGGCAATCAACTTGTTAGATCGGCTTTTCGAGATACACGGGATCGAAATGTGTCGCACGTTTTCGATGATTTTTCACGCGGCGTTCTAATGATCGCGCGCACGGCCGGCGCGGCGCGGCGGAACGAACGGCAACTTGTTCTCGAGATTGATGATCGAACCGTGCCAGAACACGTGGAAAATAATTATCGTTAATGAGACAAACAACTCATTACTCGTCTCTCGGTCGCGGGTAACGTAACTCCAGCTTATTACCTACTTTGTGCTTTCGTCAGCGCGCTAATAATGCGCTTCGGAATTTCGCGTTTTTTACTCGGTCGTTTCGGAGGAAAACGGAGCAAACAGAATGTTGCATACTCTATTAACAGGCTCGTTACGTTCGGCATAAAATGACCCACTTGAAAAATCCACATGTTTTATACGAACCGAGCAGATTTTAATTATCGATGTGATTGGGTGAATAGATCTGGGATAAAATTGGTCATATGAACATTAAAAATAAACATGTGACTCCTCTAAAACACAAAGCTTCATTTTTACATATGCACTAGTAGACTTTCTGTGTACATACAGTTCGGAGATGAAGTAGTCTAAACAGAAGCTCGAGTGAATCCTGTCGTAAATCTGTATTACGAGGGCGCCCACGCCCGGCGCGGCGCAAAGGCTGCGAATCGGTGTGGCATGATTAAAAGAGCGCGGGCAAAATAAGATTTCGACGGGTAGGTATAGTCGTGGTCGGTGTAATTATATCTGGGAAGTGACGAGTTCCCGATTCGCCGCGAGCTCTCGGCCACGGTTCGGCATCCATCAACGTCGCGGCCGTGCATCGGGGCCCCGGAATGCAAGAGGAATCGGTGTCCATCGATAATAACCGTCCCACGATCGGCAACGACGTGAAAAGGTCTCCTTTACCGCTAATAACGTCTTATTAGCACGGCGACGGTGACACATGAAGGATGACCGTAATAAGGCCCTTTACGTTTTAACGTGACAAATTGCGATTGCGCATGCCGCTAGTCGAACGTCCGGCTAGAGAAAGCTCCTTAGGCCGCCTTCATCGTTTAGGACACCTTCCAGCCATCGTTGTTCTTAACCTATATCGCCTACGTTCGATGCCGACTGTGTTCACGTTCCCGTGTTCGAGCACGAGTCGCGTCGCGTTACGATTTTAGCGATGCGAAACCTGATAGGAATTATACCGGCAGTGACACACTGTTAATCGCTCCATTGTGCCGCCCAGTCGCCGGTATTACGTGACTGATTAATACGGTCTCGTTAGAATCGGAGAAAAACCGCGGCCTGTCGCCTGGCCGTCGATAAAAGACGCTGGAAGCTGCCGACGCCCTTGGACGGAGTTTATCGTTATCGCGGAGTGCGTGGGACACACGAGAAACCGGTAGAAAAGACGCGATTTTTATGGTAAAAAATTAATTACGAAGGTCGAGTGGAAGTTATTCAATTCTTACATTTCTTTGAACTGGGGCCTAATTATTGCATACACTTCTGTTTGCGGGTAAATGCACAATTGCAAACGATGCAATTTATTTACAGGCAGTCGTATCTACGTATAAAAATTGTTTTTTATCAGTTAGCTAATGCTAACTGCGAATCTTTATGCAAACGGAAAATTTTCTGCGGTTTTCTTTTTCTGAATAAACTTTTCGTAATGATTTCGGCGCATAGGTTCGATCCAATTTTGACTAACAAGCAATTTCGCAAATTTTTAAATTATTCTCAACGTTTCGATCCGGATATGGATCCTTTTCAAGAGAAATTGCGTCTGTAAAAAATCGTATATTTTAATGTATGTTAACTGAGAAATTCCGTACTTGCTGTGTGAAAACAATTTCTTTACATAACTTATTGAAATTTGGAAATAAACGTGGTGAGCTGCACGTTGGTTGGCACAAAACTGAAGCCATGTGGACGTTAAGGCTGAATCACACAATACAAAGGCATGGCGTATATCAACGACAACAAATCGAAAGAAATGATCGGCGATTTAGCCAATCAATATTTGGCGGTAAATTTAAACCAAGGCTTGTCCTTATAACCTCATCGCACTTGCTTATACACCATTTAGATGTTATGGTATACTGGTAATTGGCATTCAAAATATTTGAACCAAACTTCATACTTTTATGTATGTATGTGGCAACAACTAGGTGTTTGTTCAACTGGTGAAACAAACTGCAAACAAGTTATGTGATCGGAAATTTCATCATAAAAACATTACTGGTTTAGTAATGATGCGTAGTATTCATGTATCTTAGGTGTTTCATACCTAAGATTTACGCTCTGTTGTTTAATCGTATGAATAGTTTCGAATAATAATCTTTGTTGCAAATTAGGCTCCCTGTCGATAACTTTTGCATTTACATAATCAAATGCATGATCAAATTCTAATGAATGCTTCGTCAAAGCAGTGTGCTGTGATGGGGACAAAAATACAAAAATAAAATTTTCTTTTTTTAATAATTTTACTGGGTCGAAAGCGATGTATACAGTACATTCAGTATACAGTATCGCGCAGAATGGATTACTAATCGTCGAAAGTACTTCACCGGCAAAAACCGTGACACGGGGCAGCTGCATCATCTACTTCCCGGTGGCGTCGAAACAAAGAGCTCGTTGTCCGGCGATTATTTGCTCTCAAATATTGCTGCTTCACACTCAGCACTCAAACCCTTCATATCTCGCCACGGAGACAGCGTACTTCTCTTGTGCTGGCCACAAGCACGCCGTTCTCATCGTCTTTATTTCTTGTCCTCCTCCTTTTCATCTGTGATAAAGGCGCGTCACGTCTTCGGTACATCTTGTCCGAGGCTTCCGTGTGGTCTGCTTGTTATTCCGCGCGTCGGCCGCCTGTCAAATTTACTGGTTTCTGGGAAATACAATGGTGTTACTGGGACGGTCCCTTGGAAATTTATCTCCTGCCTCGCTGATCAATTTTTCGCACATCGCCTTCATAATATTTCATCCCAAGCGTCAACGTTTTTGGGTTTCAATATTGCTGCACGATTAGACTACGGACTCGCGTGCACATTAAAATATTCCATTAAATAAATTGCTCTGGATTTAAGAAGTGTGCTTCAACGCGCACCACGTTAATGCGCTCGCTCTCCGCTCGGATCGTTAGCCGATTAATCAGTGTTGCGGTATCGTTGACGAGTGATTTCGAAGGGGATCGGACTGTATAAATTTCCCATCCAGGAAGATACCGCCCGTATAAATATCCCGTTCGATACGGAGTGGGGGGGCTCAGCGGCAGCAACGAGCCGTGAAATGACCGTTCGACGAAACACGCGGCGTTCGACGCATAAATTAATGTTCGCTCGCGCAGTCGATCGCTACTAAACGCCGCGAAAGTTCATACGTATCTCGGGCTGGTTCGCCGAGGAGGAGGCATGGTATCGTCAAACGAAACAAATGACCGCGCCATGCGGGGCCGGATCGCGATGCGAAAACGGTACCCTAACTGCTCTCGCCTAGGCTCCCAACGGCGCCGCGAGCCAGCGTGAGATACGGAGTTACGGGAGTCGTTTCCCCTTACATCGTTATCATTTTTCCCATTAGAATTGACGTATCAAAGCCGCGCGCGTTCGGTCTCCGTCCCAGCCCAGAGATATGGGGCTCGTTAGGGGTGGCTGGACACGGCCGAGTCCGCGTCGCAATTACCGATTTCATGCTACCGTTAATACATCATAAAATCCGTAATAAAGCCCCGGCTAAAACCGCAATTACGCCGCGGCCGCTACGGCGGTGTTACACGGGTGTCGCAACCCCCAGAGCGCGTTACAACGATCGCAGCAAGCCGTTCGGCGATCGTCCACAATGAGCCGTAACTCTTGTTACGATGCTAAACGGGAAAATCAATTAAAACCGGCGAGAGCGGCTGCGTCGTTAAACTGTTAATCTACGCCGCCCCACTTCACTGCGAAATCGTTCGACGCGATCGAAGAGATCTGCCCGGCGTTGAATAACAATTTAGCTTCCTTTGTTAATAATGTTTACACAATATTTAGAAGAGAATCGAAAATGATAGAGAGGCGTAATTTATTCATTTATCGGAGCAAGAGAATGCACGTTATGTTATGCAAAGTTTTTCTATCTCGATCACAGTGTACACTTATTCCGTCGCAAGAAAATGTTCTCGACGATTACAAATTATATCCGAAACGGCATTATTTTCCAGCAACTGTGTTCTCGCAGTGAGCACCGCATGTTTGTAAAAAATGCGTCTGATCTCCGCAGTGCAGGGTCTTTTCCGCTTGATAAGGAATTTTACAGATGCACGTGGCAAATACGGAGAACAAGAGAGTCACGTGAATTTACCACGGCGCTCGACGTGTTGAGTACTGTAAACAGATCGTAAGACCGGGATTTTGCAATTGTAATTCGTACATGCTTCTCGATTTCCGTGTGATCCGATCGTGATTTCTGGTTCTACGGTGGCTGTGTAAGAATTTCTTGCCGGGTTTGTGTGAGCCTCGAAAGGATTGTTCAGAGAATGATCTCATTGGAATCCTTAAACGTCTTTGAGCAGTTACTTTTTAACCGTTTGAGTGCAAAGCAGGGAATCTCTTATCCTTCGTCGGAATACGGGGTGACTCGGAACGAATAGCACGGTGGTTGGACAGAGAGCGTACAATGAAAGATGAAATTCATTGGTCTCGACAGAATGTCCAGCCCGTTTGTTTCTAATTAATTACGAAATCAGAGAAGAGTGGCGTAAGCTCGTGACCCTAGAATTTTCAGGGAAACGCATTAAATCCCGTAGCTCCTTTCCGATTCATAGGACACGTCTGCCAGCGTGCTTCCGGATCCGCATAAGGTGTTAAAGCAAGAAGACACCTGCGCGCCTCCGAATCGGCTTAACGAGTTTGCGCGGGAGCACGCGGTAAAATGCAAATCGGTTAGTGGCCGGGTTGCTCCGTTTCATCTACGTCTTCATCGTCATTCGTCGATCGTCCCACCGTCTGCCGAATGAAATTCCAAGTCGGTTTAGCGTCCACTTTTTTCGCGCTTCTGTAAACGACGCCGCAGAAGCCGAGGCGAAGGGAAATCGGTCGAGGAGCGTTCCCTTTTCCGTTCGCATCGTTACGCGACAAGTACAACGTTCGTATCGCGATTTTTTCGCGGCTGCGGTGCGAAACATTCGCCGGACAATGTTCGCGAGCTGGCCACGCACGTTCATTTGCAACTGGAGCGAATAAAATGGTGAACGGTCGATACGTGGATCGAATCGCATGAGGCTGCGCCGTAATCGACTTTAACGCGACGACGAGACCGGCAACTTCCGAGTCGGTTTCGATGCGCGAGGCTTTCGTGGTACGTGGCCACGAAAATAAAGGAATAAAAGAGAAATGTCATCGAACGACCGGATAAGAGGCCGTATAAGGCAGTGGCGGGTGTTGTAAATGTAAATGGAGGTGGCCACCGCCCTGTAAGGCCACGCGCCTGTCATCGAGACTGCTCATTTTGTCCCTTCTCCGTTCCCCTCGATCTTCTTCTCTACCTCTCCTCTGTCTTTCTCTTTCTCTCACATGATCTCGTATCCTCTTCCTTTCCACAGATTTTTTTGCTCCGTCGCTTTTTCTATCTCCCGCCGCTGCTTCCGAGAGAAAACCTCCTAAAGGATTACGTGCCCTCGGACGATCATCGATCTCTCCGACGACCAAGAGTAAATTGACTTTACGTATCCCTCACCGGAAGAATAGATACTCCGGTTCCGAGGAGAGCCGAGTGACTTTATCAATCGGGGAACAAGGCCATGAGTGGAATCTCGATCGTGACTGCAGTCTCTAATTCGAGCCTTTGTTATAAAGAGCATTTATAAAAAGAGAAAATCTGCGAATGTTCGACCTCTGAAGTAAAAAAGTGGACAACTCCGAGGCAAATTCTGTGCGATTTGACACGGCGCGGTTCTCGGTACCTGTTTCCCCGTTCCCGGAGGCCGATTTCGCAACAATGCAGGTCCGATCGAAGCTTGAAATCGCCGGGACCGTTAGTATCTCCCGACTCTTCGAAACGTCGCGCGTTGGAGCGAAGGCACCGCGAAGGGTCTGCGCGGCGCGGCGGTAAAAGTTACGAGAGAAAACGCGTGGCGGAACGAAACCGCCGATACACGGTACCGTCCTCCGCAGTACGCCGCGACGGTAAGAGGTTCTGAAAATGTCCGATCACGATGCACGATAGCCCAACGCGTACGGAACGTTAAAAGCCGGTTTTACGGTTATTGCCCACCGGTGCGGACGTTTTTTCCCCGTCCCTCCATCCCTCTCCGCGTTCACCGGGTGTCCGGCGTTTTATTTTTCGTTTTCTGAAACGTCCGAGCGTGCCGGGGGTCAGAGTTCCACACGGTAGCGGGGGCCCCGGCCCGCGAAACTATTAGTTTCTTGATTAAAGCCTCAGTTAATGCACTATGACCTCCCTAACTTCCTATCTTTATAGTTATCTTAGACTCGCGCGTGTCCGTGGCTATCCGCGCGCCTTACGCGCGAGCGGACGCACCATTACAGCCGCATAATTCTCGGCTTGGAAATTGTCGTGGGCCTCGATTAATAGTTTTTCCTTTTTCCACCGTACGATTGCCAATACCTAGCGGAGACTCCCCAACGCCGACTCGCTTTTACGGGGGGTGAGATTCGCCGAGCTGTAAATTCACGCGATTCCAGCATGCTGTCTAACGCTTTGAGATGAGCATGCAGGCCTCGGAAGTGTAATTAATTATTTACTGCTGCTCAGGCGGACCTTGTTAGTGTTTTCGGAAAGTTGTAACCGAACTTTATGTTCTTACGCTGCATACCAGTCTTAAGATTTCGAACGTTTCAAGACAGTCTACTAGATTTTATTTAACCCATGCAGAATGTAGAATCGTCCAATGTTGACCAGACAATTTTTTCCCCGACACTAATCTCAGTTTACAAATTCCTCTAATCAATGCCTTCGCGCGGAACGCATGAAAACACTCGTAAACAATTTTCCTCGTTTCTCACTCGCAGGAAAATTAATAGATTTGCATTCGATTAGCGCCAGCATCGCGCCGTTTATTAATAACCGTCGAGGTAGAAAAACTACATCGAGAACGGGTCTATTCTTATGCCCAGCCGGGATTGTTCTATTCCCAAGTCTATCAAATGATCGATTTTCATTTGAACATTCCATCAGTATGCGCAAGATAGACAGGTTTTCGAAAGTGCACGTCCATCAAGCGTAACGAGCTCCGCGCCACTAATAGAACGCGAACATTTTTGCCCATTCATCTGCACGCTTCTTTTTTTTCTTCTTCGTAGCCGCGGACGATCGAGACCACTTCTCCTACCAATAATACTTCGGCCATCGGCTGCACCGGTATTTTTTCGTCTTTTTTCTGTTTTTTCTTTTTTTTTTGCGGCTGGTTTTCGCGCGTGCGTACCGTTCCTATGGCGTATTGTAAAAGGGGATAGAATGTACACGGTGGCACACCGGTGCCGATTGCAATTGGCACAAGGCTGCGTGTGCGTTTTACTTGCTCTCGGCCATGGTAAAAGTATTGAAGGCACCGCCGGCACGCGGTCGTTCGTACGCTTTTCATTACCATTCCGATCGCGCCGCGTGATCGAACGCCGTCGATCCTCGATCATCGTCCCGCAGATTTTCGATTGTCCATTTACTCGCCATCACTTCCGACCACCTTCTCGACCATTTTTTCCGAGTCGAAACGGTGCAGCGTTGCTCTTTCCATCGTTTTACCAAAAAATGACCATTCACCATAAGCTCCGTTGAATTTAACAAATGTTAACTACGCAGAGTAAAATGAAATCTTTGATTAACGGAGAATTTTTTTAACCACACTGCAGAAAGATCAATAAAAATACAGAAGAATTCAGAAGTCACCGAAGAAACATGCGGAATTCAACGGGGAAGAAAAATGTAACCTTGCTTGTTCGAGCGGTTTAAAGGCAAACGTAAATCGAGGAAAGAGTTGTCGATTGACTGGCAACGATTCAGTCGAGATAAGGGATTGAAACGGGTACACCCACACGTATAGAAAAGCGCACTGTTCGTAACAAAGCGGTCGAGTACACAGGCGACAGGATATCAGATCGTGGGGGGAATAAATACCGGTCGTACATTTCCGGAACGTTAATTATACACATCCACGGGTGGCTCAATATATATATATATATATATATATATATATATATATATATATATCTGGGGGCCCGTTTCGCTTTATTACTACGATATCAAGGCGCGAAATTATTCCACGTCAATTAGCGTGATTTAGAATGTAGCGACGTGGACGTAGCTAGGCGACGCGAACCCGATACGAAATTTACGACAGGTGTCCGCGAGAATGATAGCCTTGATACGACATTTACATTTCCTCCGATTGAGAATTTGCATAGCGCTACCGGCGAAGCCGAGGTTAATCTGTGATTATCGATTCCCGATGTCTTTATTATTATATGTCGCACGTGTCAAGGCGAGTAGTTTGTTGCGGCGGGGCCGCGAATAATGCACGAACGTTTGCGCAATGATTTGTCGCCGGCGAGTAATTCGGTTTCGAGCGTGTCTGGGTCGAGTTATTATTGTAATGTGCCGGAGAAATGGCCAGATTATTTATTTTGTCGCGGAGCATTCGACGAGATGCACAGAATTCGTGAAAAATTCAAGACAATGTTTAAATTAGTGAGACCGCAGTTTTCTAGTTATATTCGAGGTTACTTTGATAATAATAATAAGAAGTAGATTTGAGATTTTTGACATTCAGAACAGAAATGTGTAATGGCTAGACTGCGGATCGTTATACAAAATAAAAATTGTGTGCCATTGCTGCTCGCATTTCCAGCTCCCATCAACGCGAATAAATGCGACAGGAACGCAGATCGTGTGTGGCCCAGCAAAGTTAGAATTACTGAACTGCTACGCCGGTCAGTGCATCCGAGACAATGTGCGAACAGCGTCCGGGTACCACGATATCAATTAAGAAGAGAAAACTGTTTAAGCGGGTCCGGCGACGGCTGATTATAAGCCGTGATACATAATGATAGCCAGGCTAATACGCCTAACGCAACGTAACGCGCGGAATTACAGGCTTGCTCGGGTGCATAGCATAGGTGTCGCGTGTAATACGGTTGCACCGCCCCGGGGAAACGAAACGTCGCGGATCGGCGCCAGTGAAAAGGTGTGTATATGTAGGGTAGTTCGCAAAAGGAATAAAGGACGCTTGCGCGAGTTGCACGGATAGAATCCAAGCAATTTAAATGCTCATCCCGGGGAACGTTCCAATCCAATCTGCTCGCGGCCGAGAACCACCCCGCCCATTCGTGTCTCGCTTCTCGTCGGCGCGATAATAATTCAGGCTGGGGCAAGGCAATCGCCGCGGCCACTGTAAACACAGTCATTACGCCGGTATTTAGATGATACACCGCCGGCATCCGCGGCCCGAGATCATGTGTACTTCGATGTACTTCTGATTGGACGGACTGACGGTACGTTGTCTCAACGGGGGACGATCATTGTCGATCAAGCGGTTGATAAATCAACAATTTCCGACTCGATCGCAGTTTCGGTGATGTTTCCAAGCTGCTGGGCTGGTACATAAAGTGTTAAGTGTTTTAACTATCCTGCGGATTTTTGTGCAAATTCCCAATTTTGTAAGCCATAATTTTCATTAGATGAAAATCGATTTGCAAAATCCAGTCAAAAAGAATTTCTTCGTCCATTTCGACGCAGCCAATTTCCTCGGTAAAGATTGCTGTATTATTTCGAATTTCAAAATTTGATTGTAATATTTTAATGACCATCTATTTAGAGATTGTTTGGCCGTTTTTGGTTCGTCGGGTTCGTAAGACACGCCGAACAGTTTTCTGCGAGCCACTTAAGCTTATGAAGTGTCCGTCCTCTTTTTTCGGCGGTAACGAGCGGACTGATAGGGCTACCTTACGGAAGGAGCGGGTCGATAGGTTAGCGTTAATCTAATTAATCTTTACGAGTGTAATTAGCTTGCGATTGGCCCCCTCCGTCGAATCATGGAAACCGTACGTTACGTTAGCCGGTGAGTTGACCGTTCTTTTATCTTCACGAGTAGCGAGTACACGGGTATCCCATTTCGAGGCAGTTTGGTGATCGCCGGCCATACTTTTCCGCTAAATCGCGATATCCTTTTTGCAATTGCACTTAATACGCGCGGATCCAGGGTGCAGCGTGGAACCGTGTCGACTTTGATCCTCTGAAACCACTACCATCTTCCAATATGCTAATTAACATTAATAGCATCTTTAATGAAATACATTTATTCTGCACTCTAGTGTCTACGAAATAATGCAAGAACATGAAACCAAGATTCCAGTAACACGAGAGTCTCAATTATACATCAATGAAATTCTCCGTTCCCTAGACACTAAACACGCGCGAAATAAAATATCTCACACCTTCAACTTGTATGTACCTATATCACCACCTTCAGTTTGTATGTACAAGATTTCCAGTTTATTTATTGTAGATGCAGGCAAATCGAAGATTCAGCTCCAGAAGGCAAATAATCCAGTATCGTTAACCGGACTAATCTCCCCGACGCGTTCTCGAGATTTTTTAATTAGCGGTGCGCGACAATCGAAGTGGACGGGTTCGCGGCGAGTAACACCTGACTTAAATTGCGTCGATCCATTAGCGTGGCGGTCAGGTTGAATCGTCCGGGGAATTGATAGTGTCGCCACGTGACTGTTCGAGGGGACAAAAACGATCAGGCGTTTACCGCTTTGGTGGTTCTCGCGTTTTATGGGGTCCCCGGGCGCAGATAAACGCTCGCCGCTTTCGTCGCCGTTCGCGCTAATGCGAAAGAGCCTCTCTTTTCGGTTCGCGTGTTTCGAATAGCTGCCTCGGCTTTTTCCGCGTATATCAACGGCCCCGGATGCACACGTGGCCGGTGCTTTTGAATTACATTTATTGCGGCCGGGATAATCGGGCATGTCCCGCGAAACATGTATACATACGTACGTGTATACATACATACGTACGTTATGACTGAGGCTTCGGGACGCGAAGATGAACCCTCGTAAACTTTTACGGGCGTATAATCTTCGGGAGCAATTAATTCTACGCGGTCCGGGCGAAGGTCGCTTTCTGTCGTTCTGGATTCGTGCACCGACCATTTCGAATCATTTTTGAAAAAGTATTTAAAAAATTATCATTGTTGACTAGACTTCGCCGAACGTCAATCTCATCTATTTACTAACAACCCCACAGCAAAGAGGTGATCAAATATTTGTAATCACAAATTCTGAAGATTTGTTGCTCTCGAAACTGCTCTCAATTTGCGTATCCATTTGAGAGATTTTCGTGCAACTCTCCAACTCTCTTCTAGCAACCGTGTACACTGACGAATTTGACTCTCGAGAGTAACTCGCGATAGTTCTACTCTCAGATGGACACGTACCTTAACGCGTGCATGTATCCTTGATCAGCGAGTAAGCAAGCGAACGAGCAAGCAAGCAAGCAAGCGAGCGCTCGCGATCAAAGTAAACGAGCTATCGGTCGTGGAATCGGAGCTATTCGAGCGTTCCGAGGCGCGAGTCAAAAATAGTGACTGACGCAAGATCATTGTCCGTGCGAGCGCTGATCCGAGATCAACGTTCCTGACGAAAAAACGCGGAGCCCCAGGTATTTATGCATAGAGGCTCGATACCGCGGCGGCGATCGGTTTTCTCACGGTGTCCGGCGTGCCGACGACTACGAGGACGCGGACGAGCAACGACGAGAAGAGCCTGGCCGACTAGAGAGGGTGATTTCACCGAGATGGATTGGACGCCTCTCGGCAGAGCCTTCGCCACGAGGGTTGACTGATTTGTGTGCGCAAGGTCCCGTCACCTTGACTTTACTTAAATGGGAATAAACGACACCGCTTCCACTGTAGCCATCTCCTTCTTCTTCTCCTTCTTCTTCTTCTTCTTCTTCTTCTCTCTTCTTCTCTCATTCTCCTTCTTCTCGCTCGATCTCTCGCCTCCATCCTCTCATCCGTTCCTCTTCCCCTGACGGTTCCACGATCCTCGGACACGCCAAGGACCAAGGAAGGGAGAAATAGAGAGCAGCCGAAGAGATAAGCACGCGGTGGCGCAGGTGTAGAAAGGCGTCGTCGTCGTTCGCCGATTGCGGAATAATCGGTTCCCGTGTGGGAGCCGATACAACGGACGATACCTGCCGGTAATAGGAAGTCCCGTGGCTGTGTGAAATGTAATTTTAAACACCACCGAGCGAGATCCAGTTGAGAGATCACCGCCCGAAGATACTGCTCGCTCCTACCCGCTTCCCCTTTTTATTCTTTTTACACCTGCACTGGAGCCCCGGGGTGGATGTGCTTTGATTCCGCTGAAGATGGTACAGTCAGTCCGAACATCCTGGAATGCTCTGATATTTAGCTACCAGCCACTGACAGCTACGCGGGTTCTAAGAATGATTTTAGTCGAGGACGTGTAACACGTTAAAATTTAAAACAGAAAGATCCACAGTAATTCGCATCTTCGTTAGCACTCCATGTTCCCCGAACATAATCTTACCAGGCCCTTGGAACGTTCGCGGGGATATTTTTCCCGCGGGCAATCGTACAACGCGCCGCGGGCAGTCTTTCATCAATCAATTATAGTACAATTGATTGGCTAATCATAAATAACTACAACGCATTCATCGAATTCTCATTACAAGAATGGAATAGACTGCGACGGCCACAAATCACATAGCTATAGAACCACGCTAATAAACGCGGGGAAAACACAGCGAAGGCCTCGGCACCGTCGTGCGGAACGACAGGAAAGCTATCAACCTTTCGGCGATAATTGAAAAGCTACCCCGCGAGCTGTAAAACGCCGCGTGGCAACGATGAGGGCTGCTAACCTTTATTTGCGATTATAATCAGCCGCCAGCCGGGCCATCAGGCGACTTATGAAATTTTCCGTCTCATTGTCGGTACGCGTTCGCGTCGCTTTTAATTAAAGATCATCGGGTCGTGGAAAGAAAGACAAAGGGAGACGGAAAGAGAGACAAACGTATAGACAGAGGTAGAGATTCCAGTTCCCCGGTCATAGAGGGAATAATTAGCGTCTGACGGTGGGAAACGCGCGACGTGAGTCGACGCATTCCTTGATCACGAGGGATCGAGAATGAGGATCAGGTGGGGGAGGATTAGCCGCAGGTTTTTACTGATAATGTATTGTCGCGGAACAATGAGCTGCGAAGGAGTGATTTAGAAGCAGGCCCATCTTTGTGAGTCACATATCGAGACCTGCTTCGGGAACGATACACCTGCGCAGATCGGTTTCCTTATGCGTTTCCAGTAATTATTTCTGGCATTGTGTGGGCCGACTCATTAATTCCACGCGGTTTGCTACTCGTCGAAGGTTTATCGTTAATGACGGACCCGGAGGAACGCGTCACCGCCGTTAAAACTACTCGCAAGATTGAACAGGAAGGTGTTCGCGCGGGGGTTTAATTTAATTGCTCTCGATCGCCTGCGTTGGCTTCGCGATTGTCCTGCCACGCGTTTTTCTCGCCTAAACTGTGGGAAGAGGCGAATTTCTATGATGAAAGTTGGATTCTATAGTAAGAGGACTTTTCACGCGATCGATTACTGGGAGACGATAGCTTGTTGATCTTGGGATTTGTGTTAGCTTGAAATTGATAGTTGCCTTAAGGAAAGTTAGCAAACATCGTAAATGCCACCCACATATTCTTCGAGTGCTTTCAGCAAAAATGAATAAATTTCAAAAAATGTCGAAGCATCGAGTCGCGGAGAGTATCAGGTCCATAAATCCTCGCATAATGGAGAGTTCATACTCGCCAAGAAACGGACAAGAAAGCTGCTCGCCGCAGCATTTCATCGCCCGGTGCGTAACATCACAATCCCCACCGGGGTACAGACTTCTTTCATCAATCGGAACACGGGGGTCTCGTTGTTCGGTTGTCATCCAGATAGATTGAGGGTTCGAGGGGACCGGGACTCGGGTACGGTAAACCGGGTACGGTTTACCGGGCCGGGTTCACCCGCTCCGGTTTTTTCCGGGTAGCTAAATGGAAGAACGGTGTTACGCTCGGTGGAAGCGGTCCGCGAACGGTGGTTAGTCTTACGTATATACGCGTGCAACGACAAAGGAACGAGAGCTTCCGCCGTGGCTCTTATCTTCCTTGCGTACCCGAGCCGATCCGTTAGATCTCTTTCACGTAGATATGCCCGGTGCTCCCTCTTTGGCCTTTAGTTTCCTCCTCCGGGCTCGCCTCGCACACTGTCCACCACCACCTCTTTCTTCTTCTTCTTCTTCTTCTTCTTCCTCCTCCTTTTTTTCGGCCTCTCCTCTTCTGCTTCTTCTTCGTTTCGATCGAGCCTGAATACCTCCACGGGTTTGTCCCACCCACGAGACACCCACTTCGGCATAACTTTTGAGCCTTCCGGCAATGCTTATTGTCTGGCATTGTTGGCCGGCGTTTTGCATTCCGCGCGTTTCGAAAAATATCCTATGGACGAGCGCACATAAGCGCGATCATGCAGCCGCGCCGCGCCGCCCCGGTAACGTGATATTACGGATAATTTATATTGACCGGAAACGCGGCCGTTTCTTTCGCCGAACCCGTCCTCTGGACACGGTTGTGGGTGTTCGGCATTCGGAGAAACGCGAGACCTCGATCGAGAGAAAATTCGGTTCTTTGAATGCAGGACATCTGGACTAACTTGGGATAAATCCGGGACGATGATGTTGTACCATTTCCTGGGTCCGAGGAAGAATTCTGTGTTGCGAGTCGCTGCTTTTGGCGACGTTAGCGACGCCAGTGTATTAACCGTATAAATTAATCTTGATGCCTCTTTGTTTCATCACTCTGTTCTTAAAGAATGTAACTCACTGTAGGATCGTGACCATACAGATCCATAACAACGTGGCTGGCCGCATTCTAAAAGACAGAAAATTCCGCGGGTTTCCCACGCTCGAGCCCTTTTTCCCATATCACAGCTCGCCGCCTCGCTTTCCGTCCGCGGAAAGAATCATCTCGGCGTCATTAATAGGTTCATAAATATCGATTGGCAACGTATACGGCGAGCCAGCCCGGCGTATCATTTGTTAGCGGAGCCGCAGCTGCGAATCGGGAGCCAGCCGATTCTCAGCGCGCGGAGGATCGGTGTGTGTCCGGTGTTGTATAAAATAATCGCGTGTGCAGCTGCGATCTTCCGTACAGACGGCGACTGGTTGAACGATCTATGACAGCCGGGAGAGAAGAAAAAAAGAGGAAATGTTCGATCGTCGGACATTGCGATCGAGGAGAGGGAGTCGCGAGGGGGAGAGGCGATCTCACGAAAACCGGCGTCGGGGCTGGCGCGTAAGAAAATCGCGGCTGCGATCGCGTCTGGCTAATAGCTTTTTCACAGTGCTTGTTGTTGCTGAGTGTTAGGGACATGGTCGCGCGAACGGCCTCCCCGACAATGGGCAATAAGTAACAGCAGATATCGCATCTCGGCTCTACGTCCTTCGGGCTAACGAGACCGTTCGACGTCGTCATTTTCCACCGGCCGTTCTCCGAGCCGACAGAAGCTCGCGAACGCGTGTCTTTCCTTGCGAATCGACGACGCACCGTAGTCCACGGTTTTAGCGAGAGCTTATTGCGAAAGCTTTGTTTTGCTCGCGCGAAAAAGAATTGAATAGATTTCACCCTCCGTGGACAACATTTCTTTCTCCCATTAATGCTTTAAAAAACAAATAATTACTTCAACACGTATTCCAGAATTTATTCAGATTTTCTGAAAGTCTAGGACAGTAAAAAAATTAGTCGTCGACGGAAAGATACAGGTTGCCTATGATGTGGGACCAATGTGAACCGTGAAATCCAACGTGTCGATGCATCGAGCATGCACCTACGTCATCGGGCTCACCACCGCACCGGTATGATGCAATTCGGTCCGCCATATGCAGCTGGGACCTCGCGGCCGTTCGTTAACAAGACCCCTACCGTAACTCACGCGATCGTTATCGGCCCCTGGGAAAACGATACGCTGCCAACCTGATAACCGAGGCGTCGCGGAAAAAGAATCACTGTTGTCCTAATTTATCTCCGTCGGATTTGATTTGCACATTTTTTAGAATTTTACATTAAACTATGTTGGAAGTTTTAGACTTTGCAGTGGAAAGCGTCTTTTCTTCTCATTGTGAACCTCGAGTAGTAAAGACGCATTTTTACAATAATAAAGTTTCTGTTCATATTCTTATACAGTGCAGATAGATTATTCTACGTATCACTTTAATATCCACTGCAAAGTCTAAAACGTCCAATAAACTAGACAAAAAGATCCTTGTCAAAGCCGATATTGAAAAAATCAATTTTTGAAAAAGTTGATTGCCGAATAGCGGGGTGCGAAGAAAAAGTTCTATAAAACGCGATGACATCGAAGAATGTTACATCTCATTTATACAGGGTGCGAATAACATGTACTAGCGGGCACGAGGTGGTTCCTTATGAAAAAATAAGAACAAAATATGGAATAAAATTTTTTCATTTTATGCTTAGTTTTCGAGAAAATCGAGTTTGAAAATCCTATTCGTATGTATGCTGTTACGGCTAAGTTTTCAAATTTTGTCATTGATAAAATGAAATGTTGTTCGTTAAAAGTCTTCTGTGTATTTTTTCTCGAACTCCGCAACTTTTAAATGCTGGGTAGACATTGGTTATAAATTCGATACGCGTTATACGATGCTCGACGAACCGTAACTTAGCCGTAACAGCGTACGTACGAATAGGATTTTCAAATCCGATTTTCTCGAAAACTAAGCTACAAATGAAAAAGTTTTATTCCATATTTTGTTCTTACTTTTTCATAAGGAACCACCTCATGCCCGCTAGTACATGTTATTCGGCCGCACCCTGTATAAGCCACTATAAGATTATATCACAATTATACTATTTAATGAAGACTATGCTTTCGCGTTGCGTTCTCAAACCGATCAAGCAAAAAATCGAATGATACCGCTTTCGCGTCGAACGACTGAAATGAAACCAATATTCCCACGAAACCAGCGTTAATTCGTAAAAGATAGTAGTCATTAAACTCCGCGAAGATAGCTCGTACATGTGTTTCCTATTTTCTATTTCAGCGTTTTACGCCTGAGTGGTCTATCCAAGGTTTTAATCTCCACTTAATGCGCGTCATTTATTATATCAGAGCGATTTACTACAGATGTTCTGAATTTCGCAGGAACAGGATCGCCGGGCCATAAACTGTTTTAATGCATCGTGTGAAAGTGTATGCACGGGATGACATAATAATTCGAATGCTCGCGCGGCGGGAAAGACAGAAAACGGGACGCGCGTACGCGGATTTCGTTGTATGTAGAACGAAAAAAAAGAACGATGATAAGAGCGGATCTAGGATGTCATAATTTATTAACGGTTAATTAAAGTGAAAGCGTGATCCTAAATATTCCCATTCGTATTAATGCGACCGCGGTTACGCAATACCCATAATAAATCCGACGGATTTTTCTCGGCGGGAGATGTAAAAGGAAAAATGAAAGTGGAGTCTCGAGTTAAAGCTGCGAATCGACGCCGCCGCCAATTAGCTGGTAATATCGATAAAACGGCAAAAAAATTCTTTTTCACATGCCCGCCGGTAGTCAGTTACAAAATGAACGTACAGGATTGCTCCCGTGGTATGAAGTCGTTCGGATAAATGGAACAGGACCAGTCGGTCCTGGATAATGGATAATTCGGATAATGGAACAGTCGGATCACCGTGATTCCGAACGCAATCCACGGAAACGCGTTCCTTGAATACATTTCACTTTTACTGCTATCGTAAATGAAATTAGGAGCGCTGCCGTGGCTGTCGTTTCTTCCGTGACAGCCTTAGCAAGAGCAACGGAGAGTCTTGCTTGATATTTTTTCGTTTCCTCACTCTTATCCTAATTCTAATCGTACCAACCCGTTCCAATATAAAGTAACAGCTAGATATACCTGAGTCTGAAATATTTGGATTTCCATTGAACTTTTCCAAGGAATCTTGCAGAATCGTTGAGGCCATATACAGCAGGATCGACAAGGAAATGGTTAGAAAGTAATTCCTTTGTCTCGAGGAGAGCAATCTCACGGATCGTTCACCGAAAATGGTAGCCATATAATCGTTAATGGCGGTCTCGATCGTTCCGAAGAACAGCTATCGTTTTCCTAGACGAATCTTCGGCAAGGTGGCGTGTCCAGCGACAATAATGTGGATTGTCACGGTGCTCGATATGGATCTTAAGCAGCTCGTAATTATGGAAACAGGTGCTCGACGTACGCGTCATAGTCGTGGACGTTGTCCGATCCTCTAGCTCTTTTCTACATCGATTTCTTTCCGCGATCGTTTTTCCCTTCTCGCTCGGTCTTCTTCGGCAATAGCACGCCATTATCCCGCGCGCAGCTCATCTCGCGTACTTCTCCCTGCTTTATGATTAACGGCCCTGCTGCAGCGTCGCGGTGCGTGTTGCACTTACCGATTTCAATTCTTCCCGCCGATTATTATTTGCCGGCCCGTAAACCGGCCCGTTACTTGCCGACTATACACCGGTTCTCCTATTAGTACCACGCGATTGTTTGCAACGCTCGTTTCGAGAATGCTGCCCGTCGCTCTACCCGTTAGAGGTCGACGGACGTCATCGTTTCACCCATTGCGAATTTCTTTGGAAAATACCAGACCTGGAATTTCATAATGTTTTATTGTCCTCTTGACAACGTGTTGTTTATTCACTGGATTACTCTTCCATAAAAATCTGAAGAAATAAACATTCTTATTTTACTGGACAATGCTTGCGACAGGATCTAATGCTTTTTCCTCGTTCCTCGTGGTTTTTCGAGAACGGGGACTGTGTAAAAACTTCAATTATCTCGCCGGCTCATTAATTATCCGTTTCTAACGACGCATAGACACGCTCGTCGGGGGTTCTTTATCGGCGGAGGTGGGCAAGAAGTCCCGTAGATTTTCATCTTCCCCGAACCGGCAGATATTATCGCGCCGATCCTCCGCATAGTTCGCGCGCGGTAAGTATGCAACGAATGCGGCCTCAGACGGAAGGACCGGCCATCTTGAGAAAATCTGCGCGCTTGTCCTATCGCACGACCGTGACATTCTATCGCCTCGGATACTGGCTGGAACGACAATTACGCAGTTCGTTAACTCCGACGCCATTAATATCGCCGTTCCAATAGGATCGGCCGTGTCCACGTCACGCGGCGAGAGACGTCTTCATTATCCCCTTATTTACGCCCACGAGGTTCCGCGCACGCGAATTTTTCGCCATACTCCTCGCCACGCTATAATCCGCTGTGTGCCGTTACCTCCGTCCGGAATTCCATCGCGAGAGATTTCAAGCGATTCGACGATCGTCTTCATGTTATCCACGCGAAAAATCAATTTGTTTCCTATGATAATCCCGCGCCGTATCGACTGTCTCTCGAATCGAGGACCGACGTCACGGGGATTATAACGACGTGACGAGTGCGTCATTATCCCCTTATTTACGCCCACGAGGTTCCGCGCACGCGAATTTTTCGCCATACTCCTCGCCACGCTATAATCCGCTGTGTGCCGTTACCTCCGTCCGGAATTCCATCGCGAGAGATTTCAAGCGATTCGACGATCGTCTTCATGTTATCCACGCGAAAAATCAATTTGTTTCCTATGATAATCCCGCGCCGTATCGACTGTCTCTCGAATCGAGGACCGACGTCACGGGGATTATAACGACGTGACGAGTGCGTAAAATTTTTTGAGACCGTGGCCATTGGTAATTCTTCTTTATTATCTTACTGAGAAAGCTGTTTTCATTGACACGTTCATAAAATGTTCGTAGAGTGGCGATTATTCTTTGACATATCGAGACAGAGTACTGATTTGTTAAATAGGGATACGTCACTTGTTGAGTCGATGCTGCTGGGATTAGAAGCCATGAACGATTTGCTTGGGAGGAAATTAAATAAGACGGTGTACATTGGTGATTTCTTTTCAGTATCTTACACGAAAGTTGTTTGCAGTCTAAGGGAAATAAAATGTCATCTGTAGAAAATATCCTTAGTGCAATTTTTTTGTGTCTGTTGGGAAGAAAGCACTGTTTTCATGAAATTTTCGTCTCCATCCCGAAGTAGAGTGAAGAAATTTGCTGTGATCGGGACGTAACACATCGTTCTTTCTTGTATCTTCTCTTCCTCTATTTTTGATTCTGAGAGAATCGAAATTCGAAGCGAGCCCAATCAGAAATCGAAGCTTGATCGACCTTGGAGCACCACAGAGGTACTAAGCAGCATCGAGCATAACTTCCGATACTTTTTTCTCCGCGTTGACGTGGTACACGTAGTAATTCGATCGGTTTGGAAGGCAAAGCTCTTTCTAAAACGCTGGAGCGATCCGATTCCTTAGCGGTGCGAGGAGTGAAGTCTTCAGGGCGAAGTTACGATCCTGATCATACGTAATCCGTGTAGGTATCGTTTCGCGATTCAGGTAAGCAATCTCCTTTTCCACGGGGTTCGATCGCCGGTTTCGTAGCTGTTTACCAAGCTTCCCAGCCTAATATAAATACACGCATTCGTGGCACGAGGGAACCCCTTGGCCACGTTCAAGTGAAACGAGTCAAGAACACAGTGAACTATCTTCGTCCGACGAGAGACGCCTATCCACGTACCCCGTTAACGGCTCGTAAATGAAAACGCGCCGCGTCACCGACTTAATTATGACGCATCGCGCCCGATAATGTTTATGCAAATGCCTGACCGCCAGCTTCCGAATCGAATCCGGCCTCGCCAACTTAATTATCGCTTCCTTTAACGGTGCTCGGACGTCGCTTGTACCGACTAATTTATTTCAGAACTTATTTCTTGTCTGGATCGGCCACCGGTCGGCTTTCCCACCGGAATGCGTGCACTCTCGAAGAAACTTTCAAGATTCGCATTTTATTCTTAATGAAACTGTCGAGCTTAAGCTTCTTTAAGTTCATCTATAAAGATATGAGTTTATACAAAATTTAGAGGTCTGATAAAAGTCGTTGAGCATTTGTAGAACGTATAGTGAATTTCTAACTATGCTTAAATGCGATCACTATGGTGACTATGTTTAAATAATTTGTACACGAGCAAGAACCAGAAGACGGCGAAAGAACGGATGAGGGAGGAAAGTCGGTGAGAGAGACAGTTTTAAGCGCGCAAGGTGAACCCGAGATCCCATGAAATCCCACACGGTGTTTTACATGCAGCTTACCTCCATCAACGGCGGCGCATTGCATTTCGTGCCAATGCTGGCACGCGCGACGTATAGTGCCCCGGGTGTATAAATACGATCTCGCATGCAACCTCCTTCATTATGCCGGCACGCCGCAAATCGCTCTGGTTTACGTTTCAAAACTCGCGTGGATACGACCAATCCGGTGTCTAACAAGCGTTCAGCCCTCCCACGGTGGCCGTTATCAAGAGCCATTAGAACCTGTTCGAGTTTCCGAATTGCAAATCCCGCTTTTGCCACGGTTCCACGTTCAAATTTTCGGCTCACGAACGCCTCCAATCATTCTAACGATTTTTCACCTGCTCTAAACGGTCTTATGGTGTAAACACCGTACCAACCCGCCTCGGGTGGAACGAATCGATGCTGAACGCTTTGATCGCTGCCCGAGTGGTCACGAAAGTCAGATAAAATAGCAATGATTTTAGATACAATATAAAATACCAATGATTTTACTAAAACATTATTAAGAAGGCAGTCAACCTGTTAATCTGGAAGTATACTCGCTCGAGCCATCTCCCCGGGGAATAAAAATCATTTACACGATAAGTTTATAGCTCCATCTCTCTTGGAAACGAACGAACGTCTTCGAGAAGCTTTTTGCCGCAGATCATTCGCAAGAATTTTATGGTAGTCGAGAGAGGAGCACTCGGCAATCCTAAACGGGATCTGCACGAGAGCCCGCCGAAAACCAGTAGTTTCCGGCATAAAAGACGGATGCCGTTGTAGCGAGAGCAGATTGCCCCAACGAAAGAATAATTCGAGGTATTCGCAGACTGATGATGATTGGACAATTTCACGTGCGGTGGCTACGAGCCTCGTAACCTCCTCTCGCACGGTAATCGCGCTATTTATCATTTGCCGGGTTTCTCGCCTTCTTTAATGGACGGCTATAGCCCACCCGTACCGAATGATGGATATTGACGAAATATTGCCCCGTCGCTGGATCGCTAGGGCTTCGCCGCGCTAAAGAATCCCCCGTGGTCGATCAATCGAGCCTGTTTGATTCGAGGTGCAACTGCTTTGCATCAGCGGAATGCAACGCGAGCAAAACGCTCGCGGGAGGAGTAGCTCGTGCACCGCGGTGCTAATCTTTTAATTTCGGTTTATTGAGAGCTTCGTTTGATAAAGATTCAGAAGTTTATAGTGATCTGTGTTATTGTTCTATACGCGCTATTCTTGAGGGATTATGTAAGAAACGTCAAGCAAAGTGAATCAATTTAATATTCACAAACCTAGTTCATCAAGCAGCGAGGGAGAGGCAAAAAAGAACCACAATGGAAGCGTTTGACGTAGAAGTGAGGGAGAGTGCGGTGAATCGACGTTTATCCCGTAGCGGCGCGTTTTACAGAACGGCTCCCTTCCCCCGAAGGGAACGCTCTCCGCGGCTTTCTAAAGGGAAGACAACGATCGCGGCGAGAACGCCCATTATATCCTATTAATTAATCTAACAATGCGTGCGAGAAGTTGGAAGAAGCCGACTAACGAGAGCTGCCTCCGCTCCGCGCGCCCGTGGAACGAGCCTTGAGGAATACGAAGAGCTAAAGGACGAAGGGAAAGGGAACAGGAAGAAACGAGGGGGTTCAGAGGAGAAGGGGGACATGCATGGGTTCCCTTTTGCTCGTAAAACACCCTCGCGTTTCTCCTCTCCGCGGCTACCAGGCCCCGCTGCCTACCGATTCGACGTTACGACTGTCTTACATGCCCATTCAAATGTCCCCGCGGTAAGAGCATATTCTGATAAACCCCTCCCTGCCACCCCCGTACAGTAATTCAAATTAATTATTCGCATAATTCCGCGGCGACCGGCGCGGCGCGCCGCCGCACAATTAAGCCCCCCGGGGAGTCGTCGCCATGACTCATTGTGTTCGCACGATGCCGCTTCGGGAAGATGACTTTTCTTTGCGACGTTGGATCCTAACAATTCTTGCAGCCTCAAGAGTTCCTCGGCAAGATACGGATTTGCTGAAAATCTTTATTCAAACATCCGTAGCTTCGTTTCGACGAAGTCGAACTCAATCTGAGCTTTCCTCTTTGTATTCGATGTCCAAGTTATCTCGTTTTTCAAAACAAAATTCGAACACGCATAGAATAAATAATCACACAGAACAACATAACAATACGTACGAAAACTGTTCCGGACAAAACGGTCAGCTTCAATCGCACCGCACGAGCACCATAAAGCGGCGAACACCATAAAGCTCCGCGAGGGCAAGGAAACTCCATACTATTAAACGTAAGCACACGCAGCGCCGCGAAAAACCGGCAAAACGCTTCGATCCTTAATTTCAATCTTAACTGGCATATCCCGTGGCCGGGGACGCGGTAAGAACCCACAAATCCGTGAAACCGAGTGTTTCAGTCCCATAAGCAAGAACAGCCTAATACCGTGTATGCGCATTAAATTACCGGGACCCTCGATCTTCCTCCTTCGCGTCATAATGTCATCACCGAGCGAGAGCAGTCCCCGAAGCGGGCAAAGAAACGTAATTCGTTGGAGTCCGAGCCCACTGGGACTCATTCTCTCTCGGAGGGTTTACTTCAGCGGGGGACCCTCTTGTGCAGCGTGCGAATCGCATGGAACCAGCGACTGCACGCTGCAACAATCGTCATACTCGTCGCAAAAGGTCAGACATCGTTTTACCATTTTTTCTTTCGAACTTGGAACAAGGCTAAGCTGAAAATTTATTAAGATAGTTTCGAGTATGTAATTCCAAGCTGAAAACCTCGAATGCGCCAAAATAGTTGGGAAAGACCTTTTAATTTTGACGAAAGTTTCTTTATCCAAGTTTAAAAAATGGAACTTTAACTCACCAGTTTGTTTATACTCTTTCTCATCCGGAGTGGCTATTCATTCCCTCGGTGGACCGGTTTGTGATCCTCGGATCCCCCATTCTATCCTGGTCGGTAAGCAGCTACACCCTCTAATAATCGTAAAGTACGCGGGTGCGTAACCACACACTGGTGTTCGCAGAAAAATTCGCAGCGAGGTATGCCTGGGCCCATTCATAAACCAGTTGCGCGGCATTCATTATCAGCCCGGCGAGATTAAAAGTTCGCTCTGCGCGCGATCTGTGGGTACCGGAGAGAAGAACGCGGAGTTTCTTGGAACGTCCCCGCGATTCCACGGACACGTAGAAGCCCTTTCAGGTTCCAGGCAACCCTTCGACCCCGGGTTGCGATAACCCGCGTTTAGTCAATCGATATTCTACGGATGATCCCTCCATTGAACCTCTCTATTGATTTACAGAGCCTCCGCTTTCGCGTTTTCCAGACACGTCTGCCTCGCAGTTCGCGGATGAACCTCGCGACCCCGGCTGCGTTTAGAAACACTCGATCGTTAAAATTCAATGAATCGATACAACCGGGCATAATCTCCGCGGATGAGCTGTTATTTCTATGGTATCGAACCCCCCTATGATAAATCTTTTATTCCTCTTTACTTGATTCGCTGCGCTGCAAACCTTCCCTGCTGTATGGTTTCTGCACCAGGTCTTTAAATATTTTTGAACGGGCTCGGAAATTTTCCCATATAATGGGTTCATCAGGAAGGTTCTGGGCTGTACTTAATACACTGTTCGAGTGTAGGTTCGTTTGGTGTTTCAGATCCTGAAGAAGTTGTTTCTCTATGCGGAAAAATTTAGTTACATTTCAATATGCTGTCATTCAAATTTATTTTCGGGCCGCCTCGGGCATCACAGATCGAGGAATTGATTTGTCCGAGTTGGACGGCCGAAATGGTCAGGAGGAATTCCGATTTGTCGCCTTGGCAAAAAAGCTTCGGCCGGTTAATACCGGAAGGCGAAATGGACCGGGCCTCGAGATAAATCACGCGGGGGCAGTACTTCCGCTGAAAGTCGTGACATATAGGCGACAAGCGTTATAAACGCTCGCAATTTGTTCGGCGCGAGGCGAGCAGAAGTCGGTTGGCACGGGAGCAAAGAACAGGCTTGGGCGAACGTTATCAAACCGAGAAGAAGACTCGGGTTCGAACAAACCGTCGCCCCGTGATGAATGACCGCGTAGCCGCTTTCCACCGGGGCAAAAGAACGGGTCGATTGAAAGATGCCCGCGATAATTTCTCAGCGTCGTCGCATCTTATTTACGACGTGCCGGTAATGGAAGAAACGTGAAGCGACTCGGGAATATCGATGATCGAATCGAGGGAAGAAAGTCCCCCTGGCTGACCGTAACAGAAGAGAGCTCCGTTTCCACTACGACCGTTTCGATACGACCGCCACGACGACCGCCCGTAACTTTCCGCCTCCACCGGGCGACCTCCATCCGTGGAGGACTGTCTTCAACTTCTCCTCGTTAATTGCGAAACCGGTGTCGCTTTTTCCATGCCCGTTTCACTTCAAAATCGAGGAGCCTGCTTTTTCCTCGTCGGATACCGCAAACGAACCGCGGTAGCAGAAGAAACCTGCAATCGAAGGCAAACCTTCCACCTGCCAAAGCAAGTAGACACCTGTGGGTGGCGTAAATTGCAACTGTTTTGCGACTAACACGACTAACGTGAATCTAGAGTCAAGGGGCCAGAAATAATGCCATTTCGATCGCAAATAAAATAAAATTGAACAATTTCGTCAAGTTCAAATTCACCTCAAAATCAAAGAGTTTTAGTTACAGAATTTAAAAAAAAAACACTCCAGCAAAATCCTAACGATTGACGACGATACTCCGTCTGACGTCCTGATACTCCTGGCGTTTCCGGTGGGTCAGTTGCACATGTTTTAGGAAAATGATCAAGAACGTGGTCCATGCATAAAGATGGTTTGCCGGAGATAGAGTAGAGCACTGTACGTGGCGACACAGTGTTGGCTCGGTTCGCATCTACGATCATCCCGCTTTCTCTCGATTTCATTTAACCAGGGTAATGATTACGAGCTGGCGCGGCGAACGGTACGCCCGCCTTAAATCAGTCATCACATCGGCGCCGACGCCGTCCACCTTCTCCTCTCGCGGCGCATTATGCAAATGCGGCCGAGAAACGGCGGCCCTTTTGTGCTTTTATCAGGGAGGCGAGCACAAATTTACAAGCTCGTCCCTGTTCAACGAGAAACGCTGCGGCGAGAGGGAGGGAGGGGGCGGTTGAAGTGGAAGAAGAAGAAGAAGCAAAAGAGTAGGAGGATGAGAAGAAGGAAGAAAAGACAAGAGCAAAAGACGGTAGCGCGAGGTAGGGCCCGTTGGATGCGGGGACTGTAACGACGCTCCGGTTCCTTTCCTCTTGCTGCGCTATCAGATCGGCTCTCTCCCCCTCGTTCGGCTCCTCCCCGGGCCCGACTGGCCCCCTCTAAAGGGGGCCCTTTCCTTTCCTTTTCCCCTAGCGGCGGTTCCGCGGCGGCGGCCCAAGGGAGCCGGAAGGGAGACGCTTGTTATCAGCGACGCTACATCTTATTTTACGCGCGCTTCACCGCGGTTGACATTTCTATGCGCCAGGTATGACGTCGGCAACGGGCGCACGAAGGCACCCCGTGACTTCTGCTAGACGCAAATTGACCGTGCTGCAACCCCATAAGGAGCTCTCTCGGCTCTGCTCGGCTTCGGGCCTCGGGCTTCGGGCTTCGGCTCTCCAGCTTCAGCCTACAGCCCGCGCTCCGCCACTTGTGGGAAACGGGCCGGGCCTAACGATCGATCGGAAGAGAGGAGATTCTTGCCCGCTCCTGGACCAATCCTCCACAAACCGCTCGCGCTGCCTTTACTTCACTCTCTTCTTCTTCTTTCACAGCCCTGCGAACTGATATCGCCGCAAATTCCTACGAGTCCTCCTCCGGCCGCCGATTTTTCTCTTTTACAGAACCAATGCGGCGACTTTGGATGCGAGCAGCGACTACGTTGCTGTTTTGGCGATGCTGAGCAAGCGGGATTTCAGTGTAAGGGCTTTTCCGTGATGATGCATCGCCAGTTGCTGAGAGTTTCTTGTGGAATATGTCGACGTGCTTTGCGGAAAGATGCGGTTGTCTTGCGAGGAAGACCGTGTCTGTCTTTGGCCCCGTTCCAAACATCGCGTTTCGTTTCTTTATTGGAAGGAAAGCATAGCTTTACGATTCTTAAGGAACGGAAGCATGCTAGCATGCTTTTGAGGAGGAAGATAACAGGAATTTGGGAAAAATGAATTTATTATGCAATATAAAAATGGACTGGACTGGAGCCAGATGGACACTTCATTTCAACAAACTGAAAATAATACCGTAACGTCGTTCAACAAGATATTAAGAAACGAAAGTTCCATGTAATTTTCACTTTCTAACGTCGCCTATAAATAAACTTTTCGATCTCCATACATTTGCGAGGCTCGAGATTAAAAATAGAGGTGAACACGTCGTATTAAATAATCAAACATTCGGACACATGTAGAATAACGTTTCGTGCCGGCAGGTGGCACCGGAGTTATGATAGTAATTACAAATATAACAAGCCAACTAAATTCACCTGCAGTAACGATAATACAGGTTATTAATGGCGAGCAAGGTAATAAGAGACCGCGAGTGCGAACGTAATGCGCTCTCCTTACGCATTCTTGATTGTCATTCGTCATGTGACGAAAGAGTTGCGGTTCTTATTAATTACACGCGCGCCGGATAGATTTCCTCCAGCCATTAAAACAGCGTGACTATCGCGGCGCTCGATCTAAGTTAGTCGAAACACCTATCATCGGTGAATTAATCGCACGAGTCCGCGCGGAATGCGCTCGACGGAATAGCAAGCGACGCGTCGCGAAACGGGTTCGGCCCGGAAAACGGGCCCGAGAACAAAACGACACCGACGAATACGATGACCGGTGTGTATCGTAAAACGTGTTTCGCGCGGAAATATTGTGTCTCGCGACAAGATAGCGTTCTAATTAGCGATCCATTAAGATCGGCCGAGGCATTAATAACGGATGAAGATGTGCGGCATCTAACCCGTTGACAGCCATTACACGCATCATTTACTTCGGATCGCACCGGCAGCACGTTGGACCACCTAGAATGGATCACCGACATTATCGATTATCTCGGGCCGATCGATTAACCGGATTACCACTCTCTGTCGACTTGTTATTTCGTTTTATCGCGAAACGGGATCTTACACGTCCCCATAGACACGCGGGACTTGTGCCACGGCTATCCCCAGGGCTGACCTGTCTTTCGAAACGGCAGCCGGCGAACTTTTCTACCAGGAGGAAAAATTCCAGATGAAATATACCAGATAACGCCGGCCGATTTGTGTACAGGTGCAAGACGGCATACCGGTTTCGGTAGCGGGACGAGCCGCGCCGCACCGTTGCCTTCTATTGCGCGAGGCCACTTCTTTCGTCGATCGCGGGATCGATAGTGTCGCCCAGTGAAAAATGAGGATCGATCGCGTTTTGTTTTTCGCGATGCCACGCTTTGATGTCCGTCGGCCTCCGAATACAAATAAATAGAGCGGAAGCCACGAGGAGTTTTTTATTTGGAGAAAGACGAATTTCGAAGACCCAATTGTCACACTAACCGTCCCTCCGTAGGCTGATATGTAGGTTACGGGAGCAGGATGAACGTCTGCCTTGATTGTAAATGTATCTTGAATTAATTACAAAGTCTTGCTTCTCCATTTACTCATTTTCTGTCGATTTTTAAAGATTTCTGATACAGTATACATGCAGTAGTATCGACTCTCTAAAATAAAAATGTTCGAATCTTATTCGGCGTTCACCAGCAGTTCGCCCCTCGTTATACTAATTCGCATTAGCGAGAGAACCGTTTTGACGCGACGTCCACTTTCACCGGCAATAATTGGCTCTCGAACGGTACGAGATTATTAAAAGCCACGAGATCTTCGAGCATAATCGCATCGAGATCGTGGTACAAGTCCTGGTCCATCGACGCTGCGCTGTTCGGTTCTGAGCTCGTGGTTTCATGAAATATCGAGTTCTCGTGGTTTATAGATCGGGCAACGCAGCGGTAGCGATTGATCGATTAGGATCAGTTATTCATTTCTGTAGTTTTACTATCAATTAGCGCCTCCGCAATGAATCAGCGATTCGAATCTACGCGCCGCGAGTGGAGCACGGCCGACGGCGTTCGTTACCTCTCGACGACGTTAATTGATTTCTTTGATTGTATAATCGGGGCCCGGCGCACACCGTGATCCTTGCGCGGCCGACGCGACGCCACGGCGAAAGGGAATTACGTTTGCATTATTAAAAAGATCATCGTGCGTCGATACAACACCGCTATAATCCGCTCTCGCGGTTTCGCTTTGATTACATTTTAAAAAGTCTCTACTTTCACGCTATTCAACTTAATTTTTTCGCGAGGACCTTTTTTATTATAGAACTTAGTGGCAAACTGAAGTTGCGTTTCTTACAAATTTCATTCGAAGTAGAATGAAATCATAAATAAAAATCGTAGATAAATTTTTCAGCCGTTATTGTGAGACTTCCATTTATAGATTCACGTTGGAAGGAGTATGAAAAAGAATGTCGGGAGAGAAAGAGCAACTTCAGTTTTCCTTACAACCAAATAAGGTTTTTAAAAAAGCTAACTTTAGCTGACATCAATTTTCAAATAATAAGTACAGGTGTTGTAAGATTTTAGCACACGGAGCTGAAGAATTTCGGGAGCAGGAATTAAAATAATTGCGTAGTTTCACCGACTGCGACAAATTTTTTGCCGGCAGATTCCGCGGAGCTTCATTTTCACAGTATTTTACCGGTGGGTTTCCCATAATCGTGCAGTTGTTCTCACTTGCGCGTTCACAGCAGGACCGTTTATGCGAGGCTAATTTCACAACATTATGTCGCATATTAACCGTCTATCCAGTCACGGAGGATGATTATTAAGAGCGATGCTCGCTTTTTAATGTAACATACGCATCGGCAATTATCGCGACGGAGAAAAAGAGAGAGGAGAGGAGAGAGAGGAAAGAGAACGTAATTTAAGTAACGAAACGAGCCGAGTCGTGTTCTTGCATTACATGAGGGATAATTTCACGGATCGTCCACCGGCACCGCGTTTCGCACGTTTCCACGAAATAACGATCGATGGATCGATGTTCCAACGAGAGCGAAAAAAAAGTGATGCGTCGTGCGACGCTTTCCGCGTCACGTTCTTCTTGCACGGTAACAAAATTAAGTTGCAAGCCCCGAACGGTACGTCAATTAACGGTGTCCTTTCGTTATTAGCAATTACGACTTTCTCGAGTCTTGTTTCGATATACAAGAGGGCGTTACTTCGTGAAATTGTCGATGGAAATGACCTCGCTGCTGTCCGTTACTTTTTTCAGAAAAACTGACCACCTTGCTATTTTTACGGTCAACCTACTTGTGGAACTAATGCTATAATTATATGCCTTGTTGTATATCGAAATTGGATAATTCGGACCTGGTGGATCTCTGTTTGACACGGTGTACGTTGTGGAATTAATGACGTAAGAACCAGTTTACCAGAGATTCTACTATATTATATTTTATTATGTTGTATATAGTAAATTGATAAACATATCCAGAGAGTTTGGAGCCAGTAGATTTACTAGAGTCGGTTAGAAAAACTCCAAAAAATCGCCTCATTTCGAGAGTGTCAAAATAGGATGTTCAAGTTATCGCTGTTTAATAGTTTCCGGGCGGAATAGTTTATCGCGCGGGACAGTGTGAGTTATGCGAGTAAATCGGTAACATCTAAACCGTGCGGACGAGCGGATATACGGTCGCAGGACAGCTCGCGCGAAATTCCCGGGTGTCAACGAGCCAGGGTAAAACGACGTATACTGCGAATTGCATCGCGACTTTTAGCGAGCGCGGCTCGCGAGATCGAATGGCCTCGCGACACGCAATCTCCGTAGGCCTCTCGTAGCCTAACCGGAAGTCATGCATTGCACCGCGATAGCGGACAAATAAGCCGTTTAACTCGGTTCGAGCCCGGTCTGCCAGTGATTTGCGGCTTCTCTCTTTCCCGCGAACCGCGGGTTTCTCTCCCAGAGAACTCTTCGGGAAAATCTTCGCTGGACAATCGTCAACGACGGCGTGGCGGCTCCCGCTTCGTGACGACTCTTAATTATCGTATATTATTATGATAAAAACAGAAATCACCCGATGACACGCGAGCCACAGTATCGTTTGAACCGGAAGCACCACCGACGCGGGTGCATCGCGGCCAATAAATACGAACCGTGTGCACCTACTTTCTCGCGAGAAACTCGAGATCGCGCCCGGTTAAATAATTATTTCGAGCTAACCGGGATAACATTTCAGCGAGCAACGCGGCCTCGTGAATCCACGAGATTGCCCAAGCTGTTTATCCTCCGGCTCTCGACGTCGCACGTTTCTGCAGCCTAATCTGTTACTTTGTTGCGACAAGGGGTTGCAGACTTTTGAACGGTGGAAAAATTAATTCAGCTTGATATTAAACTTAAACTGGAAAGATCAGGCAGCCATTTTCTCCAAGGCATTTTTGATACATTTTTTATTAACACAAATTTTTCAAATCTACATTCAACTAGATTTAAAAAGCTAGTCGCAGCCGAATTCGAGAAAGTACATTTTTCATATACAGGGTGCGGCCGAATAACATGTACTAGCGGGCACGAGGTGGTTCCTTATGAAAAAATAAGAACAAAATATGGAATAAAATTTTTTCATTTAAAGCTTAGTTTTCGAGAAAATCGAGTTTGAAAATCCTATTCGTACGTATGCTGTTACGGCTAAGTTTCGGTTCGTCGAGCATCGTATAACGCGTATCGTGTTTATAAACAATGTCTACCCAGCATTTAAAAGTTACGGAGTTCAAGAAAAAATACACAGAAGACTTTTAATGAACATTTTATTTTATCAATGACAAAATTTAAAAACTTAGCCGTAACAGCATACGTACGAATAGGATTTTTGAACTCGATTTTCTCGAAAACTAAGCTTTAAATGAAAAAATTTTATTCCCTATTTTGTTCTTATTTTTTCATAAGGAACCACCTCGTGCCCGCTAATACATGTTATTCGGCCGCACCCTGTATAGTTTCCGACCTAAATCGTCAGCGTGTTTCGTTCGGAAAAAGAGGAAAAATGTACGAATCAGAAAACTTCATTTATGATCTACGCCAAGAATTGTTTATTATAGTAGAACCATGTTGACTGCAGAATCGACCCACGTGCCCCGGCGTCATCGCTAAAATCAACGAGTCGAACGAGAAGCGTAATTTCGTGAGCCCTTTCCCGGCCTGGATTCCGGGGCACAGTTTCGTCGCCGTTTAATACCTGGTGCACGGTGGCATTATATCATCCGCAATTACCGGTGTATAATTATAATTCGCCGGTCGGGCAGCGGCGGACAGGCCAATAAATTAATGCCGATCCCCGGTGGAACGGGATTGTCGTTTACAAGGTTCAAGGATCGTGTTTCGAAACTCAATAATTCGCGATAAGATCAGTGGGACGATGCCGCGGTGCGACGCGACGCGACGATGTGTCGCCCATCGTCAGACATGGGCACGAGGAGGGCAGTAGGCGATGGGCGAAGCTGCCGAAATCATCGTAAATTTCAACTGGGAAGCATACTTCACAACATAACTATACAGGGTTTCTCAAAATTCCTTCAACATCGGGAAATGGGAGGTTCCTGAGATCATTTGAAGCGACATTTTCCTTTGCAAAAATGGCGTCCGCGGCTTTGTTAAGGAGTTATTAACGAAAAACACGAACCAATCAGATCGCGGCTACAGTGAACGGAGTCCGACTCGACGACAGATTCTCTGATTGAGAGATTCGCTCTGATTGGTCCATGTTTTTCGTTAATAACTCCTCAAGAAAGCCGCGGACGAAATTTTTACAAAGGAAAATGTCGCTTCAAATGAACTCAGGAACCTCCCATTTCCGGATGTTGGAGGAATTTTGAGACACCCTGTAGAACACTGTTCGATTCTCTTCGCTGGATTTTGTTAAACTCGTGAGAGTCTAACTCTGAGAGAGTAAGACCCTAACCTAACCTTTGATATACAGCAGTGATGGGCTCAAACTGCTTCTCCCACCAACCTCCCTTTCATGCCTTCATCTTATCTCAATTGAGACAAAAATGTCCATTTTTGGTATACAGGGTGTTTCATGTAGGTGTGACCTACCCCTCCAGAATGTTTTATTAATTATGAGAATTGTTTTCGCACACACACACACCTTTCAGGGATGATACCAGTATAGCATATACCTTAGTACAGTAAATGCTGTCTAACAGCCGTGTTCTGCACGGAGAGTGTTCGCATAGGGACACTATTTTTGATTTATGACTGCGTCTACCGTGCCGACCGCGCCAAGCGAGACTTCAATAGAGAGCCGAACATAGAGAAGGACAGAATGAAATACGTCGACGTCAATCATCGCCGCCCTGCGGAGCGGCGCGGGGTTGGCAGGCAGTGGAGTGGGTAGGCACTGGACAGCGTTTGCGTAGACGACCCTGGATAGTATTTGAGAAATTACTGTAGCTACAAAAGGCTGTTACGCTAGTTAGAGGGAAGAAGGCTGCGCTATGTACCAATGAATTATGCTGTCTCTGAGTTTGGCCCCGCCTCCAGAGCGCCCACAGCCCCAAGCCAGGTCGTTAAAGGTACGGGGGATCGAGTCGAAGTAAAAACAAATTTCTCGTCCGGTCGTTTACGACTATAAATTCCGTCTTGTCGTAAGTAAAGCGCGGGCATGGCATCGGATGCGCGTTAAGCATTGCGCCAGTAAACATAATAAGGGGGGATCCGTTTTTAAGGGGGCCCTCACGACGGGCGATCGTTCGCGGGCTCCGAAAACACCCGCGGCCTTCCCCAAACACGAGGGGCAACGTGAACCGGTTCGCTTTAACTGCACCCGTAACACGTATGCGCGACCAAAGGACGTCTTATTTATCGGACATTGCCAGTTAATTGCCTCGCTAGCTACCGATTATATTAATATTCCGCACCCCGTTACCTCTCCCCCCGTCGTCCCGAAAGAGTTTTCACGACACCCCGAGGGCAGTTTAAAGACTCGCCTCTTTCGTAGTTTCCCTGAAGCTCGTAAAAGCTGGTAGTTTGTCGCCGATACTGCCGATTCGATGGATCGTTATCTCATGGATTGCGGACGTTCAGCCAATTTACGGTTTCTGGAATCGACTTTTGATTGAGTCCTCGCACAGTTAAAACTGCGAGGGGTTTAATTGTGACGGTTAAATGGTGATACTGCACGTTCGAGTGCTCGTAAAAATTTGGTCGAGAAAATTTAATTTTAAATTGATTACGGGACTTCGTAGAAATTAGATTCTTTTCTAGATTTTTAGATTTATTATTTCGGGATACAGGCGATTTCAGGCTTAGTTGCTTGTTTCGAAGAGGTCGGGTTGAAAACGGTGGCAGGATCAATGGCTCCGTTTCCAGGAAAGAAGTTGACCGCGGTGTCTCGCGTGGTCTATGCGGGCATTCCTTGAAATTTCCACGGTTATTCTTTCTCGCCTCCCTTTCTCGTTTCCGCGAGGCTAAAAAGATTCCCGTGCCGATCAAGCTCGCTTGGCCGATGGCAAAAGAAAGGACGCGCTCGCCGTGGCGTGCAGAGGCCGCCGCTCGTTAGCACAAGCGCACCGGCAATAAAGCGGCCCCAGCACATATTATTGTTAAGCGCCTCGTGGAAAACAGCCGCCGGAGAAAGTGGAAGGGAGACCGACGACGGGGCCGCGCTAAAAGTGGATATTAGAAGTCGCGCCGCGCCGGTACGGAGGCGGCACGTAATCTCTCCATTCGAGCGAACCCGAGCGTTTCCTTCTGCAGATTTTCCCAGTTTAATGATTCGACCGTGATATCCCACAATTTTACTCCCTGGCAGAACACGGTGAGAGGCAATCTCGGGACTACAATATTCTGTTTTGTTCTGCCTCGATACTTGCTCACATGCTCGCCCTCCACGCACGTTATTTGATCACTAGAGGACGATGTAAAGTTTACTTTTGCATTATTGTGCTCGTTCACTGCAGTCATAGGGCAATTACCAAGGAAACTGAGTTTACACTGCTTTGTTAGGCGATACCTCGATACTAGTTCATCGCTATCCCCTCTTCACGTTACCTAATCACTGAAAGCCACGCTGGTGGTATCTTTGACTTTTATCATAATTAAAAATTGTAATTTACAATACTAATCTACCGTGTTAATAACGCAAATACATACGAATAAAACCAAGAAATTATTCCTACTTTACAACATTTCTCGAGGTGTTACCTCGATGCCGATTTATCTTTATGTCCTCTTTACACATGTATATTAAATAATTACACCGTTGTTATATTGCTCCTCTGCTGCAATAATGGCCGATAATTACTAGCATCGGTAAGAAAAATCATGGGCTTATTGCACCTCGTTATGTCCCTCGATACTGGTTTATTGTTGGTTCTACATTGAACAATCGCTAAATTGCATAGCTTTATGCAAATTCGCATTCCTGGAGAAAAATTCGAGACTATTAAACAATTTTATTGCTTTCGCTATTGATTTCAACAAACCAAGATTAACGTGAAGCTGCATCATGTTGTGTCGAACGTGTCTGACTGGTGTTAATGATTTTGATGTATTATGAATGCATAAATAGTTAGAAACGTTTTGGGAATTGCACAAAAATTTTCAACAATTTCCGAGATCCAATTTTCTAAAGATTAAACGTCTTGGGCTTTCTTTGTCGTGTCCCACGCCTAATTTATAAGTTATCAGGTCGCGATTGGCTGTCGCACGAGATTGCCTCCACGTCCCGTTTGATGGGCTCGTGAAACCTTTTCACGTTCGGAGAAACGACGAGATGAAATTACGGTTTTGTGGATACGAGCGACGGGAAGCACCAGACACCCACACGCGAGCTTGATCCGTTAAATGGTTTTAGATCGCTCATTTCGTTTGGAGAGCCTGTTCCAGAGCGATACGAACAGGGATGGGCATGGAATATCGTGCGCGAGATAGTGATGTTAGGCTATTATATTCCGCGGAGAACAAACAGGCTGACGTTGGATGAGTCAATCCCCCGCAAACTAACACCGAAGATTAAGCAATCCTGTTAAACTGAACAATATTAGCCTTTTATCCAACTAACTGTTCTTTTGTATATTGCAACTAATTGTTCTTTTGTATATTTTGTATATTCAATTTCGAGTATCCGCAATGTTTTCTTTACAATTGTGATGACGTGACACCAGGACTTTATGATTTATATTCGATTTTATGGTTTTATACATTAGAGTATAAAATACAATAAAAGAATTTCCCATTTTGCCGTTGGTCGTACTTCAACATGAACTGTATTGATCAAGCGAATATAATTTGTATGTACAGTATTTTAAACTTGCTCGTATTATACGTGAATAGATGAAGAGAGTAAAACGAAGGCCGCCAGTTGGAATTCAGTGAATTAGCGTGAGTATAGTGGTGGTTTAGGGTCCGTTTGTAGGGTCTCGAGTTTCGGGAAACAATCTACGCCCCTGAATAGCATCGGCAAGACCATTCTCGAATCGTTTCAGGCAACCGGCCGGGAGAACGATAAAGCTACTTGAAAATTGGTGGCGCTCGGCCGTACAACTGGTGTCGGTGGTTTTATGTATACGCGTTGGAGCGGCTGTAAAAGGCAAAAGCGATGATACCCATCCAGCCTAAGCCTCGTTCAGCTCGCCTAGATGCGTGCATGCAGACTAGGTTAACCCCTTGACCCCGACTTACGATCTTGCGCGTTCAACGACGTTGCGCGAAAGTTTTGCATCGGCTCCATGCCCGTCCCAGACTTCCTCGCCTTCTCTCTCGTCCGTTGCTTTATCTATCTCGCATCTGGTCTCTCGTCTCCACTTCGGGCTCTTTAAAACGTGCACACTTTTCTTTCGACCTTCCTTGTTTCCGCTAAAATTGCTTTCATTCGCTTTTATGCGAAATATTATATTCCGTTTGCGGTTTTACTCGTTCCATTCTACTTCATTCGGTTTACTGACGAACTTCCTCTTCTCTTTGAATACATTTTATACTTTTGTAGCTGAGATTTGCTTTTCGTTAAACATTCATCGTATTGATTGAAATAAATTTTATATTTTTGGAGAACATCTATGAAAGACAGAAATTTATTCTGCTAAAAATTGGACGAGAAAAGGATTTCAGGAAGAGACTCCAAACAGGTTCAGGGACCACGAAACACTAATTTCCACGGTTTATAAACATTCCCTCAGCAATTAGCTGTGTCAATATTTTAGTACGCCGAATTAAAGTCTCAAACATGTGAAACGAGCGCTTCGTCATCCGCAAACGACTTCATCGCGAATTTCCAGCCGCGTTACCAGTTTTCCCACACTTATCTCGGCGAGAACAAATAGTGTACGTAAATATGGTTGTCCATTAGTGCTCGAACACGTCGGGAAATTTAATTACACGGTGAGTTTGACGCTGATGCATCCAATATTTATTCTCCTCTTTCCTGTAATCGATACTTCGGCAGTCTTCTTCGATAATATTCGGAACATAGATCGCAGAGCAACGTTGTGCGAGCGAAACAAATTTAGTAACTCCCATCTCGGCTTTGTAAAGGGTAAGTGAATCCATCACCGCTCTGCAGGAGGAGAACAGCGATTTTCGCTGGTCCGGAGTTTGCAGGAGCGTCGTGCCTTATCGTGGAGCGGCGAGTCCTCACGATTCCCGGTGATAACATCAATTTCCAACAGTAGCTGGGTAGCTTTCCATGTTGCGTCAACGTTGTGCCAGCCGCGGCGTTGCAGCAGCATGAAAAGCTCGTGAGAATCGGTTGTATATTAATCGACCGGGATGATGTATCCGCTTGAATATAGAATAAAGGGGGTATGGATGCGGCTGGGTCTGATTTTTCCTGGCTGTAACACGTGTTGGCACGTATAGAAGAGCGGCGATATCACGTATCGTGCCGCATATTAATCGTCCCGGTACGTGCGAGTTATTCGCCGACGGCGCTCCACGCTCGCCCGCTTCGCGCCGCAATACGTAACCCAGCTAAGTGAACCACTAATGCACCGGGATAGTTACTATACGTGTTACCGGCGACATACGGCGTTACGTAAATCCTGCGTGCACGACGTAGCAATGTTCCGGTGAAGAACAAACACACCACGTCCCTAAAATCGGCCGATTTTCGCGAGAAACCCCGCGTCCGATCTGGACCAAGATCTTTGTCGCGAAGATACGGAAAATCTTACTAGGTTTTGTTAATCCTCATCCATCCCTCGTGTCAATCTGACACAGTTTTCCCGAAATAAGTTATACTAAATGTTTCCTTATGTCGGTCGTAGATTGTTGCTAACAATATTATTATGATTTCAGCGCACTGGTTCGATCAATTGCTATTTAAAACACATCAACACATGTTTCTATAAAGCTAAAATTTTCTTTTGCGCTAAGCCAGTAGGTAACAATTTTCTTCTTTTCTTTAAATTTACGCAAAACAAAACATAATAACGGTTATTAAATTACAGACGCAATTCTTCCATTTTTCTTGAAAATGATCTAAAGTAGGATCGAAACGTCGAAAAAAATTATTGTGGTAATTTGCAAATAGTGTTTTAAATAGCAATTGATCGAACCAGTGCGCTGAAATCATAATAATATTGTTATAAGTTATATTTTTCTGTTATTTGTAGGTAAATTTGTCCGAAACTTGGTGACTTTTATTTTTTCAATGCGAAACATATAACCCCAAAAACCTAAGATATAAATGATAACTGATCAATTTGAATGAGAAAAACATCGAAAAGTAACTGTTTGATTTGTTATTTTATCGATTTTTTTTATCACTGTGTCAATTTGACACCGAGGGACAGATTCAGTTTCGAAATGAGGAACGGATGAGGGTTAACACATCTGCCGGCGACTATTTCACAATTTTCTAATGTCTATGGTCCGTGACTAATTTTTAATACCAATCTAATAATTTACAGCACAATTATGAAGAACTCATTAATAGGCTACAAGTACATAAATGGTTAATACACATGTTTGATTGCATTCCATGAATTTGTACGAGTCATAGATTTGCTTTACTACTAACGTGTTTTACATTGGATGGAGAAAAGGGTTTTTCGTAATTCTTGTTTAAAGGAATCTTCGCCAGAACGTTTTCTAGCGTCTCGAAAATGGAGAATCGATTTTCCATAATTTTCGAGGACCCTGTAACCAAGTCCTAGAAGATGAAGTTCGTGTCTTGACAAGCCCCCATAGGCTCTGCTCACTGAAGACATAAATCAGTGGACGCGCGCCACGCTCGTATAAATACCGTGCATTAATTCAGTATTAAAGCTGAAATTATTGAGCGCCGGGAAACCGGCGTGACGCCTACAAAGGACGAGGTGGGCTGGATTAAAGGAGGTTGGAGTCTCTCGTAGAAAGCGGTGGCATAAAGCATCGCTGAAATTTGGGGATCCGGCGCGCCGTAAAAGGCAGAACAGTACTAAGAAATTCACGAGATTTACGCGGTCCGGTCTCTTACCTTTTATTTCGAGCGGGATGTTCCGCCGGTAGATTCCTTTTTTTATTTTTCCTTCGACGGTATTAAGATAAAAAATGAAAGAGACGTACCATTTATGTACGTACGTGCTCCGCGGTCGGGGTTCGTTGAACTTAATTGCGGCGGAAGTAAGACATGGATAATGTCGGCCGCGGCGAAGAAATTATGAAGCAATAAACAGCGAGATTGAATATCGCTTATCGCGCCGGGTATTATTTTTTATAGAAACCGGGCGCCGCCGCGCCGAGTGCCTCGCGATTGTTTCGTGAACGATTTTATCGCCGTTTGTTTTTATTGTTAAGTGTTTGGAGATGCATCAACCCGATAGGGTCATATAATTACGATACTGTTACGATTCCATAAAGTCGACATGAAAGTGAAATGGTAGTAATTCAATAATGAGGAATGGAAACTAAATTTAGTAGACTGCGGACGTTCGTGGAAAATGTAAAATAAAATCGATTACGATGCAGCGGAGCCAGAGACATTTTTTTCTTAAATTGTTTTAATCTATTCACTGCTTTATTTTTATTATAAATGTGTAATAAAATCTGCAGCTTATTATGTCTAGTTTAAGTGAAAAATTTGTACGCGCTTCATGATCTTCAAAATATTTGTGTTGCATCTGTTGCATCATATTCTCTTTTTTAATTAAGTACGGTTGCGTGAAGTTCGAGTATTGTCATTTTATTGTCGATTCCGACACCATTTCCGTATACGAACCTAACCGTTCCCGTAGAAAGACTTCCTTCGATTCGCTCCTCGTTTCTATCGAGCGTAATGCGACTCACGGTTTGAATCGAACTAATTAAAGATAAATCCTTCTAAATCAGTTACTCACCGGCCCGAGACAATCGTAATTGGTGCACCGGCCTATGCGAGTCGCGGAAACGATGCGCTCATTAAGAGGGACAATCGACCGACCGCAATTAACGTCGTATTAGTGATATACGTCGGTGCAAAAGTAACACCTATTCCGTCACCGATCTCGGCAACATGCTTCCTGATCAAGGATCGCGCTACCAACTTTCGCACAGATCATCTGTGAATCTCAGTCCCATCGTTTTGTTACCATTGTGCCATTCCTTAACTGTTTCTCCCGTTGCACAAAGTTTATGTAAATTTATATTTTCGAGGAGCCGGGGATAAAATCAAACCTCATTTTCTTCATATATGGCCTCGATCAATTCAAAATAAAATCCGAATTTGGTATATTTTAATGTAGCTTGGAGGGCTGAGACTATGCGATCGATCGTACACGATCCGTTGATCTCATAGTATGCACGAGGAAAAACGTATTTGCATATAATTCGCGAGCACCGTTTAATTGGCCACGCTTGCGTGGCCCCGAGACAAAAGGAAGAGCAAACCCAAGATATCCGTCTGGGCGTGGAAACCGATGATCTCTGTTGTGCATTTCATTGTCCATTCCAGTGTGGGTGTCAACGCCCCCGTCAAACCGACAGAAAGTCCTTCGTTGGGAACCGATGGAGTTCTGCCCATTGAACGTTATAATTAGACGCGATCCGAGACTCGTAAATATGATCGGGTTGAAACGTCCATTTATTTACGAGCTACTGACCCGGCGGAATTACCATCGTCAGAAATCATTCTCCCCTCAGCGCACAGACAGAACAATATTTTTCATTGGCTGTTCGATCTTTCCTAGGCCATAATTCCGGTCGTATAAACATTTTTTAGTTAACATTTCTTATTAGCTGATCGAATAGTTAATCACCTTGTGTGTTCAATGATATTATGAAATTTCGTACATAACGAAAAAGTGTAATCCTTTCGCTATTCAATATTTTTAATTACCTGATAAAATACGTTTGTGATCATTTTCTACATTCGAAGAAATTGTATTGGAGATTTATGCATCAATAAGAAACACAATAAAGTATATAATACGTTTAGATTTAATAATAAACATTTAAAATCAGAGAAAACGTACAGCAAGAATACCTTGCTGCTTGTAAATTCAGTCCACATAGACAAGTACAAAATTCTTATGCAGCTAGAGCCTAAATTAGAAAAGTTATGAACATTTCACACTGATGTCCGCTATATGAACATTGTAAATGCACGGTCTAACTATTCAATGGATAAAAGTGTTTTCTCATCAACGTCTCGAAGACAAATAATCTTGAAAGAGCTTTAAATTCCGTAAATTTTGAAGCACTGGTTTAGCGTCAAGCTGCATGGCGATCTCGTCTCTGTTTACGGGATGTTTTACGAGGAAGATTCTTAACGACCAACGAGGATCGAGTCGCCAGGATCGAATAATCGAGGATCGAGAATCGTCTCCGCGGGGAGCAAACAACGGCGATCCGTGAAATTCCCGTCGCGCGGCTATTTACGTATCATCTGGCGATGAAACTCCCACGCCACGCCCCGTGGCAAAGGCAAGCAATTTTCATGTTGATGAATAATAATCGCTAATAACCGAACCACGTCCCGATCGATCGACGCGGCGACATGGCATAGCGATCGCGCGAGAGGCGCCTGCGCTGCACCTGCGTCGAATGCGCCGCGTGGATGCATTACACGGATGATGCGCGTTCGGAGAGCCGCGCGGATCGGTTAGCTTTTCGAATTCCTGGGCAGAGGATGCGCCTCACGGCAGATATTTCAACACGACTATGTTGCGGCCGCACGAACGAACAACTCCAGCCGGAAAATTACACGGTTTACCGGCAATCGGTTCATTAACGTTCGCCCGTTGCGTGCCCGCGGCAATTTAACGACGCAGACGCAGCCATTAGGATTGTCGGACCTTACAATTAGATCTCCCGCATTTATTTTCCGACGCGAGACGCGGTAAGGTATCGTTGTTAATTATTTTGCAAACTCGAGCTAATCGAGCTTCGACGCCAATTTTTCGCGCAGCGATTCTCCGGCGTGGCAGATAACAAGCTTCGGGCTATCGCGAACAGTTACGAGAAATACAGACATAAATGCACATATTGATGGCGAAAGCATCTGTCATTCAACCTCTGCAAAGTTCATATTGTTGGTGTTTTATGCACTATTATTGAAAATTATAAACCTCTCACAAACTCGGATACACAAGTCTTATACAGAGGTACATATGTCTCTTCTATATGTATATGTGTAGAATTTGAAAGAGTTAACGCATTATCAAGAAATCATTTCTTTAAATCGAAGGATATAAATGTTGAGACACATTTCTCAGATGTTATACTTCAAGAAAATGCTCGAAAGGGGTATGACAATCCCAACTGAGCTCAAAGAAGCTACGCTGAACTTCGCAAATTAGAGTCTCTACGAGTCGCTGGCACGGATGCACTCGCGCCGACGTTTTCTCGAAACCGTCTAGCAGCATCGTAAATTCTTCTGCGTGGAAGATTGTGGACTCGGAGGATCGTTCAGCGAGCGCAACATGTTAATTACTTTTGCGGCTACCTCGAAAAATGATCAAGACATCGATTCCCGTCGCAACGTGAGGCAAATCGCCTCTGCGCAGCCCGAGACTCATGATTGCTAATTTTCGCCCGGGTCTTTAATTTTATGGTTTTACAAAAAGCGATAGTCACCGGAACGCTGTGAAGATCCTAATTTATTATCTGATAATTCATTCGAGCGTATCTTTACTCGCAGAAGCATTTTACTCCGGCGAAAATTGAGCGACACCTCGCGGCGGTCTCGTAGAAAATAATTAACTGCACACGGCGGAGAGCTCGGGCATTTAGGCTCGATGTCCTGGGCAAAAATCGAACGGCCGCTTCCTAGTGGACAATTATTCAGCGGAGGTGTTTAAAGCAGCGAAACAACTTGCAAAATTCATTTGCATAACGAGCGACGGCGGCGTAAATCGCGCGGTGGAACCGCGAGGCCGTGGCTCGTCCACGGTATCGAGCAGTAATTAAGTTAATTACCTTCGCAGTGACTTAGTACTTCGCGGGAGTATAAAGTCCGTGGTGTAAAACGCCAATCTACCAGCAACCCCCGGCTTCGCTGTGATTTTTCCCGACAGCGAGTCGAAATGACGGCCGATGATGGATGTAGACGGATGCCGGTCTCCTGATCGCGCTTTTTTTATGTCTCCCCGCAGTTGAGTGTGTTTGCTAATTAATGAGGAACTGGCGGAGTCTCTGAGACTCGCGTTCGTACTATTTCCTAGCCTTTTATTCCATCCTTGAATCCCCTTCCCTTCGAAATTTTTCACCGACGATCATGTTGGACAAAAAAGAATATTTTACTATTCTTCTCCTAATTTTCACTAAACACGATTTGTGGAAAAGATATTCCGATTTAAATTATGAGATTGTACACGTATACAAATGCGCAATGACAATTCGTTTAAGTGCGCTCGCGGATCTTCGCGAAATAATATCGTCCACTTTCGTCCATTACGAGGCCGGTTCGATCGCGCGGAGGTTTCTCGAAAATTGGCTCGGCGGGAGTCCCGGTTAATTAGAATATCACTTACGGGATAATGTCGGTACATTGTTCGTTAATCGGCGACGATATCCGCCGCGATTTTTAACAAGCGTAAGTCCGGCGTATACCATAATCGCCGGGAGAAACTCTCCGAGGATGATTGACTCCGCGAGGATGGCCCATTACGTAGACATCGGCGCGGCGTCATTGCGCCGATATAATCGTCCCGATTAATACACTCGATCGATTAATTAAGCCGACGAATAGTCATCGTCCGCGCGCGGCATGAATAGAGATTTGTTATTCACCGGTGAAGGATGCTGGCCCGGCGATATATGTATGTATACGTGCGTGCAAACGCGCGAGTTCGCGGGTCAGCCCCCCCATTAATTATGATAATTGATTCGCGCGGGCCTGCGTTCGGGAACCAGGACGAAATACCTGGCCGGCACGTATCGTGGGAGACCGGGGCCCTCGGTGAGCCTTACCGGGGCTGCATGAATTTTAATCGGGGCCCCAACCACGCAGAAAAACCTCCCCTGCGAATACGGATTCTGAAGAACTCGCCAATTATACGGCGTGTTATTGGTCTACCTGCAAGCTGCCGCAGAAAGCCACTCATTCGAACAGAAGTAAATAACAAAGGCTCACTAATTATCCCCATCAGATTCTCTTATTAATTCCGATTATTGTAACTCGCAATAAATCAGCGTAACAGTTCTCTGAAGAGTGCTTCTGAACAGAATATCGAATCAAATTTAAAGATTCTGTAAAAAAAACACAGAACTTAAACATTTTGCATTTCACCAATGCATTTTTATGTACTCTAGTAATTAGAAAAGTATCCGTCGTCGTGTAGCGAATGAAAAATAGCGGAGAACCGTTTGCAAATCGACGAGACAAACCGTCTGCATAGTTCGTCGTTTATTCCGAAGGAAAAGGACGCGGAAGCAATCCGGGATAGGGCTATTCGAGCGTATTCAATGCGCATCCACGTAGAGGAAAACGTTATAGAGCTCCGCTCACGGCCGATTACTCGATCCACGAAGTGAATCAACGCTTTAATAAATGATCCTGCCTATTATGAAGATGGACAGCGAGCGGATAGCTCGATAGCCTCGATCTTCCGGAAAAGGGAAAGTCGGCCTAGGCCGGATCGCTCGTACCTCGGATTCTTCGGTTTGCGGCCTCGGGGAACTGCAAACGTGTCGCGTACCAACGATCGAATCGACGATTACACCGGAACACCGGGTATTTCGCCATTTTTTGTCCCCTCGGTTGCCTATCGGTTCTGTACCGCGTCCTTCGCTTCTTATGGAAATCCACGGAGCGGTCTAAACGCGTCTCTCGAACACATAAGACCATCCGAATTGTCGTAATGTTGCTAAACGAGCCGCGGGTCTCTTGCAATTTTTCTGCATCCGATTCTAATACCTGACTATTGATTCGTAATGATCAGTTTCCAGGTAATTTCTGTCATTAGCGTACTCTTAATTGATTCTCAGAATTTCTGACCGTGTTTACATTTTGTGCAGCCTGTTTACAATTTTAATCGACGTCAGAGAACCTTGGATTATAATTATTCGATGATTTGTAGTGTACCGATTGCAAAGTGGCGAACGAGGGATGACCGAAAACGCGAGGTGTCCCTAACATGGAGGCTCGGCCGATTCGATTTCACTTTCGGCTTGTTCCGAGGCGAGACGACCGTTCGCATAATCGCTCGTACGTTACAGTCAAATACGAGACAGCGTAATCGTCGCGTCCGCGCGGCGCACACGTAACGAGAAAACCTGGAGAGGGGAAAAAAAGGGCCAGTTGCGCACACGTACCGACGATAAATTTACATACCGATGTAATCGGCGAAGAACAAGTGACCGAACAAGAAGATTCTCTATCTGGATGGTAGGCAGTAAGGAAACACCTCGTTGGTTAAGACGATATGCTCGCCGCTAACGAGGCGAGGAGCCCGCGATGGAGGACCGATTATAATCGTCGATATAGATATAACTAGCCGACCATAATCGCCGTCGGTTCCGATAACTCGTCTCGCTGTGCTCGCTATGAGAAACTCGAAGCCTTTTCATTTTTCTTGTCTAAATTATAATTCTTTGAAATCCTTCAACCTCAGAGTGAAACTTGGGTGGTCCTAGAAGCCTTGGGAGACTGTTGAGGGATTCCAGAAACAATTTTTCAAGACGAAACCAATTTTATTCAACCTATTCATATTGGAATTAGTAAAAGAATATTTGGAGAAGCTGATGACTTCTTCGGTTTTGGGAGTATGAAATATGATTCTGTTTTTGATTTGAGTAATGTTGATACTAATGTGCATTTTCTTTGTTACAGGTAAGTCTACCCTAAAGATGACGAAGTGTGTGAAAGAGACGTCAAGCGGTGAGTGGAACACTAAAGGACTTAGAATTCACAGGGTTTTCTTGGTAAATTTTTATTGAAATACGAGAACAATAACGCCTGAAAACATAATGCACGCGTGAAAAATTTCACCAGTGTTCGGTATACTATGATTGACCTCGACGATTAGATTGCGAGGGAGGAGCGAATTGTAGGAGAGAGATAGGTCAAAGTGCAAGGGAAAGCTGACTGTCTATTGTCAGACGCACTTTGAAACCAATATGACAGGCATATTCTGCCTGCGAGGTTTGAGACGTATATTATCCGCGGTTCTACTTCTATAAATTTATGAACTGACTTCCTGAAGTGAATGATAGAAAGTTCAAATTAACTACAATATTAAATGTACGAAAAGTTCTTGTAATATTTTCAAGTAAAGTAAAGTTGCTATTAAAACATATTAATTAGGCATATTTATCAAACGTATTGAATTACATTTATAATACTTCTTTTTATACCATCAGTGACCTTAGTACATAGTGAAGTATTGAAGACCAGAAATTTTTGAAATCATATTTTTAATTACTTTCTAGACAGTAGTAAAAATTTTTACAGGAAAAAATTAGTCTAGAGAAAGCTTCGCATTCAAGGGATTAGTTCAGGATCGCATATGACCCAGTGAATTGTTGCAGGGTTCGGTTTCAGCCGGTGAAATTATTATATCCGCCAGGGTGCTGAAGAGCTCTAACAGACTCGTCGGCGATTATTAGCGGGCTCGCGTCCCGGACCCATTGTTCCCTCGTTAGCGGGTCGTTGCAAGGAATTTGTGAACCTAGCGTGGTTCTCACGTGCGGCTGCAGCATCGAACAATCGTACGCGTGGAAATACACGACCGGTAATGGGGACGGATCGAGCTCTGGCAGACGCGGTAACGTGAAAACAGGAACTCCGGTCGCAGCCAATAACGCCTCCACGTGGTGGATCGCTAAATATGGCAGCCGGTCCAGTTCGAACGTGGGTCGTTCGGTGGTTGCGTGATTTTTCCACCACGTCGCATCGGGATCGAGATAAGGCCAGAAAATTATCGGCTCCAACCCGGTGCCGCGCATTGTTCGCGTTATTGTGGGAAATCGTTGTCGATCAAATCAATACGAGGTTATTAGGCCCGCCGACCAGCAGGTTCCATTATACCGCTTGGGTTCCACTGGACCTAGCAAATAACGGAACCCTTAAACGGCTCCATCTCTTCCTCCTCTCTTCCGGTTCGCATTGTCGGAATAGCAGCGTGAACAAAGAAGAATTTCGTACGAGAACTTTCGACGATGGTCGCTCATATTTTTGTTAAACTTTTACCAAATCCAATTTTTCTGACTCGTACGAACTCCGAGTTGGAAATTATTACATTCCTCAGGAATTAATTCGTCGAAATTGGTCCTCATTCCTTTGGCAATTTTATTAAATTTTAAGAAAATACACATTAATCGCTAATTTAAATACCATTCTGTATTTCCAAATCATAGAGGCAGTATGGACCGGAACCGTGGCATTTTCATCGTGAGAAAACGGTTAGGCGAAACGTGACGGCGAGCATCGTCGAGGATGGTCGTAGCGTCGGTTCGGCAAAGGAAATTCGCGGGCCGCTCTAAATTTCCGTTCGAAGCGCTCATTAGCGTCCCGTGCGGGACGAATGACGGTTCCACCTGTCCACAACACGCGCAATTAGTCTTCCACTTAGACACGCAGTGAGTATTTCATTCAGTGGCAGGCATCGAGAGCAATGGAAAGGCCTCTTGATCAATAGGCACTCAATTTGGTGTTCCGAACCGCTCCGAACCTTTCCAGCGTTCCCCGGTAATTGACCATTACCGACCGCGAACTATGATTGCGTATATTCAAGGAAAATGCACGCTATTATGCTCAATTTATCATTCCCCGGAATAGTGGAAATTGGGAATCAATTAGAGTAATGCCCGCTACGGCCGCGCCATCGATATCGGGGCCGAGGAACAAACTTGAAACAACCCTCCCACGGTTCGCATTAATATCGTGTCTACGATTATTCATCGCTCTCGGGATCACTTAGAAAACCGAATCGATCCGCTCAATCTTCCCGTTCGCTTCCTTTCGACTTTTAAGTCGATTAGCGAGCATGTTCGCAACATTATCTGCAATTCATTGCCTGCGAGACTTGCACTCTGTTGACTCTTGAAATTTGTTTCTGGAAACTGTACCTCATCGAATCAACCACGTAGAAAAATCATTCTAGCACACGATTTCCAAGAAAACATGAAAATTTAACAGACTGTCGAAGTATATTCTTTTCGTTATTCATTATTTACCATCGTGACTTATAATTAGACAGCTGATCCTCATGCAAAATAAAAATTGTCTTTTTGTCCTAAATGCGTAAAATCCGCTGCTTACGTATAATTGACTTATCCTTCTCATTATCCAATGATTAACTGCTTTGACTTCCACCATTTCTGCATTAACCCCTTGCCTTACAATATCGTGTCTGACTCGTGATGAAGAGATTCTGAACAGATTTTATATAATCGAAACAAAATTCTATTTTGGTTTTGTTAATGTACAGCTATTGGAGAACACATAGGCATACCATAGATATAAGTTTTCTCCTTTCATAGGAAATTACGATCTTAAAAAAAGTTCTAATCACTGAAACCGTAAAATAAATCGTGGGGCTAGGGGTTAAAAGGTTCATGCGAGGGTTACAGAAGATCCAGATCTATATTTTAAAAAGTACCATAAGTTGTTCGACATTAGCAAATTTTTCTTTCACAGTAATGATCGAGAATGTACAAGAGGGGGCGAGTTCCGCCCCTCGCGAGTTGGGAAATCAGCTTCGCGATGGAGTCGAGTGGTGCGGCGTCGGTATGGCAAAACGAATTAACGAACTCTAAACAGTCGGACCCGACAGTTAGCATTATTTGCTACGTGTAAGCGAGTGGTTGGCAATGGCGGTGGCACGTCTGCGGTTGCGGCCCGTGCAGACGCGCGCTTTATGAAGCCGTTGCAAGTTCGCCGCGGGGGTTCGGCCAGCGAGGCGTGTTGCTTGCCAGCATAAATTACGCGCGATTTTGCATTTACACTGAAAACCGAGGCGGCGGGTCCCGGACCCGGCTAACTGATATTTATCGTCGGCGAGCCAGCGATAATATTAAACGAGTGGACCCGGCCGTTATTACCAGCCGCGCGATTAGGCGAACACCGTTGCAATCAGCGACGCGTCTTCGACGCGATTGACACGAGCGACAGGGTACAAGCTGGTTAGGCGTGTCGGCAACTCGAAATTACCGGTGTTCCGCCGTTGCTTGCCGAAGACAGGTTAAACGATCGGGCAATTAAAGTCTGACGGTTGACTCGATCATTTCCCGATGGTGCATTGAGTGTTTATTCAGATACTCTCGCTGCTACCCGGTTCCTATGATATTCACACTCGTGGTCGGTCGATGCGACTAATTCCGTGGTGTACAAGTATAGGGGATGTTCTGTACTGTCCTAAAGTATCTTCCGGGTTGGATTATGCACTCCGATATGACATTTGACAAAATAATTTTCTTTGTCGCAAGATTGGTATTTTCCCTTGTCGATCACGTAATAAGAAGCCTAAACATCAACCCAGAGGTATGCAAACCAGAAAAGTGATATATTCACGGTTTAAGACAAGGTAGTGAGCACTGTAGCGTGCAACGGCGCATACGCCCGCAACCAGCTCAGCAGTATCGCCTGTTATTAGTCCCGCAGGATTGATGGAATCAAGTAACCGGTGATTTCGCGGTGGAATCGGTAAGAATTAATATCGGGCTATTAATTTCTCGCGGCCGAGTCGCGTACGCGCAGCACAAGGTCCGTGGGGAACGCCGGCGAAGATGCACCGGGTACCGGTTCCCCTCTACGTGATTTAGACAACGTTTCATTTTTTTCCGGCGGGTGCACGCTACGAACAGTCTCGAACAGTCCCGGACCCCTCATGGACCTCTCTCTCTGCTACCCCGATCGCTCCCTGATGAGGAACAGTCAGATTCATGAGCGCTTAGCGTGAATTGATGCACGGGCATTAATTACGCGATCGGGTTCTACGTTCCTCGATCAGGGATCGGCTCTCGAGGTCGAACGAATATCCTTGGATTCCTCGTGATTCATCAGATGACGCCGCAGGGGTGCGTTCGAAGGGGAGGGCCCTCTGTGCATCGTCGTTTGTGTCAAAGTATGCGAACAATCTTATTTAGTAAGGGATTTTCGTTCGAAGAACATTCCCTATCATCGTCACACATGATGTTTATAATTTTGCCAATTCAATTGCCCATTGTTTCTTCACCCTGTAAATTTGATATCGAGGAACAGATTAAATTGCAAAAGTGTGGAACAAATATGAATGAACAGACTTGGCAAAGTGCAAATGCTCGAAAAGGTCTCGAGACCAGACTACTTTACGAATAGGGGATAAAGTTCTGCCGTGCCAAAACTTCATTGAAGTTCCACTGCAATTCCAGCTGGAAGATGGATCGTGCGGTCTCGTGAGTGCATTTCCACGGTCCCGGTAGGAAGAGCGGCATGCATCGTTCCCTCATTCCCAAGCAAATTCAACGCATATTTAGCCGCTCTTCCGAGAGAGTCTTTCTCGGAACGAGGCGCGAATCGTCGCCATAAAACTCCCGCGGAATTGGGAAACGGTGTAGAAAGAGCCCCGGAGGGGCTGTCCTCTCCTCTCCTCTCCATTCCTCCTTTTCCCTGTCGTGAGCCCGCGCAGGAAATTCATTCAAGGAAGCGGTCCCCGTCGAGATATACATCAAGATTCGCGTAGGGGTTTCAGGGAAATCCTCGGAGCCGATTGTCGTTAGTCGTAAGCCGGCTCTGTCGGCAGCCGATGCACGTACAGGTAGGTGCGCCGTTGCACAAAGGCAACGGTCGCGAGCGGCTATGTTACCCGGGGCATGCTCCTTTATAATGGAATAGTTCGTGGCGAGCGATTTATCGCGACTATTTCCATGTCGCCGTTCCACGGATACCGCTCCGTCCGCGGTCAATGTTGCGCTTCTACGGTGCACGGTGCATCTTTTATCGGACGAGGAACTCCGGTGCATCGTGTATCAATGAGGTCGCCGTTCGGAGGCCCGCCGCGCTGCGCCGATCCAGCTTCTTATAATTCTCCGATTCGCTTTTGCCGATGCGATGAGAGGGCCTCGAAGCGAGAGACAGCGCCGAGATGCACGCTCGAAATGGCAGTCGTGGCTAAAGTGTTTCCGAGACGATCCGCGGGCTACCGATCCGAGGACCAATGCACATTCTTATGGATTTGTTCGGGGAAACAGGAAATATTCACGCTCTTTCGCTCCCCGAAGATTCGGACCCTAAATGTACTCCTTTGGTTCAGACATATTCTCACGATATGGTCTCGTTCCTAAAAAATGGACAAACAGCAAAATTGCTATAGAATTCTTTCTTGGACACCTGACTCCCATTTGAAGCAGAGAAATGTTCTACAACCACGAATTCTAACGACTGCAATTTTATTGAATATTAAAGTTGAACGTGCGTTTCTGCACAGCTACTGTTAACATTGGTCACTTCTTCCGTGCAACCAGCGGGGTTCTACCGTAATCCAATTTTTGGCTACCATAGATGCGAACATTTCAAGCCGGAGGACGAGTTCGAGTGCAGCTACGGGAATTCGGGATCACCCAGTATAAATACATAATCGTTTCCCGACGCAGCCGGGGACAGGTACAAAGATTCCGTGGCGATGCATCGCGCATTAATCGCATCGTACCGCACGAGGTCTTTTGTCTCCAGCGTCTACATCGACTCCTACGCGAACAACGGTGGATTACGTTGCATCCTCTTCCTCTGAAGAAGTCGAGCGGAGTCGGTGCACGTGTATCGGTGAAGGTGCACTTGAGGAGAGTGGGTCGAGCCACGGACGAGAAGTTGTCGAGGAAAGGTGAACCTAGGCGGGCTCACCCGAGGTCGTGGCCGTGCATATTCCAATCCTAACGACGTCTCTCCGCTCTTCCAGGAGATCTGGGGGCCTCGCTTATTGCTCGTAAATTGCTCCTGGCTCCCGACCCGCTTTCTCGTTACTTCTAATGTGACCCCGCGATGTATGTAGATTGCCACGTCGATTTTTCCCCTCTACACCCCTCTTCCTTCACCTTTCCTCTAACGACAGGAACAGAGACAACCGGAGAACGGCTAGCAGGGAGATCACCTGCGCCTTTTAAATTCATCCTCGAACGATCCACGGGATCCGGCATGATCGATGAATAAGCAGAATTTCATTAGACGAGCCGATCATTACCCTCCCAGTAAAAGAAACGGATTCGCAGATGCGTTCCGTGTCTTAAACAGCAATTAAGACGATACGACTGCTGATGCGCAAGACGACCTCGGGCTTTCTATTGGCAGCGGTAAACCATGAACTGTCGCTCTCAGATCTCTCTGAAAATATCGTAAAAATTTGCCCACGAGATGAGATAAGGTGAGACTGTTCAAGAGTTTTCACTGTATGAACTTCTCCAGTTTCGAAGCTTCGGTGATTGTTTGCTGGAAGAAAAGACTGCAGAAGCGGAATAGAGTAGTTCGCGGAGGCTACGCGGATGTTACAATCACCAGGCTGCACCGTTTTTGGTCCGCGACATCGCTCGAACAAATTAAGACGACGCTTACTTTCGATGACGGCCAATGACTGTCCCGAGGCAGCGGCTTTTACAAGAGTCTTGCCGTGCACGTGCGAACACAGCGGCCGTGCCCCGAGACCACGGCGAACGCGGAGGATGTCTGTTTGATTTTAATTAACATCAATTTGCATAATAGTCGGGGCTAGTCCCGCGGCTCCGAGACCGGCGAGTCTCTTCGCCACGCCATCGTTGCGTCATCGATTCTTTCCGTGACGCGGTGCGGTCATGGACTCGCAGAATTTATTGGTGACGGTCCGCCATTATTTCTACTACGTTGAAAAAATATGTATCTTCGCATGCTCGAAAGAACCTACTTTATTCGACGATTCCATGTAAGTTTCACTTACGTAGTTATTTTTATGAACGAGTGGAGATGAGCAACTATCTTGTTTTAGGGGATGGAAAACATAATCAACCTCGGACACTACTGATGGTAACAAAACATTTTGGATACTCTGTGTTCTCAGCAGATTTTTGGAGATTAAAGATTGAAACATACTTTAATTAAAAGTTGAAACATACTTTAATTAAAAGTTGAAACATACTATAATTAAAAATTGGAACGTACTTTAATTACAATTTTTAAACGATGAAGTCTAATATCGATTTCTGCGAATATTCCAATTAAAATACTATTTCGTAATTTATTATCGATGGAAGTTTCCCCGAGTCCTTCGGATGACGAAAACCGAACACCGTTCAATTTCCAATCGGATAAATACATTAAATTAATTGCGAAACCCGATCGAGGTGCATGCAAACCAGGCTTATGCATATTCACCATCCCCGATCAAAAGTCTACCGAATGTTGTAAAGCACCGTGGCTAGATGTGTCCGGTACGAGGGCCTATTCTATGAATTCTCACGGAGACTCGGTTCGAAAGTACCAATCCATGCGGGCGGACCATTGGTACCAGCCGCGAATGAAATCAATGGAGCAAAAGTGTTCTTCAGGCTTGCGAAATCGGATCGAACAGCTATGGTCACGTTACAGATGCAAATACGAAAGCGTACGAGCGGCTTGTCTGTCGCTTCCGAGACTGAAAAGTCTCTGAGCAGCCAATTGCACACTTTCGAATAAAGTTCGGACAAAGAAGAATCATTCGCGAATTTATACCACAACCACATTATTACAACTTCTTGGTCATTCATAATTCCGTAGAATAAAAAGAATGCTTAAATACTGGTGATACGGAAATAGAATTTGATTTTAGTTCAAAAGAAATGAACAACATATGACACTATAAAGCATGTAAAGAATTTTTACAACTATTATCTCTTTTAACCCGGCTACGCTTAAAAAAAAAGGCACTTAATAAGTTGTTTTGGGTCCATTTGGACCCGTATCAATTTATTTATTGTTTAGCTATAAAATGTTTTTAAATTTTTTATTTATCTGTTGTTATTAACCTAAATTACATTCGTAAACGTAAATTACATACGTAATTAAATTAACCTATTCGGCGCCTCTTGCACAATCAATGCAAAGTGAGTCTCTGTGCTCTTTACAAATGAATTTTGAGCAGTTGGTACAAGATACATCATATTTGTGATCTTTTTTATCGGTGTCAGTGCAAAAAGTACACCGTCCTCTTTTTGATGGTTGTGCAATATCCTCAGTTCTTCTTCGTCGCTTGCCCTTATAATTTTTTTTTTTAATTTTTAACGGAAATTTACTGAAAAAATTGTTAGGGGTCCATTTGGACCCTAAATGCCTTACGTGTAACAATTTCCATTACAACTATTTCAAAAAGGATTTTAAATATTTTTTTTAAGTGGAAGAAAGATTTTAATTAATTATTCTCCGCCAAGAAATTTCAGACTCGCCGGCCTTTCCGTTTGGGAGTTATAAGCGCGCAAAGAATGCTTTGGGTCCGAATGGACCCAACAATCGTAGCCGAGTTAAACATAAAAAGTGAACGTTTAGCAGCTGATAAGAACGTTGAACAGCAACGATGCACCGAGACTGTTCTCAGAGAATCTCAGTTCGCGCCTCTAAAACCAGCATGAAATCTTTGATGTATGTAGATCATACGGAACAGCGCCTAGACAAATTGCGAGAAATTACGTTCTTTTGTCGGTGTTTGAAGCTCTATAAATGCTTACGGAGGTCCATTGTTCCGCGGCATCGTTGCTTCATTATTCGTATCTCATCGTATTCGCCACGCAGCGCGATAGAAAAATTGCGGTCTGAAGTGAGAGTCTCTTTAAGAGCCGAGCGAAGCCGAGCCGAGCCAGGCCTCATTACCATCCCTGCTGGTATATGCGTGTCCATACGTAATCTACTGGAGGAGCCGACCACGCGAAGGCGGCTGAAGAGAGACGGAAAGTGGAGCACTCGCAGTGATACTCAACTACACAGTCGTCGGCAATGACCCTTTCCCTTCGTTTTCCTGGTTTATTCACTGCAAGGGGTCTCCCGGTCCCCTAGACAATACTTTTCTTTATCCCAGTCCTCGCGAAACAATGGAGACTCGCGTAAATGCTATGAACAGCTGCGCTTAATTTTTCTATTTCTTTCCGGTGGCTCCGATTCCTTTATTTCTCCAACTTTTATCGGGTTTGATAGAGAAATGTTAAAAATCTTCCTTTACATAATAATCTCAACCAAAATTATTAGATTACGTTATTGGCTCACGATTTAAGCAGCTGTTGCTGTTGAGGGGTCCACTAAAAAATCCTTGGCTATGGGCCACTTTCAAAAATTATTCGCCGGCAGATAACGTCTTCTTCCGAGGCAAGAGTATAAACGGCGAACGGTGTAGTCAGTTTTGGGTGTCTCGGACGAGTTCGCGGCGAAAAGTGAGTGGATAAAAACGGTAAAGCGAGCACCGGAGTGTCCGGCTCCGACAGAAAATTACCCCACGTTGTTCGTGGTTGTTCGCCTGGCTCTCGGACACCTCGTGAAAGGTAATCGCGCGCGGAAAGAGAGCGGGAGAGGCTCTCCGTCGCAGAGCTCTCGATTTTTACCCCGAAACGCGGCGGCGCGGCGGCGCGGCGGCTGGCCGATCTCGTCGGTCTCGGATCGCGGTGTTCGGTCCACGGTCTCGTTCTCCTGTTCTCCCTCTCTCTCCCGGTTGTTGGTCGATTTGCCAATAGCTCGTTGATATGCAGAAAGCCCCATCGTTTCGTGTGGCAGCGAGGCAAAAGGCAGCAGGAGAGGAACGAACGTTTCAAAACAGGGAACGCAACGTGTACACAAGGCGGCCGCGTCGCCGCCAGGCAATGATATATGGGAATGGCTTCTGGGATGAAAATGGGGAGATGTATCCGCTCGATTTTCTTCGCGGCGAGTGAGTGGAGAACGGCCGCAGACGTTCTATCGCGCTCCATAGTCCTTGAAGACGAACAGAAGGATTTTAAATCCTCGAATGACGCTCCTAGGAAGAGCGTGTACGCTCGCTTCGGGCTGGCAGAGCGTTAATCCTTAAATGTTATCGGGATTGTCCATCGGATTCGTCGGCCGATCGTATACGGTAGCAGCGACGAATATAATAACTCATGCCCATTGTTAACGCGGCCAGAGGCGCGGCCCGTGCCACCACAACTTCGCACCATGAGGAAGACCTCGGGAAAACCCATGGAAATCCGCTCGCGGCCGTAGTACCTCGTTCGGATGTCTCGGAGCGTCTCTGGGCGATATAGACGTGCTTCGAGACAAAACAATGCAAGCTCTAAGCTTCCCCGCAACGATCATGCGTCGGAGAATTGTTTGGCGAAGTTGCGGAATGCAATCTTAGGACGCGCTTGTTCCGAGAACAAACTGTTCTGGAGAGACTCTGTGATGCGCGCTGTGATTCTCTCGCGTGTAAAATACTCAAAAATGGAGATGACAGTCTTGTAAGCGAGGCAGATGAACATTCAAAAAATACAATTTCTGTCGTAAAGCAATCAAGAAACTTTGGTGAACAAGATTTACAATATTTTAAGGACACAGTGAAGTCCATAGTACAGCGAATAAAATTACTCTCAGAGATCGCAGCCCGCGCCATCGAGTTTCAATAAAGATCCGCTAATTTTCTAGCTCCGCAAGATAGACCCCTGCAGTTTCAATCCTCGGGCACGCTTACACACTTTGTACCCGTCAAAATTCGAGATTGTCTTCCACTATCGGACACATGGTCTCGTCAGGTCCCGCGCTCCAACATCTCGATTACCAAACCGTCCGTCTCAATTAGATTTCGTCGCCTGCTCGAGTGAATCCTATCAGTGGGATCCTCCGAGGAGGACGGTTAACCGAAAAGAGCGAGCTGGCGCTAGGAAAAAGACGAGCCGGAATGATGGACAGCTCGTGGTTCGTGGGAAGGTAACCGTCCCGCAAGAAAACAAGCGTTTAGATAATGGATCCATTGTTCGGGCGCAATCATCGCGACCGAAAGACAAACGAAGCGCGAGAGCCCACGACGACGACGACGACGGGGACGGGAGTGATCGTAGGACGTCGGGGATATCGGTTCTCTCTCTGGAAAAAGTGTTCGAGGGAATATTTCTATAAACGGCTTTTCTGTTTTGCCGTGGACAAGAGCGATAGATCCGTCGGGTGGTGAGACTTTCGCGAGCCACGGAGATCGAGCCTCGATCCTTTCCCGAGGACCTGCGCAAGCTCTCGCCGCAATCCCGTCTGTACTTTTCTTTTGCGCGATCGCATTCGTCACGATCGTAAACTGTCTCCCTCGGCTGATGTAATGGACGTTGGATTGACAAATCGTGTCTAGGGAATCGCGCCGCTCTATACACGTCGAGTGTTCCCGGTAACCGGCCCCCGGAACGCCGCGCAGGAATTCATATTTTCAAGGTGCGTTCGTCCCGTTTGACGGTAAATTGATACCAATTAAGAATAAAACCGATCGTTTCTCCCCGAGATTCCCACCGATGATCCCCACCAGTCCCCCACAGAACCCGCTTCGAGACGAATGAATTCGTGAACGTCGAGAGGAGAAAAGGAGATTTAGACCGCCGCGAATTAATTCGCCACTTCGCGTCTCGAACGATCGTCCAGCGCCGCAATAACACATTAAATGGAAGCATCGTCGGCGAGAGATGACCGCCGCGTTCTGTCGTTAACGTGTAAACTCTGGAATTTAATGAACGCCGGCCGCCGTTAATGCCCAGGGAAACGCGTCCGATGATTTACTGCTGCGCGAGAGCTGCTCCTACAGCCAACGCTGTCTTCCGAATGTTCGACGGTCTGTTCATTGTTTCGTTTGAACGGTCTCTGAACATTTCTTGCCGAGGGAAATTGGAAACTTTCTTAGACTCGCAACGCTGAAAGTCTACATGGGCGCAATAATTTTTAATTTTATACCTTTGCTAGTGATAACGAAAATCCTCTGACAGGAATGTTTGTTTCGAAAGTTCCTCCACTGTGTTTCATACAATTTCAAAACTCTCTACTCCCGAATGTTTGAATGGGGGGAAAAGAATTTGCAGGAGTTGAGCGAGCGAAATGATCGAACTGCAGCGGCGGTCCCCACGTGAATTTGAATTAGCAAAGAGTTGAACGGTCCGATAATTTCCGAGGGAGCGCGTTCCCATAATTTTGAGCGTAGCTTCAATTTTGCAACTCCGTCGACTTCCCTGGGAACGAAACGTCCAGATCGACGGTCCGTGACTCCCACGAGACACGCGCTGTGTATATGATTATCCATAAACGGCTAAATATTGCAATCCCCAATGCAACGGCCGCGGCCGATGAAATTAATTAATTGTCGCAGTCCGGCGAGTGCTGATTGCCTACCTCCAAACCGCTCGTTAGTCGACCGTATCCATTTACTAAGCTTTGCGCTCGGCGTGTTTGCAGACGGATAAAATTTATTCGACTTTGCCTGATATACCCCAAGAAATTTTCCGTGTACGTTCTCTTTAACAGTGAATACGGCTCGTCCTGGAATATCTCAACCGTCTTTGTGCTGGCGTCTTATTTCCGTACTGGTATCCCTCAGTGCCGGTATCCTTCGGTTACCATTTCTTTAAAATTGGCGTCGCAATTTGTCTAATGTGTGTTGTCACTTAGACTTCTTCTTCAGTCTGCAGCATCCAGAAACCTTCGCAAACTGACGAAAATCGCGGAAGCGTCAACAAGAGGCGAAATTTTCTTTTTACACCATTCAGCAGAAAAAGCTATGCCTGATTGGATACCAGGATTAGCCACTCCGAAGACTGACATTTCTCGAGGCGTTGTTAGATCCACTTAAGCTACTTAAACCAGCCCGGGAACATCTCGCTCCAGCTTCGGATCTGGAAGTGTGTCTTGCGATTTTAAAATAGCTTGGGTACACAAGGATCTCCAGACATCCTTCAGAGCGATCTCCGACGAGCTCGACGCAGTAATTTGCTCGGAAAGTCGATGTCTCCTCGGCGTCACTTAGCTTTTCCATGTCGGCGACACGCCGCGCTGAGAAAAGTGATCGCGGAATGGCACTCGATTGGAATTGTCGGGTAAATCGTAATCGGGGTACGCTTCTCGGAGAACGGTCTAGCAGACGACTTGACGAATTCAGTAAGTCGTTCCGGAATTTTTAGACAGACTTCTTCCAAAGACATTCTGAATTGATTCGATCAAACTCTTCGGTTCTCAATTATTCTTTAATGAAACTGAAGGGCTAACCAAATGTGGGAAATCTTCAGACTTATTATTATTTATTTATTTACAGTTTACTTTAACGTGGTCGCATTAATAACGAGGTCATTAGCGACCACATAGTTCGACCATACACTTCGTTATAACATATTAGACATTAGAACAGTTCATATAGATCGCGATGGATTTAAAGAAGAGGAGGACGTTCCTGATGTTGTCTTCGTTTAGATTCGACTTGTCTCGCAGAAACGTGCAGAATTGCGGAGGACGATAAGACTTAGCGATTGTTGAAACGGGAACATTCACGTTGTACTAATTGCGACATCTCTCTTAATTTACTTGTAGGTTATTTGTACCGTGCGTCATAATGCGATGGCGCTCGACGTCATATGTGTGCGTGCCTCGATAGGGTACACGTGTCGCCGCTGTACGCGGATATATCCTTACTTCTCAATGTGAACCTCTGTAGTGAACACGTATTACTGTATTAATCTTTATGTCCATATTCTAATGCAGTGCAGATAGATTATTATAAGTATCACTTCAATACCCACTGCCAAAGTGTACAAAGTCCAACAGCGATAACCTTCCACATAGTGAGTGTAGACTGTAGATGTTCGCTCCCACTCTCGTACAATGGTCTCTTTCTTTTAATAATTCGTAACATATGACATATTCAAAATATTTTATTGCAATTTATTAGTTCGAATATTAGTTTCATTTTCTGTCATTTCCCACGTATTAATTCGTGATAGAAACCCCTAGTTTCGTAATAATTAAAAGTACAAAATTCTTAATATTAGAACTGTTTTTCTCAGACGTTCATGATCCGCACAAAATAATTCTGTACACGTTGGGTGTAATTGGGTTACACTCTAACCAATTAGGACTCCCAAAAGCTTTCCGAAGAAAACAATGTCTTAGGTTCTGTGTGTATGTTGGTTACATAGTCGTACTCCGGACAAGACATATCTGTACACAATGCATTGCCTCCACGACAATAGCACCAGTTGCATCCGTCGTAATATCTTTGCCCATCCACGCATTTCCTCTCTGCACGAAAAAATGATCATATATGAACCAATCACTCCAACAATCCTTCAATAGTCCCCCAACAATTTTTAAAAGAGAACTCACCTGTAGTAGTATCAGACGCAACGATGGCGAACAGCAAGAACAAAGCGAAAAGTTTTGTCCACATGTTGTCTTCTGTCTTTCTACAATCAACAGAAGAGATCAACCGATTTCGCATAGAACATCAATCCTATCATATAGCCCGCCACACGCTGATTCAACCATTTTATCTTATATAACCGTTTATTTATTAATTCGCAATTGCATACGGTGGCTCGTACGTCAAGACGCTTTTTCCTCATTCAAGCGTCGATATACATCTCGAAACTTTCCGTAAGTTTATCTTCTTAGTCTGCTTTCTACGAAATGTGGCAACGGATTCCTATTAGACGATAAAATATTGTATTCCTACGATTACACCTCGGGCCTGTTCAAAACACAGACCCCATTCCCAGCATCTTCTAAAAACGTTGGACCACCCAAACTCCAATAAAATGAAAATGTCATCTAATCGGGGTGGAGCGAAGGCTCGAGGATTCCGTGAACTCTGACGCACGTCTATCCCGGCCTAGACAAAGAAAGGCCTGCGTTTTGATTACGTTTCAGAGCGGAGTGGCGTGCCGGTGTCCTTCGCGGATTTTTTCACGCGCCGCCCGACACAATGCGCCGTGGCTGCACTCCGCGCTGCACACCGCGCGATAATCATATTGCACAAGCGGCGTGTATATAACGCTCAAGGTTGCGGCGCTAGCTTTATTTCCCGTAAAAGGCAATAATCGAGGCCCGGCGCAATCTCAGGTATCACCGCGAGCTTCCCACGTTATGGTATGGCCACGCGGAGATAATCGTTTGCTGTATCTTTGGCATATTTACGGCCTCGCGCAGCGATAATTGTCGTCTTGTAATCGATGTCAGAGGGACCGAGGTGGCACTGTCAACGATAACGAATGGCCGATTGTTCGCTGGAACGTGGGGTACAGACGGGATCCTGTCATAATCCGGATAATGCTTGTTCGCTATTTGCTACCTGGAATTTATCGCGGGGACCACGGAATCGAGGAATTGCTAAAACCCTTTCGTACACCAGTCTAACTCTCGTGAACACAGGGGAATGTCTAATTCAAACCGGCTTGTAGATCGGACCTAATGTATAATTTGTAGTTACTTTATACTGGTCATAGCGTTACTAATATTTGTCTTTCTCGAGACACACGGCTAGATCGCATCTAGTTTATAATCCGCAGTTAATTAATGCTACCAATTCTGCAAGATATACTTTTTTTAAGGACAGACTGGTTTGATCTGAGCCCGTAAGCTTTAACTAATGGAGATAAATGATACACACAAAGTGAGCCGAACAATACCTTGTTCAGAAAATTTCGTTATTTTTGTATGGATCTTCTACTCTGTAATTTCAAACATTTATGTAAATTACACGTTCATAAGCTCATTTTAACAAACGCACGTACAAAATTAATGTCCCAGCATTAATGAGTTGTACGTCTTATCGCAGGTTGTTATCCAGACCGCCAACACCACACCGTTTTAGCATTGAAATAACTTCCCTCTCGTTAATTATTAAAATTTCGAACTTGTCATTTGTATACTGTATATCTAATTTTCCGGCATGCGACTCGTGCTAATGAATAGTAGATGCTATCTCCGGACATTAAACAGAGTACCCTCGCATTTAGCATTGTAAGAACCCTTTCCCTAATCTCTTTAATTCTCAAGCAAGCGCTTAAACAAGAAAAACAATCTCTCTGTTAATTCCCTACAGTTCCCATCCCCTTTTATCGTTTTCCTACAATGGCCCAAGAAATCCTTGTAATTTAATCTTGAGACTTTCTCGAGGATATACGCTTTTGTAAAAAATGACTCATTGAAGTATAGTCTCCCATAATTGCGGAAGTTGTTGCTCCAGCAGCTTCGTGTTCCACATCCCTTGCTGCGAGGAATTTCAAACAACAATGTTTTCTCTGTATAATGTGGGACGTGTTTACACAACCCCTTTACATATAATATAAAATACCTACATATTTCAGCCGCTCATTTGCCGAGTCGATTAACTTCATAAACTAAAGAATAAAGAAAATTGATCAAATAGAACACATTCGTTTCTGAAAGTTCTTTCCGGTGAGTCCAATATTAATGAAAATTGATTTGAGGTGAGAGGACAGATAGTGTAACTGGTAATTTATAGGTTAAATCTAGAAAATTCAGTGAGTCACTTTGCACATGTTTCTTTTTACTAAATCGCAATTTCTCGCTCGAAAAACGCTTTCGCCGTCGGTCCTCCGGCTCCCATGGCTCTCGCCGCGAAAATACGATACGATCGAACGTCCTGTGACAAGTCGACACCGGGTTCGACGTTTTCGCCAGTCCTGGACGACGATATCTGTCAACGCCGAGCAGCTTTAAGCCCGGTCGTTTCCACACATTCGCCTTGTACACGAGACGTACCCCCGGGCGGCTCTCGTATAACTCGACCGACAGATTGCGCAACCCCTTGAGCACACATAAGTCGCCGGACACTTACACTGACTTCCAGAAGCGTTGAACAATTGCTAGAATCTAGCGGAGAACACACCATTATTTTATCATATCAATTCATCATCGGAACACCGCATGCTCTTCTTAAAACTTACCTAAGTTTTTAGCCAATGCATAGACCTCAACTGTTAATTTCGAATTATAACTTTATGAATCTTTCGCTAACATATTTCTGACATTTTTCTATTTAAAATGAGCCCAAACATGATACAATTCGGAGTATATTTGCTTGTACAATGGACGATCTAGTCGGAAAAGTGTGAGAAATATGTTCCAGTAGGTGTCGCAGAGAAATAATCAAAGACAAAGAAGTTCAAGATCGAAGTAACAGATCGAAGAATGGTGTCTGTAGACGATGTGGGTGACATTTCGGAGTGAAATTTTTCACAGACGTCGGTACACATTACTGTAGAGGCTATGAATATGTTCTATAACTCTTTCGATCCGTGATTTTCAGTACTTTCGAAAGGTCTGAACCACCGTGCGGGGGAGTGAAAGAAACGGGGTTGATTTGTAGATCGGCTGGGCGCGCGTCCGCGCGGTCCCGGTGCGTTGTAAGCGGCCAGATTGAAATCAGAGATGCGACCGAGATTACGTGCTATAAGCACCGTATAATGGAGGATGCAATGAAAGGGATACCGTTGTACCAGCGCGGTGAGCCTTCGTAAGGAAATCCCTCGTCCCGTTCCCCGCGCCTCCCCTCGGCACACCCCCGTTTTTCTTCTCGACTTTCTCACCGGCGCGGCGGCCGGAATTTATACGACTTTCTCGGCTCTAATTTAGAGCCGACTTAATTTACACGAACCCTGCCCGAAGATAAGTTCATTTAACGCGGCCTACGTACCCCGTGTCGTCGTATCGGGTGTCCCGGGGATCGAGAGGGCTCGCCCGGACGATCCGTCGATTATTATTCCCGTTATTATTTCTCTCGATCCCTCCTCTTCGTCCTATTCATTGTCCTTGTTCTTCCTCCCTCCGCCGTTTTGACTCCGTCGATCGAATCGACCGATAGCGAACGTTGTAGATGCGATTACTGAACGACCGTAACAGAAAGCCGCAGGGGAGGGAATAATCGAAAAGATCCGAGACATTTACAGTTATCGATTGTGCAATTGTGATCGATCGGCCCTCGCCGATCGGGAGATGTTTGCTCGTTCCATGCCCCATCCTCTGCCACTTTCTTCCCTTCCTACGAGGTTCGACATTTAACTCTTGAACTTATGGCTCCGACCACGGTCAGCTGGACCGGACGTCCACCTCCGTTTACAAGCTTGCTAATTCCTTTCTTCGTAACAGCGTGTTCGAGCAACCTTCAGTAAAGTACTATAGAATTGATATTGTACAGCTTGATTAACCATCGTTCGTTCCCTATATCAATTAGATACATTAGCCACAGTTTCTGAAAAGGTGGTGCGACCTCTATGTTGATGCGGTGATGGTGATCTCTTTTTAATTTGTACAGTGTTAAAGATATATGTAGATAATTGAGTACATACAGTGAGTGTAAAAGGTATTCGTACGCCCTTGAAAATAAAATAACTTTTTTAGAATTGCACCAAACGACCTGATTTTTTATAATCAATTAGAAGCATTGGTTTACGAAGTGATATGCAAAAAAGATTTTCCAAAAATTATAATTTACAAGGTTACATGCAAAAATAAAAACGGAGCATTTTTTAAAACTTTTTTATTTGGGCCCTAAAAGAAAATTTAAAATATATGTTTTGTAGATCTATTGTAGTTACACACATGCTGAAAATTTCATCGAAATCGATTAACATACACTTCAAGGGTCGCTTATAACTAAGGACTGTAAACCGCCCCTTAAAGCTACATTTATGGAAGTGGCAATCGTTGCATACGAAACAATTAGAATAATCGCCGGCAGATAATGTGTTCAGAAAATCATGCATGAAATCTAGCGTCACAACGGCTTGTAATCCCCGGGGTGAACGATATCCCGTAACGTCGTCGCGGCTCCGATGATAACAATATACCGGCGTTATTTATGGGAATGCGCGGCGCGGACGTTCTTATTTGCCGTAAACATAAATTGCGTTTGCCCGAGATATGGTGCTCCGCGTGTCCCGCGATGGTTTAACGCCAGTCAATTTCACGGACCGAGAGCACACCTGTACCCATGCGGTGGAATTATGGTAATACGCGGCCCGTTTAAAGACCGGGGTTCATGTGTAAACGCGGCGTCGGGACATGTCGCGGTTTCCGTGCGCCGGGACACGCCATCAATCGCCTTCGCTCGATGTTTGACATTTATTCAATCATGAATTACGCTATATTTGCGCGAGAGCGAGCGAGCGCGCGCGACTGTTCGGTTAGCCGCGCGACCTCGGATTAGATGACTCGGCCTCGAAATTCTATTCTCGATAAACTCGGTCGAGCGGTCTTGTTCTGCGATTCTATTGATCGCTGGATCGAACTCGCGAAACAGAAAGAAACGAACGTTAAACAACGTCGAGCAACATCGCTGCTCGTGACGCGAGTTATCAGCAACGATTATGCAACAGCCGGTGTTTAATAGCTTCGCATATACAGGCAAATAATTTTATCTTTTTCATTTCATATTTACTAAATCTGGGTGACACAGAGCCATAATCGTGATTAACCCTCCGAGTGCAGTGCCGGAGTAATTTTTGACCGGGAACATCCAAATTGTCATTTAAGTACTCAATTTGTGGCAATTAATTTAACTTCTTACCGTATCATTTTCTTTACAGTTACAGTGATTGAAACGTCTTCATCCCCAAAAATGTCATAGAATAGAAAATTTATATTTTTTCTAAGGCTACAAATATTTTAATGCTTAAATATTGACTACAAGCGAATCAAATTTTGTTTCATTAAAAAGAAAGCCGCAACATTCGCATTTGTATAAAATCTTCATAACGAGTGTGACTCGTTATAATACGGCAAGGAGTTAACTGAATAGCTGTTTCACTAAGCATATCGGAAAGACTAATGTGTCTACACGAGATATCATCAAAACTAAATTTTAAAAAATTATTAAATAAAGCTGTGAACGGTCCTAACCAATTTTATAGCTACAAAAATCGTCCGTTGTCCGAGGGTTAAACTCGTTCATCGATTAGACTATTATCAGGTTCGGGAAGATTTGCATCGATGCCACGATGGATGGAATAAAATAGTGCAGCAGCAGGAAGAAATAAACTGGAGACATTCCCGATACCGGAAGTGTATCTACCATAAACTACCTTTCTGTTGACAATGTCTTTGACGCTGGGATACTTTATGCTCCGGCAGAAGAGGATCATCGGCGTCGATGTTTCACACGGCCCTATTGTTGACATGGCCGACTAGCCATGTATTTACTATACCGTATAGTCGTGTGGAGGCTCGCGACGCAGCGTGCAGCTCGCGCTAACGGCGCTTTATGATATTTATGAATAGTTGTTTAACTTGCACTTCGAACAGCGTCCGAAGACACCGGCTTTATTCGGTGTCCCGCGATCGGCGAACTATGCCTCTCGGTTCGAAAACGTTTAACAACCGGGGAAGTAACTATTCTGAAATTGAATCGCGCCGGTGAAATTTCAAACTTTCACGGGTGAAATTCGTAATACTTTGCGAAACTCGCGAGAAATCGCCGACGAAATTTCCTACAGCGGCGGCTAACACGTGAACCGTATCGGGTTACAGGGACATGAGGTCGGATTAATTCCGCAGTCCTTTAATGTTCATCTCCGAATTTTCCTTGATTGAAATTTCTCCCAAAGCACGGTTCGGTGAATACCGTCATTTTAAATGAAAGTACAGTTACGTGCGCCGGAACTCGTTTCAAAATTCGTGAACCGAGGCTATAATTAAAGCAAAGACAGAAGTGCTCGGAGTTGAATCAATCCTTTAGCTGTATTTCTCAGAAAAATCGACTCGTACTACTGTCGACAAAATTTGTGACAGTGGCAGAAGTAGAATCAGTCAGTACTGGTCAGACACATACTGCGTATCTACCGACAGCTAATAAAGTCTTTCATAACTAAAGTGACCATACGTCCCGTTTTTAGGTAGCCTGTCCCGTTGTCCCCAAGCACAGCTTCGGGACGCCGAGATGTCCCGTTTTTTGAAAGAGAGCAAACCACGGTAACAATTTCAAAAAAGGACGCGAGAAATCTAAAAATCACCCGACGGTAGTGCCTAGTAGCGCAGCGATATTTTCGCGAACCAGAAAAAAGATCATTCAAATCACTTTCATGTATGAAAAGCACTAAATTTTTTTTGCACGCGGCGGCCCTGAGTAGATGTCCCGTTTTGAGGAAAAAAATAAATGGTCACTTATTCATAACCCACTGAAAAGCAGGTGTTACTTCAACATTTTTCTCTTAGAGAATAAGAAAACTAATTTTCTCGTAACTTTGAATGTACCCTAATGTCGAAGCACCAAGAAGAAATTTTGTTATAGAATAAATTGTTATTTTTGTATCTACCGAAAATTTTTCGGAAATGGCGCGAACGTACTCGGGTTACGTAGACTCGTAAATTTCACGCAATAGCCGTTCTCAGTGCATAGCACGTGGAGGTGTGCGGATGTGTTCCCGGCGCGTTCACTTGGACCCCCATTGGTGTTGTAGATGCCTTTTCTTGTATCGTTCGCACACTAATCTTCGGGATAATGTATTCCGCGGCTCGAAGATACGGCTTCAGCGCGGAGCCGCTCGCGCCGCTCCAACAACAATCTCGCAGGTTGCGGACGAAGGTCGGAACGGATTATCGGTTGCCGTGATTTGTTGATGCACCGCGTGTAATGGGATCTCTTATTCGTGCCGCGATTTAACCAGGAAACGCGGATCTAACCAGCGGGTACCTCAGCCGCTCCTTCTTTGTTACAACCGCGATGCTCTCCTTCCACGAAATTGAATTTCCGCGACGCGACGTCTCGGACGTCCCCGGAAACCGCCGAAACGGAAATAGAAGCGTTTCCTCAAGAAACGACATTATGCTTGCATAATCGCTTTGCATCACAGACACGTAACTTTCCGAGATAAAATTTCTTTACTCTTCATATCCGTTTTTCGCTCAGACAACGATTTTTTTATTCAGACGCCGCTTCCAAAAACATTTCTTCAATATACAAACGCTCCAGTAACAGTTGCCAAGCTGAATAGAAATTGTTGACAATCCTAAACAAGGTTGAACGAAAGTGTTAATTTTATTTTTACATTTCTTTGTCAATTAATCTGGTAACGTGATTTCAGTTGCAGATATATTTAATAAAATTTAAGGATAAGCACCTGCGATAATACTTATATCGATCCTACAGGCGCATAATCGCGGAACATTATTTAAACGCATGTTTTTATGCCTGTTATTATATTATGCAAGCTGACTCGAAATTCTGCATATAGGTGGACAATGGGTCTGATCAACATTTAGATTACAAAGCATCTTGAATTTTAACCATGTTCTCGGGGAAAACTGGATAAACTGTGGCACAGCTATTGAGATACAATGCGACTATAAATGATGCATACACATTTGCTCGCATAGAAACAGTCTTAACTAAAATTCTGGCGGCGGAATCTCCAAAATTTTCCACATGTTCTCCAACAAGAATAGCTATCGCATTTACCTCGCGATTTCTTTCGCAGTTACACCGGATGAAGTTTATTCGAATCGTTAAAAATTTCGCAGGGGAAAAAGGAAATTTATGATCTTCGTGCATGCACGTCTATCTGCAAGATTAGATACTGCGAATAGGTAAACAATATTTTATTCCGAGAGAAAAGAAATGAATAATGTTCTTGCTAACGGAGATTCATTCGAAATCTTCATCTCGAGTCGGGCATGACATGCAGCGGGTTAATTCGCAAATCCAACGATTAGGAACAACCATAGTTTACGACCTCGAACGCCTCGCAGCCAGGTTGGAACATTGAATTTGATGACCCTCGATTCCCAACTATTATTCAATTCCTCATTCTTCTAGTCCCTAACACAGCCACATACATTACACGCCAGCCTAATAGCCAGTCCGGCATGAGTAATGTCTCGGGAACCCGAAGGTTCTTAGTTTCTATTTAGAAGATCTCATAGGAGCGAGGCACTAACAGCCAGGTAGAATTACAAAGTAACAAGTGAGCATAAACACACGAATCGGCCGGGCCGACATAAATCGGCCTGGTGTCCGGCCGCGGATCATAGAATTATTCCAGTGGGAGCGAGCACGCGTCCGGTGCTGGTAATTGTACGCGCGAAATTAGATCATGCTCGCAGGACCGCGGGAGGAAGTCGATTAAGGCCTCGATCTCTTCAGTTGCCCTAGGGCAGAACACGCTCGCTAGGCTCGCATACTCGCATGCTACACCATTTGCCTCCCAAATGCGGTTGAAACTATTCTCCGATTGAATTCGCCTAGTCGAAAAAGTCTCCGCGCAACATAAAATAACTTTCCGAAAAATCATCCGAATTCGTTGAATTTTTTCGAACTTCTACGAGGATTAGTTTACTAGCCCATACATAAAAAGATTTTTTAGAAAATCGTATTCGATCGGAACTGCTAATAAAATAGTAGTCACTTTTTATTTTTTGCCACAAATGTTTTTCCAGCACTCCAGCATAAATTAGTTCAATTAACCCCTTGCCGTATTTTAACGAGTCAGACTCGTCGTGAAGATTTTAACAAAGTCTAACAAAAATGAATGTTACGCGTTTCTTTTTAGATGAAACAAAATTTGATTCGTTTGTAATTAATATTGAAGGATTAAAATAAATGTAGCCATACAAAAAATATAAACTTTCTTTTCCCTTCTATAACATTTTCGGGGATAAAGACGATTTGATCACTGTAACTGCAAAGAAAATGGTACGCCAAAGGGTTAACCTCTTATTGTATTATAACCATAATTTTTTAACTTGGAGAAGGTACTTTCTACTGTGTTTGAGAGACGAATACCCTCACCATACCATGCAGCAGCAGGCTGGATATCGCGACAACTCTTATTAAGAAAACGCTCGGCCCGCATCGTGTTTCGCGCCGGGGTGACGAGGCCGCGTTGTCCGGCTGCTAATTAATTACCTTTCGCCCATATTGCACACCTCGTTAACGCTCGACTCGGCTCTCGAGGTTGGCCCGAGACCACCCGGTTATGTAATTCGCTGTTCCGTTTCGCACCCTTAAACGGCAACGTGAAAAGGCACGAAACGCCGCGCTGCGCCGACACCTCGATATACCGAGGTCGCGCGAATCATTATCGTAAATTCGTCCGATACCGAATCGATCCGACCGGGTGGCACGAACGCGTAGTCCAGATCGCGTAATCGATGCCGATTAACCGCGGAAACAGCTGTCTAATTAATTCTAACGAAGCTATTATGAGAAGGAACGCGAGCGCCAGTTGTCGCGCCGAGCGGACCCGGTTTACCCGGTCGGGATCAGCCAATAAGAAATTCGAGACGTGTTCGGATAAGGGAAAGTTGCTATAGCACTGCTTAAGAAATTTTGGGTCCTCGGGGAAAATTGGTATGTCCGTTGCAGGAGCTATGCAGGTCGAATTATAGATTGACGTCTTATGTCAAAGGGAAAATTCATTTTTAGAGATTTTAGAGATTAAATAATTTTGGGTTCGATCAAAGCTACTTGAATCTTAATTCAAGGTGGGGTCACAAAAGAACTCGTTACTATGAAACACCGATCGTACGATGGAAACAACAGATAAGTGTAATAAATAGATTGCGGATTTTATGCATTTTGTACAATTTAAAGCAGTGGACGAATTAAAAAGATTTAAGGATATCAACTGAAAGAAGAAAGAAATTTCTATTTGGCTCTTGTGTCTTGCAATCAATGCAAACCTTTTTTATTTTGCATAAACATCCGCAGTCTAGTAATAAATAATAAAGAATTTGTCGATGGGGTGGAATATAGGTGACCAGCATTCGGCTGCTTTCCCCTATCTGTCGGAAGGGAAACCGATGGAGTACACGCGCGGTGTTCGATCGATATTTTAGTGAACGCTTAATGAACGCGGCGATTGCGCGTATAGCAGGAGGCTACTTCTACTTTTGGAGATAATGGCAGTTGCTTTCCATTGCTGGACCGGGACATTCGTTATTCCCCACTCGAGCCTCCGCAACGTCACTGTTTGATACCGCTTTGGCGTTATTGCGAACCGTCCGCGTCCGATCGAGATGAACCTCGTCTCCGGTTCGGTTTCTCCGTTACGTTATGGTTCTCGCATAATGTGTTCTCCTCCACGAACCTCCCCGCCCCTCTCTGTTCCTAGATACGTTATCAAACGCATTGTTTGCGCAACTTCGAGCGGTCCCGATGCGCGTTCGACTTCCTCGTCGATTGTTTCGCGGAAACCCGGAGCAATTACCGGGGGATCGCGGCGGCTAACGAAGCAACTGCGCGATGAAAGGAAAGAAAAAACTTCTCAGAAGCCGAGGTGGAGATTCTCGGTCGATGTAGACATCTCGTTAACTTCAGCTCGCTTTTCAAATTAAGCGTGCCGTAAAATTTATCTGATCCGAGAGCGAGCGACGCGAGCGGAGCGACGCGACGCGACGCGATGCGATGCGAGAGCATTGCTTCTTCCACGGGAATTCCGTGGGAATCTTCGAAGTAGAATTACCCGCTAGCTTCCTGGGCTCGTTACAAGAAAGGCATCTCTTTGTGGAAAATCGATGGCTGACTACTCGGCTTTTTCGTCTGACCTTTTCACCGTGCTCTGGATTATCTCTGCCGTGAACTTCCTGTTGCGGTTTATTTGCTCTTCAGCTGCCAGAGTTTCTTTTTCTTGAGATTCGGGGAACTCTCAGCCCCGTATCGTACCCCGTGTGATCTTGAAACTTTCGAGTGTAACTCGTGTCCTTTCGAAATAATTTTCTAACGTTGCAGCAAACATTCCAGCTGATCAGAGATCAGAATCGATGCTGGTGTACCTCTCCTGACGCTCTACTGATATAATGGAGGTAGTTCAGGTTTCAATTCAGGCGAAATAAACATTTTTTGCAGTGATTTCAATGAGTAAGAATTAAACAAGAGAGATCCGCGTTGTATTTATTACGAGCATCGCAGGCCAAAGACGATTACACAAGAGTCTTCGCACATATCATTGATCAGACCATATTCTAAGCCAGGGACCTTCTCGCCCAGTGGTTCGGAGCGTCATTAACCCGAGAATCTCCCGAAAACTATTCCGAGATCCCTGACTTTATTCGAGTCGTTCACCGAAATCCGAGATCTCCAGTTCGCCGGCGAATTCGTAGCTCCTAATCCGAGGAGAATCCGTAGATCCAGGTCGGGGGGTTCGTCGCTAACGAAGCCTCGGTTAACGAGCGTGGCTAGGAACGTATTCGTCGGGGTCTCTCCCGTCTCTTCCGTGCTCCGAACTTTCACATCGCGTTGTGGCCAGATCGCGGTACAGGTGTGGAGGTCGAGCGTAGTTAGACTTTTACGAGGTTAATGTGCAAAACCGGGGATCGCACACAGGCGGGCTCTGGTCGGGGCGCACATGTATGCATGGCCTACGAGCTCGCACGTAAGCCCGTGATGAATTATACGGCTCGATAAGGTCGTGTGCGTTAATTTATTATCCTTGTAATCGGCGTCCTTTTCCTGCGAGCCGGCCCTACCTCTGGCTGGAAAAATGCTCGCCATGCCCGGGGGAAAAAAACGGGAAAAGAGCTGATCCCGCGGGATGATGATGGTGGTGGTGTTGGATGCACACATGGGCGGCTACAGGTGGAAGCGCGGGAGGTGGAAGCAACGAAAAAATCGGGAATTTATCGACCGGCTGGCGAAGATCGCGTACGTACGAGCGCGTGCTCGCCTCGGAGGCGAGGCGAGCCAGAGTTGCAGGTGAAACAACACACCTGAGCCCGTTCCCGCGAAGGTTAAACACCTGCGACAATGCTCGACAGCGACGCTCAACGTCGGTCGTGCCTCTGACCTTTTCCCGAACCGATCTAAACCGATCTAAACCGATCTAAACTGGCGCTAGCCTACGATCGACCGATTGTCGCGTGTCACCGAGAGACTCTATTGTGTCGGAACGACGGGAACGGCGTTAATGCGCGTCGGAAGAAACCTCGATCGAATTGTCCCGCGACGACGACGCGACGGCCGACCCGTATTAACGTTTAACGAGCGTTATCAATCTATCAAACCAACCACGGTAACGTATTTACTTCCTGGTACGGCCAAACGGGCCACCGCTATTGTGCCGAGGATTCTCGAGGCTCGACTTTAAAGGAAAACGACTGGGTCGCTAACTGATCTGTAGTTTCGACGGACGAACCAGGGATTAAAATATATAGACATATTTATTTGTTTTTATGGGAAGTAATGTTCACACTGAAGCAACATCGAGCAAATTTTTGTATGTACGTTTATCATTTTACAAAGATGCTCGGTCTCCTATAATGAGATAATTGGATCGACGAACGAAAATCAGGATCAGAAGGATCGGCATGAGAAGTGGAGAAAAAGGAAGACAGAGGGAAGCACTCGGCGCTGTCGTTCACCGGGCTCATCCGCGCGAGATCACAGGTGAAGGTGCATCGGGAGAGAGAGACGCGTCGTGAATGCGCATCGAGCGACTCGATAGGTGTATCTCCGGTGCAACGGCTGCATACGGCGCGGTCAGGCCAACCTGCGGCTCTCGGCTCGTCTATCACGACCGGATAGATTTATCGAGTATCGGCACCTTCGCGTCCCGTCTGGGCTCCAACAATTTATACACCTTTGCCGGGGCCCCCGGACAGCTCCGCGACGAACGTCTCTTCCAGATGACGAAGGAGATTCATCGCGAATGCTCCGCCGCTAACGATCATTTTCACCTAACGATCGAAGAACCGACGGGTCCGCCGATAATGCAATAAAGATCCCCCGAGAGCACTGTCGAGAGCCTGTCTTCGCTATTCTTTGCGTTCGCGTTCGAGTTCGAGTTCGAGTTTGCGATCCCCCTGATGCGGTTCGTGTCCGATGATATTTCTGCGCTGACGCTCCTCATGCTCCGCGCGTTGCCTAATGAGATCGCTGATTGGAAGATCGATTAATCTACCGAGTCACTTTTTCTGTCGGGACTCTGCCCTCGTGGAAATTGGGCATGGGTGTTTCTCCATGATGTTTAATGGAGAGAAAGCAAGTTATAACGCTAAACTTGCCACCACTGATCAACGTGACCTATTCCAGATTTATTTAATAAACAATTATTGAAATTATAAAGATGCTTTCATGGAAAATTATTGCATGAATTAGTAGAGCACGTATTATAATACGACCCACACAAAGACCAAATAAATTCGATTGTGCACTAATCGTCAATAGAAAGGATCCAGGAGCGGAACGAACGGTCTTCGTATTCGGAGGCATTTTGGACCAAGGTATTACCTCTCGTCAGATCGTAAATGGCGGCGTTGCAGAAAAGAGAGATCGCGATGGCATCGCGGGCGTTTTGCTTGCGGCGCGTTTCGAATTGTTCCACCCACGCGGTGACGATCGCGAAAAGCGGACGCGCAACCTGAGAATCGAGAAAGCCGGACGCGATGATACCGAACGGCGAGAAACGAGATAGGAGGTCCACTGTGATTACAGTGGTCCGCGAAGTTTCGGGTAACCGATCGAATCCCGGGTCCCGAAACGTTACCAGTCTTTACAACTCCGGCCTTCTGTCTCCTGATGCCGTTTGGGGCGAATGAATTATGCGGCTGCGATCGACCCCGCTCGGAACGTTTCGGTATAACGTCTTATTCGGACCACCGATTTCTGGATCCTCCCTGTGATTACCGGGCCCCGGTGGGACCGGGAGTAAGATTTTCGAGGCCCATATATCGTGGTTCCGTAATCGGATACCCGTGAATTGCTACAGTTTATGGCTCTCTGCTCGCGTTACGGTCGATATCTTAGTAAACCCGACGCAACATGGTAGTGAAACTCAACGATCAACGTTCTTTATGCGCCGCTGCAAATCGCTCGGCGATCGTAATGACTCCTTTTAGCTCGATGTTCACACTTTTCTGGCCGAAGCTCCAGCAGAAACCCTGGTTTACTGACTTCGAAGCGTGAATTCGCTTTTACTTTAATTGACACGTTGGTTGCCGACTCGGCAGCCACGAAACTGGGTAAAACAAAGGTTTTGATTTAAACCCTTGCCTTACAATTTAATTCCAGGGCTTCACATTAAAACATACCATATCATTTTGACTGTAACGGTGTATATAACGTTTGCTTTTTTATGTTACGATCAAGGGTTGGTTTACGCGTGTTATATCCTGTTGAGCGATTTAATAGATCCGAAAAGGTGATCGGGTTTATTATCGTATGAATATTTAAGCCACATGGCTCGCTCAGATTCCGACGTAAATGCGCACGAATTGGCATGCAGAGGTTCGTTTCCGCGTTACTTTCACCATGCCGGTATAATCACGCCCTTGTCAATTAGCGTGCGCCGGCCGGCGATTAATTATAATAAAGACACATTACTGTGACGCTCTGCGGGAAGATAATCGGCTGTTTTGAGCTCGCATAATTTTTTCCGGAGGCATCGTTACGCGGTCATGTTCCATCTTCGATTTCGTACGATCTTAACTTTGCGAAACAGGTTTTTACATATGCAGAACGCGTCGGAGGAGAGTCGAGGAGCGCGAAGAAGTCCGTCGAAACTTTCCTTCCAATAAACTATATGACTTTCGCAATTTCATTTCTATTTATCCGAGCAGAGTCAACTAACAGAGTCAACGAAAAGTATTCGAGGAATATCGACGGGGTAATTTTGTATTTTCACTTTTACAACACACTGCGGAGGGTCTGGGTATTTACGTTCACGGTTTCACGACTTCCAACAAATTACAACGACGTTTGCGACGCTATCAATTCTACGTTTAATTACGCCGGAGGTATCCGCCGCGCTCCTAGACGAGAGCTAACGTTCGAACGGAAACGATCAAATCTAATTGCACTATTACCGGGATGAGGCTGTCCAACACCGCGACGGATGGAATTTAATTTCAAGCGGGTTTGGCCGGTCGTTTTAAATAATTCGCGCACATAGTAATCGGGTTTGACATGACGGGCAGCTCGCACGCGAGCGTCGTGATAAATCCCATAGATTCGCGGAAAAATCCTAATCTACGATTAATTGGTACAAGACGAGCCACATCGGCTAATCTGCGTTTTACCGGGCAAACGCGGAGATTTTAATTGAAATCCCGCGCGTCTAACGAGTTCCACGATGCGGGTGGCATGTCCACCCACCTGGCCGTCTACCCGCAACCATATTCAAGACCCATGCTTACGCATATTTCTCCGAGCACCGAGCTTACGTCCTACAATGTATGATAATCGATGATCCCAGGCGACAGCCGGCCAACGATGCACGCCGATTCATCATCGGACCGTAGCGAACCAAGTTGTCTTTCACTGCGACACATTTTTCTGCTCGTAATTAATATTGATTAATCGACAGACCGCCCGTAATAATCGTCAATTAGTTCGCCATTGTACCGCTGTCTTTCCTCCGACCCGCATAAATAATTGCGAGAGGACTGTACACTCATTGTGGTCTTGGAAAATTAACACGTTAAGCGCCACGCCGAATTTGCGTGCCTTTCCGTTCAGGCCACAGTTACCGTCAGGCGGGCCCTGCCGGTCCGTAGGGACCGACGTGGCCTGAACGGAAAGTCTAGCGTCGGTCCCTAGGGACCAACGTGGCGCTTAACGTGTTAAGTACTGTTTAACGAAGCATTTATCTCATTCGAGCTCCGGCGAGATGCTCGATACAGGAACCAAATTTCGATTCAAATCAAGTTTCATTTCAAAACCTTCTGGAGAAAATAGAACTATAATTCGAAATGCGCCAGCCTGAACTTTCCACGCGAAACTCTTTACTGAAAGGAATGATTCCATACTTTCGGTGAGATTGACGACAAAATTGGCAAATTACAGGGCAGTTAAATCATTTCCAGTGCCTTGTCGTTTCGGTTCTCGCGCGCCGAAGATCGCGCAATCGGGGAAATACTTAAAAGCTCTTTAAGACCGGCACATTAGCGGACCTAACGAAACCACTTAAATTCGAATCGGGGGGAAGCCTTATATATCAAATCCGACAGCGGCGTTTGTCCTCGAACTCCGGTGGCGGGTCTATCCTCCTCCGGAAAATTAATCAAATAGGTTTTCTTAGGCCACCGTGCGCACACGAACTTGCCGCGTAACTTCCACGACGTCTACTTATCTCGAGCTCGCCGTTCGATCGCTGCCAGCGAGGCACTAATGTCCGACTATTATCCCTCAATTTGGCGGATTCGAAAAATCCACGGTACAAACTCTGCCCATAAATCGGCGGATTAACCCCGGCGTTTAACATTTATCAATTACCCCCTGACCGTGCACCGCGACCTCGCGGAAGTGTCTGTACGTGCTGGATGCTGCGATGCTCGAACCATTTTGATCATCGACGATTTTGATGCAACATTTCAGGTCCGCGGGACCCTCCATTGTTCACGCAACTGTTACACATTAATGATTTGTAAATGAATACATTATTAGACTGCGAATTTTTATTTCTTAAAAGAGAAATAAGACCAAAAAAAGAATCGTGTGTTTCAGAATCCGTAACACTTCGTCCACAAATCGGCCGATTAACCTCGGCATTTAACATTATCAATTACTCTGTGCCCCGCGAGGCCGCAGAAGTGTCTGTACGTGTGTACAGGAGAAAGGAGTTCGCCAGGGGGATAGTGAGCGAAGAAGAAACCGAAGGATGGGGAAAGGGAGGCGGCTGAGAAGTGAAGTTGAAACGAAGAGGAGAAGGCGAAACACGGCGAGATCGCGTTATTACTGGTAATGGTTCAGCGTAGGCGACGATGGAAGAGGAGCACGGTCGAAACATTCTGCACCGGATGAATCCGTCGAAACGAGAAAAAGGAAGACCCCCCTGCTTCGAGAATCGTGCAGCAATTGTGGCTGCAGAGGATAGGATCTGAACGGTGTAACAGCGAATCATTTTGCCGGGCTATCGTTGAACCTTATTAATCCTTTCAAAGCCGAGAGAACTTCCAAAGAAAAGAATCGAACGTCAGAAGAGGTATTGAATTAACTCTCGCGATGTTATTTCATCCCTTTTATTAGCCTTCTCTAGAAGAATCTTGTCTTTTCAGTGCTGGAACGTTTTCTCGGTGTAAACATTAACCGTTTGCACACGGACCTATTTTAACTCGAAAATCAAACATTTCTTCCGACCTCGACTGCTTCGATTCTATACAATTTTTTACACTGTGATTACACAGGTTTAGTAATTTATTAAATATAAAGAGATTGAATAATGTAAAAAAATGAGATCCTCTGCTTTCCTGTCTTTTTATCTTTCGCGAAGATCCCAAAAACCGAAGAGGCTCTCGAGTACAGAGGACTCGCGATGGGAACAATCGAGCGAAAGGAAGGATTGAAAAGATAATTAGATTATGCAGCACGCATCCCGGCAACGTCACGCTTTCACGAGCCCGGTTGTAAGAGGGGACGTCCGATTGAAAGAACCATGGTTGGGAAAAGAAGATGGAACGGGAAAGGGAGGACGAAGGGGACGAAGAAGAGCCGTCAGGGGTCAAAGAGTTGGACGAGCGCTGTCAGGGCGTTCTAAGATTCTGACGACTTCGTGGTCCATTAGATACCGAAGATCATAGGCCTCAACTAGAACCACGGGTTCCAGTTAATGGCCCTAACGAGACGTCCAGAACGAGAGACAGAAAGACTTCGGAGGCGGCGGGTCTCCGGGAAAAAGTGTCCGAAGCGGAGGCTAATTAAGCGAAGCCGCCCCGGCCGACGCAAGGAAATTACAGTTAATAATACCGCGGGCCGGTTAGAAGCGTCCCTGGACCTGGACTGTGTATTCATAATGATTCCTCGATACGATTGGATTGGCCGACGGGGTCCCACCGACGAGATTCCCGGCGAGATAACAACGAACGCGGGCCCCGGTGATACGTATCTGCGCGACAACGATTTTTATATTGAAATTTTCATGAGATCCCGGGGAAAACGCGTTATGATTATCGTTATTACCCGTTCTCTTAGTGCCTGTGCAGCGGATCACGCCTCAAGCGATACGCTGATTATAGGGATCTGGCCTGTTAATTGTATAATATTAGATCAACCCACTTTCCCTTAAACGGCACGAAAAACAGCGTGAAAATCGGGCAAAGAGATTACAAAATATCGGACGAGGCTCGATTATGGTTGTGCTGCGACACTTTTTCGACCATTTTGCTTGTCGTTCGTCATTTTCGAGGCTTCGGCCTCCGAGCCCACAAACACGTTGTTTTTGTAAGTACAGCACTGTGTCGTGGACGGCAGATTCTTGATTGTCTGTTTTTGTCGAACTTCTGCAGCAAGATGCGCTGTAGCATCAGAAAATAAAAAAATGTTCGATGTCTTAAACTTGATCGTGTTGAACCAGGGGATTGAAATACGAGGCTCGGATTCAATTAAAAATCAATCTCCGACGCGATTGATCAAACCCACGAAACACGGGGCGCGGTAACGTCCGTTTTCTAGCCATGCATCTTCCGGCGAGCGAGTTTCTGCACACAGCGCGGCGTGCGCCCTGCCGACCGGCCGCAACAGCCGTTTGCATAAATCTCGGCCTCGTTGATTCACGAGGAACCGGGGGAGTCTCGCATACGTGCATATGTGCATGCGTGAGGCCACGTTACGCAATGCGCCGAACGTGTTGTTCCTGCAACGCGGCCGAACATCGTGTCGCCCTCGCCGAAATCGATTACCTCTTAATCCCGTTTGTTTGCACGTGTCCACTGATTCTTCGTGTCATGAGAAAGTAAGGGAACGAGACGTGATCTATAACGTCGTAAACTTCGTGAAAGTGGGAGGATGATCCGATCCCTCGCGGTCTTATTCGGCGCCGCGATTTTTGAGAAAGTCCGGCTATATTTGACGCGATTGCAGGCCTCGATCATTGCACTTCGCGATGCAAAGATGTGTATGTATTATGCACTGTATTCCTAACACGTCATCTACCAGCGATCGTTCCATAATTTTTGGAAGTCTATGGCTCATGGCTGAGGATTTTTTAATGGATCCTTGAACAGCAATAGAAACTCCTAAGAAACTTTTAAGCTTCCATTTGGTACGTCATAATTATTGGAAAGCCTATTAATAGGATACCCGTAGATGAAATTTTAAGAGAAACATTTGTGATGCGATTTTATGTCCTAGTCAATTATAAGAAATTGAAAGGAAATATCTAGATCTGAGTTGCTATTTGCTAATGTTGATCCTTAATGCAGCTTCAGTTTCGGAAGTGAGACAACAAGACGAGGATCTTGGACTCGTAACAGTAAAAAGAGAAACCGAGCCATTTAATTACGATACCAAATATTCAGGCCGTCAACGGTCAGACTTCATCCTTAGCTCTCGTTTTTAATTAGCCCCAGTAGATAAGCATCGCGTGAAACCGGTTCCCAAGTACCAGAGCAAGACCCCACCTAAAACTGTAACCCACTCCCTAGTTAACGTGAATTTGTTCGTCTTTGCGGAAACAGGATTTCGGGAATAGAAACTATTCATGAATTAGTTACGGAGAAACTTTGAAGAAGGTGTCAGTGTGTGAGAGAGAGAGAGAAGTATTCCCAGCGCGACATTAATTCTCAGACAACCAGCGATGTACCCTCTTGCTTATTTTCGAGTGATGAGGATCGTCTAGGAAACCTTTACCAAGCTGCACTACACAAGGTGAAAGATTGGTATTATGCATACGATTACATGCAGGAAGTGTTGGCCGCGCTGGAGTGTTCGCCATTTTCATTGGGAAGTTTCTGGTGAAACTAATTACCTTGCAGTTTAAATAGAAGAAAAGTGCCTGGGGAGACTGCGTGATAAATAGGAAATGAAATGCTTGAAAGATATAGCTAACTCATACACCGCGACGTCTTTTAAAAATGAATTTGATCCTAATAACCAGGTAATCATTCTTAAATGACTGAAATTAGTATCCAGAATTGGGTAAAAACACACATTAGTTTAATTCAATTGTGTGGAATGTGAAAATTTGAGAAACTTCTCCCCGAGATCGACGCAAAGGTAATCATGTCTTAAGATTTTTGACGGAGAGAGAATTCTTTCATCGCAACGGAAACAAATTGCTAATAACGATCTCGTGTACATCGAAATTGCGAGAGACTAATTACGAACGTATAGTGGCAAACGAGCCATTACCGCGTAACGAGGCAAGCTTGGAAATTACAATCTTACATCGATTACGTTGAGATTGAGTCGACTACTTTGATAATCAAATGAAAGACGCTGATAGATGTTCAAAAATGATCCTCATCGAAACGCCCTTTTCGGTCGTTTTGCGTTTGGGTAAATTCATTCAACGATGGAAGATATTGTCTGTTAAATTTCGTTATTTCTGGTATAAGGATGATTTCAGACTGATTCTATAATATGTTTGAATGAGTGATTGACTAAGCAATCGATTTATTTTGAAGTAGTAAAATACGAATAACATGAAAGAATTTTTATATGATATTTACATGGTATCTGTACATTTTGTAACATCGTGGAGCGAGTATTATCGAAAATTGATTAATTCAGGCAGTTCCGCCTACGACATGGATGCAGCGCTTGATCATTTCAGTTTCTGCGTTTTCCCGTTAATTATCCGAGTTTTTGTGTAACGGTTTAACGATGTTATTTCGTTTGGAACATGGTCCGTCGAGCATTATCGAAGATTCACTGGGCTGAAGTAAAACGTGATCAGCGGTCGGCGCTTAGGTAACGTGTATTCGCGAAGTTTTCCGCGGCGTGTGACCTGCGGCGAAACGATTGACCCCCCCGGGTCAGTTTCCTGAAACGTTGGAGTACCGTCGCTTGTACCCATTGGCTTGTAAACAAGCCGTTTCGTAACGGTACATTTACGACAATATTTCACGGACATTGTGGCAGGTTAGCCCGGTGCGGAACACGTTCGACTGTTCTACACCTCGGAGAGGAACCGTATATTATTGTTCCTTGCAATTCTCGTTTAATTCCGTTCGATTAGCTGATCCAGTTTGTCGGACTACAACTTCATCGTGCATTAGTGGAAATGGTAGCACGCAAATGGTACACGTTTACCCCGCTGTAATCCGCCCATGGCATACCGAGGCAACACGGTAATTAACCATCGATCCGAACAGGGTTTCTTCCACTTCTTAAATTCACGGCGTCGGAATGAGCGATCTCCGAACGAGCCCGCTCGCCGTCGTTCAACGGAATTGCGCAAAACGAACGTGAGATAGAACGCAGGTTGCATAGATTAATAATATGCCCAGTGCGCCGGTCGGTTAATTAATATTCCCCCCGGGTGGATTTCTGTTCCAGTGTCGCCGCCTTTGCCGGCGCTCGGCGAAACAGCGTGGGAGAGAGATCACGAACGAGATCGGGAGAGACACCGGGAACGGGAACGAGAGCGGGAAAGGGTGCGAGAGAGGAGCACGGAGAACGAGCGCAGGGAACGCCAGCAGGAGAGAGAGCCCGGGATCAGGGAAAGAGAGCCCCGGGATCGAGAAAAGGACCGAGAGAGGCAGAGGGAAAGAGAAAGAGACAGAGAGAGAGACGTGTCGGTCTGCGTGATGGAACCGCTTGATCCTGTCTTCGTATCCTCCTCCGCTGCCCTGCTCGCGCTGCAAAGGATAAAGGAAACGTCCCTGTAAGTACGCCTAATCATTCCTAATAGTTTTGTTAATTTTTGTGTCCAGAGGTACTTACACCTAGTAGGTTCTTTCAGACGTAGAGCAGTTTGTGGCCCCCCTTTATCTTAAAGATTAAATTGGAAAACTCCAGAAGGAAGATCTTACTATACCTTTCTTTCTGTAGGTAGAATCTGTTAAGTAAGCATGGCGTCGTGGCCCTCGATTTGAGAGCTAGATCAATGGCCTTCAGGGAAATCTGTGTCCATTTCTGGTCTAGAGGCTTTCAGATTGATGGGTTGTTCCTATTCGAGTATTCTTAGTCTGAGATGATCGTCTCAAGTCTCTTGAAATCTCAGAAGAGATTACAGTATATTAAAGAACTTATAATACAGTATATTAAAGAAGCTACCAATTTAATGATCTGCAAATACCGCATATATGTTGGAAACATTCTCATGTAAGTGTACGTAGAAATATTATTAATTACAGTCAACGCGATTCACAAGAAATAACGAGAACAGATAACCGAGAACTTGACATCATATTTCCCGACACTTTTCTGCGTGTTTATTGACAACGATAACTTTCCATATAGTGAGTGTAGACTGTAGATGTTCGCTCCCACTCTCGTACAATGATCTCTTTCTTTTAATAATTCGTAACACATGACTTATTCGACATACTTTATTGCAATTTATTAGTTCGAGTATTAGTTTAATTTTCTGTCGTTTCCCACGTATTAATTCGTGATAGAAACGCCCAGTTTCGTAACAATTGTTGTACTTCGACGAAGGAATCGCGCGTCACCGTGCCGGATTGCATCAAGGCTGACTTTATTATCAATTTGCAATCGGCCAAAAACAGCGGGACACCGATTCCCGCTCGGGGCGCCGATGGTTAGGTGTCGCCATATTTCATTGAATGTATAAGCACGGCCAGGGTTAATAGGACGAGATCGTGCACCACGCTGTAAATCTAGCTTAATTTGCTCTCGTGCGCGTTCGCTCGCGTTTACCATTGTCGAGATCCGCGACACCACGGGCTGATCCCGCCGGAAACCTCACGATAGAAAACATAGTAATCTCGTGACACCCGGTGCACGCTAACAAACCTCGTTCCGTACGCCACGTCACGATTTCTTTCGAGCGTGTGATCAAAAACGCGCTGAACGATTCTTTCACCCTTCGGACGCTTCTTTTCTTTGACAAACGGCGACAGGCGATGACAGACACTGACATAACGGTGTCCCTTTTATCCCGGGATTTCCCCGAATGATTGTTGATTCGGTGTCAATGCCTCTATTGAAACTTCTGAATTATTCTCGACGGGACACGTTCAATTGGTATTTGGTGGATTGTTAGTAACAATGCGTCAGCCAGAAAGCAAAAATGAATTTATTTAAGAATTTATTTATTTGTGTAAGAAACACTGACTAAGGCAATAAACCAGATGTCAGCGGACTCAGGGTGAGGGTTTCGTATACCTAACTGCCTGGGTAAGAGTCAGAACGCAGTCCTGGTCCTTTATCTCAAGTGGACAACGGACTTTTCCACGTTGCCCTTTCCGTGTTCTCTTCACTTCTAGTATAGCCTTCAACGCGATACGACGTCCTTCCGAGCTCAGTAAAATAAACTAGAGTTTATATCAGAATACGCTGTTTGCAGTTTATTTAACCACCCATTTCCATTAGTATTCTGTTCTTCGCGGCTCGAATTCGGTATTCCTTTGACGAATGCTACACTGTGAACCGCGAAATTGACGTAATATTGCATATCTTTAGGCAAATACAAGATTAATTTATGATTAAATACTCCTTAGTTAGTATTAATATGTTAGATGCAGAGTATCTTGAGGAATTAGATAAAATAATGATCTTTTTCTTAACACTAAACCTACCGTCACCGGTCAAAATGACCGGTACCAGAGTTTTTATTTCACGATTATTAATATAATAAAAATAATTTCATAAGAAATTATTGTATAGATATCTTTAGTAGAGCACGTATTACAATAGGAGCTGCACAAAGTCTAAATAAAATCAATCTTGTCATCTTTATACGGGAACATGTACCAGTTACTTTTAAGGCTTGGTAGGTTTAGTGTTAAACTTGTAGCAACATATTCGTGACGCTGACCTGAATGAAACGACGCCAAACACAATGAAGCAAACGAAACAAGTGCGGGTGAAAAGTGTCTTAAAACAACCGGGAGCAATTCGCGCGAAATTCGAAAAGAAACTCGAGTCCAGCTTAGTGCGTACCAAACCGCCATCGTGCAACAACCAATTACGGCATGATCAGGCGATTATTACATAAAGTCCGAAGGTGGTATAATCCGATTACAGGAGCGATCCGAGGTGGAATTTGTCGCCGGAGTCCCGTCCATTTCTCTGTCCATTTCCAACTCCTTAAAAGCCGCGCGGCATAGTCAGCTTCGCAGCCTCCCCATGCGCCATGTTAAAGTATTCCCGAATGGATCATTGTTTCAAAATGGTAGTGGCGAGCGCGCAGTTCATTGGAAAGGCGAAGAAGGAACTGGAAAGTACATTTGTCGTGAAGTATTGCCGCAAGCTCGCGGCAGTTTCTCCGCAGGGGGGCCCCCGATCATGCGGGCCCCGATGCACGGTCGCCCCGTGTTTCCTTCTATGTGGAAGTGTCTGTGGATCGGCAAGGAAACGAGCGGGACCCCGAAGATATATGCGAGAACACGATGTATAACTATCGGTTAACGGCATTCGCGGACGCAGAAGGGAAAAGACGGACACCGATCCGCGCCGGTGGTGACGATTTCACGGCGCACGCAGCGATCCAGACGATAGAGGATCGATATCCCACCGATCCTCGCCCGATCTTGTATCGAAACGATATCTGTTTGATTCCTTCTGCCGGGCTCTCGATTCTTATCGACCGTGGAAAGTATCCGGGTACCTTGTACCCGAGATATTATTATCGCCGCGATACTAATTCTGACTGAGTTAGCAGAATGCACGCGCGGCGGATGCAGTTCACAACAATTTTGATTTTTATCGGTATCGAACGCGTTCGATAATATTATTTTCTCTTATACAATCAAATTTTTCGTTTTTTTTTTCTTTCATTTCTTTATACCGGTAGCATCAACAACATCTAGGTCCTAGGTTATTAGCAATCACTAGAATTTATACATACGAAAACAAAGCCGACACCTTATACATAGACATAGTTATAAGTACATTTATAGGGAAATCCTTCCGCAGTTGTTACTACCATAATTACAGAGTGTGGTAAATATTTGTGGTTCTTAGAAATAGGATAACTTGGGTGATATTCTTATCATTAATGACACAACAATCGAATTTCATGACCCGCTCAAATTCATTGCAGAAATGTAAACATATTCAGACAAACATAAAACAGTTCCTTCTTCAGACTCGCGAAACCCACGATGGATGAAATCAATTTTCTTTTGAAGATCGCTACAAGCCAGTTCATAGAACTTCGTACAAGAGAAGCAAATCGCACAAGTAGATCTTGAGGATCAAAGCAAAAGTTGCGCGTCTTCCGCGAAGTCGAAGATCGGAAAATCTCGGTGGGATGAAGGTCGCGTTTCTTCAGCGGTCGCAGATCGGAGATAAGAGTCGGATTATCGCGAGTAGAAGCGGATTTATGCCAGTTTAAACAGCAAGCTGCGGGTCTGTGGCTCTCGCGGCACGAAGAAGCGCGCTTCTTCTTGGGCCTGGGCTTCGTTCCGATGAAATATAGCCCGGCTGAGGATGCGCCAGTGTGTGCCGGCGCTGTTTTATCCGGTCAAGCTGAAACGCGAATTCCTTAAGGGAGAGGCCGCGGTAGCGTGAATTCCTCGACCGCGGGCCACAGGAACCGAACCGTGTCCCGTCGCGATCGCATAATTTATGTATCCAGCACGGGCTTATAGAAAATCGCGTCTGACACTTTGTTTCATCCTTCACGGTTCGTAGAATCTTCTGAGAAAATTGTTTTCCTATACTCCCTGCAGAATTTCGTGCAATCCTTTGATGGAGTAAATCAATCTTTGTTTAGAAGGTAACTATTTTATCATCCGCAATAATTGTTATATAATATTGAGATTCTATAATAGTTGCAAATTCTGTGATGTTGAAAATGTTCGCGAAAATGTTTTGCACACGCCTATCACGTCAGTTGTGATTTACAGTAGGGTCGAATGGTTTGATCGCAATGCACCGCTTTAAATTTCACGGTAATATCGAAGAATGGTGCTCGAGGAGAGAATCCCCCTGCTCCAGTCAACGCGTTCGCCAACCGAAGTCATGTTCAATACCCTAAATTATCCTTGAACAGCGATCCGCTTCGAGGGACAATCGACTGCACGCGTCGACACGGCTCGCGTACGAATTTGGTCGCGAAACGAGTTTCGCCGGGCGCCAAGATAAGATTGATCGACTCGGTTCGACGTATCTTCCTTTCTTTTTCTGTACTGCCCGGGACAAAGTTGAACAACCGGTGTACAAGAGCCTCTAACCCGTTCCGGTAGCCCTGTTTCGAAAGTGGCCCTTAAAAGCCCTTGCTTCTTATCCACTGCCTTGAACATTAATTATTATATCGTCTCTATCGAACATCGTGAATTCATATTTTGTGCGAAAGTCATTTACATTGGTATTGTTCGGTATTAGCTCGCACACAAGTACAGCTCGTAAAATTATGGAGAATGGCGACTCCGAATTCAAAAGAAACACTACAACGATCACCACGCTTTAGACCCGACTCGACAAATGAAAACGGCAGACACTTTTTCGCGTCCGAGTATTTAAAAATTATAATGGACTCGTGCGTAAATGCTCGGCCGATTTTAAACGATAATTAAGTACGACGAGTTCCCCCTCCTCTCACCGATCGCGGTATTTATTATGCTCGACAACAAGTGATGCATGAATATGCATAAACGACGGGCGTAAAATGTTTCGGTGAAAAAGACGGTGATTTATAAACACGTTTAATGCGCCCGCGCGGCCGACAAAAACGGTGAAAGATGACAGTAGCTTAGACACAACCCCGGGAGCAATAATTAAAAGAGCACCGCAGCGACCATGCATTCATAATTACGGGAATGATAAAACACGATTGTTAATCAACTTTTTCCATTTCTTCGAACCCGTAATAAAGAAAATGGATTTATATTTCGTTCCTCTTTCTTCTCTCGAATCGATGTTTCGTACGACGAACATCCGCCGCGGGATTATACGCTAAAACGTCTCGCAAAAATTCATGCGAAATCCTTGCAACAGGTTGCGAAGAGCAATCAATTCTTATTGTGTTCGCACTGTTCCATCTCCGCGAATCGTCGTCGGAGAGGCTCTAATTTTCCGGTGATAATCTATTACCCCGCGCGTTCAGATCCACGAATTCATTACGGGGAATCACGGGTAGATTCGCGAGTGCAAATCACAGGTACCGTTCTCAGTCTGCCAGCAGCGTTCGTGCGGGATCCCACTGGGATTTCGCGTCTTGTAAAGTTTCCGAACAGACTATAAGCGATCTTCAGATATTGTGAAGAAGCAAAATCCACTAAGCGTCTATCATCGTAACTATTAAATTTATCTGTTCAAGTAAATACTTCCGTGTTGATCCACTGTAATAATCTTCTGCGCACCTCGATTTTTCTTACCATTTTTCATGTTTTCTTTTCGTCAAAGGCTTCGAGAAAATGCTGCTAGAGCCGATCGGTGCATCAAGATGCAATCGACGAGCACATAACGTTAAAAAAACGCGTGGATTAGCGCAGGAACTGCCGCGTTTTTCCGCGTTAGTGGCGCGCGGCAGGTTCGACATTATTCTTAAACGGATTCTTTGTTTTTCATACGCGTCCACGGTTGCGTATGTATAATGCATCAGCAAATAATTTCACCCGTTCTTCATCGAACCGGTCATAACAGATCGGTTTACGCGCCGATTGATAAACCCGGCGACGCTGCCGGCCGGATGAATTATGCATGCCAAAAACTTTCTGTATAAATCCATCGCGAATGCACACGAATTTGTCGGTTCACCCTGCCCCGACACCATCGAATGAGAAATCGTACGATCGGTCGCGGATTTGTCGCCGAATGGATCAAAGATAAAGACGTTTTCGCCATTACCGGAGCCAAAATGACCGAATTTCTTGTCGATCTTCTTCTTGCTCGTCATAATCGACGTCGCCGCGGGGATCGGGCCGCAGATACAGGAGCGCATGATGCAAAAAGCTGCCCGCCGACTGTTAACCTGGATTAATTCGTGCTCGGTGGGACTCGCGGAGAGGGACCGTGCGACAGAAAGTTGCGGGGGACGTTTTTGCACCATAGTTTTCGCGTTAGGTATTCCGCGCGCTCCTTATCGCGGCTTCATCGCTATGGAAAGTACAATGCCTAGTTCATTAAGTACTTTATGCCGTGCGAATATCTCTGACACTTGCAGTTACGCGGAATAGATCTTTTGTTCCGTTCGGAAAGGGTTAGACCCTTTCAGAAAATACTCGTGTGTTGTTGGAATCATGCTGTTCGCACACCGTTGGCAATTTTTTATTACACTCAATACTCGGTGTCTTTAATCCATCTAATTAGAGATTTCTCATTTCTCAACGAGTTCAAAGAAGAATCAAATTATTTAAAATAATTATTGAAAATTTTTCTTTTCTACAAAAATCCGTAGTCTATTAATAATTGAGCTGAATTATAACTCAATTATTATTGAAGATAGTAAATATGTAATATTGTCCTGGTAGTCTTTTCTTTGCTGTGACAATTGTATAAATGAAGTTCAAAATGCATCGACGAATTTGAAGCTTTGAAGGATTTGATAATTTTTGTTCGATTTCAGGGTGTTTCACAAACGTCCCGCACTGGCGACCGGAATCGGAATCGGCGGAAGAGGTAACGCAGGTGTTGGCGGAAATGGTGGAAATTTAGGGGTTGACAGCGAGTGTGGCGACGCGTTGAAGAGACGCAAGGTTCACAGATGCGACGTGGCAGGCTGCGATAAGGTGTACACGAAGAGCTCCCACCTGAAGGCTCATAAGAGAACCCACACCGGTAAGTTCACCATTTGTCTTTCTACAATACATAATACAGTTATTAACTTATAAAAATTGGATCTGGTGAGAAATCGGGTGCGTATGAAATAGGATTGGAAAAGGTTAAATGATTCGCAGAAATGTGTGAAACGGCTAAGTAACATGTCAAGCACTTTCGTAAATGGAATTAACGTTCCAAGACAACGCGAAATCTCAATTAGGAGAACTGCTAAGACCTGAAAAGGCTCGGCTAATTACCGAACGATCCTCCTCGCGATGAACCATCTGAAACACCGTTTTGCTCGGTTTCGAAGCGATGCCGCGGCGTTCGCAAATGGCAACAGGAAATTCCCGTTTTTGTTCGCGCGTTTCGCGCCACCGCATCGACATGCTTCGCGGTCATTAAGAGATCTTCCCACATTAACCAGACGGAGACAGTGTTATTAACGAACGCGCATAAGGCGGCGAGATTCGGCCGCCGATAACGCTAATCGTGAACGCGAGGATATCACCGGTAATAAAACGTCGTGTCCCCGGTTAGGACGGGTCAACCGCGGGTCATTAGTCATCGGTGGCCATTGATACCCGGCCGAGATACACCGGGCCCCGAATGGGAAAACGTTCCGCCGAAGAGGAAGAACGCGAGTCCCGCGATTTACGGAATTTTTCACCGATAGCCGCCTGGCTGAGAATCAACAGGATTCGGTGTTTATCCCTTTTCGCGGCGTGCCAGGCATATTCGTCTCGCGCGCGCACGGGGGACGTTTTTGCGCATCGACGAAGGTCAGAGGTCCTGGAGGTTCGCGCGAGAACCTGCACCGTCCGCCCGCAGCCCCATAGAAGCCCCATAGAAATTCGATAATACGCCGAAGTCGCGCTGGAATACCATCCCGGCGAGAATGCATTTTTAGTAAGCGGTCGAGCGTTTTCATAGGAGCACATCCGTAGCTCAGGCCATTTATTATCGCCTCGCGAGGAACCTGAAAGAGGTCACACCGTTCGTTCCTAGCCATACACGCCGGTACGCGGTCACCGTCAGTGTGTATACAGGGTGTCTCGGTGTATCAGGTGGTTCTACGTGCGAAAATCGGTAAAAAAGGACGAACGATATTTTCTAGTTAACGCTTCATTTTGGAGAAAATTGATTTCAATGTTGGATGAATTCGCGTGTCCCAGCATGCATAAGAAGTAGTCAGTCTAATCAACAGAACACGTATCACCGAATTTTTGCAATGAAATTTTCTCGGAAACGAAGCATGTTATTCAATAAGAATCGACTGACGCGTCTGGTCATGACTAATCGATTGCTCTTCTCGTACTTCGAAACACAATTTTCTCGAAAACGAAGCTTCAACTGAATAAGTGTTGTGCACGTACCACCCGTCCTGAGACACCCTGTACGTGTGTACACAGAGTACGCTGAAGAAGCTACGGCTTCAAGAATTTCCGGTGGATAGGTACCTTCGTGAAGGCATCGCCGCCGTCTAGAGAGTGCAGAGGCGGCGGGGTGAGGGCGTGGTCGTGAGAACCAGGATCTTTTGTCTGGTCCATGGTTCAACCAAGACGGTGTGTGACCGGGGTGCTCAACCTGAACCGTCCCGTTCCTGTGATTCCGACTTGAAAAATGATAACGCCCGGACGAGGCTATGAAATCGTTCCTTTTCCGGAAACACGTATCTGATCCGCCTCTCGTTTTATGTCGACGGGCATTTTAAAGACCGCCACGTTGTTTCCGTCGTTTAATTGTCCACCCAGAGATAATATACCCACTTTAAAATCTTTTAATCATTTGCTTTTTCAAAATTACAATGAATTCTATAGAAAATCTCTTGATCATTAGTTACCCACCCCTAGAAAGCAATGAAACAATTCTTCACTGGACAGCATCGTGGTCGTAAAATAAATGTCACCTTTCTTTCGGAATCTATGAGTACGTTTCTGAATAGGTAACAACAGTATAGACAATCGGTTTCTCTAGACGTATCAAACTTATACGTATTATAGTATCAAACTAGAGTCCGATATGCCAGTCAAATAATGTCGTAGAAACTTTCGCTATAATAATTGTTTCAACGACTGTGCTGCACGGCCTCGGCGAGGAGTACTTATATCCATCATTCTAACGCCACGGCATTATGCAGCCATAGAGATATCTTTGCACAGACGGATACTGCCACTCTGGATGTGGGAAATGCCAATTCATTGATTACTATTATTTCTGCCATTCCACGGCATAAATCGTACGCGGATCGTGCACTCTGTACAAGGATCGTTCCGTCTGCTCCCAGAAGCGCTGGAATTTGTCTCGTATGAAAAATCTATTGTTCTCAAAGGTCGGAGCGAATCGGTGTTATCGGAAGCACTGACCCAGTGTCGGGTTAAAGAGCAGTAACACGACATTATTACAACGTAAGTCTTACAATTCACGATCGAGGTAAAACATTAAATTGGGACGGGACTATTTAAAAGATGATGTACACAGGGACATTCTTGAATGGATATACCTATCATAGAGTAATTTTATTGGTCACAATGCTATGTACCCAGGAAACATAAAATATCATTTAAGTCGCGTGTCTTGCAGTACTTCTTCTTTGGAATCAAGAAAATGAAATCCCGTGGAAATATTTTCTGAAGTTTGTCAAGATAAAATTAAATTTTCGAACAATCTAAAAGCGATCGAACTTGAGCAAAAGTAATCTAACTTGCCGCTGGCATTTACTTCAGCGGCAGCTCTCACAGTTATAAAATTCTGTTAAAGCAACATATCCTCTCATAAAATATAGAGATGTTCTCACAGAAAATTTATGAATTCCGTGTGAAGATCGTGTGTTATAATTTTAAAGTACGACATGCGCAAAATTAGTTTGCTAATTTTATTCGAATTTTATCGTGTTCTAAACGCGACTTCGTGTTCTCCAGAAATTGGTAGCCGGTTGCGATCGATCGGAAATTTAAAAAAAGGGGTTTGTTGAATCGTTTTGCCACGAAGGGCTCGATCCTACACGCATCCGCGATACGGAATCTCGGAACGGCACCATCCTTAAACCGTCCGGCCCCCGTAACGAACGCACCGAATGCTCCGAATCCAGCTTGCTAACCATGATTGATGATTCTCACGGCTCGCACGGTAGAATTTGCATCGAATTTATATCGTGCCGCTTGCAAACTGTATAATGGAGTAATAGCGGTCCGCCGTACTGCCGCTTTCGATACCATGAATCTTTCGAACACACGCCACGAACATCGGAAGCTACATTGTACGGGCAGCAGGGCGAAATATTGCCGAGGATATGGTAAACGCCGGCTGCGGGAGTTAGGCTCTTTATAATGGCATCGGCTAGTATTCAGTGTCCATTGGCAGAGACCCTGGTAGCGGATAAGTAATAATAAAAAGCCAATTGTTCGTCAGACCGATTCCGGCCGAACCGTTTATCATATCCACAGCAAGAGTTCGACTCTTTTAAAGACAAACATGGCGCCCCGATTGAATGATATTTTTCACCATTATTTTTTGTTTGAAGTTGTTTTCATATAACATGATACGGATGTTTGATTGTTGATTTCATCGAGTTAAGTCGGTGTGTAAACTAGAAGAACGACACAAGATATATACACGTTCTTCACTTTTCTGCGTGTTTATATTGATAACGATAACTTTCCACGTATAGTGAGTGTCTCTTTCTTTTAATAATTCGTAACACATGACTTATCCGAAATACTTTATTGCAATTTATTAGTTCAAATATTAGTTTAATTTTCTGTCGTTTCCCACGTATTAATTCGTGATAGAAACCCCCAGCTTCGTAACAATTAAAAATACAAAATTCTTAATATTAGAACTGTTTTTCTCAGATGTTCATGATCCGCACAAAATAATTCGATACACGTTGGGTGTAATTGGGTTACACTCTAATCAATTAGGACTCCCAAAAGCTTTCCGGAGGGGACAATGTCTTAGATTGTGTGTGTGTCTTGGTTACAGAGTTGTACACCGTGCAATACCTCAATGTACACAATTCATTGCCACCACTACAATGACACCAGTTGCATCCGTCGTAATAACTTTGCCCGTCCACGCATTTCCTCTCTGCACGAAAAAAATGATCATATAGGAACTAATCACTCCAACAATCTTTCAAGAACCCCCCAACAATTTTTAAAAGAGAACTCACCTGTGGGAGTATCAGACGCAACAATGGCGAACAGCAAGAACAAAGCGAAAAATTTCGTCCACATGTTGTCTTCTATGTCTTTCTACAGTCAACAGAAGAGAACAACTGATTTCGCATAAGAACTCAACTCTATTATATAGCCCTCCACACACTGATTCAACTGTTTTATCTTATTATAGACGTTTATTTATTAATTCGCAATTGCATACGATGGCTCGTACGCCAAGATGCTTTTTCCTCATTCACGCGTTGATATATGTACGTTCTCTGGAAATATCTCGGAACTTCCCGTAAGGTTATCTACTTGATCCCCTTCCTACGAAAAGTGGCAACGGATTCCTATCGGACGATAAAATTTTCAATTCCTACGATTACACCTCGGTTTGTTCAAAACATGGACGATGCGATCGAAACACTGGTGCTTGAAAAATGCACACCTTTCCAGCATCTCCTAAAAACCAGGACGCGAGCTATTAAGGCAAGGACCCTAGGAGAAGAAGCTACAGTGGCCGAAATTAATATTCGGACGCTCTAAAAAAGACGATAACTTTTTTAATATTATACTATACGATTTGAACTTTTTTGGGAAGTTAGAGCAATTAGTTTGCTACAGGATGTGAAAAGAAATTTTTTCAAAAATTGCAATAGATCGGAATTGTAGAAAAAATACTAAAAGTTGCATTTTTTTTATTGGGGCCTATATTGAAGAGTTAAAAAATTCGTTTTGTAGATCTGTGTCAATTATATGCACTGTGAAAGTTTCATCGAAATCGGTTGGTGCGGGAAAAAATGACAGGTATTGAAAGAATCCTTAGATTTATTGCAGTTAGAGGCGGAAAATCGTGAAAATCTGCAATTTTTACCATGTTTAAACGTTTGTAGCTCATTGCAACGTCGACCGATTTCGATGAAACTTCCACAATGCATATAATTGACACAGATCTACAAAACATATTTTTTAACTTTTCAATATAGGCCCACATAAAAAAATTGTAAAATGCAACTTTTAGTATTTTTTCTACAATTCCGATCTATTGCAATTCTTGTAAAAATTTCTTTTCACATCCTGTAGCAAACTAATTGCTCCAACTTCCCAAAAAAATTCAAATCGTATATAATACAATATTAAAAAAGTTATCGTCTTTTTTAGAGCGTCCGAATATTAATTCCGGCCACTGTATTAAATAAATACCTATTGGCGAGTTTATTAAAACATCCTAGCCAGTAATGAATCACGGTAACATCATGTGGTGTGCGTTCTGGAAGATGGTGGTCGATTTTGAAAAATTCGGTCGGGTCAATCGCGACATGAGAATCGCCTTCGTACAGCCCGGTCGGCTAGCGTGATCCTTGATGGACAGCGGAACGTTCGGTGAGATCTCGTGTATTAATTAAGGCGAATTAGCCTTGGCATAAACTAGACAACGAGCGCCGATCGGTTCCGTGTATCGAAGGATACGCCGATCGTCTCGGGATTCCTCCACATCTCTCTCTTTCTCTCGGCCGTGCACCGTGCAGCCGCCGCCGTCAGACCTGCCATTAACAATGCACTTATGCATCACTGTTGAGGGCTACGATTACCCTCCGATCACAATTTCCTGGTGAGCGCGGTCTGTATTCTCGTTATCGAGTCTCCCGTACCGAATGCAGTTTTAAATTAAATCTCCCCTTCCTTTTTTTCCTGTACCGACGCAGTTCGCTTTTTACGGACAGCTTTCGGACAATTTCGACCGATTATCGGCGATTTGACGATCATCGTAACCTATCCTCTTTTTATGAAAGCAAGATGGACCTCTGCTGGCATCAAACTGATTATTTTTGTACAAAGAACATCGCATTGTTTGATTAATTCAGAAGAAGGATTTAAATATCCAACCATTTATGAACAGTATAGCACGTCTCAAAATTGTTCGATTAGCACTGTTCTTCCAGATTCTGGCTTTATTTCGACTTCGATCATTAGTCTGATATATCGGCACTGCATAGTGACATTTCACCGTCCAGAGGGAAGATTTAAGATCCCCGGAGTTGAATGGGGCCCCGTATATACGCGTGTCGAAACATAATCGTTGGCATGGACATCGCGCCGGTTGCGCCACAATTATCCAATTCTCGGTGCGCGATTACGCACGAGGCGCTGGAATCCTGTATTCATCGCGACACTAATGGCGCGTCGTTGATAAATCGTGGCCGCGGTTAATTGAAGCCTCGCGTAACACACCGGCCGTCCCCGCTGTTATATTTTATTAAACCACGATACGGGCGTAAATAATTAATGGCGCGTAATGACCGCGATTAAATTGAATCGCACGTTCGCGAGATATTACATCGCCGCGGCATTTCTTACCCGGCTAACGAGTGTTGTTATTTACAAGGGGCTCGGCCGTGGCGAGCGTACACCGCGGGAGTAGCCAGTGGGCGCATTAGGCGGACGTCACGCTGAGTCAACACCGCTAGGAACTTCGAGTTCCATTCTCCTCTTTTCTACGTTTCCCTCCCTACTATCCTCTGTCTTTTTTCTCGCCATCGGTTGTCAGTCCGTTTCTTATTATTACCGACACGCATAGCGCCGCCGCAAACGAGCTGCAAGATGGATCTAACGTCCAATTTGCTGCTACTCGATTTCGGTCTGCTGCCTCTGCAGCTTCTTCCTTTGCTGGCCAACCATCACAACATCTCGACAATTTGTCTGAAGAACCAGAACAGTCCTGAGGACACTTCTAGTCTTCTCGCATCTAAAGCGATATTACGAACTTCGAGAATATTTATTGCTTCCTCAACACTTTAAAGTCTTCTGCTTCGGTAGCGTCACTTATCTCAAATAATGTTAATCTAACTTTCCTAGACCGCTTCTTTCTAACTGATGCATATTCAATTTTGAAAAATATTTTAATTCCAAGACATGTCATTTAGACACTCTCCAAGTAATAAAATTTCCGATTAAAAATTAACGATAATGTAATGGTTCCTTAACACAGACTTCCTCTTACCTCACTCTGCCATACTTTTACTACCAAATGCACTATAAATGTTTTTATAACCACACCGAGCTGATTCGATAAGGAAAATGGCAGCTCGCAGTCCATCATTAAAATGCTTTATCAGAAACACGTTCCGAGTAATCCTGGATACCAGGACACGTCGTCATAACCGTTTTGCTCCCAGAAGCTATTACTTCACCGTATAAAGATTACGTGTGATAATGCGCTATTTACGAAATCCACGGATTTATCTCGAATTAAGATACTTTTCAATCGATAAGAAATATATGTATAAATAAAATGATCGTAAATGTCGAGATGAATTTGGAACTACCAACCCGAAAGCTCGAGCAAGGCAGATTCGTAAATCATTGAGATTACTTCCTCGTTAAATAAGTAAAAGCCAGAGTCTGCTTGAAATATTAAATTTGACGGGGGACAGGTTAAAGAACGGCATGATATTGATTATGAGCCGAACGAAACGGCATCAAAGTACCGCTGAATCATGCTACGTCGTTCGCAATTAACGTCTATCGTTAACCCATTTCGCGATGTATGCAGAAAACTACATTCGAAACGATTTCGTTCGCATGATCGACGACTCTTTCTGCAATGAATGCGTTTAATTTAATTGATCAGTTTTTAAACTTTCTGGACCTTAATTTCGGTGACGCTCCATGCAGATGAATGAACTGCTACTTTAAGCGATGATAAAGTGACTGTGGACTTGATAGGAAATTGGTCCTGTTATTATATAAAATCGTCTCTCCTGAGTACACATTTTTTATAAAATACTATCATTTTTCTTTGAGAGGTGCACTGAAAATCAGTGAAATTTTGAAACAATTACAAAAGGGTAATTTTAAGCGAAAAACTTTCTCTCGTGTCGAGAAAAATTGTTTCTCGCAGATTGAAATGCGGAAAGCAAAATGGCCGACACCCCCAGCCTCCGCGGCTTGTTGCACGATACGTCGACCGGGCAGCGTCGTTACAAATGAGTAGCTAAGTTCGTTGTTGTGGTTAATTAATGGAGTCAGACGGCGTAACGGAGCGTTAATATGGGGCAATAAACGTAACGTTGCCGCGGACAAAAAAATCCAATCAAAATGCATTAATAACAGGAGAATTAATGCCTTCTTGTGCCGTGTACGCCACGATGGCCGATATTGCGTGCATATGCACACGGCCGAACCCGTACGTACCCGTACCGCGTTCGTAAATGGACTAATTACTTGCAATTACGCAACGACCGACTCGCAGCACGGGTTTCTTCTCCGTCATTAGTTCTTCGTATTCCCAGCGAATTACATAATAATATTCCCTACTCGATAGGCGTCGAAACGTTAAAACGACCGATTTAGATCTGGCATGGTAGCTGACTTTCCTTGCTGATCTCGATCTTAAAGTAATTATTAACACCACCGACAGATCGTAATACGTGCTTAGTCCTCTCCATGTCAAACACTCTCTATTTCAGATTACTTTGCCGCGCGGCTGTGAAAAAGCGTTTCTTGACGATTAAATAAATGAGCACCTATCTGTTGCTTTTTGTCGCCTCGGTGTCTATGACATTTGGTTTAAACAATTCTGGTATGAACAAGAAAATTTTCCTTAATTATATAATTAAGTGATTTCCAGATCCTAGAAACTCCAAACTAGACTTGAAGAACTATCTCTTTCTCGGAGCCATCTAAGTTACGAAATGGCCACAAAAATTGAACATCCCCCAGAATTAGGGCTGTTACTTTTCCGAAGCTTCGAAGGATTCAAAGTTTCGAAGTTTCGAAGCCTTCGAAGTGCCTGAAATTTCAATGTCGCGATTTTTGACAAACAAAAATGTTAACACAAAAATTAGATTAAAAAAAAAAAGAAACTCTGTTTTTTCAATCTTCTAATAAGTTACAATACTACGGAGGTTCGGAATTCGAAACTTCGATTCTCATCTCTCTTCGAAGTTTCTGAAATCGAAGCTTCGAAATCTTCGACCTTCGAAGGAAAGTAACAGCCCTACCCAGAATCAGAGACGTTGTCGACCTAATCCTCAAGTCATCCAGATGCAGGGCCGGTCACAAGTAGATGACGCAATCGGCATCAAGTTCAGCTCGGTTTCAAAGTACGAATACAAGCGGACGAGCGAGGAGGAATCGAGCAGAACGATCGCTCGCCCATTAACCGGCGACCAGGCACACGCGGATAATGGGCGAGCGATGGGACGACGACGTGACACCGCTCTATTTCTCGTAGAAACTCACCGAGCACCGGTTTGATCGATATATTCTCACTCGTCACCGAACATCTTCGATCTTGATGGCTCGCTACTCGCCTCCGTTCCAGATGAACGATCACATTTTTCCACGCGCCGCGATCGCTGTAGATCGGCGCCGTGGACACAGTTTAATCTGTTGCGAAAATCTTCAAGCGCTCGAACACTGGTGCTTCCTTGGTTTGCTACGGGGGCTCCTAATTACGACATTAATCTCTCCGTCATTTCGCTGACAGTCGTCGGTGTTGAAAGACTGCATTCATCTGTGGAGAGATGTTTTTCCTTTTAGAGACTTTTCTATAATCCTTTGATCGAAGTGACTGGAATTTTATTAATTTCATTAAATTACAAACATTTGCATCAGTTTCGATGAATCTATGAACGTAAGTGGATCGACCTCTTGAAATGGATCAGTTCGGCTTCTTCTAGCAGTTCTAGAGTACTGAATCATTTTGTTTAATGCGGAGCAGGCAGTATCCATGCAGAGTCGCTATAAAATGCAACTCTGTGCTTCCAGTTCGGCTCGAAAGCCGTCCAGGATCCCCAGGGCCACAATTGAAAGTCCCAGCTTAAGCTCTAAGCTCTCATACTCTGGTTTAGTGCGCCGTTCGTCGCCCGTTTCTCTATCTCTCTTTCTCCCGCTCCTCTTCATCGGCGAATCGTGCAAGAACCGGACTGAGAAATGCGCTCGGTGACTTGCATACAATAGACGAGAGTGATAGGCAGTTTTCTGAGGGATCCGAAGTCATTGCAGTCCGCGACAGCTGTCACGCCGTCCTCGCGAGAGGGCTCGGCTTGATAACAGCCGAGAATAAACGCACGGAGGCACGGACGAAACTATGCCCCGTCTATAGTGAACACTGGGAAATCCACTTGTATCGACCTGATGGTGAACAACGACTTCCGGTGCGCTGTTGTCCTACTCCTGTCCGATTGATATTGATAAATATAGTTTACCGATATTTTACAACGGAAGTTGAATTAGCTGCCCTGTAATTCAGGAGCACCATATTTAACTCCCCAATTAATTAAACTTTTGTAACCACGAAATATTACAAGCAGCAATTTAAGGGACGGTGAAACATTTCGAAATTGCCCGGTTATTAATTACGAGTTCCTTGATTGGCACGATCGGCTCGACCCATCCAATCGCGGTTACTTTGTTCGTGGTTAAAGCCCCTAAAAGATCATCAGCGAGCACAGCAGCCAGGTGCATAAAGCTGGCAAATGGCCGGTGTCGCTTTTCAATTACGCTCTTTTGATCGTAAATTTGAAAACGCATAAAACCCTCCCCGCGTAGCCCTCTATAAATTGTCGAAGGACGGGGACTTTCGATCGCGCAAGAAAATGAGTATCCGCTCCGAGGAAATTATGAAAGGCATATTAGACGTACATATGAATGTGCATTATGCGCTATGCCGTAAATTTAAAGCGAACCTATCGAGAGGTTTTATGGTTCAGACACCGCTTTTAATGTCTTCTGTTACGCTTATGCTGGAATTACACAATTACACCTCCATCTTTCATTTTATCAATCGGCATTCACGTTTGCATTTTTGTGAACCTTTCGCTCTTGTGAAATCTTACCGATTTGGGAAATTCGTGAGGAATAAACGAGTGCGCCGACATTTTGAGCAGATTTTAACAATGTAAAATGTTTTTGTTGCAGGCGAGAAACCATACCAATGCACATGGGAGGGCTGCACGTGGAAATTCGCGCGTTCCGACGAACTAACGCGGCACTATCGCAAGCACACGGGTCAGAAGCCGTTCAAGTGCCATCTTTGTCAGCGATCGTTTTCGCGGAGCGACCATTTGTCGCTTCACATGAAGAGGCACTGATAAAGAGGAGCTTCTAGCCGAACTGGGGGGGGGGGGGGCGAGAAGAAGAGGGGTGAAGCGGGATGGAGAAATGAATGAGAAAAAAATAAAAGACCGCTGTTCCAAGGAATCGGGACTGGAATCGTGATCGTGATCGAACGACGATAATGATTCTCTTTTTTATATTCGGGACCTGAACAGCCTCATCTCGATCGGAATCGTCTCGATCGTGCGACGAGAGTCGGAGGCGGAAACTAGGAGAGAAAAAATGAAGAAGGAAACAAATCGTTCATTAGACTTTAAAAGTTGCGAACGGAGATATCGCTGTAATTATCGGTGGACGATCGTGCGAACCTGTCAGCAGTCTCACTACGAAAGCGATGGATAAAAGCGCGTTTTCTTTTCTTCGTCGTCCTTCATTCTTCTATCGGGACTTTCTATTATTCTTGAATTCGTATCTGTTGAGCAGAGAGAAATTTTAACGTTGTTATGTACTTTATAAAAATTTTTCCCCGCAAAATATTTATTTATTTCTCGTTGAAGGAACCAACGTCTTTCGGAAGAGAGAGAGAGAGAGAGAGAGAGAGAGCGAGAGCGAGCGAGAGAGAAAGAAAAAGAGGGAAGTGAAAATCGATTGCTGCAGGTTCAGCGCAACCGGCGCACGCGACAGCCGCGTCACTTCTTGTTTCTATTTCTAGCCAATTTTCCAGTTTGTTTTCTTTTTTCTTTTTCTTTTTTTTTGTAATGTACGAATTAAATAAGGCCAGCTCAACTAGTCTAGAGCACCATATGTATCGTCTATCGCGAGGAATAGAGCCAGTAAACTGAGGAGGAGTGGAGGGAGGAGTAAACTATCGTTAAGGTAATTAAACGATTTATTAAGTAAAGAGAATTATTCGAACTCCGGTGACGGAGCTTGGGACTTAGCATGCTCAGTTAAATAAACTACAATCGTGATCGTAAAACATTTTCTAACGCGTTGAATATGCGAACGCTCTCGAATTAATGCACAAAAGAATTTCGCGTTTAGGGACGGACAATCATTCAACAACAACAACAGCAACAACAACGTTCTCATTGTCGACCGGAACAAGGGAATTCGACGCTCTAAAAGCCAGTATTACGTGTGCATTAAATAATTGTACGATATAATCTGTGTAACGCATCATCGATGATGGGGGGGGGGGGTCCACGGCGCCACTTATCCGAGTCTTTTGGTTCACTCCGTTTCGCGCGCGCCCGCGACAAAAATTATAGAAAACGACAATTCTTCGCTCGTTTGTCCACGCAAGGTGCCAAAGTAGAAGGTGCAAATGTGCGACGACCAACGATCATCGATACATTGCGTTCGAAACGTGGACAGAGCCGTGTCGAAGAATAATTTTCGAAACAAGCCTTTTCCGTGGAGAATCGTTTCTGCACACTTTGTTTATTGGCAGCGGCAGCACGTAAGGTAGACGATCGCGGCGAATCGGAGAGCGAATCGCCAGCTTTTGCGGAATGCCAACGAGAAAGAGACGTGTTCCGTCGATTAGGCGCGCGCGTTCCCCGCGGTTCCGTCGTTGTACATACACACAGAAAGTCGCATCAGGGTTCGACACCGTTGACGTGTGTCCCGAGGGTTGTTCAATTATCGTCAATCTAGATGAAAGTAACAGTTTAAGATACGGGATACAATATCGAAACATATCGAAGTCGTGCGCGTTCGAAGCGAAACGAGAGGCCGAGAGGCCGTGCGACACACGTTCCTCGCGCAGTCGAGACTCGGATTAGTGCGACGAGTTTGCGATGCTGTTTCTCTTAAGCGAACCTTTACCAATGTGATACTCTCTCTCTTTTTTCATCTAGCAAAAATCATTCGAAATAACTCCTGAATTTGTCGGACTGATCCGAGGTGTACGAATTGCAAAGCGGTCGTTCGAGGCCACGAATTCTGCTTTGAAGGAAGTAGACTGTGCCAAATAGGACGCGGGTAACTTCCCGGTGGCCTTGGATTGTCGGTCGAACCGGTCGCGGCTGTAGAAGCTCTGGGAAACTGTGAATTTACCAAATTTTTAGTAGCGACGATGAAAACGTTCGTTATTGTTGCAATTTTTCGCAGGAACGTTGTCGCGTGTCCTCGGCGAGATGGGCCGAGTACGCGATTCGTGTAACGCTTGTAAATAATTTGAGACATCTTGAGGAGCGATCGTTTCGCAGCATCCGTTTCCTTCGAGCCTGCGCGTTTTCTCCCATGCGAACGGCGCAGGGTCTAACAGAAGAGAAAGGTAGCCGGGGAAAAGGAACCTAATTTTTTTCAGAGCTATAGTTAAACGCGATGGAACAAGATGCCAGTATATGCTAGAGCTAGAGGCGGGCAGAGTTAAGAGATGCCAGTATATGCTAGAGCTAAAGGCGACGGAACAAGATGCCAGTATATGCTAGAGCCAGTTTATATCATTAAAGAGACACCTCTACCTTGTAAGATTACTGCGAAGATTGATAAATGACTATTTGTTACGTGTTGTATTTTCATAGGGAATAGTGCCTTTTAATATTAAGAGGAAGAGGAACGCTGCGTTAGGCCTTAAGTATACTGCTAGTGCCTTAAGTCACGCGAATCTTCGTGCTTGTGCACGTTTCATAACGCGACCCCCTCTCGGGTCCTCGCCCGGAGGATACCGTTCCGAAAACGAATACACACACAAACACATGCTTCACGAACACAGACACACATACACACAGATCCAGACACAGTCCCCGTCGTCCTTATTCGCCGCTTTCGGGACGAAAAACTGCGAACGATGTCCGTCAAGGCTCCACCGGCATCGATCCCCTCGTCACGCTTCTTCGGTCTCCGCGCGTTCCATGTCCCAACGATCGATCGCAGGGATCCATACCTTGCCATACCTCAACTGTACGTCCGTCGACAATTCTCCGATAACTGTGCAACGCGATCGGAAACGTCGAGTTCTCGCGTTCTCGACGCGGTATAGAACGGTGCATCGCGCCAGGCATTTTTGGTCCTCGCGACGAAAGGCCGCGCCTGCCTCCGGGATGCATGAATAATCCCCGCATGATCGTCACTGCGAAACTCAATCCGAAAATGGACGAGGTGCCACCCAGGATGCCATTCTACGATCCTGATGACTGATACCGTTGTACCTTTCCTGTAGGGAATTTCTTTGGAGGGGCAGCCGTCAGTAATCTGAGCGCGGCGCGGGCGATGAGAAATGTATACTGACGTCATGCCGACACCCTCTTTGATCATTATCATTTTTTCCCCCGGTGAGCTCGTGCCGAGTCGTGCACATCCCGAACGCCGCGCCGACGTCGTATTACACGGTGTGTGCTGCTCTCCTCGGCCGGGACCGATTCTTTAATTGTCGACGGGCGCGAGACCATGGCCAGGAGCGGCGGCATTCTTCTGAAAGGACCTCTCTTCTCTTCTTTCTCGAGGACCTCGCCTAACCGTCGTGGAATTTCGATCTGTCCCGGATGGACGCGCGGCGAACGCCACGCCCGATCCTCGTGCTTCATCGTTTTCGTTCAAACAAACATTCCAATGGCCGCGCGTCGCAGCAACGTGCTCGCACGAAATCGATCGTCGTCGCCCGGAAAATCGAGGATTCCCTCGGACAAGGCTCGAACGATCGGTACATTCCCCTGAGCACCGACATTCCCAGACCGCGAGAGAATAGGCAGATTCGCGAAAACCCGACGTTATTCGTGGTAACGGGGACCCATTCAGGCGAACCCGTCGATGGACGGGGAACAGAGGTCGAACTGTACGCGACTGATTTTCTATGAACGCCCCGCCCAGGGAAATTAGCATTTCAAGTGCCTTAACAGACGTCGACCGACAACCGACTAATCGAGGCTTCTCTTTTCGATTCGGGATCATCTTCGTACGCCTGCTGAAACGCGCGTTGCGAACAACGAGAAGCGAGGAATGGAGGCGGACACGCATGTTTCTAGATTGTTTACGAAGAACATTTTAATCACTCGACAAATTTCCAAACGAATAATGCCCAACGTCGATGTTCTAGGTTCCATTCACAGAAATTCGAACGTTCTTTCTCGAAGTACCTGAATCTGTTGAAATTCTCGTTTCGTTGATAGTTTGAGAGAGCGTTTGGGCGATCTTTAAGGACGAATTGATAAAGAATGATTTAATTCGAAGAGGAGTATCAGAGTGTGCCGAGCTTTTCGTCCGTCGACGTAGCGATTGCTTTCCATTCTTCGTTTCAAGGGCCAATAAAATGTATCCGCAACGCGTACCTGCATCCGGTCAATCGCTGTCGCACACAAATACACGCAAACGAACAGAGAAACACGCTCGCACATACCCACACATACGCGTCCAGTCACTCACACGCATACCTTATCAAGCAACTGCAATAAATTGCGTCTTTAATCTGCGATCATGCGCGGTGCTCAATCTTTCTTGGTGCTTTCGTACGTTGAATTCGACGTGCGTAGATATACATCAACAGTGGACAATACGGGGAGATCGTTCTCCTAAAGATTCATTACGCAGGAGCGCAGAAAGTAAGGCTGCGAATGATAAGCGCGAGCCTGGTGTATGGAGGATGTTGGATCGTGTGCAGAAAATTACGTTTTGTGTGGCCTTGTTCGTCGAAATCATAATATTCTTTTCCGGAGCCTTGTTGGTCAAAATAACCACGTGTTTTATAAACGAAATGATTATAACTGTAGACCTTCGTGTAAAATGGAAATTGTCTGAAAACTAATTTGAAGTATAAATACTGCCGAAAGCAAAATAACTGTATTAATAATTGTATTTACGTTTCAAAAGAATCGTGTGATATCTTCATTTATTAAAATCTGTTTTCAAACCTGTGCCACAAGTTTGACACATTATACGCAGTAACAGAACAATTAAATAATGAAGAAATAATCATTTCTCATCACGGTACGCAAATTCTGGTCCACTCTGCAGAACAAGGCTGTAGATATTTAGCAACAAAAGGCTCTTAAACCGGTTCACGTGGTCCGACAGCTTTCCGACTGGCAGGGACGCGATTAGGTGATTGTTGGCTCGTTTACAGAAATTCTCGTAAGGATACTAAACGGAACTACTAGCGCGTAAGATAGACAAATAGGCGAGCAATAACTTCTGTAAATAGTTATGTAAAATTACCCGCCGTGGATCGTCGATGGACGATCGGATCAGCAGGTCAACGTAGTATAATTCTTTTGCAATAATATAATCAATGGGGGCCAGTAATTCTCTCTCGGATCTCGCACGGATTTTAGACACTGCGAGGCGCGTGATGTGTCCTCTTCTCTGGATCTCGCCGCGAATTTTGCGCGTCCTTTTGTTCTCTGTTGTTCCGCGAGCAAAAGGAGAGAGAAATCATTTGCTTTTAGGTTCCTAGAACAAGCGTGGAGGCCGTGTCGACAAATACAACGCGGCAGAATTTCAACAGGAGATTCGACCCGCTGTAGAATCGATACGGTGTTCACGCGAACGTTCAAGACCGTGAACAGATCGGCGAAGTTCAGGGAAAGAAAGGAACGATGGTCGCGCGCCACCAACTATTACTTTATAAGAGTAAAAGAAAACTGTACATTGCGTCGCGTAGATTTCGTTCATGCGTAGGATCGTTAAAGAAAACGCATCCACTGCGATTCACTGTATAAACGAAGGCATTATACTGTACCGGAGGAGAACGAGGAAAAAAAGTAAACGTTTGTACTTTCTAATTTACTTTTAACCGTGTCGCTTGAGGACGGTGTCGCTATTCGTAATCGCGGGCACCTCGGCAAAGGGAAGGTTCGTTTAGTGCATTAAACAGAAAAAAAATATATATTATATATATATATATATTATATATATATATGAACAAAAATCTCTATATATATACATACATATATATATAGATAAATATAGATATATATTGTAAATGTGGTTGTAATCTTATTACTGTTATATCGATATATCGATGTCCTTGATTTGGATAATTTATTTATTGCGGTCGAAAGAGAGTAAACGAAACGGGAGCGTGTAATTATTATCGTGCGCCGCGCGGGGGTGCGAGCGGAACGGGAATTGCGGAGAGAGTGTGAGAATAGCGAATTATTATTAACGAATTACGTAACGCACGGCAAATTATATATATTTATACAACGTTATCGGATGCAGGGGAGGATGCGCGTGTTTTTTTGGATGGCGCGGTTTCCCGCCGCGCGAGAGAAAGTCCTAAAAAAAAAAGAAAAAAGAAACAAAAAGAAAAGTATGAAAGAAATGAGAACGATTGTTTCGCGACAGTACGGTTCAACGCGTAATTTAATATTTGTACTTTCGCGCGACTACCTACCCGCGGAAGAGAAAATTCTTCTTGTATCGCGAAGGGCGAAATCCGTGTCCCGGTTGTGTCGTTTAAATAAATTATATTCGTCGAGACGCGTGGCACGGTGCGTCACGTTCGTCCTGTGTGGTACAACATCACGCCTGTCGATAATCTTATTATCGAAATGATGGTTACATATTTTAGATAATACTATTATCATTATCATTATTATGATTCTTATTATAATTGCTACTATTACTATTATTATTGTATTTGGCAGGGTTACGACATTAAAATCGTAAAAAAAAGATGACCGACTAATTCTTCAAAATGAATATCATGGTGAATCCCATTCCAGCATCCTTTCGCATTTCTCTGTACGCTTTAATAAATAATTACAAATATTTCTTGTTCTATAGATCTTTATTATTTCGACACCTGCTCCCACAGCACAATAATCTCTTTATTACTATTTTCTATTTAGATACTTGGGGATTTGTTAATCATAATATCATAACCATCACTGCAAAAGAAAATGCAAAAATCATCGGCACAACAACATAGTTTCGCAGTTTCTACATTGACCTAACTCATTCCATATCGAATGCTAACGGTGCCAAGACGTTTTCTTTCGGCCCCATAGAAGTCGCTACGTATCGAGAGCAGCGCCCTATCAGGACTCGCCGAGAATCAGAAAACAGCCATAACCGCGGTCCCGGTATTGATAAGCAAAAAGCTCGGGCGAAAAAAGATCGGGCCGCGGATTAGAAGGAAAATCACGTATCGGCAGGCGGATCGTAGTCGATCAACGTCGATCGGAAAAATTATTGACCGGCGCGAAGCCATAATCTTTCCCGAGGACATTACCGGGGGCCCCGTGGTCGACTCCCATATAAATACATCTGCATCCTCGTTAACGTTTTACCCGTTACACGGTAGTTAGGCGGTCGCGGAACGATAAATAAAGCCGCGAGTCTCCGGGAGTAAGCGCCCGGAGATGTTTTGTGACAACCGGCCAGTCACAATACGATCATTAGGCTATTTTCCAGAGTGTAGCACCCCGAGACGCAATATCTCTGCCGTAGCCGCGTATTTGTCCCGTCTGGCAACAAGATTTCTGCACGCTGGTATTCTACTAAGTTGTAGGTAGTCTCCGTACTAGGTAAGTACAAATCCTACCGTATACCTCCAGGAGAATTTGTAGTCCGAACGGCGGCTATAACCGAGGCCATAACTTAAGCGGAATACCGCCGTTGATTCCAGTCCTTCTAGCCGGAATTCCCCCTCTCCGTCTCTCTCTCTCTCTCTCTCTCTCTCTCTCTCTCTCTCTCTCTCTGTCTACCCGGTGCCGGTGCAATTGTGGATATCAACGGCGACATGACGTCCTTTCATGTTGATGCCTCGCCGTCCTGGACGGCTGTACTTGTAAATGAAAGCGTGTCGATCGGATCGTCCAACGGTATATAATTAATTCCTCGTCATTTCACCTCCCCTCTTCCCCTCCTCTTCTCTCTTTCTCTCTTTGTCGAACGTTCATCGGTCTCCGGTTCGCGAAAACTAAATACACGCCGGATTCGTATTCCTCGCGGGGTCTCTATGTAACCAGGATTGTGTGTGTGTTTTACAAGGCTCACTTTGAATTAAGTAAATGTTTGCCGCATGCGCCAAGTTCTCGGGCAACATTCGCAAAAACCGTCTCGGTAACAAAGTCGCTTATGGTAGCGCCGATAAGAAACTCGTACTTGCCGTGGTGTGCCACTCGCATCACGGCCACGTGTCTTCCGATCGATGCTATTTATCGATAGAAGAAACTGGAGCACACGATGCATTTAACCGGGACACAAGAAGCGTAACTGCTGCTCGGATAAACAGGCTACCCCCTTGTTTCATTGTATCGAACCGTACAAATGATAACGCCGCGCCAGGAAAAGATAGGTACTACCTCCGACGTTTAAAAAAGAAAAGAAATTAACAGTTTGTTTCGGATCGGGACGAGATTCAGCTCGGAGCTCGTGTGTTTCTCTGCTGATTTAAGTGTTTTTCAAGATGTTCAAGTTAAACGAAAATCTATTTTCTCTTTCAATGTTTTATTTTTAATGTTCCGAAAATAATGTCATTATATCCTCGAATTTTTCGAACGTCTTTCCAATTTTTTTCTTGACCTATGGTTATTATGAGTGCATGGAATCCGCAATTAAAGTGATCCGAAAGTAATTATTTGCGCGGTAAATAAATTCGCGCGGCAACTGATTTCGCAAGAAGGATATCTGCATGCCGATAGAGGGAGGCAGCGTTGGATCGCTGATTGCGGCACGCATCCCTGAATCGCGATGCACGTTGCCGCGGATTGGTTTTTACCGGTGGCCGGCGTTCTAATGGGATCGGGTCTCCATAATTGAATTTACGAACGGCTGGTGTGTGCCCACGTCGTCCATTTTCCTCGGGGGCCCGGTTGACGGCCACGTGACATTCCCATCGCGCGCGGCCAGGGGCCCAGTTCGAAGGCACGAATGTGGTTTAATGCGCTCATGTCCGCAACACGCGATTTTCACCAGAATCGCTCGCGTATGTATTCCGCCGACGCTAATGACGGCATAACTTACTAACGTTGGACCAGTATTTCTATTAACCGTCCGGGAGCTATCAACAAAACGGTTACAAATTGGCGTGCAACGGAGGGAACAAAGCGAGAACGAGGGGGACACAGAGGGAGAGAAGCTCTCTCGGCCTGTTGCGGGTTTAGAATGCTCGGAGATCGTGAGTGAAATGTATCGGCTGCGTATCTCGCCCTCTCGTATACCCGGATCGGACGTGTCGGCAATTAAATTTAGAAATAGAAATTATAGGGTATCGATTAGTGGCGGGATCCTAGGGGACGGTAATTGGACCGGTCCCGACCGGGCCCGACCAATCGAAAGAAAGAGAAGAGTTATTGGGTATAGGGTCGCGATCGCTCGCACAACTGCAATTAGCGACACCGATTCCGCAGAAACGATTCTTGACGCCGGAGCACGTACTGTACACCGATAAATTGATAATTCATACCGCTCGAGCGTAATTGATCGACTTTTTTTTCCCACCCGGCGATAGGCGAGCCGGTGTCGAACATTGCTCGAGTCAATTGGCATAAATGTTTGCCGACCGTGATCGCGCGAACAAAATTATTTCGCCGTGTCTTTAAATTGTGCAGGAACGTTCTCAACATATTTTTTGGTTCCTAACGACTTCGCGCACGACAAGGCATAGAACGCATGCAGCCCCGGCGTCATTTCGTTACACTGAAAAATGCCTAATTCTTCTTAGAATCCTTACAAAGGAGATTTTAAAAATCATGCAATTGTGATACCACTTCATTCAAAAGCAACCAACGTGAAACTAGCACAAAGGCGCGCAATTTATTACCGATATCGAGCTTTTCAACGACACGCAAGGGGGCGCAACTCCAGCGCCATTTCGTTACGCAGAAAAATACCTAATTCCTCTTAGAATCATTACAAAGGAAGCTTTAAAAACCGTGCGATTGAAATGCCATGTCATTCAAGAGCAACCAATGAGAGACTTGTACAAAGGTCCGCAATTTATTACCGATATCGAGGTTTTCGCTTATGACAAAGCGGGAAACGAACGCGAATAACGATACGCAAGGGCACGCAGCCCCGGCGCCATTCCATTCCGCTGAAATATACGGTTTAGGTATAGCGGAACGTAACGAATGGGCCAGTGTGTCCGCGGTCGTTATTAATTGCGGCCACTGGCTCGCGTGGATACATATTTGTCATCATTACCGGGTGCGAGCTGTAGATATATTTGTACGGCCGATACGATTTAGAAACGTCAGGTCCGTTTATCGTTCTAGCGTCGTCGTTTCGAAACGCGTTGTAACGGCTTGACATCCTCTTAAGTGACCTGAGAGCCACGCGTAGAAGTACCATTTCTCACGCGGCGTTTCGCGCTCGCGGAAACTTTATCGAGCGGCTGCGATCGGCGGAGCTTTCGGCAAAAAATCGGTCGGCGTCTAAGTACAATGTGTTCCACGGTTTCTATCTAGTTCTAGCATCGGTTCCGCCGATGCGCGAACGAAACCGAGCATCTTTTTGCGCGCGGTGCGGCGCGCGGCGGCGGTTATAAATCATGAGCATTGCCTCGCGGCGAGCCCATTTGATTGCGTGCCCGCGCGTATAAGGGACATGCACCGGGATACCGCGCCAGCGGTAAAAGTGACGATATAATTTTAGCCGGGCATTAGAAAGCGAATTACGAAAACGTCCGCGGCTCGTAAAAAGAAGCGGGACGCTCGTTATGATTAATAGATTGAATTTAACGGGTTCCAGGCGCGCCTGCGACGGCCAGGAAAGAATACAGCACTCGAATATCTATTCGGTTCCCTGTCGCAAATGGATATTCCGTGTCCGATGCAAGGAAGCGGTTATGGGGCCCCTCCCGTTGCGGCCGATTGAAATAAGACGCTAATTTAATTATCCCGAGCCCGGTCCGCCGCGCCGCTCCACCCAAATTTTATAGAGCCGTCGCCGATAAATACTCCGTTATGTGACACTTATTATGAAAATGCACTATTTCCCGATTAGCAACGCCATAAATGTCAATCGCCGATCCAAGTACATTCCTGAACTAACCGCAGCTAGAGGAAATATCAAAAAGTGTAAATCATCAAGAAATTATTGTAATTTTTGTAACGATCTGTAACGTCGATCATACAGGAACAAACTAACAATCCATCGTCGTTCCCGAGGGGATAAAAACATCTGGCTTAACCCAAGACGATGGGCGAAGCCAAGTGAAATCGAAATTGGAAAAGGTATTGCATTAAAAAATCAGCAAATATCATTTGGTGCATGAGTGCAATTCCTGCCGAATGGGAACGTCGCCGAGCCGCGAGAATGGGAGAACGATAAAACCGCGATTCGCGGAGTAACGACGACGATAACTACTCCCGTTTTACGCAAATCGGCCGCCGACGAGCCTAATGCGTTCCCTCGCATGCATCTCGAATGCAATACCGATCGTTTCACACGTGGTTAAGGCGGTGAAGTAACGCTTTCTTAATGCTGGACGGGAATAAGCAACCGATAGAATCCATTTCGAAGATAAATAACTGTTCCGAGGCTCGATTAAACTATTTAATTTGTAATGCAATCGCCGATTGAACTGCTCCACACACGTTATGGATCGTTCCGCGGCGTTTTTGCTGGAACCACCCCTGATTGAGACGTGCACAATAATCGTGCTCGGGTTTTATGCTCCTTGTAAACCGCATTCTTTAGAAACATAAATTAAATTCTTTAAATGCTTTTCCTATTTTGCAGTTGATCTACGTAATTTTTGTCAAAAATGCATCAAATCCGCAGTCTATTGATTGCTAAACGGTTCGGAGTATGAATTGCATAGATTTGTTGTTTCCGATAAATTCGATTAACAGTTTCGCAGCAAGGAGATCATTGGAATTGAAACATATCCGTGTGTAAACGTCGCCACGGACGATAGAACAGTTTGCACAGTTGATAGAACGGGACCGGCCTCGCAACTCACGTGTAACGAGACGACTTTGCGAAACAAAAGATCCTGGTCCACACCGGTGGACATAAGGCCACTGCATTTCTACGAAACTGCATCGCAGAAACTCCTCGCTATGCCCATAACACATATCATATCTTAGGATCTTTACGAGGGAGTAGATCATTTGACGACGGGCTACGAGCGAATAGTGTTGCAAGAACGTGGCAACAAAGTTTAGCCTGCCTATGAGAACGGACGGTCTACTTGCGTGACCGAGGATTAGTCTTTCAAAACTAATGACCGATCGGCGCGCGATAAACTAAACGATGCGTTGAGAACTTTATTTACACCGCCACTGCTGTGATCTTACTAAAATCTCGAAAGCGAAGCTAGCACTCTTGAATTGTAACTTTGATAATGTTGAGATTATTTGAAAAAATACTGCGACGATACGCCTTTTGTTTTTTCCACTTTTATGTAGTTTGAAATTTATGATTCTGTGTACACATAAATTTTTAGTGTTTACTCTCATTTTAATCAGAAGAAAATGACAAGCATGTTGTTAGAAGATTGATAAAAAAGATAATTAAAAACGAAGAAGTTTCACCTGAATCATTAGATCAATATTATCAAGAGTTGCACCCTGCGATAGTGGGGTTCAATTAAAAAAAAATTGTTATAGCAGAGTGTAGTCATATTATATTGGCAAAAAAATCTCTGATCGTTCTACCAGAAGTGGATCAAGAACCGTTCTTCCCAGTAGCCCCGTCCTGGGAATATCGAAAAGGAGAACTGGTCGTGTCGGCCGCGCCGATTTCTTCATAAAGGACCGCGGGCGCGTGATGTTTCGATGATGTCCGGCCGTGTTTGACGACAAGCAAATGAGTAATTTATTGCGCTCGGCTATCGAAGGGTTCTGTCTTTTTTTTTCTCCCTCTCGCCAGTGTCCGTATGTCGATCGCGAGCCGGTAATACGTCCTCTATCTACGGGAGCTCGAAACAGCTTTTCAGGTTTAGGAGCGAGCTCGTGTCGCGTTTCCCACGGCTGGCGGTGTAGCGGGAGTTGCATACATACGCACATGCAAGAAACTCACCGCCATAAAATGTTCTTTACGCATTTCGCAGTTCCCGCTTAGGCGAACGACGAAAGGGAGCTCGCGAGCGTTCGCAATTTTTCTATCGGACCGCCTTCGCCGCCGTTCTCCGATGCGAGCCGGCTTATATTTATTTCGTGTGGCCCGACACAGAGCCCCCGGAGGAATTGCACTCGCGGAATTGCACCGAGCTGCACACGGATTCGCGACTCGTGCGTCTCGTCGTGCATTTTATAACGACGCTGAACTTTCGGCCGCCGTCTCCTCTTTCGTCCCGGAGCCATTGCGCAACGATCCCTCGGAAGAAAGAACGTTTAACAGAAAGAATAGAAAACACATAGAGAAAGAAAATATTCTACGCTCTCCAACAAGTCCGGCTCGTTCCACGCCGACAGCCAACGCAGGCGTACCTCTGCTAAGTTAATGATCTACAGGGAACTGCTTCTCACAGAGTTCACGATCTTTCATTAATTCTGTACCCTCTTCCTACTATTTGACCCACTTTTCTTTCAATTCTAATACTAAGATATATTTTGAAAAATTTCATTATCGAAAATTCGCAGTCTGTTCACACATTTATCATAAAGAGTATACATTTTTGGATCGCATAAAATGATATGAAATAAACACGTTACACAAACAGCTTGAACTGACGATCACTTTTACTTTAATACCATGCCATAACTCTTTGAAGAGCAACACTCGAGCGAGAAAGTCCTGATGAACAAAAATGAGGAACACCTTATTGCACTTCATTATTGCTGCACTAAAATGAATATTTCTGTACGATGATGTTCCTTGAGAAAATCATTGCCGTCATTGCTGCTGCAAGCTGCATGGCATTCGCAACTTTCGCAGGTAGCTCGATTCGTTCGCCGTTTGGCCAAGTGTAAACACAGCGTAACGCGAGGCGTGTTTTACAGTAGCCAAGGTTCCACCGAACGAATTCAGTTGCACAATGATGCAGCTCTTGGAAATCAGTTCACTGGCACGGCGGCTGTAGAAAGGTACACACGAGTCGTCGTGTCTGCGATTATTAGCTTTACCTTAACCAGTTACTCGGAGCACGACAGAGGATATCAAGGTTGCGCATGAGTAGCGTCGTTTCCATGCGATTTACAAGATGGATTTCTCGTTTCCTTGTTTCGAAAGGGTATTTCGTGTTTCGTGCCTCGCCCCAAGGCTACCCGACGATTTTAGAGACGAACAATGGTTATTTTCGTAATGACAAGACGCGATTTGCGAATTTCGCAAGACGATCACTTGCTTTACGATGTACGATTATGCCTTGCGTTTTAGAAATGATCGAACAGATCCGACCGAGACAGAATTCTCGAAATGTTTTTTGCAAATGTATGTTATAAATCTTTGACGAAGAATAGCGTTAAAAGTGATACGATCGGATACGAGCCGAGGAATGCAAACTACATTTATAATTTCCAAATGCGCCATAAATGTTCGGCGAACTGTTAAAAACATCCCGCAGATTGATGACTCAATCTTGTATATTAAAATGAGCATAAAAATCTCGGCTGCATTGTGCACGAAGTATAAGTTGTGCTTTATTGGTCGTTAGTGGCCACCGACTGCGCGCGACGCGGTTTATACGGCTTCTCGTCAAATTCAATCACGAACTCGTTCATGACGCTTGACCTGCCAAGATCCTGTGCATATCTCATTCAATTAGCCATTAGCAAGATCACGCAACGTTATATGTCGATTTCAAAAACTATGTTTCAATATTCTAAAGGGTTAGAGACACTCTAGTCCTGTCATCGATGTTCGCTGAACTGTGATTGGATCCTGTGTAGCAGCCGACTGGCAACGATTGGGCGTCAGATTAAAACCCGCGTGTTCCCCGGGCCCGATTAGCGAACGGCCGGCAACTATTTAATAAAGGTTTTTCGTGACGCAGTTTAGGCTTATTTCTCAATTGATGCACTTGACGCACGATGCGTATGCAGCTAAATCAGCCAATCTATAGCGCCACTCCGGCCCGTTTTTAACAAGATATTTCCGTATTGTCGCGTTAACGCACGCACACACGTACGCGAAAGCGTCTCGACCCGCCCCTGTCCAGTCATGTCAGCGCTAAATGAACCATCAGGGCCGCCATAAATCCTCGGACTATCAGATGAGTAGCCACGGACTTGCCTGTCCCGGATATAACGAGGGACCACCGCCCAGCGTAATGGAAGCACTTCTCTGTCGACGGTCGAAAGATACCTTCGAGATTGGACCACGGGGCCCTTGTCCAAGCTGGACGGACCAACTCCACCTGATCCTATACCCACCGTCACACTAACTCTTCCATTCTAACAAGCAATTCTCTCTAATTCCAACCGCTGTAATCGACGGAGAATTATGCCACACTGTTCGACGGACATTTCTCTCATTGAGAGAATCTCACGATTTCACTCGATGGACATGCGCAACTTTAAACAATCGGAAGCCATCGAGATTCTGAGATAGATACCATTAACAATTCCCGCTGAACCTACTCATTCTGAGGAATCCTTTACGAGCTGTTTCATTTATATCGGCCACGCGAAACATTTCTGTTATTCGACCCGCTAATAAGCCGATGGCGAGCTATCTGCATGCGTGCTGTTCAGGAAAACATAACGTGTAGTAAGATCGGCAATTTATAATGCAAACTTCTTTCATTCAGTCTTTGCAAATTTTATTCATAGTGTATCTTTTAATACATTCACTACCAGCGTTTGTTTCGCTGCACACTTTTTATTTTACTGATGCCTCTTCTTTTTTCCTTTTTAGATATAAAACGTGCTTGCAGCAATTCTAATATTTAATTCATCGATACTGACGAAACGCACTGCATGCATTCGTCGATGAATTTTCTCGCCACAGAAATGGAAAATTGTAATTTAATGTGAACGATTTTCTCACACATAAATGGGGGATCCGTGCTGTCGTTATGGATGGCCGGTTTGGAGCACGGGAAAGACGATAAGTCGCATCTTCGGCGAAATCAGTCTAAGAAACTCGACCTGGCCAAGGTCGGATAAAGGCGGAGAACATTGTTAATTACAGGGCCGTGTACTGGTATCGATGTGGCTGCCGTAGGAGTAACTCGGCCGAGTGGCCAGCAGTAAAGATGGCATCGTGCACACTAACGAGTAACAAGTGGCGTGACGTTTCAGTTAGGCTTTAGTTTGCGATGTGTGCGCGAGACTGAGAAGAAGATATCGGTATGCCACGACCAGCTACCTATCGCCTCACCTTCGGGGCCTAATTAACGGTGAGATTCATTATCGACACCTCGTTGCTCCGCCGACCACTGTCTTAATTTAAGGCTCAACCTTTTCCGTCATTTCGGTAGCGGCCATTGGAATCTCTTCGTAGTAATACACGAAACTTCATCGGCAATAAACATTTTACTCCCTAAATGTACTATACCTAAACCTACTCGGAAAATATCCGATGAATAGAATTGAAATCTAATGTCGCACGAGGTTTAAAATAAATCAAACAAACGTCTGATTTTTTCCTTTAAAAGGCAACAGATGAAAGTATATTGTAGATTAAGACGACTTAATTCTCCGGAGAACAAGAATCATCTAGTCCATTATGCAAAGCAGAAATTTGTTCGGGACACGAATAACAAATGGTCGTCAGTCGGTGCCATCATTTGTAAGGCACAGCTTACTTTGCATGTATGCATCTACGGCCTGCATTAAGTTAGTTACGCTTAAATGCAAATTGACGTGTTAATCGATCTGTTCCGACTTTGGAACTCTGTGTATAATGAATCTCCGCGCGAGATCGACCGTAACGAAAATCCTGTGACCGTATCATCGTTCTACGTGTTGAATCTACATGTCCCTGAATCTCTCTTTAATTTTTCAAAAACAAAACTGACAATTAAAATTCGTAATTGTATTGTCAGTTTATCAGATCAATGAAAATTTCTTTCCATTCGAGAATGAAGAAAATTTTTACGAATAATTTGCAGAATTCTCCGAAGTCTATCCGTCGTGTTTCGATTGAAAAATAGTATAAGTAAATCACATGTGTGTCGCACAGTGTTGCGTATGGTAGAATTTCGACGAAAGTTCAAGCAGTTCCCTCACACCATCGGCGCTATTACATTGTCGGTAAAATGATGGGAACCCCCTAAGCATCCACTCAAGATTCTATGGCATAACAGTACCAGAAGGTAGGTGTTCACCTGAGATCGATGCTGAATTTGTGCCCCGGGCTGATCGGCGAACTCGTCACAGTAGATTTGACTCGATCGTGACCGACACTCGAGCCGGTAGTAGCTTTCAATTCTCATCCTTCTTTATGCTCGAAAATCGAAACGTCTTCTTTCGATTGCTCGGATCGAATTTGAAACAGATTGCAACTGACGAATAGGACGAACGAGCTGAACGGAAATTATAACCCTTTGATGGACAGAATCGTATTATCTATCGAACATAGCGTAACGGACGAGGCTTGTGGACCTTTTAGGTTCGAGGAAGTGACCATGTATCTTATTTTGATGTAATCGATATTTTTGCTTCTGTTTTTCAACTTTCGGTTCCGCTGATAACATGGGAATCGTTTTTGATTCCTTATATGAACATTGAAAGAATGCATACAATGATATTTAATACGATTTTGATTTTATTATGATATTTACTTTATTCATTTTACTTACAAGGCTCTAAGAATGAGTGAGCAGGTCAAGTATACTGCATGCTTTAAGGTGTAAAGCGTGGAAGTAGGAAGTGTAGAATTGAAAACACGTTACACGGACTAAAATCAAATTCTTCATCTTGTAATATAGAGTTTCAGTAATAAATAGTTAAATATAATAAGAAGCCAATATTGTACACCTTCTCATAGAATTTTTGGAAAAACTACTCGTCTGCCTCCGTGGCGCAATCGGCTAGCGCGTTCGGCTGTTAACCGAAAGGTTGGTGGTTCGAGCCCACCCGGGGGCGTTTATTTTTTCTTTTATAAAAATACATGGATCGAGTCGGAAAAACAAATCCTTATCAACCTTCAATAGCAACATCAAAGATGTTTTCGTTACCATAAAGATCACTTAATTTTCATTAAACTTCCTCTCTATTTAAGTTATATGGTCTCTCTATATATGATTAAGTTACTCTCTTACTTTCTCATATTGTTTTTTCCATCAACAATTACTAGATATGTGGCATGCTTAATTAATATTAAATTAATAATACCTTTTACGAGCACAAAATCGCAAATGATTCTTGCCACTCTGTCCGTGAGAAGCAATTCAAATATCGGAAAGAATCGTGTGCTTCGTAAAATCTGCAAATAGCGCCGTTCAACATAGTGATCAAACGTTCAAACTGATAGACAAATATGGTAAACTCGAAAATCGATATGTCACCGATAGATGATATCCTTGCCGGAAAATGGCGGCGCCACCTTTCACAGAAGGGCGGAATTTCTACGATTCGATGTCAGATGGTACTACCGTCGTTGATGCCGCGCATGATAGTTTACCGATAGCAGAGAAAATTATTCTTACTTATCCTTGGAGACTTAGCGAATATTAGGGAAGGTTCTTTAACAATACGTAGATAATAATGTGGTGTTAGTATCAACTTGTGCCTCCGCTTACGACCATATTTGTAGGTTATGTATCATTTCAATTTTCTGGCTAACGGTGTACGTACATGTTTAACGTCAACGGTGAAGTTCAAATTTTTTAAGGAAACAATCAATTTTTTCCGGTTTCAAATGTGCTGTATGAGGAGGCAAAGACATTTAATGGTGTATGGCTGTATATAATACATATTTTCTGCACACAAGTTATGTACAGCACTGAAAACTCTGAACTGGGAAGGTGGTTATAGAGAAACTGACGACATCGATATTTTTATAGACCTAAACTAGCGTTTAGAATATTGTGCGTAAAGTCTATCTTTCCGTTGTGATGAATTTAAGTCGATGTATTTATATATTGTTCCCTGTCTTCGTTATTATTTTAAGTGTCAGTGGTGAAGATGAAAATTATTTTGAAAATCTGTCGTAAGTACTACAAAGCATACGTTATATTTTTTAATCGTAGGAAATTATATATTATCATCATTGTTATCAATGTTTTGTAGGGATCCTGACGATATGGTAGATCCACATTCTTTTTACTATGATAAGTACAACAAAAAGATGGTTGAGGAAGCAGGAAACATTATAAAAAGGTACGTATGGACTATATACCTATTCCTTGATTATTTTGTTAATTTTTCATTCAACAATTTCATTTATTATTTCAATATTTCATTTAAAATATACGTCTAAAATCTATAATTAAACTTACATTACATAAAAATATATATGTATTACATTTCATTTGTCAGTTTTATATGATAAAACAATAATGTTTATAAATGCTATAACTATTAACATTTTTAGCGAAGATTCTACAATGGAATACAATGAAATTAAGAAAGAACGTAAATATGAAAAACAAATAGATAATTGTGAGAGCCATGAAGCTATCTTCTACAAGCGTCTTATTAATTTATTATTACTAAATATGAATGTAAAGGTACTAGTAAAATTTATCTATATTAAATATAATATCAAAATAGGTGACTAAATTGACTAGAACTAACAGTTTGATTTCTGGTAACAGGAAGAGGATGATATATTATTAGTAGGAACGTTAGAATTCGAAATGTCTCATGCACAAATGAAAGTTTTACAAAACATCCAAAAACAAAAAGTTTCTTTAAGAGAGGTTGATGAAATATTGAGTACTACAATAAAGAAACCATACCACAATGCGTTTGGTGTCATGGAGTTTTTCAATAGGTTATGCCAAACATTTCTGATGGCATTGGGAACTATACAAAAAAATGTAAGAAATTATGTCTACTTCTCGTGTTTCTAGTCACATCTAAATATATGTATAGGCATATTTAATATTTTACAATGCTTAATACACTTCAGCCTGATGCAGCTATACTTGTATGTGTAATGTTAATGTTCGGGCTAATGTTGAGAATGATTAAACAAGGACGAGGACTTCCAATATTCATTATAATGCAAGTGATATTCATATTGAGTTTCCTTATGACATGGTGGCAACTTCTACAAGTGAGTTCAATTAAGAAGTAGAAATAAAGCTGTAGAAACTCATTACTAAACTTTCATTAAATGTTCAAAAAGGAGGCAGAAATTAAAGCTATGGCAGAACAAATGAAATTTTCGAATATACCAATATCATGTCAGCCAGATAAAATGAGCATGTGGGACAAATTTGTCTCATTTCTAAATTGTGAGTGCATTACAATCACATAGAATTTAATAGAGAACATTTATATTATTTGTAACATATTACAGTTAATGATGACTGCGAGAAATATCATCAAGCAATGATGTCTAATCCAAAACTAAAAGTTACTCCTGCGCATGCGTTATCACACCTTCTTACTACAGTTGTTCTCAATCCTATCATTCATATGGGAACTGTTGTTTCCGCATTTATAAATAATGCAACGGGTAAACATTGTAATTAGAGCTTTAGAAAAAATTGGAAAGTACCAATTCTTTATTTCATTATATATATTTTTCAGATGGTATACCATGGACATATGCATGGATTGTTAAATTAATGCTTTACTTCAGTATAGTTATAGTCATAATACTATTACCGATTTGTGTGTCCGGTGCCTCTATTAATCTAGGCGTTGGGCCTTTATTGAGATTCGGAATCGATTACCACAGAAAACACAGAAAAGGTAATTCATTAGAGTATGAAAACAAACGAGAACCTGTACAAGATATACTTCCTCAGGTAATGCATGTTTAAAAAATCACACGATAGCATTATCTATTCCTCTACGTGCGCAATTGCTTAGGAGAAAAAGTACGATTAATATTTTTCTTAGGTGCAAGGCGTGAATGCTCCGCCCATGGTGGAAACGCCGGCTATAGCTGCTGCGCCGGTCGCAGAGCAATTGAAACAAATAGAAACTCTTGAAACTAAAGACCAAAAAGAAAGTAGTTTGAAAGAAAGCGATACAAGGAAAGAAGATAAAGATTTATCTTGCGGCGATTCTCGAAAGATTATCGAATTTTTAAAAAATGATATAGAAGAGTCTGAGCAGTGTGATCAACTTAGTAAGAACGTCGCTACCAAACACGACGGAAGTGGAGATAATTGATGTTACTGATTTTACAATATTTTTGTACTAATACTTCTTTATACATGTACAATTGGTCGTTTACAGTATTTGAATCTGTAATGTTTGTTTTGCATTATCATTTAAGCATTTGTTCCTTGTTTTATCACATTTGTTGTATAATTTTAATTGCGTAAAGATAATGTTATTGCATACTGCTACGACTGCAAAGCGATTAACTCAATGGTATTAAAGCAAACTGATCTGTATTAAATTAAGATAATTACCATTTCATTATTTGTAACTATTAATTTAAAAATATATATTTTTTACAAGATTGTAGCGTAATTTACTAGACATCCAAACGAGAATTTACTGAACATATCTGCTACTTCCTAATTATCTGAAATCTTGAGACTCGCCAGCCTATTCCAACTTCCTTACTCTGTGTGACGTGAGAGAAAGCGAGAGATTTCAAACTTTGAAATCATTAAACATAAATTTTTAAAAACATTTATCATTGAATAATCTTTGAACATTTGCACATTTCATGATAAACTAGCTTCCCCAAGTTACTCCTTGAAAATTTATTGTCAAAAGCTGGGAATTTAGGAAAAGGAATAATGCTCGACTCATCTATATTTTGCGAAAAAATTTACATCCAATCAAACGTCTCACATCAGTTCACTGGAAAATTTATTTACTTTCGGAGAAACGAGATTCCTTTTTTAATCGTGCCGCTCGTGTACAGTTACGTTACATGCGGCCCGATATAAAGGTGGATCTATCGACGCAGCATGGAGATGCAACGCTTCGATACACGTGGCTATTGGCTGGCTAAAAAAAAACGAGTCGGAGGAGTTGGGCAACCAAAACATTTAAAATGGTTCGATCGGACGGAACAGCGGTACGAGAACTTTTTCAAATTGTTCACAGGTCCATAAACGGCAGGCGTGTGTAGAGCGAAAAGAGAAGGATACGTATTTAGAGTAGGGGTTTGGGTTCATAGGACCATAGATGCATTACATGCTCGAGATGATGCCTAAGAGAGGCGGTGTGGCGGTGTACGTAAATACCAACATGTTCAACCCTTAGTTCTCCTTCCGCAAACCACCGTTTCTCCGTCCTGTATTATACTTGCCCCAGAAAGTTTGCGCGTTTCGTATACCCGTCCGCTAGCGCAAATGGTAAACACCTCTGCACGTTTTTCCGCTCGTTCAATTTTCCAATTTCAGAACATGTGCGCAAAATTGTCACAGTGTCTACACATTGAGGGATCATTTCTGCTCTTTCAGAGATTTCACTATCTTCTGAGATAAGAATTTTTTCCCCATTGTTTCGGTAGCTATAGATTACGTTACGAACGTTAAACGAGCGGTCGGAATGTCTTAAGGAGTCTTCGAACTTTTGACAACTTCGTCGAACTTCACTGCCCCGTGGTTAATTCGTTTCCGTGGTGCCGAAAGCATGCACGATCATGGATGCGCCGGTGAGCATTGAGGAAGCTATCAAAATAACGAACCTATCTCATTTCAAAGTGCCTTACTCGCGCGTGGCTGCGTCCAAAACGAGCCAGGATCGGTCCTGTGCACGTGCATCCCGGACCCTTTTCACCTGAACCCCTAACTTCCCTTTCCTCCATCTGCGCTTCATTGATGTCCGTGGGCTGGTCGTTAGTTAGCGGTAAGCCACGAAGAACGCGGAAGAAGTTCGTGGAAGCGTAGGGGTGCGTGTCGCGGTCTTCGGGGTGCTCTTCAGCAGCATCCTCTGCGGAGGATCCTCTTTAAAAACGTTCCCCTCCGGTGAGCTTGAATACAATCATCGATCCGCCTGCCGAGACACTATGGCCGTCGCAGAAATAACACACCGGTTCGGTAGATCGATCATCGGTATCGGTGTATCGCCGAGGACTCCCCGATTTGTCTCGAACTTTTCTTTATTCGGCCTTTCACCGTGCATCGGGAAAAGTTGGACGAGAGATCGTCTCTATCGTTGTTCTTTCCTTCCCCTCGTGTCTCGGACACGGAGGAGATTTTCGGAAAAGTTATCGATAATTCATTTTAAGTGGTACATTACAATTGAAACTCTACAGCAAAGTTTCCGCGCAAGGGGGAGACAAAAGTTCCGGGGCACTGGAACTCTTCAATAAAGCGAAATACATAATGCATGCCTGGCCGGGACATAATTAAGCGAGGCGACTGCCGAAGTTTCAACCGATCTCACTTTGTTCCTCCGTCCGAGGCGGTCCGAGTGTAGAATCTCATTTTTCGCGTAAATCACACTAACGGTGACCGAATTTCGCCGACTCGATATTTTCGCGGACGATAACGTATGCCCGTGTCCCTGTGATTATTCATGGGACCCGAGCCCCAGCGACGCGGGTTTACATAAACAATCGGCCAGCGACACGCGATGATACTAATACCGGTTCTTGCGCGGCTTTGATCGTTAGTCTGTAAATTTTCGTACCTCGTGCTGACCGACCCCGTGGATCCACTAACTCACGAGAGGTTTGGATACACCGGGAAATGGATGATAGGTGTAACGATCGGTTACTGCTAGTAAACGTTTCGCTGTTCACCAGAATTGCTGAATGTAAACTGTCTATTACCGACGCGCAGGACCCGATCCTGCACGTTCCTGTCGAGTGCGCATTTATCAGCGCTATGCACCACGCCTAGACCGACAGAACAGCCACGATATAGATTTCCCTGAAACTTTGCCCACTCGTTCGCTCATCCGCCCGCGAAACCGCAGCCGACATTGCTTAGTCTCGGTTTGATTAACTCTGAACTCCTTCGCCGAGCCATTCAAACCTTCCCTTAAAAAAAAACCGCGCGTTTCTCCTCCTATAATTTAGCAACGAGAAGGAAATACTCGTTTTTAAACTACACTATATAAACACCTCAAAACTTTTCGAATAATATTCCCGAATCTTTTTCAACTGGCGGGATGTTTTGTGGATATTATAGGGAGTAAACTGTTGTTTCACGACCTCGCGGATATTCTAAGTAACAGCGTAGTGTGTTTCACAGATTTCCACGCAAACTCTGCACATTAACTAGAGCTGAAATAATGAGAATGTAACTTTGAATACGTTCCAGTGTGGACATACACCGACGAGAATGTGTACGGGATTATATCAAGATAGCTCCTTAGTGGTCTATTAGACCTAGCCATAGACAAGGTCCATACCTGCGATCAAAGCTGTACCGGCATTATACATGGGTACATAGTTGAGTAATCAATTTGTCGTGCAAACTTGAAACAACTAGAACGAAAATAGAAATTTATTCTGTGCGTGTTTACGCACAAGCAGTCTGCATTGAATTTGTTCTAACGTTCTACTTTTCACGAAATTTGAAATTTCGACGACGTGCCACTAAAAACTGCCATATCGCAACTTGAAACAATTTTCCCATTATGGAATTTCTCAATGTTTAATAAATAGTTAGGATTCGCCTTTTCTTGTCTAGAAAGTGTTCTGAACCGAACAGAAATGAATTCTGGAGTTCAAACAATTTCAAATGCGAAGAGCAGCGTTCAATGTGTAATTTTTTATTTGCCTCTAAAAGGGGGAAGTAAAATCACTTGTCCGGTGAGGAGTTGAAATCAGAACGTTTATATTGAATAATTTTCTCTGAAATATGGCGGACGGTGAAGCAATTTTCCCGGAGTATCGAAGATGAAAGGAATATGTATATCAGTTGGCAAAGTTTTGACAGGACGTACCTCGCGCTCGCTCTCCAAAGATATGAACGTATAATCGAGGGTAACCTCTATAATTTACCTCCTCCAACGAACGAAACGCCTAAACATCGGGCCAAGGCTCCCCTTCTTTCTCGGAACCCTGAAATGTCAGGCGTAATTAACACGTTTACCCAACGGTGATGCGCGGCCGAATGGTCCACCAGAAAGGAAAGTGTAATTCAATGTCCGACTCGTGGACGAACATGGCCGAGCAAAGGTAACCGCACGATAACGCGGCATTCCAGTATGAGAGGGTAGTAATTAAGACCTTAACTGGTCCCAAGGGACTCCGTACGGCGTTTCCTTGTATCTTATCGCTATACCACGCTCGACTGGATGTCCATGCTTTACATATATGGGTTTATTCACCTAGGAGAGCAGTTTTGTATCCCAGGGATGCGCCAGTATAAAGTTCGATAGCCTCTCCCCTAATTATTGACGCCTAAGCGGGCGCGAAGGCGAAAAGATACGTCTCGCAGCAATTAAAAGTCAATTTAGAAGGTTCTCGTTAAGAGAAACCACAGTCTGATAACTAATGGAGCCTGGAAACATCTTTCAAGATAATCAGACAATTCGTACCTTCGATATTCGGAGATAAAACCATCGTGAAAAATCGAACCGTCTAGACTTCACTTTTCGAACCAAACTGTTTCTAGAGACTTAACACTTTACTTATCGGAAACCTATTGATGGGATTCTGTATGGAGAAGAAAACATCTTGCAAACATTTGTGCTGTTGCTTCAAACATGTACAAATAAGCATGCAAAATTTCAGTTTTCAAGATTGGATCGTTTCCACGAAATTAATTCTCAAACAATGCACACGTGCAGAGTACAGTAGAACCTCGCTTGTTGTGCAACGAAAGAGGAATCATTTTGTCTCTACATAGCTACCATAGTGGTAGGAATCGCTAGTATGCAGCGAACGAGGATTCCGTGTGATAAACGAGATTGCAACGAGGGAAGTTCCGCCGTACTCAATTTGTTTCTTTGTTGTTAATAAAAGGCAGCATGAGTCATGGAGGCGCCTAACGTGCCGATTTCAATCGAACCGCTTCAGTTTCCAATCGCAAGATCGATTCGCTGCAACGCAACGGTGGCACCATGCTCGCCGAGTAAAAGCCAGGCGATCGAGATTATACGTTAACAAGAGACGTTTAATTTCGTACAGGCGGTCGGCGTGGACAACGTGATAAATGTCGGCTGCAATGGCCGGCATAGACGTTGGGAATTAGTCGTATCGCGGCGCGGTTATTTCGTTCGATTGCCCGGCAGATCATTAAATATCAGGAAATCGAACCGGTTTATACGCGTCTAAGTGAGTAATCCCATCGGTACATAAATACAGGAGAACGAGCCCCGCCGGCAATTATATCGTTGCATTTTTCCTCCTTTTCTTCCTCGCCCATAATATGGGAAAATAGTTTAATATATTTAGGTTTATTATTAAATAATAATAAACCTTCTGTTGCAGTCATGCGAACGTCTGGAACCCGTAGGAAGGGCACGGGATGTCGCGTCTTTGAGTTACTACACTGTTTTATACATATACCTCGGCTATAATAATACATGAAATACAGCTTCGATTTTACATCATATAATTAGGTCCCGCGGAAAGTTCTGTCTATTTTACGGACCACTTATATCTAAAGTAAGTGCCACTCGTTATATGTTATTGCCCTAAGGAACGAAGTTCTTACTGCTCTCTAATTATATCCACGGCTCCGTAATCTCTGCCGTTTTAACTTGGTATGCAATAATCGAGTGGCTAATCGAGCTTTAGGCGCGATAAGGATAGCGCACATCACCTCCAATTTTGTCACGTTTTCGTTTTTGCAAGAACATGCTGAAATCATTGTAGTTCGGATATCGAATATTTGTTAAGATGACGAGTATCAACCAATGAAGCGGTCACATACAAAGCAAAGCACCACTTCAATCCGGCATGATTAATAGAACCCGCCGAAATTGGTCCTTAATGATCCGATAAAGAAAAGAAGGCCAGCCCTCATTAGGTGTGTTTTAGTTACACTGTTCTCATTTCGACTTTGCTAATGAGCTTTTCATCGGATTCGAGTAATCTTCGGGCTGAAAGAAAGAGACAGCCACTTAACCTTTTTCTTCTGTAACTCTGAACAAAGCTGTTATGCTACACGCGAAATGAATTAACAGTTGCGGAGCTTCGTGAAAGTAGCACGAATAATTCTTCAAAAATGTTTGTACTTTTTTTAAAAGCAAAATCGTTAAAAACACACAGCGTGATGTTATCTGTGCTCGATTATACGATCGGTCTACGAAGAATCGACAATATTACTTACACAGTTGGATTAATATTTGCCATGACGTCATTCGGAATTCATAACACCAATTTATCAAACATGACCAAATTTCTAAAGGATCATTACTAGACAGCGGATTTTATGCATTTATGATAAAAAAAGGACATGGCAGCGAACATGCTAAATGATCTTGAAACGAGGGGACTGTTCGGGTGCATTTTGGTTTTCTGGTACGGAGGAGTCATTACCACAGAAAACACGAGGCCCGAGGATCGCGGAGAAACGGTGCCGATAATGTATACCTAGAGAGCAGCGTAGGCATTCCCATCGTGAGGGATGCCTCCGAGCGGCAGACTCGTGTCATCGTGTCATCGATAATTGATGTATGCGCGAACTAATGGCTGTAATTACCTCAACCTAATATCCACCATGGAATCTCGCGCTTCCCCGTCGCGTACGCATTCCCCAGTTCGAAGAATCGTAGCCGGAGCCCGGCACGGCAAGGCTCGACTCGCGCGAAAATTTCAAGAAGAAATTAATGATTTCTCATCGGCCGTGACAGTCCCGGCCGCGATAATTAATCGCCCCGGATCGCCGCGGGCGTCAAACATTGACTCGGTCTTCTTGTCATATTTCTTCCCATTCTTTCCGCTTATTCTTCGCGCGGATTATGCGGGGCCACCGTTTATTAGCATGCTAACGACCCGCCATTAAATTACTTTGTCCCCCCGGACAGTGATAGAATGCTCGTAAAAACCATCACCGTCGGACCACTCTAATCGACTTTCGCTGCGAATGCGTCGGCGATTCGCCGGTTGTTTTGTCTTTAAACGAGGCAATTTCCAGAACGTCTGCGACGGAAATTATTGCTCGATAAAGCTCGCCGTGGCATGGTCCGCCTTTGAACACGCAATAATTGTCTGCGATCGTAGAGCGTAAGGCTACCGTTGCGTTTCAATCAGCCGGAAAGCTGAGTGCTACCGAGAGACTTCACCGCTATCTCAGGTTTCGATGCGAGGTTGGATGATCTACAAATTTATTCTTCTATCATTTATAGAAATTATTTCTTTTTTATTGAGTGTTTCAGGTCACATACAGCCCCTGTGGTTATTAGTGACCTTTGTGGGTGTATCGATGGCTTGGAACGTGTCTATGCCAGATAGCATAACCCGATATCTTTCAGAAAGCTTAGCATTTTTTCGCAAAAGTCTCTTTTTGTATTATAGCGTCGAGGAGAGCAGTGCTTTCTATGTGCATCGATATTCTCTCGTCACCGCTCCACTATACATATATATACAATTGCATTTAATGACATTGGTTTGATTTTGCCGTGATGTTCACCTCTCTTCTATCCTCGATGTTCGGCGCTCCACTATACCCGTACCCTAAATCGGTGCACCGGTTACGACTTCCGAAACACGGGGCGGTTCTAAAACGGTGCCTGTACAAAAATACCGTGCATCGACGTCTAGACAAAGAGGAGGAGCAAGTCGATGCGCTTGAAGAGGAACAAGTGATCCGTCGAGGGCCGTGACGTCTTCGTTCGAGTCGGAGACAGCCGGGTCCAGGCACCGAGTTTCTGACTCGCGTGACATAAGATAGAGAGAGGAGGCCGAGCGATTCGAATAAGAATCGGAAGCACTGGCGTTTGAACGAGCCTGGCTGCGGCCGTGCTTGTAATAAGATTACAAGAGCTGAAGCGAGAGTGGTGTGACTAACGAGGCTATCGTCACTGCAAAACCAGATGCTCCCAAGTGTACGCCGCCGCCCAGGACGCGTCTTTCTGGTGGTCTTGTCTGGCCATGTGTGCCTCGGTTCTGCGTGTACCCTCCCTCTAGCTCGGCTATTTATGAGACAAAAACCGGCGCAGATCAAAAGTGCTGCGGAGATGAACGGGTCCGATTGCGCAATTTCTTGTTAGCGCCGGGGGAACGCTTTCGGTTTCCGCCAGAGCCACCCGGAGGAGACTAATGGCTACAAGCGATTCGCTTCTCGCGTGGGATCTACCGCGGAGCTGCCGCTTTTGGTTCCGCCGCGTTTTCAATTAAGACCGTCAAATTGAACGCGAAAGTGACGACTAAAACAGGCATTACAACGTTTAGGCAACGTCCGCCGAGTGAATATATCACGCGGGATTACCGAGGGCCTATTCCATCGTCGTCGGCGATCGATGTGTTTAAGGCTGCGCCGGAATATCGATGTGTAATTTGACGGACTGTTATTCGAGTGATGCACGAGCGGAACTCCTGATACGACCAAATGCATCTACTTTATTCCTGTACACCCAACAGTCCGTATTATCGTGAATATTCAGGTTACCGACGTTTACCTAGATTTATTATGCTTTGCGGCGGCTGACAGTTTACTTACGTGCCACGGATCGCGGTGGATCGCCGCGATATGCAATTGCCCCGATTCCACGGATTCATATTTCACGGTGCACGTCTTCTGCTGCGAACGGGTGCAGCGGACTGTCCGCGGCTCGATTTCTGCTGGAATTAGGTGTTTTGTACACGATGTATTATTTAAGTCTGTTGGGAAAAAAAGCTTCCAACATGTACCAATGTTTGAAAATCGTAGAAAATCTGTCAGAGTCCTGTTATGCACGATTACGAATGAATGCATATCTGACACCGTTTACAGCGGTCTGAATAAAAGAGTGAGTCCGGCAGAAAACGGTTTAGATTCGGTATGAAGTTCATCAAAACTGATGTCCAACTTGACCCGGTTCCGAGGAGAGCCGCGCGTCGAGTTTAAAACTTTCGCAACAGGTATCTGGTTCAAATTAAACTGAAATGAATACTTCAGCGACTGTCATCGGACGTCGCGGATGTTATCGTCGGTCAAAGATACGATCTTCGACGGGGTCTAGCAGATACGCAATTAATGATAATTCAATAGCGCTTGAATAGAATTCGACTCTAATACCATCGGCGAAAGATTTTAATTAACTCGGACGATTGTAATCATCGTGAATCGAACGAACGAACGAACGGTTCGACGACGGCTCGTTAGTGTTCCAGAGAATCTCTGAGATCTTGAAGTCGGCATGAACAATTTGCGATAACGTTCGTTTGCCTCGATTGTGTATGTGTTCGATGAGATTTTCCTTGAAAAGGGAACGGACGGGGAGGGAAAAACAAATAGTCTTGATTACCGATTACCCTTCCGACGGCTGAGCCGTCTCGCCGACTGGCTGCACATCCTGTCAGGGTCGGTTCCTCTCCTGATTCTTAGCAGCGTGCAATTAGTCGGCTGGTATTAGCATCGAATCTATCTCAGGGGACGTGGAACTCTACGAGGGAGTGAGCCCAGTAATTCGGCTCACGCGGGACACGAGTCAGTCACGGTGCCTCAGCTTACGGAAACACGTCCGAGGGGGAAAAGGGGCGTTGCTTACTAATGTTGTTATTGAATTATTTCGAGACTTAGTTTTACGTGCGAGGGATCAAACCCGAGCTTAGTCCTTGCAGATGGAGCAGGCGTGGCCCTTCCACGATCCTAACTGCTGTCCCTTCGAGCCGTCCACGGATCATGGCGAGTTCCACGCGCCCTGGACTAGATTAAGACGCGATTAGCCTGCTCTTCGCTTGATGGTTATTCCAGAGCCACTCCTGCCCCATCCCCCGAAAAACTGAAATTGCCACCCAAGAGTTTCTCTTCGGAGAGCGACAGGAAACGAAAGAAATAAATTCTTCGGTGCATCGACTCGCTAGACGTCCACGCAAAGAAATATTGAACGCTGAGCACTTCGCGGTATGTTGCGAAGAATTCTGCGAGAATCTTCACAATGTCGGGTTTGATCCAGTCGATTCATACCATGGGGGGGTAATTATGGATTTAAGTGGTCAAGCAGTTTATGATATTCGTCAATTTTTCCTTGTTTCGATAGCAACATTTTTAGATTTCCTTCGAAATATTTATTCGCGAGGTATTAGACACAGTTCATTGAACCAATTAAGGGTTAATTGGCAGAATTCATAGATTAGTCTGCTGCATTATGCATTTCTGAATTAAAATCATAAACTGCGGCTGCTAATAATATTATGCATTAAACCATTAATATATATTTCATGAAAAACCTTCAATTTTTAATGAATGCTTAAACTCGTTCAATGCTGGATTTAGAATAAATTTTAGAAAAAAATTCTTAACTCTATCGAATATGTATGTTATTCGTTCCATTTGAGTCGAAATAAAATTCTATTTTTCGGGTACGAATATTGAACCTCTAAATTATTTAGAGAAGATAAAATGGTGTTTCACTACTGTATCGTGCAACTAATGTAACCAATTTTTATTTCGCATCAAACTCCACCAGTCTACCGATAACACATAGCAACAGACATCCAAATCGAAGCGCTCAGCAGGGTAATCCACGCTGTTAATTAGAGGTCGTTGAACTGGTCCGTCAACATAAAACGCATCACGACGACCCTGTTCGTGAAGTAGCCATCATGCGTCGAGTGTTAGAGCTTGCATCGCGCGCCAAATATAGCGACGATAAATCAGCAATGGATCCCGTGAAGGTGAAACAACTGCGTACAAAGTTGCTTAGAGGAAAAATTCGCGGAACAACTGTTACGACTGAAACTTGTTTTCGACCATCGAGGTGTAGGGAAAAACGAATCAATATTCAACGGAGTAGTAGTATGATAGCTCGAACGGCGGAATTGATCGAAGTTTGAAGTTTGTTTCCGCGACAAGTTACCATTAAGCCCCCCGTGCTTCACGGTTTTCACGGTTGTTAACGACCGAGTGATAGCCGTCGCATCGCACGCGATACCCGCGGCTATTAAAATGATGGCATTATGTATATTATATCAAGTAATTATGTACGTACATTATCGGCGCTTTTAATACGTTATAAAATTCGGGATGGCCAGCCGCGTACAAGCGGCCCGGCTGAAAGGTATAACGGTTGAATCGTGTTTGATAATAACGGAGCGCGGCGCGGCGATAACGTTTCCGCCGATGCGGAAACTTTTCCGTCCAGTGATGCGCTTTCACGATACATAAATCTATAACGATGCCGCCGCTGCGGCAAAGTTGCGAACAACAGTTGCTCGTTAACAGCTCTTTTTTTCCTGTTGGGATTAATATGCTAAGAATCGTAATCGCCACATTGAGAGCACACGATAGTGCAGCGATCGAAAGAGAATTGAAAAATTGGACATTAGTCAATTTGAACGATGAAAGAACATCGTCGTTCTTTATGACGTTTCCTTTGCGATTAGAATTTCACTTGTATTTTTACTTCTACATACAAATATATCTTGTATCGTATACAGGGGGTCTCAAAATTCATTCAAATTTAAAAATTTGGAAAACAATTCCCTTCGCACCTTGTCACCGCAGACAAAGGAGTCCCGGTTTGCTGATAATCCATACGGATCCCGTGAATCCAGCTCATGGGAAAAAGGAGGCGACCCCATGGATCCGTGAACACCGGTAGGCGGATACAAATGGAGAAATTGTGTTTCAATTACATCCGAACGTCGAGGTAGATTCCCGATAAATATTCACGTGTTAATGTTGAATGACGAAATCCCGGACGGCCTCTTCTAGATTGATGCTTCCAATCTTGCATTCCTAATAATTAGACTGTGGATCTTCATGCGAAGTAAACATTCTCACAATTTCTTTAATAATTTCAGCGACCAAAAACAAAAGAATATTGTGATGTATATGATTCGTCATCATGTTATATTGAGCATCTGGGTCCCTCAAGGCCTCGCGGCAGTGGCGATAATTTTTCGCAAATATCGTGCACACTACTGTACACCTCTTTTACAAATATCCAGAGCTTACTGTACGTAATAAGCGGAGCCAAGGTCCTCGACAAACTAATAAAATTAAGCGAGTAGCGTCGTCGCTTGGGGTGATGTAGGTTTTATTCGGGAGCGGCGCACGCCCTCGCCTCGCCGCGAAAAACGCTCGAGGCAGCGGGCGGTTAATACAGCGGATTCTGTGTAGCCAGACGCAACGTGAATTTTTATTACACCTCGATACGTGTCTCTCTGCTTTGGTAAAGTTTACCCTCTGTTCTCGGCAGGGTATAGAATAGAGAGAGGATCGAGAGGGTCGTTTCCGGCGGCGCAGACAAAAATCTTTCGCTCGAACGATAATTCGAGGTCGTTGCGTACTTTCCACGGAATCGGCTATGGGGGTTCCACGGAGTCGTCCGAAGAGGATGAAGTGTCTTCCTCCCGATACCAGCCACCCTTGTTCTCTCTCTCCCGCTCCCCGCATCCCCCCTTGGTGTTCACTCCCACGCGACTCGCTGAAATGTACGCTCGCCGCGTAAAACTGACGCCATCTGCGTTTAATGCCGCGCTCCCATCCGCGCGGCGATAAAGGGGTGTGGGGAAAACAGGGGGTGTTCTGGATACCGATGGGGCTCCTGTAGGGCCGGGGGCGGCGCGGGGGCGAAAGCCAGGACTGATCACCGTAAAAGCACACGGAAACGCGCTTCACAAATATAGTCGGGGCCGAGCTTTTTCACCGGCGCGTCGAATTGCACGCGACATTTCCTGACTGTTTTGCACGGTGTTCCTGCAACGGCACTGCCCCCCAAAAACGCTCGAAAAAAGGGCAGCACTGCCGCGCGCCCTGTTATTGGAAACAACGCCCGATGTTTATAGGAGGAAGCGCTGCTCCAAGTGTATCGCCGATGAACACCGTTATTAACTCAAACGATGAGACTGTGTCTGTTCCGTTTTTGTGTTTTCTCACAAAGTGTACTCGCCCCACCCCCGCCCCCTTCCGCAATTTTTCCTCCGTTTGCGACACCCCGTGCTATCACGTCCGCGGAGCTTCCCGACCATTTTTGTTTTCGGACTCGCGTCCATTTCGGCCCAACGGATGACGCGATTTTGACGGCGCGGTGCGCGCAATGGATTTTCGGGATTGTTCGAAGAATCAGAGATTGAAATTTAGAAGGATTTTTCTCTTGTGAGGATTGCTTGTCATGGCCGCTAACCTGCCATTTTATTGCGCACTGGAGCTCGTACAGAGGGACCGTGCGCGTTACGCACACTTCAAAGCGCAAGTCGTTTTCCGTTGCGGACTTGATTGCTATCGATGGCTGCCAACCCTGAGCCGGTTTTCGGTTGTTTGCACGAACCTACCAGTGTAGCTACAAAGATCACATCTGTCTCACAAGGTCACATCTGTAGCTACCTAATTGGAAATGTTTCTATTTAGAGAATGAACCTTATTGATTATTTACCGGACAGGATTTATCCGACTAAAATTCCCTTGTTATTTCTGCCGATTTCCATCAAGATCTCGATGAAACCTGCGGTTTCATTCCGTCGATGTCGAAGCAACTTCCCTTAAGCTGCGCCCAGCAATGTACAAAAGTTACCGGGGACCCTATAAGCTTCGCGATGCTCCTCGGCTCCATTACTGTTCAGTATTTTACTGTTTCTGGACATAGACTGTCCCTCGGTTTCGTGAGAACGAGGGAGCCTGCTTGCAGCAAATAAAGGAAAGCACCTAATGCGAGTCCGTGACGGCGGTGGAGGCTAACCTCGGAAATTCTTGATTACATACACTTTCTTGTTAACGTTCCCGCCGCCTGATGTGAATTTTTATACCGGCCTTTTTGTTATTCCACACGCTCGTTCTCCCGGCGACCGTATGAATTCGATACACCCGCGCGTTTACCGCTGTCCGAATTTTGATCAAGCCTTGACTCCTTCTTTCAATTATGCTTGGATACAGTATGGATGAAGCGACCTCCGAATAGAAGGTTTGCGTGCATGTGATTCTACATTGAAACTTCCATCGACTGTCTGTATCCATATTCCCACCTGCCATATCAGACGGATAAATAATAAAACAGAGATAGGAACCTGAAAGAGGCTCCAGCCACTAGGCAATCTTTTCGGTTGGGATACTGAAATAAAAGAGAGCAAAGGTTAAAAGTACAAGGGTTAATTTAAAGATCTTACTAGCTCTACATAGAGGGTGATAAAAAAATATCGTTTTACCGAAGAGGAGTATAAATTTGATGATACGATATCGAGCAGTCGTTCGTATAATTTTCTATCGGAGTAAAATCTATAGTGAGGAATGAAATGCTCTATAAATTTCGTAGAATATCTGGGCGGTGTATTTCTCGAGTGTCGAAAAATCTGATCTCGCATCCGAATTCCACAGTTGGCCGATCGGTTTCTCTCGTGCCAGTACACACAACAGCTGATACCGGTGCGGTGGTGGTGGTCTGGGCGAGTATACGAAAAGGAATGCCACATATGAAGAACGAATCGACCGATCGATTTAATAGAAGAATTCGCGGAAGGATCTTTCATTTATAGGATCCGTGCTCGAACGATTTGTGCTATCCGGGCCAACCCTGGCGGATTCCTTTTCCCGGCAACCTAATATTCCAAATAGATCCGCCACCCCCGATGAAATTTAAATTCTATTCGTTTCGAGGCGAGCGGTTGCCGCTCGAAACATCCTAATAGAATGCGCATCTGCAGACGGGAGCAAGAAACCTATCCTTGGCGTACAAAGTAACCGGCGTCTTTTCTTGGAAACAAATTCCCGGAGTATAAGACCAAGGCACGGAACGGAGAGAAAGAGAGGCATGCGCGAAAGTACCGGGAGGATTCGCGCGTAGCTTAGCGGAAAAGTTTCCCTTCATTCGTTCCTCGTTTCTTGCCCTGTTTCTCGTATTGCGCCGCGGATAGGACACACAACCTCGCTGTTTACGACCGAGCATTTCTTCGAACTGTTTAAAACACAATCTGTTACTATCAAGCCGTATCATAAATCCCTATCCCACCGCGATTCATCCTTGAACATTCCACGCTTTCTTGGAACGCCTGAACCTGCTAATCCTTTCATCCCTTCACGCGTCTTTTGTTCTTCGTTCTATATTCTATCATGGATAGATTCTATCATGCACAAGTTCATTTGGGAATATTCTTTATTATGATTGGAATTGTATTTTCATCTATCTCCTCTTTTCACAACTGATTTCGAAAATTCGTATTTCGCAAAAAAAACCACAGTCTAACGATAGAAGCTTGGTTCACCTGATGGAGCACGTTTAGCCAGGGGATATCTCGACAAACGCGACCAACAAATTGTGTTATGACACAGTCGATATATTCCGAGGCGCAGCCGTCTTAGCTGGCAGAGGCAGGGTTCCCCTCGGCGACATCGGGCTCCATCCGCTAAGTGATTCGACCGCAAGATCCTCGGAGAGGAGGCCGCGAATCGGGCAATTCGACGTAAAATTCAGCCGCAGACGTCTGGCTGACTTTCAGTGTCAGCGCGTTCAGCTCGAAACATCGGGGTATGGTAGGAGGAACCATCGCCTCTCGGTCTTAATCAACGAAACCATAAACGGCTGGAGCAGCTCGTCGCGTCTCAAAACGTATACCCGAGGTGAGGATCGCAGCCCCCGATAGAGCCCGGGGTTCGGGTGTAGTCTAGCGGAAAAGTTTCCCCGTTAGGAGCCGAGGTCTCGGAGGGTGTGCACGTGATCGTTGCGCCCGATGTTGCAACGGAAACGCTCGGGATCCTCTTCGAAGATGGATGTGCATTGTGCAAGGGTAGGTAAGGCGGTGCACTGACGCGAGGAACGCGAAGATGGTTGCATGGTGCTTCGTTTTCCGCTAAAACCGAATGAAAATCGATGTTATCTAAAATCTTATAAACAGGTGATGACTACGTCTTTAAATCTTCTAGAATAAATCATACTGAAGTTCGATTCAAGCAACTATGCATATTATGAACAAAATAAATGTTGAACATGCTCCTTGCCGCGCGAACCATTTTCGCGAGAAAAATCGACCGTGGTACGCGCGCATGAACAATGAACCTAAGCAGGGATGGTTGTGTAATGCGGCGTGGATTGTAATTGCGGGCCGGAGGCTGGACAACCAGCGTCAGCAAAGCGTGTGCGCGTTTCCAGCGGCGCTTATTGCCTTCATTGGTCACCGTTCGTGCTGGGAACAAAGCAGATGGGTGTCCTTAACAGTTATTGGCCGGGCAGCGTCGTTTCCACACGTCGTTGCTCGTCTAGCGAAGGGCCCTGGACCAATTTATCGGAGGTTACAATCGGGGCCCGGTGGCGATACTTTCTCGCCTACGCGCCGATATAGGGGACGGCTACGCTGCGAGGGGATGCTGCAGATAGGTCAGGGGTAGAGATGTCCGGGCAAGGAGACACGAGGAGCGTCACTTTCAATTAGATAATTGAAACCGGGGGGATGGCCGGCCGCTAACGCGTTTTCCACACGTGTTCTCGCGGCTGGCACGCCGGAATTTTACAAAAGCGGCTTTAAGTTCCCCCTCCTGTCATCCACTCGCGGCTCAACCGGCAGGGACACACCCGGCCGATTGGTTTTCCTATGAGATTCGATTGTTCGTGACCCCAGTGTCCACGTGCTCCGCGCGACCGCGAGCCATCGTTCAACGGGGTATTGTTCAATCTTTGCCTCGAGATCGGGGATTTAATCCGATAGCGCCGGCTGATGTGATTTCGATCGGCGAATCCGCTTTTGTGTCGCGAGGAAATGATTATCGCGCGCACGGCCCCTCCGCCATTCGATTCGATTGCCCCTTTCGGTAACGTGCCGCTACATCAGATAGTGGTCCTATTATTTTCTTAATTTGTAGGCGCATAAAGCGTCTCGATCGAGTTCTCCGGCGAGCTATTTGTTTACGATTAGATCTATTTAATCATTCGTCGAACATGAAAGCGGAGTCGTTTCGAAACGGGTTACAACGAGATATCGAAGGTAAAAACCTGTAATCCGTCTGAAACATCAGGACGTTTATTAATCGCGCCGGGTGCCGGGGCGTATTGAAATGTTAATCAATACGATTCACGGCGTCGACCATCAATTTCAATTAAACAGAGTCGGATCGGCCCCCGGTCTTTCAGTATTAGGGTCACCGGACCATTTCGTTTATCAAGTTCGAAAAGAAAGGAGGATTTCGTTCCGAGTAGTTTTTCAGCGAATAAAACGACATGGCCCAGATACACGATCCCGGATTAAATCGCGGGAGAGATCGCCGATAATCTGCGCTTGAAATAACGCGGCGCGCATTCCGATCGCGCTTTTCTTCGATCCCTCTGCACGAGCAGCAGCAGCCGCCGCACCGAGCGGCCGACATGCCAAGATTTTTGCAGAAGTAGGTACTTGTGACTTGCACCGTAGAAACCCCCTTCGCTCGGATTCGATGATTGCAGCCGGGGAAAACCTGTACGATTGTATGGAGCTTCGAATGGAGAAAAGTTCGATCGACTTCCGTTTCATCGGTCAGCAATTCCATACTGTCGAATTGTTTCCGTGACATAGTATTTTCCCGTCATAGCGGATTGTGCGTCGATCGAATCCTATTCCGTCGTATAAATTGATCGTTTAAGTTCAATAAACCCTTCGCCGAACTGAAATTCGAAGCCGAGGAAGTTAATAGTACGGGTAATACGAACAGAAAAAATGGGAATCGATACCGTACAGAGTTACTGAACTTTTAATAACGATTCCGCTAAAGGGTTGCTGAGAAATATTCATTAATACTAAACTGGGAATCTTTGCGGAAAATAAAAATTTCCTGCACCTGTTACTGGAGGAACTGGAGTCGTTTAAGTATGTATGTCCTTCCTTCTTTAATAATTTTAGTATATTTAATAGAATATGTAAATACTCTTCGATATTTTTAGTCTCTCTACCGTTTCAAATTGATGTTGCTTATTTTTGTCATACAAGATTGTTGAATAAATTAAGTTGGGTTATTTAAATAGTCACATTACGTTCTTTGTGTCTACATGTATCTTCGTGACAGATAAACTAAAAGTATAGCACAGAGATTACTTGTCCTTTCCAGGCGCAACAGATCCCGGAAAAGCATATCTACCTCGACGAAAAAATATAAAAATGCTATGATAATAATCAACGTACACGTGAAGTTTGCTTTTGAAAAATACACGAGATATTTACTTGGTACCACAGATTTTGCTTGCAAAAAATACGTGCATATATTCTTTTACCTTCCAGTAATTTTAGTAGATTTTGAGTGAGCAGAATTCTTGATAGAAACATTATTAAATATTAATTTTATGCGAACAAAGTTTCAGGTAAAACACCCTATTTAAATTTCAACGTTTCATAAAAAGTAGATTCTATAAGAAATTGTAGAATACTGCAGAATATCTTAACCAAGTCTGCAGCTGACTTTCCAACCCTCGCCACGCGGTGCCTTGTTCTTCTTAATTCAATAGAAAACCCTTGAAATGGAAGAGTTCATAGTTTTGATACTTTTTTATGTTATTTAGCCATTTTAAAAACTTTTTATTTCTGTTTCAAGAATATTTTACCAAATACTAGAACAAATGAAAATTTGAATCTATTCAATAAATAAACCTTGATTTACTTTATTGACTCTATCGCGTGTTTTGTTCCTCCAGCGTCTCTTGCGATTGTCTCCGAGTCCAACCAATAAAATATTGCAACAAATTCAAGTGGAATAAATCTCCGGCAAACCGCATGATCCTTTTCCGATAGCTAATAAAATAAATACAATTTCAGAATGGACCCGGTACATTCGGTTCGGTAAAAAGGCTTTAAAGTCGCCAAGATGGCGTCGTGCCGTTCCGTGGGAAAAATGCTTAACTCCGAAACGGCGGAGTACACCGGACCGTTGATCTAAATTACTGAAGACGGAGGAACGTGTCGTGCTGGCAGCGCTTCCATTTGCCCGGACTGTCTCTTCGTCTTATCCAGCCCTTATCCATTTTCTCTGTCCAGGATCGTCGACAGGGCTGAGGAACAGAACGCTTCGCGGCACTACAGTCGCATCTCTATGTCTCGCATTTCCGAATGTATTCGAAGAAATATTCGACTTAATTTCATATCATCGAGACTACAGGTGCGGCGAAGGGGGATCGTTCTACAAATTGGCTCGTTAATTCGCGGGCTCAAGGGTCGAAATATCCGGGCCGGAACGAAATTATCGTTACTCAACTGTAATCCGCAGGCGCGTGTCTCCGCGGTTAGTCCAATTAATAAATTCCGGGCATCGTTTCCGGGAGGCGGGTTCCCGCGGGCCTCTGTTTTACGATCGAGCCGAGTATCCGGAGGTTTCCGAGAGATCGAACGGAGATATCACGCACGCGCCTCCGAACGACACAAAGGGACGGAAACGTAGGCGGTCCAGGGAAACGACGACGCCGCCGGAGTCGTAACGACGGGACGAGCCACGGTAAATCCCGGACTGATATCTTGAGCCCCGGGTTAATCCACCGCCTAGATTACTTCTCATTGCTTAGTGTGCCGAGCCGCTCCGCAACGCTCCGCACCCCGCTTCAAGTCTACGCGTGTAAGTACGTGCACATGGTGTGCGACTGCGAGCCAGAGATTGCGAACAACAAAAAGGAACTGCCACGAGAGCGAAAGATTGCAGCCGCGCTAGTAATTTCGCGGGATTAATATTTAATATCCTGAAGAGCAACGGGAGAAACGAAACGGGGAGAAACGATCGTTTACCCTCTCGTTCTCCCTCGTTTCTTCTTCCGTTCGCGAGCGAACGATAGAACCCCTGCTCTCCCGTATTTGGCTTTCTTCGCCTAACCCTTGACCCACTGTCATTCTGGGTCTCCGGGAAACAATGAGAAAATCCTGCACGCTCCGCGGAATTGCTCGGTTCTCAAATGAGAGCCGATCGAGCCTCGTGACAACACGTAATCACGCCCACCGCCGCCTGTATCCGCCCGATACTCTGTCCTTCTTCAGCGTTCTACACGGCCTCGCAATCACAGCCTCCGCGGATTGCATTGTCAACGTAAGAAAGGTGGTGTTGGTACGACGTCATCGAGAACAATGGCGTTTGACTCTTTGGCATCGGCGTGGAATGCTTCTTTCTTCTTCCGTTTCTTCTTCTTCTCCCCCTTTTGCTTCTTGCCCACGTGGCTTTTGCTTTTGTGTAAATTTATATATTGCCTGGCCTCTTTGTTTACCTTTAATTCGGTCTTCTTTACCTTTGTTGATTGTTCGGCGCTTTTCAAACACGCTTCAACTTACGACGAAACGGTATCACGCCAGCTGGATGGATTGCGCCGGTTCTGTTGATAAAACGCAAGAGTTCCGACGCTTTATTGTATTTGTATAACCGAGAATATAAAGGACACGAGATGGATTCTATATCTTATGTTACGTCCTGCCACAAGATCCTGCTACTCTCCGGAGATCTCATAGCCATTGTCTTATCCTTTTTCAGATTTTGGATACCTCGGCGTTTCATATTTGGAGAGACAGTTTCTAATTTCTACTTGAACATTTCCTGTATCCACACTGAAGCGACATCGATCGATTTTGTCGCCTCTTGTTGATGGGAAAAAATAAATTTTGCTCCGGATATGAACGATTCAAGTTGCCAACGACGGGTTAAAAAGTTGAAACTTGAGAATGGTCGTGAATTTAACTGCGAGAAAATCGAGTGTCCGAGACTTTCAAGGATTCGAAGCGGGTTCGATCAAGGAAAGTCAGAAGGAAAGCAATACTTATCCGTCAGCAACATTTATTCGCTGTCGGATCGCATTGATCTCGGTCACGCAAAACGCGAGCGTGTTCTATTCTGGTCGGGGCGCAGTCGTTCGCCGGACACGCGATACGCATTAAACAATCGGATTCGTGGCAGGACGCCGCGATAAATTGGCCGGTAGGAAAAAGGAGTCCCACCGTGGATAGTGGAAGGAAGGAGGTGTGCTCGCATTGCTTCACTTATTTGTAAGTCGGGTGGTCTACACCCGTGATTAAGACCCGGATGCTCTCCCCATCCGCCGATAGCAATAAGTTGTTCGATTTGCGAGCGGGTTTGTCGCGACGCGCGGCGCGGCGCTTGAACATATTTGCGCGTTTCATTGCGAGTCTAAATAACCGGGGAACACGGGACGGAACGCTTATGCTTGTTCCTCTTCCCACACTCGCGCGGTCTTGTTTCCTATGCGAGAGTCGATCCCACGCATTCTAATGAAAGGAAACCCGTCCAGGAAACTTTGGACAGTTACAGATAAGCGGCAACGAGACCGGACGACTTCGAACTGGTCCGAAAGGAAATTTTCACTATAAAGTTATTGCACCCGTGCTAATTGTATCTCCACGGGATTAGCTTCGGTTTCAAGATTAAGTGCTCTGCAATCTAAGAACCAGTCGGATCGCCAGACCTGCTCCCACTCGAGCACTAATTAGAAGCCGGAACTTATTGTTAGACTATGCGTCCTTTAAAAGGATTTTATTATTTGTTGTAGTCGCGAATCGCCCCGAACGTTTATCTTTGTGAGCGTTGCAGCGACATTCTGATTGCAAATGTTATGACGCGTTTTAATCAAGAAATACTATTTTAATTCTGTCTTCAACAAAGTGTTTCAAAATATCTAAAAGGAAAGGCGACCTAGTTAATTGGATCCTTTGAATTCTTCGGGAGACTCTTCTGAAGCAGACATAAGCACTAACGCCAAGGACTCTAGTTAGGGAGCTAAATTATCGTGGGTCTCGGCGGTAGGTCCCAATTCTACAAAAAATCCTCTTCAGACCCTCTGCTCTTAAGTATTGCATGGATTCGAGTACCGACTCGAAAAGTCCTGCGCTTCTAAAAAAAATTACGTTCGTGATCCTCTCCTCTGCTTCACAGTAAAGATATGCCAATTCTTGATAATTTAATATTTCAAAATAGTAACCGAGTTATCGAGCTTCTTGACTTGCAAAGAGAGAAGGAACGGAGGGCTGGAATTGAGAAATTGTTACTTTCCTTCGACCCAGATCGCAATCACGCTTCATTTTTATTATCTCCCCGGGATCCTCCGGTGGAATAGGAATGGACGCGTTTTATCGATGCGAAATGAAATCCGCTCCATTTCCTCTCCATAATCGCGTCGCCTGATTAGGCAAGATTTTATGCAACAAAGCTGCACAGAACCCCCGGGTACCTCCGTATTAAGTTTCTGCTCCTCTAATTGATTCGGTGGAAGCTTCTTGCGCCGAATGTCGAAAAGCGATTCCGGACGCTCGAGTTTACTATTCTTCCCTCCGGAGCAGAGTACCGCATCGCTATCAAAGATTCGCCGGGGGACTAGCAGAACACATGCGAAATAGATGAATATCCTCATAGTTCGGTCTCAATTTACGAGCCGAGTTTCGTATTTCCTGTTGCAAATTGTTTGTATAAATTAGCTCGCTCTTAGCATATACGAACCGGGTTAGATTTATTCGACTAACAGAAGAACTACGACGTGTACTTAAATTTTGCGCGCGAAATAAATGCAGGTATTTAGTTACTGAAATTTTCTGCGGGAAATTGCTTCTATAAATTCGCTACCTCCGAGTATAGTGGCTTCGAAATGTATTTGTACATTTCCGAGTGTTGGTACTTGAACTGTTATAATTAGACTGCGGATCTCTTTGCAAAAAAAGATATTCTGAACCAATTGCAATAATTTTCCCAACAAATTGTTGCAGCAACAGATTTTTTTCCGAGATGTTTTTCTGTATGATATAGTAAAGTGCTTTTCGGAGCCACTGTATATACGAATTGGAATACGAAATTGAAATTGGATTGGAATTGGAAAGTTCCGACAGGTTTTATTGATTAAAGTTCTTGTTCTTTTATAATGGCCCAATGCCGATAAACAGTAGTACATTTATTGATAACTATACAGACGTAGAAACGCTGGATCGATGAGTATACCTTAATAGATTTTAATGGATTAAATGAAGCTAAATAGCATGGATGGTTTATTTGATATTATACAGTCAGATGATTCGTCGAATAGCGAAAATAGCAGCTCGGGGCGTCAGTCATTTCAGAAAATATTGTAATGCGGGTCTTTAGGAACGTCAGATAACAATTTCAATCTTTCGAAATCCAATAACTCGTTATCGGGCCGCTGTAAATGGAAGTAATTCCGTCGTTCTGAAATCCTCGCGAACATCCCATCGGCCTTTTCCTCCTTTTTCACTTTCTCTCTCGCTCTCGTATTCCTCTATCGTTCTCGCTCTTCTCTCTTCCTTTCTCTCTGTTTCTCTCTCTCTCTCTCTCTCTCTCTCTCTCTCTCTCTCTCTCTCTCAATGTTTGTTCTCTTTTTCATCCGGCACGTCGGGTCGCGCAAAGAAAATCGAGTTTGGTGGAAACGAATGCTTACAAATCCGGTTCTTAACGAACAAAAACTGTCAACGACAGTCTGCGCTGAAATTATTTTCGTCCGGCGATGGAGTTCGTTAATGGAGAAACCTCTGCGGCCCGCGGAGAAACCGCGGCGCGCCGGCCCGACTCTGTATCCCAGTTTTAATTCCATTTTCACGCAAGCCTTAATTGTTTTCTCCCCGGAGGAGGGAGAGAGGCCGGGTCCCACGGTTTTCTTCGCCGTCTGTCCTCGCAGCCATTAACGATCGACCACGGTACGGGAAGGAGTAAGCGACAACGATGGAAACTGCGGAGGCGGGAGCGTAGCTTTGTCATTCGGGACTCTTCGAATCAATTTTATTTACATTTTTACGGGGAAGCACTTTGGCTTATACATTTTAAATCGCCACGGAGACGCGGGAAACATCGGAGGCGGACAAGGGGGAACGAAAGGACGGTACTGAGGGGGACGACCGGTCCTCGCAGACTCGTTTCTCTTTGCAGATCGTTAGCATATTTCCTTCCTGGGGAATATCGAAGGTATGGATGGGCGTCGTCGAGATAGCTCCCCCGGTAAATTGTGTTCCTACGGTAATTCAGTCGTGAATCTTCCGTCCGAGTAGCTCGCTGCCGTTTCCAATTACGAGATGGGCTTTGATTCGCTGCCACTGGCCAGGCGTCGACACGTCGTCGTCGCCGAACACCAAAGCTCGGCTCAATAGCGAAATTCTTTTGAGTCGCACTCCGCCTTCATGAACCTTGGTATCGGGGTGGCTTCGACTGTATACGGGGGCGGATCCGCCGGAAGCGCTCGAAGCCTTTTGCGGAGCTGCACCAGGCTCAACACGCTCACGATGATCATCAGCATCAACGAGAGGACCAGCGTTACGCCGACTAAAGTTATGTACTTCATCGATTTTGGATAGACGATCACGGTCGCCTGGGATTCCTCGATCATCGATTTCGCCCCCATCAAACCGGCCACGCATGTCCAGTTGCCGAGATCTTCTATGCTGCGCCCGCCGCCTGAAAGCAGAAGTTGAACAATTAAGGCCAGTTTTTTTAACGGTGACATCCGAAGCACGTTCTTGGCTGTAATTGCTGTCCACTTGGTAATTGTGTGTTGCAAGATTGTAATAGCAGTGCGGTGGACTGATACACAGGTGACACAACTCAGAAAACTATTCAAACCCGTTTCCTTTAAAAAAAGTAGCTTCGACGGTAAAAATAGTATTTATTTTGTTTTACTTATTGATTCAAGTAGAATCACCGGCCGCTTGAGCCACCCGAAGATACGAAGAGAACCAGTTTACCGGCCAATCATAAAGAATGCTTTCTGCGGCGTGCATTCTTATTTCACTATTCATTTGCTACAGGACGTCGCCAGACGCGGACCGGTCAATGGAATGTTCCGCCACGTGGAAATTCGAGTTTCCTAACCAGTTTAGGGAAGACACCGGTGAAGTGACCTCGTACTTTATGCCTCCACGAAATCGATTTTGTTCGAGCGTGTTCGCGTATATCAAATGGTCGTTGGTATTCTGGTATGAAGGGAAGAAGTTTCCACCGTCTGCACGGTGGTAGGAAGAGGGTGGCCAGGGGAGAGGAACGAAATTGGTGATTCTTTGTAAGTGATGTTGCGTTTCGGGAGATAAGAGTCTGCAAATTGGAACCGCTTCGGTATTCGCGCTGCGTGGATCTTGGATACTTTTGCCCCCGTTCTTACTTGTTTCCGTCTGATTTCCGAGCAAACGTATGTGCCTTGGAAACTTTTGCTAAGGGGAAGCTGGAAAGTCGACGAAGGCTTTTGGAACCGGACGAGGAATCGTAATTATTTGCGTTCTTCGATTTCGAATAAATCTTGCCGCCATATACCTTGCGAACAATTCGAGTCAGCAAAATCAATTTTTAAACAAAAATCGAATAGCAATTTTTAAGTGCAAGCTTTTATGTCAAATTCAGCCACAATTATATGTATGTACTAACAAGTCTTAATTGGACTGTGGATATTTCTCTACTTATTCACTTGGATGAGTAATGATTTTACTTTGTAAAAACACGCTAATTAAGGGTATCAATAAGCGTCGGCAAGCAATCCATAAATTTCAAATCCCCCGATGTATGTAATGCAATTTCAATACACCGGGTTCTCGGGTAATACCTTAAAAGCGGTCGAGCGGGTATTAATATTTTGTTACGTTGGTTACCATTTTATTTATTGGCCAGTTTTCGATGGAGCGCGCCGGCTAGAGTGGAACGATCGTTGTATGAATTTAATTGAAAACGTCGAAGGATACCGAATATGTAAATTCTGAAGAGACGCCAAACCTCCCCCCGGGATTTGCGCGTATTTTATTTATGCGGAACAATGCTGGACGTTGCTACCATTTACCGCCGTAGTATAACAGAGAATATTGTTAATTTAGTTATGAAATCGGAAGTCATTTTCCTGAGCGTAGGCTACAGCAATTAACAAAGAAAAATAATTGCTATATGTCTAACCAAGGTACATTAATTAACATATTTAAATACCGCGATTCGCAATAAAGTCGTATCGTTATTTGTTATGAATGCAAGCTGGAATGAGATTCGTGGGGAAATGAATAACTATGAAATTGCAAATTCTCAGTCAAAAGAAGTGAAATCGAAGAGCCTGCGTAGTGAATGACATTATGGTTTTCGCACTCGCGAGAACAATAGAAATCAGATTGTGCGTGGCAAAATTAGTTTCAACATTGATTTGCCTCGCGTCGCGAAATATTTCACTGTCGGCTTCTTAATCGACGCGCCACAGCCTTTCAATCTATCAGTCTTGCTGCACTTTAATTGATCGCTACCCCACGGTTAGTTTGATCTGGGCAGCCAGTTTTGCATTCCAATTAAGTCGAGTTTGTTACATTAGCGGTTACGGTTAGGATACCAGCGGCAGTACTTACCTCCGATGATTAATTCGCACCGAGTGTTGCTGGTGTTGGTCATGTATCGATGACTTACGCCATTGTAAATTCCATATCCGTCCGGCCGAATCCAACGGCAGTAATGAACAGCCCTGTCCGTTACATTTGGAAGGATGTTGCAAGATAGAATTATGTTATCGGTCCCCGTGGCTATTAGTTTCGCACGCTCCGGAATAACGTAGCTTTCTGAAATTTTGACGAATGGAACGTGTTAGTACCGAAACAGTAAGATTCCTGTAGGAACGTACATGATTCATCGCGGATAAATTTATGCCAACGACCTGGCGAACAGTCTCGGAAACTTCAACACCTTCGTTGAAACACAAGCACGCGTTTCGGTGGAAGAAGAGATTCGTTAGGAACACTCGCTCATTAGAAACATTCATTAGGAACATTAGAAACTGTTTTCCAACATAGGAGTGGGATAGTATCGAATTTGGTTCAATGCAAATTGCTTGCACTTTTATGCAAAATAAAGATTTTCTAAGTCAATGGTAAAAAGGAGAAAGTATAGAAAAATTCTACAACATTAGTCGTGCGTCTACATTCATTTTAATTTTGACAAAGAATGAAATTTTATTTCGACTTCAAAACAGAAGGGATGACATTTACGCATAAGGGATTAGGATTGAGTTTACGTTTGTGAATCACGAGGTCCGACTAGATATTGCACGGCTAGGGGTTAAAGAGATTCTGATTGAGACTATGAAACAGAAATCGGTCGCTTCAGCGACGTTATCTGGAGTTACCTGCGACGTGTACAGTGAACGGCTGACGTTCCTCGGGTCCATTAACGACGCCCACGTTGCACGTCCATCGACCGTGATCCGTAAAACTGGCATGGTTGATTTCCGCGGCACAATCGCCCAAAGGGAGTCCGGAACCTACGTAAGGCAGACTGAAGGGTGTCCGAACCTTACTCTGCGAGACGGAATAAGCTGTTCCATTGGGACTCCGAAACCAACAATAGCTCAGCGCTGCATTCGCGGTGCATTTAATCTAGGCAACGTTAAAACAACGCTACAACAATAAACCCATCGTGCTCGGACAACGAGAGCCCATGCTCGCCATTCATATAACAAAGAATTCAAATCACCTGATATGAATCGTTCCCTTTCACGTATACTTTACGAGCCACGATCTTCGGGAACAACACGGGTATGACCTGTGTTTTATTACCACCAATATTCGAATTCAGGTGGAGCACGGTGCCATAGGAAATCCTCTCCTGGACGGTTATGCGACATCTCCACGCCCCATAGTCTTCCGCCAGTGGCGAACGAATGATCAAGCCGCAGTCGAGATTTTTAGTCTTGATTCCCGGCTCGGAAATTTTGGAAGTTTCGTAACTATTCCAGACGAGAAGTTAAAGATATTTCAATGTTAAAACATTAAATAGTCGTTTTCTATGCGATTCGAATAGCGACACGGTCTTTTTGTAAAAAGCTCTACGGTACTATGAGAACAGACAGATAATTGGCTGTACTATGACGGAGATAAAAGCGAGACGCTAACAAGGGCAATCTGTGCAGGCTGCTTTGGCGTTTAGGCGGCGCGACTACTGGCAGAGGAGAAAAATCGGATGATCCATTGGATGCGCGGGACTATTACGCCGGGCTGCTTTGATTTACGGGTCAGATCAGCGGCGCGCGGCACGGCGCGGCGCGGCGCGACGCGGCGCGTAGCTAGGCGGGTCGATTCATAATTATTGGCGTATTGTAAAGCACTTAGCCTTTATGACTACACCATGGAGTGCATAGCCATTCGAATTTTTAAAAGCCAGAAACACTCGTGTACAGCCGTTTGTTTCGGTAAATAATAGTGCGTGTGGCGATAAATAAACAGCGGCGGGAGGGCGGGTTGCTGACCCGTACTGTACACGTAATACGTATAACGACCCGCCATTGTACGTCGGTCCGTGACGCTCCTACATACAACAACAACAACAAAAGGGGGAAATATACCCGCGGAATAGGAAATGGTAAACATGTGCGAATGAAAAAATCAACGCGTACGAAGGGAAGTCGGACATGATGCTCGTTGTAATAAACGCGCGTTGGACGTTCGACTCGTTCGAAAAGCTCGCGCCTATCCGTTTTCGTTCGCTTCGACGCGACGCGATGCGACGACGGCTAGCTCTCGTTTTTACATAAATTATTTCGCTCGACGCGGCCGGTTCGGCTTGTCAGAAACGCGAATAAACGCGATTTTATTGGACGCGCGCGTGTCGCCGGGCTGGAACTTTGCGAAGTTTACCATCCGATAAAGAAAACACGTTAATTAAACGTCACGTCGACGTAGTTCCCCGTTTCAACAAAATGGCGGGTGGCTCGCGGCCGTTAATGGAGTTCCGCATTGTTGCTGCCAATAATATTGTTTTTCTTCTTTTCATCAGGATCACCTAAATGCGCACTGTCGCTTCCCGGTGTATGTATTAAAAATTGTTAAGATTCCCCGTGCCCGTCGAATACGCACCGTTTGTTTCCGATTCCAGGAGACAGGCTCAATACGTGTCCGTCGGGCCTCGTGAAGTGACAGAATTTGAACGCTTGCGGCTCGCTGACGTTAACGCGACAGAGGAGCTGAGTCTTATTATCTTCTGTCAAGTTTACGCTGCTGTCTATGGTCCAGTCGTCTGAAACCAAAGATCACTCGGGCGTCTCAGAAACTTTCACCGTTCCTGGTAAAACTGTGCTTAGATTTCTGAATTCTGTCTACCAGTGACTATTTCATAATTTTTTAGGGTCTATGGCTGAGGACTTTTTAAGAGATCGTTCAAAAATAGCTAATTTTGTTGGGAAATATATCAAGAGACTGAGCAACCACCCCAATCAGCAGGCAAATAAACGCAACAAGCTTTTGTACTCCATTAGTCTTAATCTCACTGCTTCAAAATAATCAAATGTACGCTAAACATTATGTAACAATACGTAAAATCGACTTACAATACGTAGTAACTCTGAACGATGCACTCGTAGGGATTATTTTTCCTTCTGTTCCGTAAACGACGATCCAGTTACCTTCGTGACGAGCTGTGACTACAGGAATATTGTACCGACAGGTGCCAATAATTAAGGAAGTTTGCACACCCTTTGGATCTTCCAGCTGGCAGAAGGTAATGTTACCAGTGACTGGCTCTAGCTTGTCTTCTGCGCCACGTTTCAGACTGATGTCTTTCTGTTGTACAGAAAAAGATTGCGAGACAATTGTTAATATCAGGTCATTAAGTATGAAACTTGACAAATAAAACACAAATTTCAAACACATTTGTCAAGTTTCATACTTAACGACTTGATAAATTTCTTGCTCGAGTTTGCATAAAGTATTGAGTTGCATCGAGACTTTTTGTCGGTTCCCTTGTCTTTCTTCAAACTTGGCTACCCAAACTCTGTAGGTTCGTGTAGATATTTATGCAACACGATAAACTTGATTCTGCATGGACTGTTATTCGCACGGGTGAAAATGATGGAAGCAAGGGGACAACGGAGGTTCGACGCCGCGATCGTTGTTCGTTCGACGCTCCCGACGACTGTAAAGTGACGGTGCATTAATGATTTAGCCAAGCACGGAATCGACCGTCTGATATCGGTAATCGATATTTCCTGAATGCCTATAATCTTCAGTTAACTCGATGCGGTATTTGCCGAAACCAAATAGAGCAGATATCGATACGCGGCGGTGCAGTTGCCGAAACCGAGATTAACATTGCCGGGTACGTCTGATGATAATTATGCGGTGAGTGATTTACTTGACCAGCTGCCTTCATATCGTAAACTTATTATGCCCCCGTTCAGGAATTCCGATATCCGCTTTACGCGACCGACATACAACGAATATTTTCCGACCGCTCGTTATATTGCGCACGACAAAGGCAACGGCCCGATACAAGGAACATCGTAGAAATTCCATTAAAGATGGTCGCTTCGGTTTTAAGCGGTGATATCAGCAGCAGGCCCGTGAGAGAGCAAGAGAGCCTGGATCAATCCCACTCGACCGACTATACCGATCTCTCCGCGGCCGATAATCCTTTGCTTTCGTTTCGGAAAGCGAGCAATCTGCAACGAAAGTGGTAATTCATGCCGCGAGCAGGAGAGCCGGTAATTACTAATCGACAACACAGGAAATATTGGAAATATCGATCGGATCTTGGTCAGCGGAGGGCTCTGGTCAAGTTCATCGTGCTTGCTGTTTGCATTCCAGATCAACTGGGATGCGACTATCGCTTATGCGATCTTATCATCTTGCAAATAATCGCTGTTATACCGCGTTACCGTGTAACGATTCCGGCAGTCATACGCGGATTTGAAAAGCAAGCCGACACAGAAAAAATGCTAAAATGACAATAGCCTCTCCTCGGTCGAAGCGATCGCGCATTTGCGATACTCGCTCGCACGGTAAACATTTTTATCGACGCGCACTTCCGATCCTATCAGTTTTACTCGATTAACTTTCATCCACTAAAAATTTCAATATTTTCGTCGGCGGCCCGGTTCAACGCTTCATGATCAAAGTTAATCAAACCGCTCGATATTTTCGATGGAATTAGTCACGTCGAATCGCTTATTGTTTCCGACTGCGAACATTCGAAAGCTTTTCTTGGATAAGGAATGAGAGCCCGTCGCTTTATCGGTCCTGATAAAAAGATAAACGATCCGTCGCCTTCTCCCTATTCCGATTTCCAGCTGCGACTCTCGAGTTCGCTCGGTGACGTCCGAGTTCTCAACTGACAGGTTTAGTTTCGCTGTCCGAGGCTGCGGTAGATTAAGTGATTCCATCCTCGGCTCTCGATCTACCAGGAGACTTACCATTTTCCCGGTTTTCTCTCGATCCTCGTACACCGAGACGTTCTCTCCGCCGGTTAACGGAACGCTGTCGTTGACAAACGCTGTCAAAGTCCACCGTCCCGAGTCGTTGCGATTCACAAACACGCGAAATTCACAGTCTCGCATGTCGAACACAGTTTTTTGAAATTTTCATTTTGTCCTGTAGAACCAGACCGTCACGACAAATTATCAAAGTGACGCTGTCGAGCAACAAAATGCAGAGAAATCGCGAAAAGTATCTTCTGAAATTGGAAAAAGATTTTCACATCTTACACACACTCTTTGTCTTTTGCTACTCTTCGTCCTTTTAGATTCCACATTTCGATAGGAGCATTAGTAAGAGAGGAAACAGTCGCGCGAAAGAAGCAGTCATTATCCTGATTATAATTCGCAAAATTCATTTTCGCGGAGCACGCCGGATTGCAGTAGCCACTTGACTCTATGATTATACGCTTCAGGTATCACGCAGGCTTTTAAAGTAATCCTGTTTACTACATCAGACAAATTTACACGTGCTTCAACGATAATTTGGAGTTACGATGTCAGTCACGTTCTTCGGGCGAAGTTAAGTAACAGTATTTGCTTCGCTGTTAAGGCACGGCGGCGTGCTGTTGCCAAATCGATTCGAGTTGCGTTGTAACAGCGATACTGTTTGCCATTAAGTTATAGTGCAACCGAGGTTTCAATGTGCGGTTGGGAATGTGCAAAAGCGAATCGTTTGATATGCAAAATGGTTGGAGTTGCTTAAGAAATTGTTGTGCTCGATTGAAAGTGAATTTGTGAAATATAAACGTCGGGTTGGTTAGAGCGTCTTTGAACTTCACGCGCATGGGGTATCCTTCGACGATACGCACACACTTCGTTTCCACTTCTACACGCTGCGGAAAGAAACGATAGTTTAAGATGTAGTTGGAGAACGTTGTCGCGCTAACCAGTGCATTGCGAGGACGAAGGGAAAAAGGATCGGGTCCCAGTGCCGCCATATATTTGCAGTTCCGCGGCGGTTTGCACTGCCTCAACTCCGGACAAAGCGTCTACTGTATTCTCGCGGGGTTCGCACGGTAAAATGTTATGTCTGCCGTTACATTCAACTACCGCGGCAATAAATGCATTAAAACGCCCTTCCTGCCGTAGGACACTCTTTTCACTGCGGATGGCTCGCGCGTAGGATAACAATACGCGTATGCTTCGTCATCGTTTTGTGATCCTCGTTCTCCGCTGCTGCGAATGTTCCGCGGAGCAGATTCTTTCCACGGTGATCGAATTAATTACCCTCAACGATCCGTGACGCGAGAAATAGTTTATAGCTACTTATATATTTTTCCCTGAATTACTTTTACAATTTAAAAATAGTATATCGATGTTCTTAAATAAACCCAAGTTTTTACTGTCACATATTTCCGTAGAGATGAAACGAATAAACCATGTTCCAGATCTTTGATAGAAATACCTTTTCAGCGGGCGCTGCATCCGACAAGGATCCGAACGAATATGTCCTGGCATTGGTTTGATGATCGCGCAAACTTCCTTCGGCGCCCACGCTCGGCTCCCGTCTTATCCGAAGCTGCCTAACTTCTTCATATTCTGAAACAACGATGTCTGGCTTGAAGCACTGTCACTGATCACCGCGAGCGAGACAGATTCGGAGCACTCGGTCGAAAGTTTTTCGCATTGGGAACGCGGCACGCATTTTCCCCTGGTGGATTTAGTTGTTTCACATCGAAAGATGAGCGCAATAAATCTCGAACAAAGCGGAAAGCGAAGGGTGCGGGGCGAGATCGGCTTCGAGTGGCGAAGGGACGAAGGGGGTGTACGCGATGGCCACGTTTCGACAGAGAAAGGGTGGGTCTACGGAAGAACCATAAATCTGCTGATTTACCCGAAACGCCGCTGGCGAATTGCACGGCCAGAAGAGTCGCGAAAATAGCGAACCGTGTCATATCGTCCGTATCCGCGGTGTCTTTAAACGAAACCACTGACGAACTGTTTCTTTTATATCGAGATAAGAGATATTGACGACTCGGCTAGACCGTCGTCGATGTCAGACAACTCTATCGTTCCGCAAAGCAGCAGCTTTGTCCTCCGGCTAATGCGAATCCGACGCGACGTTTTGTCCAATAAAATAACGAGCTGGTATCTTAAGTCTCGTGAATCAGAGTAGGGCACAAATCAGCTAATAATTAAAAATTACGAATAGTCTGATCGGTTGTTAGTCATAGCAAAATAGTCATTAACCAACAATCGATCAGACTGTTAGTCTTTTTTAATTATTACGATTATTTGCAAGGTGAATGCGAGGGAACCAACGATTTCGATCGTGATAATCAAACGACGCTATGTTACCGGAAAAAGCACTTCATAAGAAGGATGCATGATACGTCGATTTAACTCTGAACACTATGGACTATTGAGATATCGCAGAGATTATCGGATTAAATTTTTTACAGATATGCTGATTGTTTTATCACACTCGTATAAATAGAACTCAAGGCCGCAAGGTGTAAATGTTAATAAATGGAAACGTTACCGGTTTTGAAATTGCTAAGATTTTGTGTTGTTCCTTCGATCTAATATGTATTCACACGTATTTGTATAACACTTGAGATAATTACTCAATGCAAGAAATTATTAATAATGAAACAAACATGAATGATCAGAACTTTACAATTGCGTGTTGCTGTAGAATGTCCACGCCTTACCAGCTATGTAGAAAGACTAGGATTAAGAAATCGCCTTCGGAAGAGTGTTAGATATCATAAAATAGATACCGTGTATAATTACTGTGTCACTACAGAACTCCGGGTACTTATCGTGCGCTAGATATCGATCTGGTGATATTGTTATTTATACTGATTAAAATGTCACGTTTCAACCTCAAGTCTAACATCAAACGACATATACGTTTTTCGTGACGCGGTGAAATAAGCAACTGTTGTTTTAGGAAACTTGTTGCCTACCTGTCATGTAGGAAGAATCAAAAACAACCCATGCTGGCTTGGTAATATTCAATCACATTGTTAGGAATTTGGTAGGCTCAAAGATACATAAGAGTAAAACTGGTGCAGAAAGATTTCTAGCCATGACTGTCACGATAACGTCACAAGCATCTTAAAGCAAGGAAAAGAGGAATCGATTTCCTGAAGTTACTAAATGGAATTTCCTTCTTGGGAGACAGCTTAAGAGTTTTCATTTGACCAGTGATACGTCGAGAGGCTCCATCAAAGGAGGTCATTGTCCGCGATCAACAATTAGACGACGGTCTAGAAAATTCTATTGGACTGGTCGGTCGCGTAACGTGCAATAAGTCACTGGAATATCGACGGAAGAATAGAATCACGGCGAAGCGAGGCTCATCGATGCGTTATCGGCGATCCCGATTCCCGTCGAATCAGGGACGACCGTATACGGATTCGTGGAAATCTGGCGTCCTTCCGAAAAGCGTGTGTGGCCGCGTAGGTGGGCTCCGAGAAAAATCTGCTGAAAATGATTTCGCCGCTCACGCGGGAGGCCGGGTTCACAGAGGGAAGAAGTAACCGGATTATCGTCGGCGTAAGAGGTGTATCCGAGTCCTGGGCGCCGGTATCGAAACGGCCCCGCGTTCTTGTGAAGTCGGAAAAGCCCATTTCGATGTCCCTTGTGCCATCAGGCAATCCCATTTGAGATTAGACGCAGGCGTGAATTGTGTTACCTTCGAGTTTGAGCGGATCAAAGGCAAATTCCCGGTTGGGACGCATACGTACGTAATTGATATGCCTGATGGGGGTTTCCAAGTCGGATAGTCAATTACCATAATCTTGTTGCGGGGAGAGAGGCCAGTCCCTGTCCGTGCCGATTTCATACGGCACGCTTGTATACATTGTGGGATGGCAGGATATCAATTCAATCCCGCGGAAAGAAAGAAACCGTGATGTATCCTCCTGACCCGGCGTTATTAGATTCCTCTGACACCGGCGCGGCGCGCCCTACGTCCGCGTCCTTTCCCTTTCAATTAGCGGACAGGATACACGCGGTATTAATCCGTCTTTCGTCTGCCATTGCGACGAGTTTTCGAACACCGTCGCCATTCAACGAGCGAGCGCGTTGCACCGATTTTACGGAATTGGCCAACGCGTTAAGAGGGCATTCAGATCTTTCAATAAAAGAATTTATTTGAGTTCGTAAAATTAACGTAGGTATTGGCGCTTTTCATATACAGACAACTACATAAAAATATATTATTCTCGATAATATAGTTATTATAATTTAATAGTTCTCCAGAAATAATGCTAAGAATTAGTGAAATACACGCTTAATTCGTCGTTAAAACTATCGGATTTACGGTGGCCACGTTTCCGCTATTCCGCCCGATTATAAACTCAATCGCAAAGCACGTGACCCGCGCACCTGCACGTGCTCCGATTGAAATGTTTAGGCTCCGGCTGTATCAATTCGTTCGAGAAGCCCCGATTTTTATTGGCCGTTAACGAGCTGATATCGCCGGACAAATGACCTGGATCAGCCGCCGTTCGATCGACGTCGCACGTTTGTCCCACGGTGGATTAAGTCCGAATTACTTGGTACCGGTAATATATTCTTCTTTAAGCAATCGTAATGACCGTGGATCCTGCGAACCGCCTCCTAACAAATTGCGGTCCCTTTGATGGATCCACGATTTTATACTGGTGGTACTATACAAGTTCATGATTTCTATATAATTAATCCGATCATCCATTTGCAATGTCATTTATTTGTAGGCAGTACATGTCGAAGACTACAATTTTTAAATAAATGTAGTAAATCAAGTAATGTTAAATAAAGTGTATCCACCAATGTACATCGCAGCACGCGTGAGTTTATCGGAAAGCGATTGTCTACCGTCGGCGACAGTAAATATCTTTGCGCGACACTTATAGCTGACCGTTCGCGCTGAAAATTGTTTAAACGTGTGTTCGTGTACGTGCCACGGTCGTACGAAATTCAGCTGGTAGCAGGACTCCGAGGATAGCTTAATGACCACCCGTGACAACTTCGCGAACTTTAGTTGTACAGGCCACTCTACTTTAATTGATCAACTGAAATTGAAAAACTTATTCAAGACTGTAACCACTTTGGCCGTTCCCCGAGAATCGGAAAATTCTTGCGGTTAGAAGAAAGCATGTCTTGTCAAATATATCGGCGAATAGAAACTCTGTACGCTCTCTATAGATTCACCTGGAAACAACCTTCGACGATGTAGGTCACTGTGTTATCTTTTCCGAAATGTCAATGCTACGTAAACAGGGGAATGTATATTTGTTTCCAACGTGACCGATAAATGGGACATTCGAGCGAGCACAAAGTGACCTCGAGCATAAAATGTTTACCACCATCCATCAAATATATTTCTATTCTTCGGTCAGCGGAGACCTAATTGGTCCATTCCGTCGGAGACACGGGCAGCCGATGTTTGCAGAACAAATAGCCTGACAATGAGCATGAAAATATGGTGCCTTTTCTCCGGTTGTTCCATTTTCAACTCGCACCATTCCAAATGTTTATACCTCGCTGACCGTGCAATAGCCGAGCGATCGCGAAGAAAGGAAACGGAAGAATTGCTCGCGGAATCTCTCCGTTAATGTCAAACAAACGCGACTCGCTTACTTCAATCTCTTATGGCAAACATTATACCTAACAATTTTCACATTTTCACGTGCAAGAATATTTCTAACATTTTTGGGGGATAAAGTCATGAAAGTGGGAAATAAAATTCTATATAATTTCTGCTTTTATAAATTACGTGGAGGAACTTCCTCTCGCATGAAGACGCGCGCGTTAAGGACGAAGACCGCTCCAACCTCCAGCGTTTTGACAAGCAGGTTATCTATTATAATTGAGCACCTTAGATTCTCCTGCGCGGCGTGTTTGCCGGATATCTCGAGAACGTCCGGGACCGGTAATCCTGGCTCCTCTGGTAAGTGTCACCATAGCTCACGCGTGGATGATTAACCGCCTAAGCGACGCTCAATGAAAACGGCTCTTTAAAAACGAGCAGCTACTTAAACGTTGTACTTGCGCGACGCGGTTTGCTTCGTGCTCCTTGCGTATGCGGCCCCGATTAGCCACATTAAATACGGCCGACCATTTATCAGGGGGCATAATAGAGACGTTACTTTCGCGCCATATGCTGTCTCCTATACAATAAGCAGCAGCGCGCAGTTAAATGGCCGTGCCCGCGCAATATGTTCCGAAACGCGACAAATAGTCAGGAAAACGGCTTGCGGAGTGCACAGTTTATATTTACAATAGGACAATGCGTTTTTCGCTCGACGAGGGAGGGGTGAGCCCCGGCAGTTGTGGCCGCAACGGAGAACGGATACGCTTCGTCTATGATCCCGGACGCAGTGCAGTGCAGTCGCTGGATTTCGTGTGTCCTCCCTGTGACGTTAACGATCCGTGAAGATAGATCCGCCCAGGGCCGAAATATCACGGCAAAAAACTTCAGATAAGTCAAATTTTATCTGCTCGGCCGGAGATCGGTGAACCGATTCGTTGTACGAAGGTCTCGCCAGACCATGCTGCGTGCAAGCTTTTGTCACACGTAGGAGTTGTAGAACGGTTGGCAATGACTATAGCATAGTTTACAAGTCGGGGAAAAAATATATTTCAAAAGAGTCTGAAAAAAATTCAAAAGCATATTTTCAAGGGTTTAAGGTACCAATAAAATTGGCTTTTTATGAAAAAGGTCTTAACAAAGCGTCACAGATAAATGAATTCTCAGCGTGCCGGGGGAATTGAAATTGTTGATAACGAAATGTATATCAATGCACGAGTGCGAGCGTTTAATCTCGAGAGATTACATCGCGTGACCTTTTAAACAATATTTTAATCGTAGAAAAATGTTCAAGCGTGAATCGTGGGATAGAGAATAGTTTTCTCGAATTAAATACTAACGAGAAACGAAATTAGATAGCGATAAGCTCTCCCGAGCGTTGCACGGGTTGCTTCGCTATGCTTTTTCTCTCCCGTTTCAGGCTGCGTCGTTTCTGTTTATCGTAAGAAGGATTTTAGTTGGCTGTTAAAGCAAGAGGATGTATAATTGGGGCCGATACAGCAGCGACAGTGGCGTCGTTGGAATTTTAAACGTAATCGGCCGCAGATAAACCCCGGAGAACCGGAAGCGGAGGTCGAACGCAGCGACGGCACGAGAGCGAATACAAAAGTGCCTCGTATTTCGGTCTCGTTTCTAAATTAGTGGGATCTAGATCTAACATTCTATCCGCGTCCCCGAAAGTGAAAAACGTCGTAGATCCGCGATCGCGATTGTTGTTACAGAAACTGTTTTGCGCTCCACGCAATAATACGTATCGTTCGTCTAAACAAAAAATGCTTATGGTAGCGTCACGAACGTGTGAAAGCGAACTAGGGGGAATTGTAACGGAGATCTCTGATATCTGCAACATTAATTATTAGACTGCGGTTGTTTGTGCAAACCTCAAATTTTCTAAGTCTACTTCGAAAAACATATTGGGTGGCAGATGCGTGTAGATTGCAGCGGAACGTACTTGGAAAAATATTCGTTTATAGAAAATTAGAGGAGAAAAGTCCGGTTTGATATAGTATAGGATATTCTGATGGTCAGGCAGTGAACGTGTTCTAGTTCGGCGGTAGTGGTGCATAAAGCAGCACTTTGGAGGCGACTCACTCGGTTGACGTGACAAATTGTCATCTTTTTGCGAACAAATTACGCGAGGCAAGGAGCACCGGAAAGAGCGGACGATCCCGAAGTAATCAGGAGGCGTTTGTCGGCGGCGCTCACGGCAGGCGCGTTAATTCTAATCCCGCTAGACGTCCGGCCGCCCTATCATGCATGGGTCTTCGCTAATTTGCACAATAATGGTGTAATTCCAGCGTCAGGAAGATAGCGGCCACTACTGTGTCGCCTTCGTGCCGGGCGATACACGGCCGCCGTACGTTCGATAAACACGCCCTCGCTACAGCGTGTATAAACACTTCGCGTGGACGTGTTTGCGGGGAAGAGAGACAGCGAACGAGACAGAACGATAGAGTGAGAGAGAGATAGAGAGAGAGAGAGAAAGATAGAAGAGGATCACAAGGGCGCGAGGGCTCCGAGCAAGGGACAGAGAACCAGTTAGCGGCGACGGAGTGGAATTAGAGAAAGGGGTTAAATGAAAATTTGAAGGTACGGCCAGGGGTCGGAGAGGGTCGACAAGGTTACAAAGCGGCGAAGGGCTCGAGGAGATAAAGCAAGAAATGAAAAGAAAACAGAAAAGGGCGAAAAAGACAATTAAAGGGCGCGGAAGGCAAGAATAAACGAGTCGACGCGCGGACCAGGAGATATTGACAAGAGAGACAGTGTTGAAGTTCGAGGACCGTGAACGCGCATGAAACTGTTTTATTCCGCTGTGAAAGAGAGGGAGAACAGAATCGAGGACACGGTGGAAAAGTTAGATGGTGTCGAGAGCGGCTAGAGCGTGCCAATCGGAAATGAATCCGCGTCGCCGTACACCGGCAACGATTGCTCGATCGCGATTTAAAGCAACGTCGGCTGCAACTGCACGCTGCTGGATGTAAGCTCGTGTTATCGACCGTGCGTAATTCGGCCGGGCTACCTTTATCGTGCAGCGAACAGCAAGCAGCCTACACACGATAGTTGTTTAAACGTTACATAAGGCACTGCCCCCTCCCCCACCGATTAACGCAGCATTCGATCCGTGCGCAGCTCAGAATGTTCGAATTCGGAGAGGCCCCGTCATCGATTGCTGATAATATCCACGCTCCAGTTCTGAGTGGGATGCTCGACAAAATTCGTCTAAAGATGTGAATACACTGACAAGTGTAAACAAAATTTTATTTTCTCCACTTTTCTCCATACTTTCTTCGTAATTCTAATATCAAGAGAACATCATTTTTATTTTTCCAATTTTTTTTTTTATTTAATGCAATTTGAACCTCAAAGTAGAGATTATTTTGCCGTACATTGTTTTTCAATACATTGTGATACTTTATGTAATACAATACGAATTATAAATAATCGTAGACCAATACACAAGCAATATTTTTCCATTTAATTACGTTAATTCGCTGGGAAACGTTCATTCGCCGGACAGATGACCCTATTTCGTTCTGCGTTAAAACCGCTGGAAACGTGTCAGGAACGTTTCGCGCGATCAGATTTTTGCGGATCAACAATGGAAAGTAACGCGGTTGCATAATTCCGCCCTCGATCCCGTGCGAACGACCGGCGCGCCAACCCCCGAGATCATAATTTATGCTTGTCCCCCTTTTTTTAATGACTCCGATCGTTATTCCCGTCCGTATAGCTGCCGATTTAGCAAGTTGTTCTATCAACAACTCATCCCGCGTTAATTAAACGTGTTATCAAATTAACGCCGCGGTAACGACAACGTGAGGCTTTAATTAAATCATTTATACCGGGGGACTCGCGAGTATACGTTAATCACACGAAACACGGAAATAAATCGATATTAGTTTTAATTAAACAACCCGTGTTTCCCTATTCTGTCGTAAAAAATTGTTCTAAATTATAATCGATGGGAAATTATCAATCATCAGCCAACGTTTCGGCGGGAAGATTGAAGAGACCTCCAACCTGTCGACGCGTCGCGTCGTCGAGTTTTGCGTTATCAACGGCACATTATATTTCGTTGCTGGATCTAACGCCGCTCAAAAACGCAACATTGTTAGCTCGCTCGATGTGTTTAATCGGCAAATATTACCGTCAGTAATATCTAACGAAATTATTACTTATATTATATTACTTATATGATATTAAATAATTATCTGCCGGTTATTTGATCTCTAGATTCCCCCAAGTTTTTCATTCATGTTCAATCCGTTCGAACCCATAATGAAAGATTGATTTTTCGCTCGATCCTCTTTCTTGTAGCTCCAGTCTCGAAAATGTGAATTCGAACGTCCAGTCACGAGAGACGCGCCTAGATTCTCGCGAGCGGTATCCGAAAAACAAACAGCTTTGGTACGTTCCCCGGTTCTATCGATCCAATTAATATCGACGACGAAAAAATATTTGTTCTTTAATTAATGAGAAAGCCTCGCGTTTCATTTCGAGCGAGGAGTCGCAGATTTCAGATCCGACCATTGTTACGCTGATCCTCTCGTCGGGCTTCATTGTTTGCATGAACTTACGAGTGAATGAAAGTACGAATTACGTAGCGCGAAAGAAGCCGGAAGATATCGGGTATTCCTTATCGCGTACTCCATTTTCCTTTTTATTTGGCTCTATCAGACAATTGCAGCTTTACATTAGGTTTCACGTAAATCAGTAAATGGAATGAAGGTGTGGTTGTGCCACGGATGTTTTATTAACGCGAAAAGCATTTCCGATAAATGGTTCGGCGTTGATCGGTATCTCGTAATCGATAACGTATAATCTCGAGGATTGTTTGCGCAGTTTATGCGACGTCAAACAATTGTCATACGCGTGCAGCGAGTACGACGAAGGGATGAGGGGTGGAAGCGTGTTCGTTCGACAGGAGAGGCGTTTTTCGAGTGGAGGATCGTCGGGAGATTATTTAAGATTATGAACGATGCAACGGACAGAGCGGGAGGGTCGTCCGCGCGCTGTGCCGGATAATAGGAAGCCGGGAGCTGGCGTCGCAAGTACTTTAGATATACCTATATAAATTAATTGTACGATTGCGGGGACGCATGTTGCGATCTGAAGTGGGCTCGCGAGATTAGAGGGCCGGTTTTTGTTGGATTTGCACAACAATGGTCGGATCAGCGGCACGGCATGTGCGAACCCACCGCTCTCGGCTCACCACGTTCCCGCTTCGAGGGATCCTTAATCCCAGCGCTCTCCAATTTGATACAATTTCCTGTCCTCTTTTTGTCGCGCCGATAGGGAACGGGCCCGTCACCGGGGCACGTGGTCCGATGTAACTGTCGGTTTAACACGCCTTTCGACGGAAGTGCTTTTTCATTTGCTCCTCATTTACGATCAACGTCCGCTTCCCTGCTGTCCGCGATCCCGACTCTCTCTCTCTCTCTTTCTCTCTCTCCTGCTAAACCTCTGAGCCGACTCCGCGGTTGCTCTGCCTCCATGACAATTAGAACGTTGCTCGTTCGGTCGTAATGTAGTTTTGTCATTATGTGAACCACTGTTAATTGGCCGCCTCTGTCAACAGAATGTTCTATTACCCAAATACTGTGCTCGTCAACATTAATTTTGATTGCAACGTTCTGCCCGAAATTGGGGAATCAACGCGAAATGCGCATCGAAATTAGCACGTTCCAGGCTCCACGATTATAATAATTTTCTTACGAATTATGAGGTATTTTCAGCAGCATAGTTTTATATCTTTCGATAGATTTCTTCACATAGAAAGTTAGGGCAATTGTCTCGGTAGTCAGCACATTTTCTAAATTTTTTAAACGAGGACATGAAGCTGAGGAATAATATGACCAGAGTACCCATATATTCAACTGTATATTTTTTAATTTAACAGAAAGTTTAATCTTCCATTTAATCAAAGTAATAGAATAAAATCTTTACTTAACTGTCGATTTATCTAAAGTCTTCCTTCCCCGATTGGAACATTTTATATGAAAACGATCACCTACATATATCTCCACGCTCCAAAGTGATCGTCCTCCTGAAACGAATTCTCCTCCCGTTTTTAACGTTTGAAGTGGCGATGAGAAGTTCTGTCGAAGGAATCAATAATCGAGGATTCCCCTGTTAAGGTATTCTCGAAGGGTTTAGGGCTAAGTTATTGGTTGACTTTGTGTTTGGCAAGGGTCAACAAGTCGACGGCGAGTGCTCATTTCACGGAGAAGGTAAATCTTCTTATTGTGGCCTAGAGGGCAGGCTTTCGGCGTTTTAGTATCCGACCTGAAGTACCGTGGCCTCTTCGCAATTTCAATTAGAAGTATTGCACGTCCACGCTGATTGACAACCTACGCAAAATTATTTTCTGTTTGCTGTACACACAAACACGCGTGTCGCAAGCATCGTGCATTTGCAAGAAAAACCAAGATGAAAGTTTACGTTTGGTCGTGCGTACGCTTCGACGAATCGAGACCGTACACAACGTGTATTTTTTTGACCGAAAAACGATATGCCATGCGATTCTTGTCCCGGCGAATGGACATGGGGGATTTTTTACTCCCTTTCACCTTTGCCGCCGCGGCTAATGTTGGCATCGAAGAATGATCGAACGCGGCGCACGTAGAGGGGGACGAAAATCAATGACAGAGGAACACCGGAATGCAATTTCGCTGGATGTTTTGCCGCGATCTGTTCATCTTGATTTATAAACGATACGCACACGATCCATATTTATTTACTTTACCGTTGTTTGTTCAGATACCCCTCGATCCGCGAGTGAAATCGTTGCATCCGAAAAACAACAGCCCCCCTCTCCGCCATTCTTTTTATTCGTTTCGCACGCTGTATACAATCGATACAAAAATTTTGACTTCGTATAATACGGTCGACGAAGTCCCAGTTCCACCGTGATTTGTTACCTTAAAATATTAGATCGGACACGGTCAAAATCAATGCACGGCACACAGGATAAATGAAATATTAATTCAACACATAAAGTGTTCTGTACATGTAAAGCACTTCATAATTTATTCGCTGCATTTTATGGTTTTGAACCTGTAACCTGCTGTACAGTGAAACATAACAATACGGATTAAAATCATGATAAACGGCACGGCATTTATATTCGCTAAATGATAGTTAACAAAGGCCGAACAAAATATTTATTAACCCTCCCACCAGTCGAGAATTCCGTCCGAAATATATTTTCATTTACGGCAAAGTTTCCAATGCAATTAATTTATTCTTTTTGGATGCTGTGGAAAGTAGCAGTTAATTCTTTTACGTTATTAAGAATTAAGAATTAAACCAAATGTAGCTATAAAAATATACGTGTCAAATGTTTTTTTGAGTTCTATATCATACAAAAATTCCATTAAAATCGGAGTGTTACGATTGGGTAACCTCCCTTGTTAGACACGCTGCCACATTTTTGACAGGCAGCGTACGTCTGAAAAGTAGACCGTACGCGTCTTCCGGCAGTCTCTGAATTATTAGCAGCCGTAACTCGACAGAAATAAGCCGAAGGGAAGCGTGGACCCACGCGTCATTGTGAATACCAAGCTCAACGAACAAACTTTCAGACGTGGAATAAAGTTTCTCTCTCCGCGCGTCGTAACTCCGCTGAATCGCCTGACGTTACGGAACAACCGGTGAGAGCAGTAACAACTACAGCGCCGGTGTTTTCAGCGCCCGTTGTCTCTCGTTGTTTCTTAATCACGCTGTAAATCCCGCGTCGACGAAAATGCCTGCAAAATTGATATTCCATTCCTCCTCCCCCCGGAAAGGCGTAAAAAATGCTTTACTCGGAACATTCTCGCGTCAGCACCTGATCCCTCCGAACGCTTCAATGCTCCTCTTCTTATCGCGAATAGAAAAGATATTCCGCAGAAAATCTGAAAACGTGAGACACGAATCTCCATTCTATGGAAATCTTCATTCAATAATGCATATATCATTTTTTTCTTCTCATGACGATCTGCACTCCAGATCTGTTCCAGAATTCGGACGAAGGAAAATGATCAATGCTTTTCGTATAAGGTGTTATCAATAAAATTTTGTGGGTTAGTGGGTTAACCGTTATTAGCCGGGAATGAAAACTAAAACTTCGTAATACGTTTCATCGAGTCCGTTAATCGATCACCGGCAGTATTAAGACGTTCCAGGATTAAAGTGTTCTCTGTCTAATTGACGTTTCCCGGGGAGCTATGAAATACGGCTGACAAAAGAAAATCAATAGACGGCCGTTCCACGAACGCGATTCGTCCATGTAAAACATACTTCTGGAGCGGACAATAGACGTTGATCGCAGCTTTCAATCGTTCCGTTCAATCCAGTAATATCGAAAGCTTCGCGTCGCCGACAAAAGAATAAGAACTGCAGACGAGAACGGGTAAGTCTGCAAACGAATCAAGGAACGAAAAAATGTTTACCTGGCATAGCGGAGAACCTAACTCCGAGAGAACCTATTACAATAGGTTCATCCCGCGTCTAGCTGGAGTCAAACAATGTAGTTCGGAATAAAGCGGCGCCCGGATGATCCGAGCTAAGTCGTCGATTCATCGACGGGAAACCCGGCTGCAAAATTCCGACGCGCGCTCGTTGGATATCCCTCGGGGCGTCGCTTGTCGATTTCCATTTTTATTGAGCCTACGTCTGCGGAAGCTTCCGTCGCGGAATCCAAGGCGCTAATTTGCAAACAGATAACCTCCGAGTTATGGCCGTGAACTTGCCGGGGTAAGGGATGCTGAGCTTTCTGCGGCGACAAATGTTGGAGAACGCGGGCTTCGAAACGTTCCAACGATGGCTCGACTTTTCGCAGAACCCGGGATGGGAAAGCGACCTGGACATCTGCGTAGGATTTTAGGAAACAGAGGAAACCGATCACAAGCGGGACTCGAATCCTTCCACTTCTCTGCGGATCTCAATGCAAAATAAGGAAGGACTGCATCAATTTCAAGGAAGAGGAGCCACTTTGAAATTGTTGTATTTTTAGAATTATTTCAATAGTTCAATTGGCCTGTGTTGAGTTTTCTAATTGGTCCAGGCGAAAACATCGACGATTAACCTGTAGCTAATTTAAAATAAATTGATGAGAACGGATCGTGACGTTTTTCCGACACTGACTTCGTCGTTTCCGGTTTCGGTGACACAGCAGCATGCGAATCGCGCGACAGAATCGCGCCGCGGAATCCGCGATGACGTTCCCTGGATCGGCCGTGCGGCTAAATCAAATTTAAAAGAATGACTCGTACACTTGTTTCACGAGAGGAACAATGGCCTTTTGAACGCTCTTCCCTCGAGGACCTTTCAAGGCGTTTGCTGACATTACGTTGCACTGTTCGGGGCACAATGGAGAATTGTGCCGCCACAGAAGTAGCGCGTTCCTCTGTTCGGAAGTATCGGGGAATTGAAATAGGTTGGAAGACAACTGTTGCTCTTCGCCGCGCCGCGCCACGTCGCTGAGGAAGTTCAACTAATTTAGTCTCGAACGAAATTTCGCCTCGCCTGCTCAAACTCAGTCGTTACTTTTAATCCAGCCGACCGAGGAACCGATGCTGCCGCTTTTGTCGGGAAAGCTGGCCGGAAAATCTGTCCGCCTGTTCCTAAATTTAAGTTCGGTGAACGATTAAGGACGTCTCTTCGGTGACGTTCATGATTGAAGTAACATGATTGTTACTATTTCGTGTCTGAAGTTCATTAGTTCACATGCTATTACACGACTGGCAAATGATCTGAAATGACATGATCTCGTCTGCGACGGTAAATCTGTGTCGTAGCGGTCGCTCGCGATCGAACGAATTGCATCGTTCGGAAACAAGTGGAACGGACATAACCGCGGAAGAAAGTGGGCTTCGTACTATTCCATTTTACAACCGCTGTATTTCGTTTAGAAGAATCGGAACTGATTTACTTTGCCCTATAAGTTTACTTTTTATTGCCCGGCCGCCTCGCTCGTATTTCATTCTCCTAAACTGTTTTTACTGGGTCCGGGCTACTTTTATATGGCTTATCGATATTTCTATATAGACCCACCGAGGATGATGGAATTCCTTGGTAATTTTTACTGTCCCTTATAAATCTTATTGCTACTTTCGTCCCTGGCTGAATCGGCCCGAATACGCAAAACGCGGTTTCACGATCCGCAGCTTCAATTTTTTGTAGGTTCGTCCCGTGACCGGCGTTTAACCGGTCCGCTACGGAACACTATAATAGAACAGACTATAGACCAATTTCTCCGGGTCGAAGTTAACGGTGACTCACACGCGGATAATTTATCGGGAACCCTGCGTGCAGAGTTCTATCGCAATCAATAATGATTAGAAGCGCCGGGGCGAGATTACAGTCGAAAAATATCGTAGTATCGGTATATAGTATCGGTTTAAATCACCAGGTCGCTATTTCTACACGGGGCCCGAGCGGAATCGTAGAACTCCAGTCATTATTTTAATTGTTGCGAGCACTGCGTCGTTTCACGGGCCTTAATTACAGCTCTCGGAGACCGGCCCGTGAAGTAAAGCGATTCTACTTGCCTGCTGGCGTCCACGCTTGCGAGAACATCCTCTCACCTTCGCCCGATCTTCTTGTTGCGAACCGGTCCTGACGAAGAATCAATAGGACCGAATTAGCGAGTCCGATAATTAAGGCGCCGTTCTTCGAGAGCTTACGAACTGCCAATTCGGCTGTCGACTCGCTCGTCAAAAATGTTTCTTATGGTAGCGATCGCACTCATATTTCCATTCCCGGAGATGATAGAAGGTGAAAGGAACAGCAGTTGTGCGGTTGCAAAATCATAGATCCAGTGTTAGAATACTGTGGATCTATTGCTTTTACCTTAAACAGTCAAAAATAACAGGTAGCGCGAATTGCAGAAAATGTCAGGTCGCTTTGGATCTCGTGGGCTCATTTCAGGGTAATCATAATCGTTGAGGGGTCGTCTCTTCCAGATAATTGCCAAATCCAATAACACGGTTAGAAGGGTGATATTAGCAGAGCCCCGAAAAGTCGTCGAATTTAAAGCAAACAAAGGGTGGTAAATGAAACTTAATGTGACAAGACTCCGATACACGCGCGAGAACTTGTAGGGGAACGTTCGGACGATATGTCGTGCGAAAAGCAACACCATGATGCGCCGTCGTAAAACATTTTTATCACAAATCTCGACGGAATCCCGATTTTCGGCGGTCCGCGTACCGCGTCACCGTTCGTTACATTAATCTGGCCAGCCGGCTCCCTTCCACCAGCTCGTTCTCGCGTGCATATTTCGTCGCTGTGCATCAGGTTCGACGCGGCAATTCATTTACCAGTGTACTCTACTCGTTCCCAAGCCCGACACGCGTCGATGAACCGGCGCGCGGTGGTTGGAACGGGGCGCCACAGCGCCAAGCTTTCCGACTCGCGTGACAGCCATTGTTTTTTTCACGAGGAACGCGACTGCGGTGACCGGAGAACGCCGCCGTTTTCGATGCCAAACATTTTGCTACTTAACCTTCCGCGGGCAACCGTGACACAGTGGGTGTACAAAGTATTCGTACACGTGTGAATCAAACAACTTGATTTCTGAAAAATTCTTTTTCACATCGTGTAGTAAATTAATTGTTATAACCACTCAAAAAGCGTCTGAATATTAATGGGAGTCGCTGTAAGTGCATAAAGGTCCACAGTTTAGAAATATTGGGTTGGAAAGAAAGTTCGTAGCGTTTTCAAATTAAGAATCGAAGATGAAATTAAGGTATTTATTCATACGTTTATTCAATAACACGAGAAGTTACCGCGAAAATGGCAAAAAGTAATAGAACAGAATGGAAAATATGTTATTGAATAAATCTATGAATAAATATCTGAATTTTAGCTTTCAATTTTAATTTACACACACACACACAAACGCTATGAACTTTCGTTCCAACCCAATATTAAACAAAGTTTTCTGGAAGCGTCTCTGTGCGTTATGACGAGCGAAATCTAATAAACTTCGGAATCAAGAGAATTATTGCAGTTACCGGCACGGCGGCTGGTTCCAGCTCTTATTATCTTCGATGGGACGTCGGTCCCGTTTCCGCGACTGCAAATGACGCGACGGTAAAGATCAAAAGGGGTGGACAATCGAGTGCTAGTGGCGCGTGTTACGTCAAAGGTCCATCACGGAGCGTTCCGCCTGTTGCGCAAATGAGAAAAAGTCGGGAGCATCCCTTGGGTATCGGGGCTGTCAGCATTTTCCATCCAATTATCCGTAATTACAGAGGGTGCCTGCGCAACGGCGTGACCGTTTTCATAATTGGTCGGTAGCTGGAAAACACTGTCGGAATTTCCGGCGTCGTGACGCCGTTCGGTGTCGATCGTCGCTGTCCGAGCTTGATATAATTGGTCGAGGGAAGCGGCTATCGCGTGGGAATAGAATTCAATTTGTTCGATAACCTTTCTGATTATTGAACGGCCAAACTGCGAAAGAGGGCAAGTGGATGATAACCGATTAGCCTGTTATTAAAAGATGAGTTTCTATGTAACTAAATGGCGGAGATATCGGCGTTAATTCCACGGGATATGGGATCTTTATAGCTTGTCCTATCCGCAGACTCTTTTACAAAGAAGTTACTTTAATAATTTCTACATTTTACGAAATGATTCATTCGTAAGCGACATCCAGGCCTCGCAGCTACATCGTTTCGCCGGTTAAAGCTTCCGTCATTTATTCAGCTGTATCGACGTGAATTTCTTAATTAAAATGGACCCAGTGCACCGACAGCACAGCGACTCGTCGAGGAAATTTAAAATATTGCGCTAGTTTTATTGGGTTTTATTAATTCGGAATGGCGTTTAACGAGGCGATAGCGGCAATTAGCTGCTAATGGTTATCGCTGGAATAAGGATGGTCGCAAAATATCGGCTTGCTTCTCTTGCCATTTCTTTTCCCTGGAATCGCGAACCTTCATTCATAGCAGCGTAGCGCGGTGCTCCGATTTGCTTTGTTTCGTTGTTTCGTTACCGCGAATTTTAGGCCTGCCGTTACAGAGAACATTTATTGTAGCTGTTTATTGTACTCGAAATTCAACGGGGAAACAAAAGGATCGTCGCTGTCAAACAAAGGGTTCCATTATGGTGTCCCAGAGCGAACAATGGACTCCACTGTTAACCCTGAAATTTTCAGCAGACTTCAAATATGCGCCGCCGGTATTTTCCTAGCCGCGCGCGCGCGCGCGTTTTTGGGAAGCAGGTAATTTCGGTTCGAATGCGCGGCCCAGTTGATTGATCCGAGTCGTTGAATTAGTTGTTTGCCGTGCTTCGGTGCCGGGAGATATGCAAGCTCATTTTCATCGTCGCGTCCTACAGCGTCGGCTTGGCTGTTTGAATAACGTTGTATCAGACGCAGACCTTACTAAAATATGACTATCATTTTTACGATCCCCCCGCGCATCCTTTCATTTACATTGAACGCGCCCGCTCTATCGTCGAATATGGCCGCCATCGTAATCGAGCGATGCGCAGGGCGCAAATATTAGTCGCATTATTCATAGCGCTTCATGAGCATATGGTACTTCCGCGGGCTCTTCGTCTCTTTCCCTTCGCCGTTTGTTATCCCATTGAAACGAATGCGCTGCAGCCTCGAGAACAATATAAACTCCCGCAAATTTACGCGAGAGGAACGGGGCAAACTTTCAAACCTGCCCCATTTTTAACCGGAATGAAATTTCTGGAAAAGTAAGCGACCCCACGGTCGTTATGGGAACTTGTCGAACATTATAAAAATATAATCACGCCGGCTCGGCTATAGGAGGTTTTAATACTTAAATAATTACTGTCATTCTGTCCCACTTTTCCAAAAGAGTCCGCGGGTTCCTTTAAAAATGAACGCCGTTCGCCGGTGAGTTATCTGTCTAGAAACTTAATTCGAACGACTAAATGATTTCAGTACTACAAGTCGGTGTCGAGAATTTTTGGATTATCAAAATCTTTGTAATTGGCTAATTATTACAGTGTTCTCCTTTCAGATGATAATCAAAATTTAATTTACGAACATTATGAGTTCGGAGGAGCGCGCGCAGCTGGTTCGCATAATACAGGCTTGGTAAAAGTAAATTGGGCATTCTAACGACGATGGTCCTGATAAATGTAGTCCCTCGCAATAAGAATCAGCTGGATCGGTAACAACGAATCCTCGGTCTTCGAATCTTCTTCAAAGACGATGTCGCGTGAGGCGCGTGCAAGCCGCTCGTTTCTCCGCCGGGAAATTCCGCAACGTCGATCTAGCCCACTGACGCGGGTCCGACGTCTCGTGTAATTCGCGCCACCATATTTCACGTGGCGTGGATCCTCGGTCTACGTAGCGACGAGGCTCTTAGACCCTCGACGATTTCAATAAATTATCAAAACAACGTCCGGCCGTCGCGTATTAGCGTGAGAAGGCCCGCAGAGAAGGGACGGCCGCGCAAGCGGACGAGCATCAAGCAGCAATTTGCTCGTACCATCTGTCAAAAAGCCAGCGTCGTATTACCGACCTTTCCCGGCCAATTATGCCTACGGCTGGCTCCGGCGCGCAGCGATCAAGCCGTGATCTACTCGCTTTTGATCCAGCTTTCACTCTAATTGTTCGATAAAAATTATACCAGTCAGAATCTGACCTTCTTCTCCTTCGCCTGGTTCTACCAAAAGGTGTCCAGAGGCTGGCCACCTCTCGATCAGCCTGTATCTACCCCATTCGACCGTCATTTTGTCTGTTGCTCGCGGTGGGACCTACGTCTTGCAGCTGTTGCCAAGTTTGATTCACCGTCGAGGAAATTTTCTGAGATTATGGTACTTCCGATGACGCGCGAGATCAAAATTTACGATCTTGAGTCCTTACACTGCCTCGAAAGAATTTCGATCGTTAGTATTCGTCATTCATGTTGCTCAGCTTATTTTTTAGTGCACAATATACTAAAACGTGAAGAACAGGTAGATCTGCTCATTGAAATGTATAAGAGTTTGTTTCCAGGAAGCTAATTATTGACTTTTCAATCTGTTTTCTTTAATACTTCATTAATTTTTCTATTTTGAATTTATTTTGTCAATGGATTAATTCTTCAATGGATTTAATTTAATAATTCGATAAAGACACAAGGTGCTAAAGTATTCGAAGCAATCTCGTGCTTATTCATTTAGACCGTTTCATAATTATCTCCTCTCAGTCCTGGAAATTCCGTTGCGTCCTAATTTATCAAGCCTGTTTGTCCCCTAATTAGACCAGTTAATTGAGATCCTACTGCATTAAAGTTTGACTGTGTTATCTATATATGCATATGTCTACGTTGCTCGCCTCGCATCGCACAGATATGTATATACGTTCGTGGTATTAATTAATCAACTAACATTGGCGTATCAGGAGTATCGATCAAGCGGGATCGCGAGTTGCATCGCAACTGGAATTTGCTATGCAACTTTTAGGGTATCTACTGTTGTATATTCTGCAAAGTTTTGCTACAATTTACTTCAGGTGTTTCTCGGTTGAATATCATCCTGTAAACAAATAATTAAAATATGTTTGTATACAGATAAACGATAATAACGATTTATTCAGATTTCATAGGATTTTTATGGAAACATGTACTTGAATAAAGAAGTATACTAAAAAGGTTCTGAAGAAAATATTTCTATATCTTCACGAATTGTGAAAGAAAAAATCTGTAATTTAAATAATTGTTTTTACTGCAAGATTTTCGTTTCTGAAATAATCAGATTGTACCAACATACCGCATCTTTTCCTTCTACGATCACAGGAATACTAAGGCTAAGGCTTCATCCGTAGCTCGAAAATATAGATCCTTAGCTGTCGTGCGTGGGGGGAGAAACAAATGACCACGATATTATCTGGACAGTTCGGAACGCGTCTCCAATAAAAACTTGCGAGCCGAGGTCCGAGGGTTATCGCCTCGTGTTGTTTCTAATCCGGTGTCCACAAAACCATAACACGGCGAGCAAACTTTTCGAGCTCGGTGACATGTCACCGAAACATCAAAACACAAACAAACCAGAAATGTAAAGAGTCAACGGCAACGGAGAGTCTGTCAATCTTCGTCCGGCATTGCGCAACAACGGTTCGTGGGTGGGTAGGGGTTTTGTGTACACGTCAATCTCGTTCTCTATTTTATTGCATGTATTCCCGCGTTGTTAATCATTGTCCATCGGACAGAGTGGATTTCCGCGGTTCGACGCCATTTTTCTTTCGTTGGCTGTTAATCGTTCTAACGGGTTAAAATATTTTAAATTACGGGGCCAACGGCGCGGACGACGAGTTCGCTCGCGAGCGTGAGTGCGCGCGCGCACGAGCGGTCAGGCCGGGCTGGGGGTAACTCGTTACAATTTGAAGCGCGATTATGTCGACTTGAATGCCAGTCACTCTCCGGAGGTCATTAAAAATTCGCATCGCCATCCTTAAAGCGAGCGTCGCGGGAATGGAACATGGCGGAAAACCAGCTGGCAGAAAGCGGGGCTCTTCAGGATGGAATGTCGCATGCGACGACCACCTGGTTCGCGAATTTGTTTCTGAATGCTCGACACGGTGGTTAGCTAAAGCTTAGACCCCTGTGATCCGAACTTTGAAAAGGCGCGGCAGCCTGCCTCCGAGATGAAGACGCCCGCGGACGTTTGAATTACATCTCTTGGATTCAGGTGAATTCAAGTGTGACCTGTATCCGCGGGCCCAGATAAATATATTCGTCGTTCTGGGACAAAAGCCGGCATTCGCTTTTAGCTGTACCAACGGACAAGTGTTAACCCGGAATAGAGCACTCGCGGCATCTGACGTACCTGCATAATTTACGAATTTCGCCGTTATTTTCGCTACCCCGGCTTTCTAGGAAATTACATTATACTAGCCCGGCCCGGACCGACCCAACCCGGCCCGACTCGGCCCGCTCCTGTCCCATTCAATTTGTTTTCGGACACCAGCTGCGACATTCCGAATTGAATTCTTCCGTGGAAAACGAATAATCTCTTGCTCGTGACGCTTCATTTGATTGATTTTATTGATTCATAAACTATCACAGACTGCACTTAATTTAATAAGATGGTATTTATTCTTATAGATCTAGAATACGTCCTAAATTTAGGAGCGAAATTTAGATTCTATCGCTACGCTACTTTTTAAGTTGCATCACGACAAAACAACTCTGCCATCACGTCGTTGATCCACTGTGCATAAACTTCACACTTAACGGATCTCCCGAGGTGTACAAATAAAAATTTTGCTGCTGTTTATTTCGCGTGTCTGTCATATATTAGGCAAGTCTATTCAATTATGTATACTCTGGCGACGATTAAACTGTCGAAATATTATCCCGTTCCTTGCAAAGTAGTATTCGGCTGGACACTAAACAGGAAAGATGTAGTAGGTCCAGTTTGCAAACGAAGTCCCATGGTGTCGGGGGAACGGCTACAACGGCCGAGCAGATTTGAAGGAGTTAATGAGCGGTCAGGCTCGGCCTTGTATAATGACTCTTTCGGGCACGATGAGTGATCTAAACAAGGACAAAGAGCCGCAGGAGGTAGAACGTCGCGCGACGGGAGGCCTCTGACGGTTTCGAGTCCGCTGCCTTCAAATAGAAATATATCCCATAGTCATCAACAGGCAACTGTCTTTAGCCGGCAATCGAACCAACCTCCGTCATTCGGAATGATCGGCTTCGTAATTAAGACGGTGAGCTGCAAAAAGGCTTTAATTGTTCCTCGTAATAGATTCGATCAGGCCTGCGTCTAGACAGCTGTCCGTAGTTACCTTTGCGTTGTCATGAAACCTTTCCCTATGATGGATACTGGGGGATGATTAACATGATAAGCGAATCTTTGTCAAAAGTATGTTCTAAAAATGTCTCTTTGTAAATTCCAAAGGTCTTATAATTGACCTTCGAATTAGTAAGAATTAGGACAATCATTTTGGAAACTGGTTGCCATAAAGTCAGAAAATATTTAAGACCGAAACGAAGGTGAATACATTCCGGAGAAACATATTCCAATATGTTATTTATTTATATTATATTATTTATTTATATTATAAACGTAATCGGTAGCTTGTCGATAAAATGCGACGCTGAATGAAGCCGAATGAAACGGTGGTTCGTTTTTCTGCAAATCTGCAGGTGCGTGAACGGATAGTAATTAGTCTAAAAGGTCTCGATACTGTGTGTCGGACAAGTTGGACAAGTAGGTATTTCGATATCTGCTTCATTTCACGGAATGAGTTTTCGAGTTATGAAACAAGCGGGCCCGCTGAGTGGGCCGAGAGAGCAAAAAAAGAGAAGATCAAGCGCATTCCGAGAGATCCTTCAGAAAGTTTTGTAACAAAATAATTGCGTAAAAAGGTCACCGGCAACGCAGGTAATAATGACCGAAGGTGCGTTAATTAATAACCGACGAGCAAATTGAAAGTATCGACGCCCTACAAAATTAGGTGTTCACCGAATGTTTAAGAATTTCGAAACTCCGGGCCGAAACTTGCGAAACGTTTGAGGCGTGCTCAACTTTCGGAACTTCTGAATATTTCAATCTGTTCCACTTGGAAACGATCTTCCAAGCGATTCGAAATTTCGCGAAAACCCGCGAGCAACCTCGTTAAACCGTTTCTGAATATCTAAGGTCCACGATATTTTGTCGTGCAAGTTCCCGACAAGTTTCGATCAGTTATATAGACACGTATCTGGCGGTTCAAAATTAAAAAGGAATTTGGACCTCACTTCGCCAAGTCTGTGATAAAAGAATGCGTCGAAGGCAGGGAACATTAACACAGCTATATTAAAAGATTTCCAATGCAATTGCCACCTTATAAAGAAGATAATTATTATGCAGTGACCTTGCGATTCTCGTCCTTGCAGTATTCGCTACCTTCAACTCCATGAAGCACATAACCTTCCTACGTAAAACTTTCGTAGATCACATGTGACATTTACGAGAGGTTCGTAGAAATTTCCGACCGGATCTCGCGTTATTGCAATACTGTGCCAATCTTCCAACCTTCGCCGTCGGGCGCGTGTACTCGGGCACGTTTCAAAAAGGTACTCAACCGGGGGTTCATGCATACTAATTCAATCCCCGCGCGTATTAGCGGTCGTAAAAGCTTGAATTTCCATTTCACGTGTGTTTCGCACGAAGCTTCTTATTGGGGAGCGGGTTTGCATGTTTGTTTTAACAAATGTCGATGACGAGGAGACGTACCAATAGTACATGTGGAGGTACTCGCAGCAACATTCGAAGAAATCGCGGGCTCTTTAACTGGGTCTCGATCGTATCAGGAAGCACGTTTAATGCCGCTTCCTTTCCGGCCGTGTGTTTGCACGGGGAACACTCTCCCCTCTCGCAAAGAGAGGAAGCTGTAATCGCGCGCGCGGGAAAATTAAAAGACTGTTCCCATTCTTAAAGCGGCTGGTATTGGCTCGTTCGATGACCCCCCGGCACGCATCGGTTGTCCCCATAAAAGGGGAGTGAAAGAAAACGAGAGGCAAAGCCGACGAAACTGCTCTAATTATTACTTGTAATTGGCCGCGCGGGAGTAATTACCGGGTGCTTTGGGCCGGCCAAAAGTATTAAGAGTGATATAAAAGTGGCAAAGTACTATACAACTGTTTCTAAACTGGCACGGCCGGGACACGAATGTTTAGCCGGTTTTACGACCCGTGGAAACGGCCCGGTGAACAGTAAATTTTTACCTTTGCCCGTTCGCGCGAGCTTTAGCTTTATCTCGAGGCTCCCTTGTTGCCGAACGACCCACCGAATAGGACTTAATTTGATTCATATTTGCCGGACAAAAATTTACATCCTTCCACTCGAGACGGTTTTAACGCCTTCGGGTCACGTTCGGGGAGTCGAGCACTCGCGAACGGCGGATTTTAATCCCGGTCCGGGATATTTGAGACAGGCAAATGAACGTCTCGCGGAATTACTGCGATGTGTACAATAATTACGACAGGAAGTGTCCGCTGCCGAAGACTGATTTCCTATTCAGAAGTACGTGCGGTTAAACGGCTCGTTTTTCATATAAACCTAACATCTAATAATAGTTTCTAAATAAATCGTGAGAAACAGAAGTTGATCGAGAATGTGTTTCCTCTTCTAATAAGTTCAACAAGTTGAACATAGTTAAATTATTGTAATGCCTTTTTACACGTTTGCATTTCCAGTCTCTTAATTCTATCAGGAAATGAATACAACAGAGAAAAGAGAATTATAAATATGAATGCAGGGATTGCTTCAAAATCCGCAACTTTTTCGAACAGCCATAGAGTGTACATTGTCCAGCACGCAATCTCCGTTAATAATTGATAAGTGCCGTGTGAGTTTGATGATGTTCGTAGAATTTTTAATGCGGCTCGTTATGGACCTCGAGCGAATTCCCAAATACATCGAATAATAGGAAAAACCTGTACCACGGCCACCGCCATATTCTTTTATCGGGGTGCAATTCGCTGTGTTCTGTAATTAACGATGCGAAACGTAATTAAAACGATACGAAGCTGAATCAATATCGTATCGGTAACACTGGAAATCAGCGGCTTTTACCTACTTTTTACCTGGCCGGTTCTCTCGGTTATAATCCACGGATAAAGGAACAAAGCCATTAAAATCACAGAAATTCGATCGATATAATAAATTCCTGATAATTTGCGCGCATACTTCGTTAATGTTCTAACAAATTTGCCATGCGATACAGATCTAACAATGAACATTCGACTTTCCGCCCGTTAACGATCTTCGCGTAACGAAACATTTACAACGCGATCGGGTGTTTGCGTTGCTCGTTGCGCGTTAAAAATCGGATAATTGTTATTTACCAGGTTGCGCGCGCGCGGGAGTGAGTCGGAGAAGAGTTTCGCGTTGATTAAACAGAAATTAATCCGATCGTTCTTCGGTATTGAAATTCTTCGTGGAAATGCTCCGGCAGCCTAAAATATTCAAGTATCAGCGCCCCGCTGCATCGCTGAACGTTCGCTACGGCCAGTTTGGTCTTTTTTTCCTTTCGGCGATCAATTTAAAAAAAACATCCCAATCGAAATGGCGCAGTCAAGCGGGTATCACAATTAAAACGGATTAATAAAACACCTGAATGGCGGCGGCTCGGCCGCGATTCCATTTCGAAACGGTTATGGTTGGTCGAGGAAATGAACGGGTAAAAAAAGGTGTCCGGTAAAAACGCGGTAGACACCGTATGTATAATGATTAATAATGGAGTTTCGGCGGCGGCCGTTGGGCCCTGTCGTTTCTCATTAGCAATAACCCCCTCCCGGTTAACGAGACCCGCAATGATAACGATTTGACGGCCGTGCGATTAATAGAATATTTGATCGGGCGCACTGCATGCCGGACAACGCGTGTGCGTGCTCGACTCTCGCTCTCTCTCTGCGTGTCTCTCTCGGTTTCTCTTTCTACCGGGTATACACACCAGTAGAAATAGAGGGGAATTTACTGCCGCTTGTTAGAGATACCCGTTAGAGGGGAGAGATTAATGCGAGCAATTGCAGGCTTGTGTTAATTGATACAGCCTAATCACCATCAGACGCAGCGATGACCATGCAAACTATATAGCGGACTATAATAATACAGGGAGCTGCTTGATAATGGTTCGTTCAGTACCGACTCGATGTTCAATTATTCGTTTACCATCGGATTAGCAGATTCCATGAACGCTGCTCTGTTGCGCAGGTAAGCCGAGCTTATTCCGGGTTTTCCTACCCGAACGGCCTGCTGTAACGTGTTGAAAGTCCCGCGATACATATATCCGTCGCCCTTTTGTCAATATTTACCATATCCGTTTCAAATCGAATCTCGAAGTATTTTAGGAGTTTTTAGATGTTTCCACCCCGTTTTGAATGTGATCTCAAATACAATACATGACAGCCGCGGTCTATTTATCATAATATAACAGAAAATTTATATATATACATATAATTAATATATATAATATATAATATATATGTATATATCTATAAGGCAAAGGATTAAATGACGCGTGAAAATGAGAATTTGCATAGAGACCGGCAGTCTCTATCAGAGATCAAATCAGAGTCGATATTCGCAGTTGCTATTCGATTAGAGAGGACCCAATCTTTGCCTGAATGAATACAAACGGTATTAAATTAATTTATATATTTCGGCATGTCCTGGTCAAATTGACCAACGCGCGAGAATTAAATAGGAAGGAATTGAATAAACAAGAGCACAATGTTCTCATGTGCGGCTGTAGCACCGAATGAATATTAAGTTGACTCGGGTATGGCATTGTTCTTGAACAGGCTAGACTTATGCAGCCATATAATTAGTCATTTATGGTCGGACGAAATGTGGGCTCTGTTTCCGCGAAAGCGAGGGAAGAACAAAAGGGCGCACTCGATAACGGGCGCGAACGATACATTAAGATGCGGTAACAAGATATGGAAACTTAACGAGATACTCATCAACCTGTTTTTATCGGGATTTCGCCGCGTTACCATTTTATCACCGTGTCGACGGTAATGGTGTCCACATTCCTTTCGCGGTCTAATCCCGATATAATATATAGATAAAGAACAATTTGTCGGTCGGCGATGGCTTTTAAACCGGGCCAACGTTAAGAAAGGGCGGGTAATCAAAGTTCCTTTCGGAGTTGTTACCGTTCCGGCCTACCGCGGGGAACTTTATCGCTTTGAGCACGCTCATTGTCGAACGGTGACTGGCCATAATCGAGGAGAAAGTCAGCGGGCGATCGCCAGGCGATTCTATACTCTTCGCTGTGCAAGGGCATACGTACATTTATGTACGTATCTTTTCATTAATCTTCCGGCTGCTCAGAGGACAATAATGATGTTTTGAGCGAAATGTCTAATTGTTACTGTACAACCATCCATTCATCGCCTCTCTTATGTTGCTCCGAAGCGTTACCTTTCCCGATGTAATTAATAATTGTAATTATTCCGCGGTCTGTTGGTCGACCGTTGAAGACCACCCATCTTCGCGCACGGCTCTACACGCTGGCATAATTCGCAATAAAGAATTATGACATTGTACCTTTTATCATGTTGGGAGGGGAATGGTCATTTTCACCGAAGAGTATCTTAAAACACCGAAGAGAAAAAATTATTTAAGAAGAAACACGAATCTCGCAATTATGAGAGACACCGTGAGATCGGTATAGTATTCATTCGTTGAATTCTGAATGTACCGAGAACGCTTATGCAAGTATAATACTTCCTGCAAAATGCAGGGACACGGTCGACAAAATTACAGCCGGCATGGCAGGAGATCGAATATGATATTCCATCCGTTGAAATATTCTATAGCGGGTATCGCGCATTAACTAAACTGATTCTAGAATCACGGTGAATTACAGTTGTAAATAATAAATTCCGCGCATTAACTAATCGGATGCGACCCTTCGGAACTACAGCGGTGGTCATCGGAGCGTCGCCATTTTGGTCCCCGCACAATCGGTTAAACGGCCGGCTTTACATTTCGCGTTGCATGTTTCATTCGGCGAATAGGTAGGCGGCGGCGATTAGCGTGGCGTCAAGTGCACTCGACTATGTAAACATTAATCCCTCGGCGCGCGTGCGGTGTCGTATTAAAAATTTTTACATCGGTGTATACTTGGAATTTCATTGCCCGGGCGAAACAAGCGCGGGAAATAAATATGCACAATTAACGACAGCTACGTTTTTCGAAGGCGCGTAGAAATATGTACATACATATGCCGAAGGCCCCCTCGTATCACGTATTGTCGCAGTGCAGCGGCGACGTCGTTTGCAAATATAGCTCTTAATAACGCGCGTTACAACGAGCCAGGTGCCCGGGAGCTGTAATCGAAAAACGTTCATTATGCGAGCCGCAATGAATTCAAATACGCCCGGGAACAAAGTTGACCCGATTAAGTTCGATCTACACGCGAGAACAATCCGCGCCCCCGGCTTCATAAAAATTCGCAACAACCTCCTTCCACGGGTTTTTATGGCAGCGGCTTTAACGAGCCTCGTTTTCCTTTATACACAGTGCCTAATGTCGGAAGGCCTACAGACATTGTGGGGGGCACTTTTATCGGCGATTTTTCAAATAAACTCGCTCCCTCGTTAACAATCCGAAACTGGTACTTTATTTTAATGTAACGTTGGCTGTTCTTTTTGTAATACTTTTGTAATTGTCGTCTGATTTCATGTTTGTTGGGTCTCTTTCTTTTTTTTAAGATGAAAGAATTATTTGGATATATATCAAAAATAAGACAAATGAATTTAGTTGCTCAATTTCTGGCGAGTTGATTAAATAAAAGGCCACTGAGCTAGGAACAGTAAAGAAATTAAAATATCTTCAAGAAATCTTTTGAAGTTCGAAAGAATGTTTTACGAAATTTATAAATGACGCAGCAAATAAACATCATCTAGTTAGGAGAAGAATGATTGGCAGTCAATGGTTAAAATGATTAAATCTGGAATTGATTGACCGAGTACTTTTACCGGAGGTATAAACTTTTACATTTCATTGGAGTATTTACCACATTCATATTTATCAAAAAATGTTCTTATATTTAATACCACGTTATTCTGTCGATTTTATCAACGGGATGACTATAGGTTCGCTGTTCCGTTTACACTGACACGAACAGCTCGCGTGCGTGACAGGATATTCGGATAACGCGGTATTCGCATAAGAGGGGTTTTACTCAGTTTAAAACACGAATTCTCTTGACCGCTAGCTTATGGATACATTCGGTAAAGAAGAAAGATACACTCCGGACAACTAATCTCAACGAATATAAAGTGCTTCTCCGGGCAAGTAGCTTACGCTGTTATAAAGAATAAAATATGAAGACGGAGCGAGAAGCGCAGATGGTGGTTCAGAAAGTTTTTAATGAGAAGACGAAGCCACGGGCCGGGTCTTTCAATTATGAAAGAGTTAAAAATTAAAACCACGGCCCGCTTGCAATGCATTTCCTTATCGCGCGGGTCAGCGCGATCGGCTTTCCTGGTTTGCTCCAGATTCTTTTGCATTCTTTGATCTAGCCTGAATAGCTCACGATTCTCTCGTGCTACGCTTTGCGAACTGATACAAAAATTATAATCCTCTTAAAGTTATCCCGACTTCCGGGATAATTCGATTACGTTCGTTCCTCTGTCTCCGTTCACCGTCGAATTACGATGCTGCAAAAGTAAGTGTCACCTTTGCTCTAATCCACGGGAATGAAACCATTCTGCACTTAAATTATGCAATTTTCCTGTCTCATCCATTATTGAAACCAGTCAAACACCCTCTGCAGCTCCGTACAACTTCAAAGCGACATACCTTTTAACCGCAATCTGACAATAGTATTATTTCACATTTGTTAAATTATATACAGAATAATTAACAGAAATTCGGACTGTAGAGGAGAGGATCAACTTTGAGATTAAAGGCGGCCAAATTCGGAACGCAGATTTGAGATTATGCAAATAACTAATCTTTTTTCCTGCTTTTTGGAAATTCGACGAGGCACTGAATACGCAATGCGGTAATTGAGTTGCAAACAAATCGGTCACGGTGGGAAATAAAGCATCGTCGAAATTAGTAGCGACGCGACGCGATGACGGTTTTCGACGGGCAAATGTAAACGCGGCCGAAGGAATTCGTTCCGCGGCACACAGTCCGCTAAAGAATCTCAAATAAATAATTAACGGGCACGTTTGCGTATTATACAGCGGTGTTTTAATTTTTAATTTACATCCACCCTCCTCATTACCGGAAAATTGACACTGACGAAGTCCTTAATTATCCTTCAGCCTTTTAATTACCGGCACGCCTGCGAAACGCTGAAGGATTTGATCGATCGGCCATGCTCGCACAACCCCGAAGTATTTCCAACGCTGGCTTCTAATGATCCCTTTTCAGGTAATAATTTATAAGTACCGGCGGAGGAAACACGATATCTCGGTCAAACGGTTATCAACTGGACAAAATATCAGAAATTAGCTCATTAACCTCGAATTTATCTCAGAGGATGCGAATCTGATATTACCGGTATTACCTATTTAAAAATCGATTTAAATAATCGTTCGACGATGCCCTGCAATTTTTAGAAATTGTTCATGAAATATTTTCAAGGCTGCCTATACAAGAAACATGATCTATTTCAGCACACCGATGTCTTTAACGTAATAAACAGTTGTGTACAATAATTGTACACAACGGACAATTAATTCTCAAATGACGATGTTTGAGTTCACGACGAATCGATAGCCAAGTGTGCAAGAAGCCTCGATGCTGAATCATTAGTGTCAACTAATTTCGTGGAATATTAAAACGCCATCGATTTCCATTATTTTAACGTTACACCACCACAAACATGCCACGTCAAATATTCGTCGAAGACCATTTGCCATCTGCATCGGTGGGATCAAGGGACAGGTGCGTCAAAGGCAGCCAGAGATCTAGAAGAAGGTGGTCCGAACTCGATTGTCCTGCATTCTTCCTCACACCACGTCCCGGCTGATTTGAATCTGGCTGCGTATCTGTGCCTGATCGAACCGCAATTGAAAAAAGGGTCCGGGGCAACCTAAACCGTACCGAATTGCTCAAAACAGGTGCGGAGATGTCGAAAGCGATCCGGACAGTTGACGACACACGGCGTGTATATGCGTGTTCGTCGGTCGATGACAGAAGCGAGAGTGACCAACGCCGAAACGTCGCGTCGCGTCGCCTCTCTGCCGGTCACCGAGTAGAATCGTTTCGGCCCCTAGGAGGAAGGGTGCGAGTCGAGTGGAGAGGTGAGATTACAAGGCAATAGCGCGACGTGCAATCACGAGGACACACGTGAAGGATCGACATCGTGGCCACGCAGCCGGTTCTCCTTCATTCGGCTCTCCCGATAATAATTAGACGCTGTCTGGTCTGAACTGCCTATCCCGGCTCTAGCTTGGCTGACATGCCCCCGGCGTCCTTTACCCTGAAGCGGTATGCACATATATACATACATACCGTGTGCCCTCGCTACACCAGGTGCCTGTCTGCACTTCGTAGATTGTGTACGATCGCGAGCGATTTCGCCGGTCAACGTTGTAATCAATGGGAATTGCGGAAAAGGATTGGTAGGTACGAGCAGTCCGCAGATATTCGATGATCGGTGTTCTCCTTCTACACATCAGCGCGCGTAGGCGAGCTCCGGGACCCAAAGTGCCTAGTTCCCTTTTCGACCGCGTGAATCTCGACTGGACAGAAAAATTGGGAACGCTCCCTCTGTGTAGCCTTGTCGATTATCTTTATTTCACTCGCAGCCTCTAGCTTTGGAAATTCTTTAACCCCTCAGATCCGTCATCAGTACGTCGTACTGACCCTGAGGAATATTTTAAAATTGATAACAATAGGTCAGATCACATTAGCTGCGATGTGTTTTCATGCATTGTTGATCGCTCTCTAGAATTTGAATATGACCATGGAAAATATTAAAAAGTCTAAATCAAGAAATTATTATAACATGTGCAACATCATATAACGTCAACTATACAGAAGCAAATTGCTAATCTACCGTCGCCAGAATAAATTCCAAAAAATTCGATCATTTTCGCGCCAGGCTCCTCGTTTAAACTGAGAGCGGACATCCGGGGTGGAAACCACGGTAAAATCAAGAACAACCATATAGTGATTCCAGTGACAGTCGGCGCTTTTGCGCTGGAAGAGTTATACGTACGCTAGACACCTACGCGCACTGTCACTCGATAAAATATCGTGCTCGCGATACGCGGACGCGCCTCCCGCCGGCTAGAATCACAGTATACAGATTTCGCAATGGTGTTCGTGACAGCTTACCCTATTTCGTAGATGACAAAGTGGTTATCTATATTCTTGTCCGGTAGCGTCGAGTGGCCATTAGTCTCCAATCAAATCCGGCCGGGATAAAGCGGCCGATATGTTAAGTATAAGGAGTCCTGACGTTTCAATGTAATAGGATCGGGCATTGTTTCGCATCTAACAGAACACGCCCGTCCGAATTCGCATTATTAGCTTGAGGACCAACCTCTACATCGTGTTCATATTATTCGCACGTTTGATATTTCCTTGTCCCCCGTAATACGCGTAGGTCCATTTCCGGGAAACGTAGTGCGCCAGTGATTGTTGTTAGTGAGGCAATTTCGCCACTCACATCCCGATGGCAGAGTGTAACGGGGACTGCTAACCGTGTGTTTACATTTTGAGTAGGGGTTATCTGAATTACCTCTATAACAAGAAGCACTGGCGCACGGTGCAACCACCTGCACGGAACACCTGAACTTCGTCCAGTCGTCATAGTTATTGCTTGATGCATTCTGTTTGTTGGGCTCTGGACATTTCAATCTTCACTTATGCATGAACATTTTGAACGGTACAAAGATTTTTCTCAATCATTTCTTTACTGGAAATAAAGGACGAAATGTAAAAATTTATTAAAAACTTGTGAGGTTCATTGTCGATACAAAGATCCAACGATTAAGAATATTAATAATGTTTAAAAATATTTGGGAATTATAAAACGCAACAGAGTTCAAGTTTTATGTACTCTACCACATATTTACTTTTGACTATACATATACAAAGACAGTCTATGTAAGAAAGAATCGTTTCATAGTTTCTCAGAAAGACTAACCGCGTTCTCCCCCAAGAATTGGTGGAACGGAGGGGTTGCTTGGAACAATTTAAATCGCGCGCCGCAATATAGCGAGTCCGAATTGAATCATCGGACCGTGGTATTCGACGCTCTAATTCACTTCCAATGTAATCTTAATAATTCGTCCCCCTAGCCCGAGAGAGGCAAGTTTCGCCGAAGTTTCGGATGGAAATAACGTTTTCGCGAAATTAAACAAATTCCGGGGAAACTAGTTGATTTAATAAAGCATCGCGGTGAAGTATGATGCGGAGGAATCTCTCTTTCTCCCCCGCGTTCCGTTTCGCAGAGTGCATCGGCTAGTTCACGTTTCGCGGAGAGTTCAAACTGGGGGATGCGGCGAGACGAGAAGGACAACAATGTCGCCCTTTCAAAAATTTCAAATTCAGTAAAATAAACAAAAAATGCAGATGTTTGCAGGTGTACAATAAAATAAAAAGTATAAAATATATTGAAAAAATCAGAGAATTTTATGACAACGTTAAAGCTGAAACGAGGAAATAGATATTATAGATTGATATGCACTCTATTGGATAACGTGGCTAGAAAAGTGCCTACAACAATTCCCCCGTGTGAGAGATTTAGCCACGGTGCGACGAGGGTTTTAAATGCGATATGACCCAGAATGGGCGCCATGAGAATGGGGACTCTAATAAATGAATATTAAGCTGTTGTACCACGTTGAAAAGTATTTCACGAGCCACTATCACGCCGGTTATAAGCGTCGAATAAAGAAATGGACGGGACAATCACGCGCGAATGCGAACGCATTAGAACGACGAATAGAGCGAGAGAGAAGCGAGAGGCGAGTTATCGATATCGATGTTCGTTGGGGAGGAGTCGGGCAGAGTTGAAATGATAATGAAGGAGGGAGTGAAAGGCGAGGGAAATTCCGGTCAGTTATTTCGTTCCATCGATTTCCTTGCGATTTCCTTAACGGTGGTCGCTGTATATAGTTTCGCAGTCTCGTAAACGATGAAATGAATTCCAGAACTTGATCGGACGTAAATTATCCGTCACGCGCCGGGCTCGATAATAAAAGAAAAAGAAGGAACGGCAGTCGCGTAATGAACCCCTCGTGAAGTTCGTCATAACCGAATCCCCGGCGGAACGAGATACGAGCGGTCGCTCTGGATTGCGTGTTGCTCAGAAGATCCATTTGGGGGGTCTCAAAATTTATCGTTTCGATGGGAGACGCTTGAACCAAATCCCCCACGGGAATCGTCTATTCCCAGACTAGAGCACGAACGCCGATGTGTGAACGGTCACGAGATTTCAGATTGAAAAATATGCTACTGATTCATCGAGCACGAATTAATATCCCTTAGGATATTCTGATTTTCAACTTTCGAAGATCTATTTCTCTGTTGCGTTTTTTTTTAAGTGTAACTGTTCTTGATCGTGTACATGTTAGAAATTGTACGTGAATTATAATATGAATTAATGCAAAAGAAGTGTTTTTATCAAATGAACAATTTGTTTTGTGCGTCCGTCGATTGGGGACCGTCGAAATACATTGAAAAACATTACGGAAAGATTCAAGAGAAGTAATCGAAACCAGATAAATGTCACGCGAAATTCGATGCCGCGCCGTAACAAAAGCAAACACAAAGGGAACGATTGATTTTCCGGGGAAAATAAAGCTTTCAACAAATTCATCCAATATTCTTTCTCGTTTCACGGTATTCCGATAGTGATTAAATTTTTTTCTTTGAAGTTTCAATAATTTATTCGCGTGTGTAAATATTTGTCATTTAACGTGGCCAGGGAACGTGCCGGTTCTCCATTTCCATGATAATTAAAACGGCCCCAAAAGTAGTTCGATAACAGAAGGACCAGAACGAGTTTAATAAAACGACAGGGCGCGATGGCGTCTAGAAAAATAGTAAAAGGAATCATTGATACCGAATTTTTACTTGGCCAAGGAATCTTGGTGCAGAAACGGTAACATGGCAATTATCTTTAATCACGTGGCAATTTCGCGGCGAAAAAGTGCAACGCAACTTTCGTGCCGGGCTATCGTTTAAGGTTGAACACTTTTAGGAGCAGCGGCGCGGCGTACCGGCGGCCAAGAAGAAAAGCAGCCGATTGCTCAAAAGACTCCGGGCTCGCCGAATTTCCAATAAAGCCAATAACTCGGCTTTATGTAATCCGCATAGCCCCCGGCGATTTAATTGCGCTTTGATGGGGAATTCTTTGGCGCCGTGGCGCGCGGCACGGCGAACCGGTCTTTCTCCCGGAATCTTCTTAAGCCAGTGGTTTTGTTGCGATTCGCTTTGCCTGCTTTTCGGCCAGGCTTCAAAGCTGCCACGGATTGTTACCTCCTTTCGCTATTAATCATATCTGTGGCCATAAGAATTTTTCTAATTGAAAGGTCACGGCAATTTCGGACCCCGCAAAGGGCCTCTTTCACATTTTTCAAACCTTTCGTATTTAAATTGGATTTGACAAAGAGACCTTTATACTAAGAAATACATATATTTAGTAACTAAGAACCAAAGAATCTAATAACTGGAATTAATTATTTGCCCAGGATATTTTTACGTAATATAGCAGGTGAAAAAGAGGAGACACTAATTGCGCTGACTTCTAAATTCTGTGTACGAGTTACTGCACATTTATCCACAGAAATTCGAGCTTCCCCAATATTTTCGTTTGGAAAATCGTCCGACATTTTTCAAGACAAGAAGACTGGTGGAATGAAACGTTCCTTTTCGAAGAGCTCACGAAGGGAATTTAGGTTACACCGGGTTTCCCGAGCCGGAGCGTTGTTAATAGTGGTTACAGAGGAAAGCACCAGTTGGTTTCCGATGGTTGAACCACGGTAGGTGGATTCGAGCTCGTATAATCTCGGAGGCAGCCGCCCTTCCGATTCTTGACGTTCCGCTGCAGCCCGTGCTTCCTCCTTTCATTACGATCCTCGGCAGTTTTGGGTCCTAATCGAACCCTCTTTCTTCGCTCGGTCATGATTCCTTTGAATGGCCGGGTCCGGATCAAAACGTTCCGCCGAGATTCGCCGGCCCCGCAATTCCGTCCGAACCTCGGAGCCGGAGCCGGATCGAGAAAGGTGCGCGCCGCAGGACAGTGAATTAGTGCGCACCGAAATTCTCGTGATTTAATCAAACGCTTGATTAAAACCGGAATTTGTTCAGCGTTTAACGGTGAAACTCGAATCGACCAATTGTATGTAAATCCCGGGTGCAGCCGCCTACCGCCGCCTGCCGCCGTCAATGCACCGGGGATGCGCTTCGGCCGATGCTCCGATTGGCGTTGCACTCGTATCCGGCGTAACTCTTGAATATTTTATTCGCCGTTCGAATTTCGCATAAAAACATCATCGATTATTAGCAACGATAGCGCCACGCGACGACGCGGCGGTACGGCCGCTCCCGTTGGAAATTACGCGCGGAATTTTATTGCGTTCCACCTTCGACCCCTCGAGCTCCGTGTGTAACGTGATTATAGCTTTAAACAACGATCAAAGATAACCCTCCGCGCGATAGATGGAAACTCATACATAAAACGCAGCTTTTTTTCCAGCGGGCCGGAATAAACCGGCGCGGCGACGAGAAAAAGAGGGGAAAGTAATCCCATCGGCCGATCCTCTTCGCTTTATTAAAATAGGGGCTACATATTGCCGGGCCGAAAAGCCCGAAAATGAAAACTCGATATGTACCAGGAAGGGGGAATATCGAAAACCAGGCTGGTTACCTCCGTCGTCGATCCTGTTTTCCCAATTTACTGAGCAAATGGACCACGTTAATCAACCATCGAACCGTACGCAACAGCATCCACCGGCGCTCTTCGTTTCTCAACAGAACGGCGCACGATCTCCCGATTTAAGCTCAAACGATTTTAAGGTTAATCATTGTTCCGATGGCCCTGTGTAACCCCGTCGCCGACCCTTCCACAAACCCGTGGGCTCTGCTTTTCCCTTCCGATGCTGAATCCGTCGAACCCCTTGCTCTGCTGCGGAGACAAAACCGTCGAGGCTCGCGATTCCGTCGCGTTTACCCCAATTTATATGCTGACCGTAAGCCGACTTGAATACCACACGTAAAAACAGCCCCCTCGTCTGTCGCTTGTTAGGAAAGTCCCTTTCTTTGTCTGTCGGTTCGACATGTCCACGCCCATTCGATTAGAGGTGTACACGATCGATCGGGATAATTAAAAGCCCCTATCAATCCGCTCCCCTATTTTTTTTTTTTAGTCGGAAGAACCTTATCGCGATTTTAACCGCCCTTAAATAGCATGAAGCGAAATTTTTTCGCCTGCCTTTTGTCACCCGTCTTCCCGAATGTCTGCACGTGTAATATTAATAGCGGCTGAAATTAGAGGACGTTTATCCATTTACGTGTCCCCGTTTGCAAACATAACACGATAAATATCTCAGTCTGTTTGTTAGTTCAGGTTGGGTTACACAATTTCAAGGTGACCTTCACACGTGAAGAAGCGTTATTTGAATATTATTCTTGGCTGTTTTTAGACCCGATCAATCTAACTTTATAGTGTTGAATAAAATACTGAAGATTTGTCTGGCCACGTGGACATATCGTTGGATATCCACCGTTATTGGCTTCGTCAATAGATTACGCGAAAGATGCAGCGAGGACAACGATGATGCGGCGGTTGATGGAATCGGACGCGGCCGGGATTCCCCGCAATTGGTGCAGAAATTGTTAGACGTCAATCTCGGGAGAAGGATTTCCTTAGCGCGACTCGGTAATTTCCCTAAGGCACCGTTCGATCAAATACACGGTCCGATATTTCCGGGAGCGCTGGCGCCGATGTTGCATTCACGGCGAACAGAAAATGATCTTTTACGTCTAGAGCAGATCCAGACCGGATTCCGTTTTGTACGATTGTGCTCTAGGATAGATCAGATTTGAATATCTCGATCCGATCCTCTTTATGTTCCCGATCCTGTTTATGAACCACTGTGAATGATCCTGTGAAAAATTCCTATAGCGTTGTTGATTTTGTTTCGGAGAGTAGTTTTAGCGGTGTGAGTTTTTCTAAATTGTAAATGAAGTCTACTCTGGATCAAAGTCTTCTCTCGCCTCTACTTTTGCGATCCACTGTAGAATATCGCAAGAGAATGAAGAATCAGATCTCGTCAGCGATCGACAAAGCTCTCTCTCTCTCTCTCTTTCGGAGATCCGTCTCGCATTACACCGTGGAAAATCGGCGAAAATCCCGCACGTTCGATCGTCGGGAGAGATAGAGGAAAACGCTGCGATTCGTATTCCATGGCGGGTAACGCGTTCGGCAGCGACGGCACAATGAATTTCGAGCACCGAATCTCGTACGCCTTCGCTCCAAACGAAGAGGACTCCGGGGCCGGGGCACTAAATCTCTTTGGCAATCGCCGAGAGTGGAGGGGAGAAAAATTGCCGGCCGCTTGGATTTCTGAGGTTAAGATGGCGCGGATGGCCGTGGTAATTGATTCCCGTTCTTTTACGTTTCGAATCCCCCCACTGTCGTTTATTAACTCCGTGAGGCTCGCGTCGCCATTGGCGCAGGATAACTCGTCGGGCGCACGCGATTTTCATTCCTGGACTCTGATTGGTCTCGTTCCCGTTCCCGCAAAGTGGATAATTTCCCGGGGAAAATCAGCCGGGAACACGAATTTTCACCCCGGTAGAAAAATCCGCTCGATTCCGGCGCGATGTCGGGCATTTAAATGAAATTCCGAGCGCATTGCAAAAACCGTTTGAATAATATGTATGATAATAATACGCGCGAATGAATTTTCCATAGATTTCGCCCGGTAATCGATGTTCCCATTTACACAGGCCACTCTATCATGACCTGGCACCGAATCAGACGGCTTTAACTAGATCTCCATCCACCGCTGGGACTAGATATAGGTGATTACATCAACCTCTGCAGCTTCTCTCTGCTTAGTATTTGCACAACGGTTCGACGTGAGCCGATACCCGGACAGAGAGAGAGAGAGAGAGAGAGAGAGAGAGAGAGAGAGAGGGGGGGAGAGAGAGACGGGCACCTCTCCGAAATTCAGTGAGTGATAATAGACGCTCACCTAGCGCATAAATAAATCGTTATGCGATCGTCTTCGCCCGTTGCCGATACAATTTATCGAATGTTTAATGCACGCCGAAGCATTGAAAAATTTGCCGGGTATCCTGATCGATCGGGAAACCGTGTCTTGAATGTACAATGGACAAGAGGGTCTCGCCCGTTTAATTTTTCATCCGCATAGACTTCATGACGCCCCATTACTCCCCTTACCGTGTGTTTATACTCGTCGAGGCGGTAGCTTGATCAGAAACGACGTGTGGGCGGAAGACATCGATCAAAATTATCTATTCGGATCTTTTTCGGTATTGTCGTCTTCAAGGTTGTTCCCTTCAGTACCTAAAGACACACCTAATTCAGTGTCATTTTCATTGTATAACTGCAGTTCCTCACAAATGCGAATTGATTTCCATAATGTGTTAACATTATAACGCACATGTCAGAATCAAAATGAAGAATTTGCTCAGAGTATGTTGGCAATTGAACGCCGAGAAAAATCAGTTACGTATCTTCGGGTTCAACGGATTCGCGGACGTTTCAATCTCGGTCGAGCTTCGCGGAGCATTTACCCGGGAACCGATTGAAAAAAAGCCCCGGCTCCATTTTCCGGACGGGAACATCCGCACAGGAAATTTCGCGCGATCAAATTGTTGGTTGTAAGTGGGCCGGGTACACGCGAAAGAGTTGATAAGCCGTGGTAGCGCATCGCGCAGTAGCGAACGCGACCGAACGGGGTCCGGGTGGAAACCGACTCGCGTCGATCATTAATTTTTCATTCCCCGCATCGCTACGGTTTCACTCGGAACGCGGCGCTCTTCTTGTCATCCGTTTGATTAAAGTCTTCATATTTCACGAACCTGTTTCGGCGCCGAGCGTGTATACGACACTGAAGCATACAGGCAAAGGGAGGGGCTCTCGCGCCCATTGCGTTCCACGGGTATCGTTCAGCGGAACCGTAGGCTCTGCCCTGGAACGAAACAAATGGAAGCGAAAGGGGACCGAGCCGAGAGAGGCCAGAGAGAAGCGCGCCCGGTATCAATGGTAATGGCTGTCCGAGCGGACTTATTTAGGAGTGCATACGAAATTATGCACGAGCCGAGCGAGACAGCTCGGTGTAGGGGCCAGGAACCGAGAGAGACAGAGGGAAAGAGAGACAGAGAGATAGCGGGACGGGTCGGGCCTGGAGAAAAAGGAACAATAGCTGCTGCCTGGGTTGCTGCGGCGGGCCACGATTTGACAGATGTCAAGACAAAGTGAGCCGAGTGCTCGGTTAGCCTCCAGCCAGGAAAGGGGTGCTCGATATCAGACCGTGTGTTACATTTAAATGATTGATGAACGCGCTCAATGAGAATCGCAGCTGGGTCACACACATATCTTCCCGTGGTCGAGACCCGGGACCACCGAGTCTAATCCATGGCCAGCCTGGAAACGCGACATGATGTAGATGTCTCGCTATATGCGCCTTACTGATTATGCGGCCAGGACCGATGGAATCCAGGCAATCGAGTCCACCAAAACGGCCCGATATTCGGCCGGAGCTATTGTTCCTAGACCTGGGACGTTTCCAGGAACCGGACTCGTTGACTTTTTCTTGCGACTCCATAAATCCGCCGAAGATTCAGTATTATCATAACGGGTTGGCCCGCGTCCTGTCTCGGCTTAGTTTTTCTATTACGGAGATTCTTCTTGCATAATGCCGTCGAAACTTTCGCTACCGCGAGGGCGCGGCTAAAACATATATCACGGGGTTCTCTAGCTCTCTTGTTCCCTACAAATCATTTATTTTCCTGACTGCTTCGGGATGACGTAAACCCAAATTTGGGCTTCGGCTGGGATTTGTTCGACTGGATCCGCTGCTTCAATATCAATACCACGAGAACGTTCCTCATTACTGAAATTAGATAAACTGATGAACAGAAATGAATTTACAGATTTATTAAAGAAAGATTATACATTTTTCAAGTTTTGAAGTACTTGGTGTTGATTCCAGAAAGAAATTTGTTTTGATGAAGAAAATCATTTTAATTGTTTGAAAGTCTTGCAAAGCCAACTTTGGACCAGGCAATCCGGTTCTCTTCCCACCGATCGGTATCGTCGGTCGGTGGTATAAGAAAAACAAGTGTAGGCCGGCGTGAAATTGATTCGCTCGGCGGCAAACGGCTGAAGAATATGAAAAATAAATAGCATTTCCATTGCATAATATTCCGTGGGGCAATCGGGTGGTTCGAGATAAATTGATTCTGGCGTTAAACGAGAAATTCGGGTCAGAGTTAATTAATCAGGTTATCGACCAGAATTCCGGCTCGGAACGATTGACCGGTACCGGGGAACGCGTCCAGGAGAACTCAATCGCAATGGTCGTGTCTGCCTTTCAAGTTCGACCGTAGACGCGCACCACTGACGGGAGAAAGAGGTGTCGGGCCAGAATGCAAAAAGATGTCGCAGTATGCGGGGAACGCGTTCCCTACCTGGGTGCATCGTCCTACGCGGTATCCCCGGATAGGCACGCACGCACGCACGCGTTTTACCAAGAGATTGATTAGAACCGTTGTCTCTATTTGAATCGTGAATCCATCCTCAAAGACAAATGAGCGTCGCGTCATTTATGTGAACGAACCACCCGTGGTTGCACAGCTGGCCGCCTTCCTCCATCACGGATATTAATACGCGGGTATACGTCATTTTGCTGCGTGGTTGAGCAATGTTTATCGTCCTTGCAGATCAATCACGCGTCACGGCAGTACACCAAATTGCTGTCTGATCCCGCAGCTATCCTCGTTCGGGACCACCGCGCTCGAGAAAATCATTTCACGCGGATCATCGTTAACTTTTATCCGGTCCGACGCTGCTTTTCCGCGATTACCGGCTACCCGCTGCTCGACGAATAGCCACTGTCCCAAGAGACCCGAGAATAATGAAAGCTATTAAGGATTCAAGTTCATTCCGTGCCTCTCCGTTCAGTCAATCATGGATCATTCGAAATTTACATGCTTCCCCCGCCATTCTGGCTTTCCGAGTACTCTTGTGCACAACATAAGCGTTTGCTGCTATCCCCTCAATTTCAAGAGAAGTTCCCTCCGAGGATGTCCATGACGTCATGTTCCGAGAACTGTCCCATCAACGTACCAATAGTTGAGTGTATCAAGAACATAAAAATTTACAATAATAAAGGAGTTACAGGTTTTTGATCGCTGGTATGGCGATTATTCCGAGTGTACGAGAGGTGTTAGGCGTTATTTCTTCGGAGCGCGTTGCGTTTTCGCTCCGAACCAACCGACGTGATGATGGGACGGCGAAATCGTTCGACGATCGGACAGCTGAGCGGCGGTTGTCGGTGTGCGATATAATTTGCATGCTTACGGGGCAAGAACCCACATTATTAGACGGGCTAGGGTTGGAATTGGCATCGAATTCGGGGGAATAACCTGGGACTCGGACTCCGATCGTCTCAACCGGTGGAGAGGAGAGAAGGAGCGAGGCCGAGTAAAGAGAAGAATGAAGTATAAGAAGAGGGAGCCGTGCGGTTTCTTTGCTCAGGATGATTCCGTAATTAACTTTTTGTTGGCCGAGGCCTTTTCTGTGTTCTTTTCTGTTCATCTCGATAGAAGGTGGTCCGATGATCCGGCCGATGGTGAAGCGAAGGGGTGACGAAGGGAGAACCGGTGCACGTATGTGTCCACTGCAGAAAGGTATTACGAGGGAAGTCCCCTGTCGAAGAGAATAGAGATTTTCAGAGCTCGTCCCCTCTCCACCAGTCGGCCCGTCGCTGTCGTTGTCCCTTGATTCTGATCCTTCTTTCGGTTCGAATCCTCCCACCTTTCGGAATTAAACTCCTGGCAACTCGAGTGAAAAGTCTCATCGGCGTGTTCATTGAAGAACGGCTCAGGATTCTACGGAGGTACGGAGCCGGGGGCCGAGCAATATCTTTGATAGAGTTCGAACGCGTCTGTGCGGGGGCGGCTCTACCCTGGCCGGGAAGATGGCGTCCACGGGCCGCCGAGCTTAATATAGATGTTCATTTGGATAATTGAAATCATTCCGTCTGCATTTCATGCGCCGGTGCCCGCCTCGTTCCGGCTTGATCATAGTAATCGGTATCGCGTTCTGCAGCAAGATTGCGCCTGTTCGGGGAACAATTGACTACCGCGGCGCGCTCGTACCCGGCCGAATGCGCATCACCGTCACGAACGTCGTTATCGTTATCGATAACGATAACGACTGATTTGCGGCGGCGGTCCACCGGCTACAGTTATGCGGCTCGGCCCGGCCCAGCCCGACTACGGGTGCGGGCCTCTTTCGAATCGTCAAGGCGTGACAAGCCGATTGTGTGCGAAACGCGGAAAGAGCTTTGACCACTGCCGATTCTAATTGAGCTTTGTGCCGACTTAACGAGCTTACCAGCTCGCCGATCGACCCCGGCCATGGAAAGAATCGAATTTCTGCCGTTTTCTTTGATCGATTTCGGTTATCGGTTTGTTGTCCCAGAAATTGTTTGCCCTCCGCGGGAGCAGAATAGCCCGCGGCTACGAATGCTGTCAGGTGTTGCCGACCCGGCGTGTCCCACAGGCGGGTCGAACTTTGGACTAATATTGCATAACAGATTTTCCTGCAAGTCAGATACATACACTGGCGAAAGAATGCGTGGTTTAGAAATGCATGGAATCTTTGAATTGTTTTAGAATGTGGTCGACGGCGACACGACTTTGCCATAAATCTGATATGTCGGAGGAGTATTCTGGGAGATGTTTGACGAGGCTTTCGACAATCTAATGGCAGCTATTCAAATCTTTAAGTATCAATTTTTTTACGTATTTTTCAACCTGTTCCTATGAAATCAATGCTGGTTTTCTTATTGTACTTAATACAAGAAGCTTATGAATTCAACTGGCCACTAAAGAATTTCTTCGATTTAGTTTGCGGTCCTTTTTCTGTTAAGGATATCGGACACATGTGCGCGAATGAACGGGCACCGGAATCCGAAAAAGAAGGGCACGCCAACGATGACCACGACGATACGAAACCGTGCACGGTATTACTCGAAGGAGAACTGGTTGATCAGCCGTGCTCCATCATCGAAAATGTCATTATCGTTATCAGATTGATATGCTGCTGTGGCAGTTATGTCGCGTCACGTGGCTCTCTACTGACGGAGGTAGGAAAATGAGGTTATATTCTCGTTTGGGAGTGACATATTGACAAAAGGATATATTCATCGATCGCCACCTGGCCAATAGAGTGGAGTTCTCAACGACTCAGCAACTATGGTTCGATCATAGAGGTTCGGATTAATCAACCTCATTTTCACCGGAAGGAAATTGTACTTTAAATCCTGGAATTTTGCAGCCACGATAAAGCAATTCCACTAACAAAGAAATATCGTCGTGATTCCTACGAAATAAAGTACATTCTGTTAATTAAATTTTAAACCACGAGAAGCAACAAGGAGAAGTTAAATTCCCCAGTCCCGGTCACGGCGATTACGGATATTAGTTCCGTGGTACATTGTTTGTGAAAATTTTGTTTATTTCGAGTACACCGAACCGATGCACCGATGCACCAATGAATAAGGTGAGTTTAGTTGCACAGCGTGTGCACACCGAGCCCAAGCGGAAGCGGCAGTCCACCGGGATCAGTTTCTAGGACAAGATTACATCACGGTGTTTGTAAAACGATTGGTCGCTACTACACTGGTCCACTTCATCATCGGTAACGTCGTTATCGTTATCGGATTAATTACTTCGGCGAAGTTCCATCGTTCCGCGGTTAACCGTCTGAATGGTAAATTACAAGAAGACCAACTCGCCGCTTGTGCAGCAAGCGCCATTTTCATTTATTTGCGACAATGCGCGAACTTGCCGATTCAAATTTACTGACCTCGACCAAATTAGACTGTCTAGGAATTACTCATGGGAAAACCGAAATTGTACGTCTAAGGAAAAGGAAGATCATATTTACCATTGTCTGATTTAAATTGATTATCCGTCGATCGTTTCTTAAAAATTTGAAGAAGGGAACAATGTGTCGCATCGTGTTGAGTATTTATGCACGTTTGCATCTTTCGAACTTCCATATGGCACCACCGGATGGAGATCCGCAGTCTGCTTCGAACATGATGAACCACCATGCTCCAAAGTTGTGATAATCTTGGTGAGAATCTAGGACGTGAGTGATCAATGGATCTTGACCAGGTCGATGTTCCCTTTAACGAGTGTCAAGTTCTACAAGTTTGTAGTCGACTGCAATATGAGCCACGGTCTAGAGTCATTAGGAGTCCGAACTTTTCCCACATTTGAGGTCACAGCTTTTTGTGTTTCATGGGTCAACGATGGTTTTACGTCTGACGGGTCTAAAGTTTTGAATATCAACGACGTGGGGTCGTGAGCAGCAGATCTCCGCGAGTACGAGCCTACAAATGCATCAATTTTGTTGTTGTGCTTGGCAAAGACCAATGGCCACCGTTAGAACGAAAAGCAATTACGTCGGTAATCAACATTCATTTATAGAACGGGCGGAGTTCATTTCCGTCTTTGCGCCGGGGAAGGTTTCCGAGCAGTATAATAACTTTTCCACGGCAAACAGAACGTTATTTCCGTCTTCGGTGAAACTTTGAATTGTACATAATCCCGCGCCGCGACTGTGTGTAATCGCGAATTAATTGAACCCCTCCTCCTCCGCTCGTACGAAGGAAGCGTAGAGGCTACTAAATTTGACTGCCGTATTATGTATTACGAGATTCTCTTTTAGGTGCCTTCCGGTGCAGTTCCTATAATGAAGCTGATTTATCTCGCGTATTCACCAGAATAGTCGGACGAATCCCGCTTAAACTTCAGGCTTTGTCTGACGCTTAAAGGGGATGGTGGGAAGCTTTAATTCATCGTTCCCCCCGTTGCGGCACTCGAGACCCGTAGCGCGATACGATAATTCAAGAACAGGCCGTCGCTATTAATTCCATCGAATTTTCGCGACACTTTTAATGAGTGGTCCGTGCCCCCTTTTTCAATCGATCATTCAAACCGGCTCGAACAATCGACTCCGTTTTCGCCGTCCGTCGCGTCGGGAACGCCGACGGAAACCGTCGCGTCGCTCGCAACTTTATCTGAGATAATATGTACATTTTCGAGGAACCCCGGCGACAACACGCTCGGTTTCACGATGGAAAAGCGAGCGGGACAACGAACGTTGTACCTTGGGCACATCGTATTAATAGTAACGTCGCACGAACGTCACGGGGATAGTGTTGCAGTTTACATTCACTCGCGCAACCCCCCTAACCATTACGCGTGACGTAACCTAACATCCTATTATTGTTATATGTATAGATGCACAGAGTGGTATACGAATATGCATATAACCGTGCAGAGTTGGACGCCATTGACGGACGATTACTGTTTACCGTTACCGGCCCCTAGACGTTAATCAGTTTAGTCGTTCGCCGGATAACGACGCGACTGTAAACTTCTATCGCGGCGTGCAGGAGCAAAGAAAATTTCCTTTAACGCCCGCGTGAAACGAATAACTTTAACAGTGCTTTTTACCGACTGCCTTTAGGATCTTGATACCGTCTAATTAAGGGCACACTTCGCTTTAAACGATCGAAACCCAAGTGATTTTTGTGAATTCATTACATATTACATTATTTCCGATTTGTCGAAATTATTACAGAAAAAAATTCGTTTTTATTTCAACTCAGATTTTTTACACTCGAACAATTTTTAATTTTACGCTGAAAAGAAATGCTCAAAAGATAAATGATTTTTTCAATTTTTTCGGTTGAAATTTTCTACGTGTAGAAATACATGAACAAGAAGTTAAGCTTTTATTAATGGTTTGAATTTTATTCTCGACAACGGACTACTTCACCCAAAAATAATGGACAGAACGTTTCGAGAACCGTGTAAAAATCAACCGAAACAAATCCGAAAGTCGATTGAATAATTTTGTAGCTTTCCGGTTGCCTCTTAATAAAAGAATTTCAAAGCCCGTTGCGAACGGATTAAAACGAAAATGTAAAATAAAAATATCTAGCAATTCGATGGATCGATCCGCATCGGACCACGAATTACGCCCGAAAACATCGGCGAATTGTAAAAACAAATCTTCCGAACTCCTGCAATCTGTTTATGCAGATCTCAAATTAAAGGAGTCCGATGTACTATAATACATGTACAAAGGTTTATCGAAATCAGGGCATCAAAAAGTCATAGGTATTTTTTGGTAACTTATACCGTAGTGAAACCACACAGACATGTACCGACACTTGCATTCAAATGCATTGAAGAATATTTCTGTGATTGCAAGGAAAAACGCCGCATGTCACAATTTCAAAAAAATTTGAGTTTATACATTAATTGAGCTCTATAGTATAGGATTTATATATTTACAGAAAAAAAGTCATGAAAATCAATTCGAAAGGTTCAAGAAAATAATGCAATTTAACCGATGTCCTATGTCAAAGCATTAGTAATCAAAACCTTAAACGGCAATACAGTATGTCCAACAGCCGTGTTTTGCACGGACAGTGATCGTATCCTGACACTATTTTTGATTTATGGCTGCGCCGACCGCGCCGAGCGAGACTTCAATAGAGAGCCGAACATAGAGAAGGACAGAAGTGCAGTAGAGTGGGTAGGCACCGAACAGTGATCGTGTCCACGAACCCGGACAGTAAATGCTGTATCTCGAAAATGAAATTATGTGACATGCGACGTTCTTCCTGACAATCACAGATATGTCTGGTCGGATACATTCCGTGTTTGTGCGTATAATATAAATCGTCCTTAAGGTTCTTCATTTTTGTCGTGGAGTCGGCGCGCTGCGGTCGGATTTGGTGGAGACCGGCCATTATTATCCCGTCGTTGATGGTTCGGCGACGGTTCCGCATTGAGAAGGCGAGACGAAACAGAAGTGCTTGTAGATAGGGCGGTTCGTATCAATAGTAACGTCGAGTGGTCGCCGCGGGGCGGCATTGCGGTTTACATTCACTCGCGTAACCCCTTTCCACCGCGTGTAACGTAACGTAACGTTCTGTTCTGTATGTTCAACGAGCTGGAAGATCCATATCTCACTTGAGGGGTAGCTCTTAGAGAGACACATAGGTATATAGGTACGTGCAGGCGCGAGTGCATGCTCGCGGGTAACGCTTAATGCCCGGTGTGTGTTCGTGTGCACGGGCACGCGCTGCTACCCTTGCCAGCCCGCCCTGTGTAGCTTCGTCGTGCATATGCATGTGCATGTGCATGTGCACGCAGATGCACGAGCAGCCACGCATGTTACTGCTCGTGTAACCCGAATGTCGCATAACCTCGTCCCGTTCTTTTCGACTTCATCCTCCTCTTCCTCCTCTTCTCGCTGTCCTCGCTCGCTTTCCCTCCCTTTGTCCCCCTCGATGCTTCCTCTTTCTCCATCGTTCCACCCTTATTTCTCTCCTCGCGGCCCTCCCTTTCCTTATGCATTTCTTCCTTTCTCTCTTTCTCTTTCGCTCCCCCTCTCTCTCTCTGTCACTCTTCCTCCTCCTCTTTTCCTCTCGAAGCCGGCAGGCTTGTTTTCGAGGCGAAGATTGCGCTATTTCTTTATAATGCACACATTCGCCGAAGCTATTGCAATCTCGTTCGGTCTCGTTTCCGTGTTATCGGCGAGAAAAAGTATTTTCACGGTTGCGGAACACCGGGGGAGAGCCCGCGGGCCGGGGGAAACGTCTCGCGGAAATCTTCTCGGGCGAAAATCACGCGCCGCCATAAATTCACCGTTAAAACGGAATCGTTCCGGCACGTTTTAGTTTCTCCTTTGTCTCTGTCGGATGTTTACAGGTGCGGCTCTCGACCGAGATAGGACCGGCAGGCTGAGTGAAATAAGATTGGGCTTATGGGGTGACACGTTTTCCCGATTCCCCGTCCGAGCCACCCCCTTTCTACGCCTAGTGGATTTTCTTGTCGACGGTGCCGAACTTCCCGCGACACCCTCGCTCCCACTGTAAAATTTCCCATTACGGTGGTCACAATTAACCCTCGTACTCTCCGTAGAAGTAGTTGCTTGAAAGAGTGAAATCATGAAATATGAAAACGGTTCCGAAGAATCTTTTCCGAAAGGGAACAGATGCACGTTTCCCATTAATTGCGTCACAACTCATATTTCAATTAACAATCACCAGATTTAATGAAAATATAATAACTAAAAACATCATTTCAAATTCAGATATATCTCAATTTTGGAGAGCATCATAACTTCAAAACGGAGAGCAAATGTTCCAATGTTAATAATTAATGTTGAATTTTGGTAATGGAACGACGCGCGATTCTAATTTCAAGTTATAATTACGAGGTATTTATTTTCTTGAAAAATAGCACGATACCGGCTCGAACTTCCTTACGCACATTTTTCTTACGTTTTTTTACCGGTAGAGAAATTATGTGTACGAGCGCATTATTCTTCCGTGTTATCTGCAACACAGGCTTTTTATATTACCAACTTTGATGGAGTGCCTGGACACCGGAGTACAAAGCACAATAATTCAAAAACTCTTGCCTATGAATTAGGCGCACGCGATTCCGTTACTATCTTCGCCAGACAGGAATTATTAATCATACATGCGGTAGAGCAACTCCAGGTGGTTGACTCTAGGTCCGCAGGTGCTATTACGATCTGATCGGACGGAGTCGAAAAAATGCCGAGAAAGGGTTATCTAAACCGTTTAGAAATCGCCCGGAGGCTTCGTCGAATTCAATTCGACTGACGAAGAATACTTGAAGTGCTGTTTGAGCGCGTAATTTAAAGTTTTTGACTTTAGAGGTTCGCAGCTCTACGTAGAATACATAAACTACTTCGGGATAAGCACTGAACGAGGAAAACACATAGCTAAAGAAATTAATTTCGCCGGAGAGTCAATAGTTTCTTAGTTCTATTGAACATATCCGCAAATACGGAGAACGTCATAACAGGAAGGACATTCGAAAGAGAGGGAAAGAAAGGAGATGAGGCAGAGAGAGATCCTTTCTTCTCCGATGCGAAACCGTGCTAGTCCAGTATACTAGCAAGCACCCGCAAATCGTGGCGGCACAATAGACCTGTATTTCAATGGCAGTCTTTCAAGTTCCGTTAAAAACGAGTCAGCATACTTCTTTTCTTTTGCAAAAGTAAATGGACGTTTATTTCCAGCGGGAGAGACTAATTCTTCTCTGCTGGCCTCGTCGTCGTCTGTCGATGCGGACAACTTACTTGGAGCGGGTAACGAAGCCGCGGCGATTGTTCCTCGGGAAACACCTTTAACACTGAATCAACTATCGCTTATATAAAACTGTTATCAGGAAGAGTGGAATGGTAACATCGAAAACGCGGGTACGTACCTCTGCTGTCGGTGCATTCGCTATCTCGGCGAGCATTGTACCGGACCGTAATACAAACTGCATAGTTTCCTTATATTAAGAAGCTGATTAACTCCCTCATTGTACAGTTACATTCAGCAATTTAACATTGTTCTTCGTTCGCCCCGCGGTAAGATAATTCCATTTCTATTAAACGCGCAACGTCTCGCCGCGTTTTCATCGGCAGATTCTTCCGCCAACATTTTTAATCCGACTTCCCCGAGACTAATTACCGAGACAAAAACCCCGTCATTGAGGAAGCAAACTTCCCGCCGATTCTTATATTTGTGAAAGGGTTCGGGCGAATTCGGGCTAACATCCCCAATCTGCTAACAATACAATAATACAAAAATGTAGAGGAATTAAATAATAAACAAGCTAATAAAATACTAATGATTCATTGTAAAAAATTAGGCATATTGATGGCTTCATTACCGTCTTCCAGTTTGATGACGACGAGAAGGGTGCTGTTAGGTCGCGTTCCAGGTTCATTTGAAGAGACGAGAGCAAAAGGACTCGTACAAAGTGTCGAAAGTGTTCGTCTCGTATTCCGAAAGGTTCTACACGGTAATTAAAATGATATACAGAGATCTCTACGGACGAACATCTTGAAGACACGTGCACGCTGTTCCCTAACGATCGCGATGTACCCCTGAGGCGCCAGAGGGGTGCGCACGCCCTCTCATCGGCGAATTTTTCGACGTCATCAAAACCGGCCCGCAGTCCCCGGTTTAATTGATGCTCTCCATTTTTTCCTGCTTTTGTCTAGCCCCGGAGATTTATGGTCAGCTGGCCAGCGAGCGAAAGGGGGGCAACCAGCAAGGCCGACGTCGGTTTCTTTGAGCGCTATTCTCAGCGGGGGATCTTCTTTCTGGCACCAACAAAACCGCCGACGCCCAACATCACCTTTTTCATCCTTCTGTGTCCCGATCTCTGTCGGTCTTGTCCCGACTTCTATCTCTCATAATGCGTGGCCTTAACTGCCATATGCGTTCGTGACGTGGCCGAGATGGGAACAGACTCTCGGAGCCGTGGAAGGTCCGTCCAGAAGGGTTTCTGGCCACGCTGAATGGATTTGTGGTCAGGTTTTCGTGAAGCTGGCGGAGCATCGCGGATGAACGGATTCATTACTCATTTTTTACATCATTTCAAACTCATTTTTTATTACCCTCCGGAAAGGTCGTTGAGACTAGGCTATTGAAATGTCCGGGGCTACTTTGGGTTTGATAAAGGGATCAAAGGAGGGTAATATATCAATATTATAGCGACGATGGACAATTGGTAACTTTCAGCTCTCGGTCTTATCTGTCATTAGTCTTTCCTCCAAACAATCCAATTCACTTTTCTATTTGTTCTCGAATTATGCAAACTGTCTACGTTGAAGTAAACCAATTTATCTCGCCGGGTATCCATCGTGTAGATTTAACAGCGTGCGCAAATGAGACGCAATTACAGGTGACACCATTCGTGTCCGAGAAAATACGTAAAGAAACACGTGTCGAGGATCATTTCGGTAGGTGCGCGGGGGATTTGAGATGAGGGCGCTGAGAATACGCTGCCGAATTTATGCGAGCGACGTAAAAGCTCTTTGCAGAATCCAGTCGCCGGATAGAGAGAGAGGGAGAAAGAGAGAGAGAGACCGGCGTGACGGGTTCTCGGTGCCACGATAAAATGCATTAGCACACTTGATTATTTACAAGCGCAGCCGCTCGTTTCTGGCCGATTCTCGATGCTGCCCGTAAAACTGGAACCGACTGCGTATTGAGACTGATCTCCGCGGACTCTTAACGCGCTAGTCGTTAAAACCAGCCCCGACAGTTTATGACACCATCTCGGACGGCGCCCACCCTTCTTTGCGTGCCCATTGACAGTGAGTGAATTTCAGTCACTTAACGATCCCGCGAGATTAATGATAAGTTTCGGACTCGTTTGCCAGGCATCTGATCCCCCGGTCATTTAATGTAATTTAACACAGCGCCGATGGAACGAATCTTCTAACAAGACGATTTCGGAAAGTGTTTGTTCTTCGTTACCTGTCAACGCCCCAGAAATTGACAACTGAAAAAGTTGCATCAAGACAGTTTTTATTTTGAATTTTATTTTCTTAACAGGTTCATCATGACACTGAAAATCATACCAATTTTACAAAATTAAGATTGCTTTATTCGGTGGAACAGAAATTGAAAAGTTAAAATTGGTCGCCTCAATATGCCCTTCTGAGCGTAAATTGTGTCTATTAGTAGAAATATTCATTTTATGTGTACAAATTTCACAGAATTAGTACATGTAATTCAATAAAGCAATATTGAAATGTTAAAATTGGATGGGCTGTCGAAGGCGGGAAATAATAATCGTGTCACCCAATTACAGAATTTGTTATTATCGTGAGTATGTCGCATAATTATAGATTAAATGGTAATATCCTCGCCGATGCATACGACCAAGTGCGCGTCGACAAATAATGTAAAGGTGACGCTATTTCGGAGACGTTATTCAGGACAGCGTTCCGATATGAACTCCGGAATATCAACTCCGGAATGTATTGCATTTTCCATCGGTTGTTTTATTATACATTTAGTCAATGTCAACGGTACATCAAAACCTGACACTGAACAGTTTCTAGTTCGTAAAAATAAAACTTCTCCGGTTTCCTATTTTCCCCTTTTTCGGCGCGCGGCCGCGTTATCTCCGTTACCGTACCGAAGCCTTTCAGTTTTTCAATCGGGAGCGGTTTCGGGATCGTGTTTCGTGGAAACACATCAGTTTTCATATTCCATCGTTTTCGGGATTTGCTTGGCCGTTGCTCGGACAACGAACAAAAAAATCCTGTTTGAAAGAGAACTCGTCGATGGGCGAGAATGTCGGCACCAGTAAGACGATCGAAATTAGCCTGTCCTCTTCTATACGAATTACTGATCTCATCGAGAAATCCGGCGCTCGACGATCTCGAACAGTGTACGAAATTAGAGGCTTAAAAGGAATTCCCGGGGACCCATTAGAAATTTACAGCTTTCGACGTGGAAAGTGTTCGAGCCTGATAGTGTCCGTTCTCCATTAATTTGTTGAGAGGAGGCCAAGTGATCGGGCGCTTAGTTTGACACTTAAACACACGCGCGGTTATTTCCGCGATAATCGCAAACGATCCCGACGACTTGTCGCATTAAGGAACTGGTCGGCATACATATATCTGCTCTCAAATCCGTGTGAAACCGATCCGAGAGTACTTTTTCGGTAAAATATAGAAGAATTGGAAAATAACGAGTGACGTTTCACCCATGTAAGCCTAGCTAGATGAGTACCGGTTTAATCCAGGTCTGAGAACCTTTTCGAAAAGCGATCTTGATATTACATTAGTAAGAGGAAGAACCAAGGGATGGGAATAAGAAACATATTCGACCTGGAATATAAATGAATGGGCAGACGCAGTCCCACGGAGCAAACTCGCGTGCACACGTTCATTAAACCCAAACATAAGCTTCTTCCCTTTGCCAACCTTCGTACGCGAAATCTGATTGCGCTTTTTCCCGAATTTTTTACGACTGCAACTCTTTTTTGGATTCGATCGTATACACGAGCGGGCATCATATGAACGTGTGGAAATAAAATCCCAATTCCCGAATGTTCGACCAAACGTGGTACAATTTCAATTCCTAAATGGGAAGCTAATATTCAGTGCTTGCGGATCGTTTTAATTCAGATGGTAATTGATAATGTTTTTTCGATATTCTCTCTGAAATAACCTTAACTCGTACAGAAATTTTATAATATTTCTCGCGTAACCGTACTGCAAAGTCATAACTTTTATTTCAAATGTAAATGCACGAATTGATCGCACAACATCGTTCGAATACACTACCCTTTCTCATAAAACTGATAGGTGCGCAAACACTCGTGGATGTCCTCTCGACGCGCCACGGTCGATCATAATCGTCCTTCCGGTCGACAAAGGGGGTGTACAGAAGAAAAAAGGACACGGAAATTAATACAATCGCGCGGACGAGCGCACCGTAAATTGTTATCGAGCCATGCTCGACGATGTTTTTCAATTCGACCGCAAAACCAATCCCGCCTTATCGATGAACGGTTGACCCATGTAAATTCCCAAACATCCACGAGACAAAGGATTCCCCTGTCGACCTAATCGTTTGAGCCGGTTACGTCCGAGCGATCGTTGGCTGAACGAATAGTGTCGAATCGAAGAATCAAGTGCACGCGTGGAAAGAGGGGGTGGTAGAGGCGCGGGGTGGGCAGGGTGTAATGCAAGAGAAAGAGAGAAGAGACAATTGTCTCCCGCACGATCGTCCCCCAGGGTGGCCCTGGTGGAAACGACCGAATTATCTCTGTGCCGTGTGGCGAGCGTGCAGCAGCGTGCCGCAGCGAGCCTGCAACGACTATTCCATTAACCGATGGGTCCACTAGGTCGTCTTCCTTCCTGACATCTATTTCAGATTTATCGGATTGGATCTGTCCTCGATCGATCCCCTTCCACACGCCACCGTTCCATCTTTTTCAACCCCTTCGTTTTTCACCCCTGTTTCTCTGTCTTTTCTACACCCTTCCCGCTGGATTGTTCTCCGATGGCGTAACTAACGTTCCCCATTGGAATTCTATAGGTTCTTCTTTTTAACCCTCGGATGGCGGACCATTTTCGTAACTATATAATTGATAATGTTCAGGACCATTTACTGCTATATTTATCAATTTTTTAAAACATGTTTTGGTACTTACATTCAAAAATAAAAATAAATGCAGATTTACAGAAAATATCATAGTCGATTATTACCGAGGAATTTCTTACCATTATAGGTAAGTTCTTATCATTAAAATAGATCGTCGAAAGATATTCCTGGACCGTCTAAAGAGCAGGGAACGAAATTCTATGGATTTCCGGCTATCTTTCGATCGAGGAGGTAACGTTCGAAATTTTCTTGGTGGATGGTCGTCGTCGGTTCTAGTCGAATTGATCGTCGTTCCGACGTTCTGTTCATCCGCGCGAAGTAGGTATCTCGGGTCCGAATGCATTCTTATTGTTATTGTTGAATTAATTATCTGTGAAACGACGTTCCCAGGCGCACAATGGGTCCGCAGTCTTTTCTTCAACGATCGAAGATTTCAGTCTCGGCGAAGATAATCGCTACACTATTGTTCGCCGGCCGGTCGGAGGCACCTTCGACGCGAGAGTTCGTTGTTTGTGTGATTACCTGGCTCACTGGGTCCAACCCCGTCGAGTTTTCTTGCGCCAGCCAATTTTAGGAGACAGAGGCAACTTGGTTCTGGCCGTTCTCCGCGACGCCGGCTTGACGCTCCACTTTGCTCACACCGATATAGTAGAGAGAGAACAGGATAGGAGGGTCGAAAGTCGTCGAGGAGGGAAGGAGACACCCGGCTATCGACTATCGAGGAATTAGACCGCTCAAAGCTCCTTCCTTTCCCGGGACGATGGCTCGCCTTTGGCCGCGGGAAGATGTAATGCTTCCAGGAGACCGGAGGGACCAGAGTAACTCCGTGTCGCACGGCCAAATGAAATTTATTTGTGGAATGAAAAAAGCCGAGGTAATTCCGCCGAGACCTGCACGCCGCGCCAACGAGATTGTACTACTTTTAAACGACACTGCCGAAATCGAAACGGACCTCCTCCTTTCTGACGAAAATGCTCTTACCTCTAGTTCCAACGTTGGATGATGGCTTGCGAAAGTAGAGAATTCAAGCTTATTATTTTCTAAAAATTGGGATGTGTCTAGGATGATATTAACATCGTTCACAGTGACATCGTTAGATTAAACCAAGTTACAAGTGTGTTACAGACGTCGATATCACTACTAAAAACCCGCAAACGACTAGCAAACGTTTAACCTTAGGATGGTTCTGTAATCGATTCACCGGAAATGCACCGAATTAATTCCTACACTTGGTAATTAAATTTTCATGCTGCTCTGCAAGTGGTAATTACCATCGCGTCCCGAGCGCCGTTACAGTCTTTATAGTTCACGAGCGTTTGGCCAACATGTTCCGGTTTCAATCAACGCCATAAAACGACCGGTCCATTTACCGGGTTATCAATCACTATAAGACTCTACGAGATAGTTGACACGACTATCGTCGGCGTAACAGTCAGGTTAATATTCATACATATTCATATAAGCGGAGAGCTCGCGTATTTATGCACGATACAATCCCTTGTAAGTACACTCTCTCGGTCCCGCTGTCTCCCCCTCCTCCTCTCCCGCTCCGTCTGTCTCAAAGTTAATCAGCATAAACTAAGCGTTTTAACGATCAACGTAATAACACGGAAAGAGTCATCTCTCTCCCGGATTCATCTCGGTGTTTATCTTTTACCCATAAAAGTACATAAATGAAGGCCGAGCGCGGCACTAAATTATGTCTTAATTTGAGCCGACACGCTCGTTCACGGTTCGTCGGCCCTTTATAGGGCGGACGGTCGTCCGGTTTGAAGGGCCACGCATGCTTGCTATCACTACATTGACGTGCTAAGTGTCCAACCAGAGTCGTATTTTATCGGGAGGTATCGGCCGGTTCGGCTCCGTTAAAAGCCACCGGGTACACGCGTCCCAAAAACCATCGAGATTTCGTGGGTGGACCCGACGAAGGACAACGTGAATCAAAATTTTCGAACCCATCGACTAAAGGTAACAAGGTTTGGCCAGCTATCCGAGCTCCTGGATTCGCGAAAGATGAAAAATGTCCTGTGTAATTGATCGCGCACAGTCGACTGCACGGGACTCTAGGCTAGCATGAATTATTTTGTGTTCGAACGAATAAATGCGCTTTGTTCGGCTTAGAGACTATTCTATCGAAATGTTGATTTTTACCAGCGATCCATTCATTCACGTCGACTCGATCGTCTTTCACGTTTGACAGAAAGCGAATCAAACGGGGAAAGTTGGAATATTTTCTCTCTAATGAATAGATTCTGGGAAAACTAGCTGTAATTTTACAAAATTTAACTCCGTCGTGTTATAGGACTGAATATTTTACCAAATTTTATTCTAAAACTGTATGATTTCGAGGAGGTATTCTATCGAGATCGAATTCGTAACATATCAGCTTGCGATTTCATTAGTTCTTCAATTCCGGTAAGTTAGGCGAGCGTTGAAACGGCACCTTCAAAATTTATTAATTCGTATTTGCATGAGTACCGTAACGATGGACGTTTTTCGACGGTCGCCGGGAATTTCGCATATTTTAACGGCGAGCTCTCTAACGACAAAAGTCGCCGTCGGCAATAAAGTCTGGAACATCCAATATTCCGACGGTTGAATATTATGTTATTTGCTACAACTGAGTTGCGAATGAGGTTTCCCCGACTTTCATGGCGTAACGGCATTACGACGCGTTTCGAGCCGCGCGCGCGGCTCATTCAAGAAAAGTCAATTTCTCGGCGAGTAAGGGACGGGCATTAACGCTGGAAATTTTGCCGTCATGCTACGTGCCGTTCCTGTGTCAACGAACATCGCAATATCCCCCCGTTTGACAGTTTCCGTGCATTTTTCTCGCGCTATCTGCGCTCGGCGTCGAACTGCTGCGTTTTCAAAGGGACGACGGGGACGCGGCCGATTTCGCGTCGTTACGTTAATTCGATTCGTCTTTGTATTATTTTCTCGCGCGAGAGAGTTGCCGTGCACTGTATTTTTCCGTGGGCGGGGATTTTCAGTAACGCGACGCCCGGCTGCACGCCTCCGTTGAATTATCAGTGTCGCGATAACGCGACGAACTAACGAAGTTAAATCTGTAGACGACGACGACGCACGTGGCGGCACGATAATTCGAAGCATGGAGAAACGTGACTATCCACGGGAGAAGAGACGTGTCGTCCCGTTCGCTTCATTTCTTGGGAATGTCTTTCCGTCCTCGATGCACGCGCACCGAAGTAAATTGAATATTCCGGCCGGGCTTTTTAGCCGGTAAATTCCAAATAAGATACTGCTCAGTGAAATTCTGCCTCGACCGGGAACGTTATCATTTAGATATAACACGGCCGCTTATAGCTTCTATTTCCCCGCTCTTTCTGTGTCCGTGTATCCCGTCGAATGCAATATTTGCACGTCCATTCCGCGGAATCCTCTATTTTCGTACCGGTAAACGGCGGCCGCGTTCGAGTATTAGTATAAGTGATAATAATAGATTTTTGTAGAAATTGAAATCGACTGGAATTACTGTACAGGAGCTGTATAGACTTCTGTTTCCTCTTTCAATAATATTAGCACGTTAAAATTAGTACTGCATTAATTTGTGTCAGAAATGCAGAAAATCCGCTGTCTAGTTAACGAAAATATTTTAGATCAGATAGAATTTCTGGATTTTGGAGTGGCTTGGAGTGCATGGAGGAAGTTAAACAGTTTCGAGTTACAAACAATAAATACAGAAAATTTAGCAAGTATAATTGTTGAAGTGTGTAATTATACAGAATTCACAACAAAATGAAACCGGTTGCAGTTCAGTTTCAGAGCTTTCCGACTTGAAATAAATCCATTAGAAGAATGAATGTATTTTAACGTATTCTCTCATTATATATTATCATACCCTCTCGGAATCGTCAACATGATTATGCAGAATACTCGACACGATTTTACGGCTGTTTTATCTGCAGGGTGTACCTTTACTTTTTATATCTTTTCGTTCAACAATGTTTTCGTTTTTCCTTTCAAAAATGACACGATCACAATTACCGAGACAATTAAAAACTCTGCTACTGTCCTAAAATGATTGAAAAATAATTTATTAGAATTATACAGGAATATAAGTTAAATAAAATATCACCGAAATGGAGGACCTCGGAATTTCAAATAGATTTATTCGGACGGAAGAGACGACGTTGTTTAATTTTCGCGGCGAGAGACGATTTTCTACGTCACAACTTAATATCGCGGAGTGTGATACCGCGGGCCGAATATCTGTTCCATTTCCTTTTCCCGCGCGGAATGTATGCAAAGTTATGGTCAAACGCGTAATAAAAGAATCGGAAAGTGCACGGCCGCGTAATTTATCAGGGACCCTCGCTCGGCGAGAACCGCATTTGAATAATTAATGCAAAACGCCTTCTAAATAACCCGGGGCCGGGGTGATCGTTCGCTGCACCTGCAGACGTTTCGTTTCCGTGCGATCCCCCTCGTATGGAAATGCTCGAATGGAACGGCCGCGATTCGGTCAATTCCGCTTAAGTACCAGCTCGGAAAAGTTTATTGAATTTGCGGGGGTGCGTGTTGCGGCCAGTCCGCATCGAAGAAAAAGGACCGAATGAAAACTCGCTACACGGACGGGCATGTGGTCAGGTGCACGGCCCACCCCCGCATCAAATAGTTTGTAAATAGAATACCCACCTTCGAAATTGGATTTATGTCGTTCGACCCGCCGCGGACGTTTCGAAATTGATGGCCGCACGGAAATAGTGCGTTCCTACGATTGACAAGTACGAAACAGGAATTTGAAAACCTGTTATTTTTCCCCGCAATTTTTACCTGTCTCCTACGAACTATTCAGAAACGTTGTTGCTATTCAATTTTTGATTATCTTTTCCATTAACACCTTGACTGCCAACCGTTTAAACCAAACTTGAAACATCAATTTTCACACGACACTCCATTAACCTCTTGTCGCACCATTTTTACGGCTACAGTGATTACGTCTTTATCCCGAGAAATGTCACAGAAGAGAAAAGACAATTTATATTTTCTGCATGGCTACATTTATAAAGGCATATCTCTGATTTTAAAAAGACTTTCAGAAAATAGCCGGTAAGTAAAGTATTAAAGTAGCAAAACAGATTCGCTGCGTGGAGAACGTAAAATGGCTAGAAAAATGTGGAATTCCATTTCGGCGAACCGGAAAGATTAAAGGAAAGGCGGGGGAGGTTCGGGTAATACGAAGAATTAAAGCCGGTCTTTCCTCTCGAAAATCGAGGGACGTTCCAAATTGTTCCCGGGAATATTAAGGAATAATGGGTTCAAAGTCCGACTTTCCAGCGCGAGTAAAGCCGGTACAATATATTCGCGTTGGAGTAGAAGCAGCTTCTCCGAGATTCGTTCGATAATGCGAACGATCTTCCATATTTTTCCCTTTCCGAGGGCGGGCGGTTCTAGTAATCCGGGGCCAGATAGCCAGGCAAATTGCTCTGTAATTATGTAACTAATTATCCGTCGCATAACTCATCGGTCTGGTTCCATCATTTCCCGTAATGCTCGCATTAAGACGTCTAGTAATTTAATTTCCTTTGAGTCGGGCCGGTGAACGCGGATTTCCTTGCCGCGACAGGCGCGCCGCGCTTTCCGGATTTGATTGGGCGCGGCGTCGGCCACGCGTCGCCGACAGGACAATCCAGATAATGTATTTTCCGATAATGAATAAGTAATTGCCACACGGCCGGAGTCCGATATTGTAATTGCATTAAAAGACATTATTGGGGGAGCGACGGGAAAAAGGGCCGGGCCAGACCGACGTTAAGAGTCACTATCCTGTTCTTATTTCCCGGAGGTCCGGCGCGATAATGGGCTTTCACTGCATGAATAGGGAGAGGAAGATGTATTCTTTCATGGGGCGCGTCGGCTGCTGTAGGTGTCGGACGTGAAATTAGCTCCGCGTTTATATTCTTATTTGCATACAATGGGCCCGGGATAGGGTAATAATTGTACTTTCATTCGGAACACTTTATCTCGCGGTCTGCCTCGCCTCTCTGACGTACGACTCATTATGCACCTATGGCTTTCTAATTGCGGCCGCATCTATTAATTACGTAATTCCGAGAGGATAATCCGTATTAAATTCTGTCGTGGTGTCGCCGCGCGCGCGCTGTTCCGATCGAGCTCCAATTCCGAGCACGTGGACAGCCTCCTTGATTTGCGGACTCGTGATGCTGATAGTTATTAACTCGACAGGTGTAACTAGATTAGAATCTGTCAATTATTAAAAATCACGTTTATTAGATAAGTTCGTGAAATTCTGTAATCGGTTCTGAGATTTAAAGCTCTGGTTGTATTGGTTAAATAATAAATGATTTCCGCTTTCGTGTATTAACTGAATTTATTCCTGAAATGAGCAAAAATTGCATCTTAATTATTTATATATGCGAGATTAATTGGAAACTCCTGAGTTAGATATGGCTATGGAGATGGACTGTGCCTTCAAGACCATCGCTAACCATCTTCATTCCATGGGCTTCAGTCAAAAACTTGGAGCTTGGGTGCCACACAACTTGAGTGAGATCGAGCAGATGTCGAAAATGAATTGTTTGCCTCCCGGAACTTCCATTGAAAAAGCCTGAAAATTGATTAAAATTAATTAATTCGAAAAATTGAAGCAGATAAGTTTGGAGAGCAAGCGAATGCACATTATACTTTACTTAACAAAATAAAAAATTGCGAGAAAAAAATAAAATACAAAAAACGCGGAAATTATTACACAACCCAATAGGATTGTTTATTTGTTACGAAGCGCGAGTAAATTGGATCAAGAAACAGTTTTATGTTTGCGCTGCTGCAGATGGAATCTGTTTCATCAAAGACATATAATCGTACTCTATTTCACATTTTATTATACTTCTTCTTAAGGTTTATTCTGCTTGCAAAGTATACGTGTCCGTCATCCTGATTAAACGAGTTTTCTAGGACCCGATGTAAAATGAGACTTCGACGGAGTAACAGCGCATACTATCCCGGCACGGAGCAGAGGACAAGATTTTTTATCGCTCATGATTTTTGAGCAGCGCTCTCACAGTTTTACGCGTGTATATAAATTCCCCAGTGTCTCTGCTTCATGCGAGAATGCACCCTTGAGAAGATTCTAGTCTAAAATTTGGAAAAAATCGATGCTTCTACCTGCCCTTAAAGAATAGGGTACGTAAAACGTCATTCCAAGAATCCTAAAATTGACAAATTTATAGCGATTTGAAATAGCGTACTGCGCAGGTAACCGAAAATTTCCATCGCATTTTTCTCGAGACTACAGCGGCGTGAACGAATCTCCAGTCAGATAGATTTTTTGTTTAAATTCCGACAGAGATATTTGGAAGATTTTTTATTTGGCACATAGAAAACAACAAACAACGACTGTATTTATTGTAACTTGTTTTATTAAGGACTCATATATGTATCCTTTTTGGAATACGAAGCGAGAGATCCGTCAGTTTGTCAAATTGGATTCATTGATAACACAAGATCTGCTCGATCGATACACTTCAAATTTGATGTGTAGTTTCTGTGTACCTGCTGCTATAGTTCCAGTATCACGATTTAATCGATACAAGTTTTCATCCCAATTTTTTAGCTTGTGGAAGACTAAAGGTCGTAAAATAATATTTGAAAAAGTGGAACGATTAAAAGCCACGATTTTCATAGAATTTTCTAAAACTTACAATTGTCTTGAACAAATAATAGGCTTGACTAGATAAAAATATGAATGAATGACGAGCTCAAGAGCAACCTTCCCTTCCCCCAAAATTTCTGGAGCTTACCAAGACACAAGTAAAAGTCCATGAGAAGTCCGACTGCAAAGGCTCCAGTAGTTTCACAGTAAAAAAATCCTAAAGTTAGCCGGGAATAGCGAGTGGTAGACCAGAGAACGCTCTTAAACTTTCGACCTATTCGAGGGGACAGGAGGAATCTGTCGCATGAGGCGTGTAGGGCTGGGTAAAAAAGCCCGTTCTCTTTTAAATGAAAGCTAATTCCCGTTTAACCGAACGGGGCAAGAAAGCCGTCAAGAAAACGTGACACGTCTTGGCTCCGGCTGTGGAATCGATCAAACTCGGGGGTCTCCCTCCGCCCACGCTTCCGACCCCTAATTTCTCCGCGCGGAATGACACTCGGCCCAAGCATAAACATGTGTTCCGTGTGACGTGTCCGAGGCTCAGGAGGAAGGAGGGGGGGACAGTTTCACAGATCGTGAAAGTAAACTTCTCATGCGCTCCATTTCAGCCTTACAGACACACGCGGCACCGGCGACGGATTTATAGCGAGCCGTTTTTTCAGATGAGACCACTTATGCGCGCCGCCGCGCAGGCAGGATGCGCGGCTAAATTTACACGGGAAATGGTCCTCCGGCTGCAACAAGCATCTTCGAGCCTCGCAAAAAATACACGGGCTAATAACGGGCCCGCGTTAACCCTTCCTGGTCCTATATCGAGCCGGCTCATTTTAAAAAGTTCCAAAAATTGTGCTATCTCTCTCTCATCAGAGTAGGGACATAAACTCTTTGTTTAACTCTTCCCTTACAATTTTCTCTAATCATAAAGGGAAGACAAATTTTTAGTTATTTTGTATCTACATATGTTGACATTAAAACAGCGTAGTGTAAAATGAATGGCTCTGAATTAATCCTTGTCTTCCGTCAACTTTCCGATCGCTATATATTGTAAAAAATCGAGGTGGGATATTTTTATCGTGGAATGTACAAGGCTCACGAAGATGAAAAGAAGCGACACTGTCGTCCCCGCGAGGAGTTCACACCGCAATCAGTCAACGATAACTTTCGTATAAAGCTATCAATCTCCGACGATAGCCGTTCTTCTGTTTTATTGGCCGGACCCATCGGAGAACCCTATTTTTCGACACCCGTTCAGATAGGGGAGCTCTGGGTTATCTGTTTAAAAGGTAACTTATCGTAACCTTCCAGCCCGTTCGATTTACGAAATTGGAGTGAATTGTTTTTCTTGGATTTGTTTCTGTGGGGCACGGAACGTTAAAGTCTGATGATCCTGGCATTGATCTTCGTGGAATTGAAATATTTGTAATTTTAATGTTATCAAATAAATTCGAGAACCTAAATTGAAATGACAAATATTTAGAAATGTGAGATTTAATTTATTTTGACTGACAGGTCCAAATATGAATTAAAGTTGAAGATAACGAAGGTAGGAATTGATGGGTTATTGTGGTACGGTAGAAAAGTTAATAAAAAGTAAGCGCTCGACGACAAAATTGAATGTGACGCACGGAAAAGGAAATCGAATAGAGAAATCCAGCTGTTATTGTATAGAATATTGGATTCATCTCACATAATTCAATATATGTATTGACGACGTACCTCGTAAAAAAGCTAGATCACCAGTCAATATTCATTCGTCGGAATTCTGCGCGGCATTGTTATCAAAACGTCCACTCATCTGCACCTATCCATATAATTCAATGTACTGTCGAAGCGAGCGATAAAACTGGTTTATGAAACACTAATCGATATTGTAATTTCTATGACCGAATTTGATATTACAATCTCTGTATGATTATCAAACATTATGAAATGTATAATACGTTGAAATTCCATAAATCAGTAGTTTCTGTGGCAGGATTACATTTTTACAACAATCCTAATCATTTGAAAAATGTTTTGAAAATGTATTCTACGTTGTCAACGCTATTGCTAGCTTCTTTAGGACATTCTAGGTTTCAAAAAATATCAGGTTTTACAGTTTAGCAGTTAAGGGGGAAATTGGGTTAACTTCATTCGTCTTCCCTGCTACTTATCCTAAGCTGATTGACGGTGGAAAGTATTTTCATAGCCTGAAACGGCAACAGCATAACTCTCTTCAGCAGAATGACACACTAAATTACCAAGAAAATTACCTTCCAGGACACCCGTTAATTACGCTTCTATTTTCCTGGACAGTCATTAATTATGCCCAAACGGCGCGCCGTGTCCTCCCGCGTTTTTTTTGCTAGGCACTTTTACCGGGAGCTGCTTAAAAAAATATTAAAAACTTCCGCGCGGTGCAAAAAAGTGCTCGCTGTTTCCCGCCGAGGAAAACTTTCCCCGGTGTTTATTGCAAAAATTCTGTTTCACGGGCCGCGACGCAAGATCCCGGGAATTTAAGTCCTCGCGTTTTAAACGGCAAATTATCCCGACCCCGTTAAGGGGGTAGACTATTATCGTTCGAAAGTATCGAATTTTTAAAAAATTTTCTTGGTTTTCTGCTTCCAATTTTACACGAATATCCTACATGCAGTACACTAAAATGTATTGTAGAATTCTTTTACGTTCCAAATATTTTTACGTCCGCGAAACAACCTGCAGCGTTCGTTATGGTAATGGCTACGGAAGTTTCGGCAACGATATATAATACGAGAATACTAACAAAGGCATGCGGTGTCAATAGTAATTTTAGCAACAAAGCCTTTGATGTCTTACTGATGCGGGAGTTTTAAAGGCCGACGCAAAGTTCATACATACCGTCTGACCGCAGTAATACGGCGTAAACAAACGCAGACCTTTCCACATCCGCTTTGTAGCCGTACCACATGAACGCGTACAACGTTCGGCATTAACTACTACGCTATAACTAATGCGAGATACTCTTCCAGCCGGATGCCAATTGTTCCGTCGTAAAACCCTCTGCGAAGGGACAAGCGCGCGATCGTGAAGGTCAGCTAGCCTACCTATTGGCGACATAACGACCGGGACTGCCATAAAGGACGAAAGGCAGAGCCAAAAAATAGCGAATCCACCGTAATTTAAAATATTCGACAAACAGTAAGGACACGCAGCTGACGAAAACATGCGGAACCGTTTTAGCATTAGCATACCAAGGTTATGGTTTTATAGCCGTAGCCGACCCAAACGTCTACTCCTACTCTTACTAATTTTCCACTGCTTCCACCACCGTTTAAAACACAACCTCCAGCCAAACATATCCAATTTCCCAAGACCACCCCTATCTTCGAGCTTTCCTCATTTTTGCGCGATCACAACAAGATCAGAACTGTTTCGACTACCTATCGACTAACAACCGCAAGCACAGCAGAGTCTGACTTGGAGACAGCAAGCCAAGTCTTGTAACTACTAACAAAAAAACAAATGTGTTCTCTGGAGTTTGTTTTATTCGCCGTTAACCTTGTCGTGATACGACACACCAATTATGAATGTGTCTGTGCAATTATCTCGAAAGTAGAGGTTTCAAGCTTCAGAATGAGTCCGGGTTGTACCATTCACTTTTCCGAGAATTTCCATGTCTGAGAATAGTATGCATCAAGAAAATGAGGCTTGAAAAAAATGATTAAATAAACGAAGCTTGATCTTAAAGATCGTTTGGATCGCATTCATGAGCTATTATAAAAGCCCGTTATCGCAGGGTCAAGAAAAATATCAGACAAATGACGCGGCGCGAGGATAGAGGATGCGGGTTAATTAAAATATCAATGTTTGTTGCACACTATGCATCAGACGGGATTCCATTACGGCCTCATAAATACATCGTCCGTTCGCATACGTTACACGCGGGCCGCTTTCCTCCGCGGGATTACAGTCGTTCTTAATCCATTCAATTACACGGAAATGCCTCGGCGCCGTATCAAGGATACGTGCGTTTATATCCTTCCAAGGCTGACGTGCAGACAGGTATCTAACTATCTCAAAAAGAAATTCAGCTCCGGCCGTGCAAGCCGTGGTGACGTGATTAATGCGCGGAAGATAAGAAAGTGGGGGCCCTCGACTTCCGGGGCATCAGAGACAACGGCCTCGGCTCTCCAGACAACGCGAATGATTAAGTTACAGACGCGGACTAATGAAATCATCAAATTTACCTCGCTCTTCCTGTATCAGGCAAACAACGGCCGTGCCCGTTGATCTCGTCCGAGGATCTCCCTCTAGAATCGTATTACAACGGAGCTCCAAACAAATGAAACGCACTTCGGAGTTGCATGCACCCCCGGGATGTTATTAATTCCTGCTTTTCATAATGGCGGACTTATTCCATGATTCATCGTCCTGCTACATCTAGATACGTACCTACTCGTGATGTAACTCTTGTTATGCGTTACTATGAAAGTGATATAGAATATACTTTCTGTTCGAGTATTTGACCGATGATAAATTGTACTTTTCTTCCAAAAATCATGTATAGTTCAAGAATAAATTATTTGATTATTAAGAATACACAATGTCCTACTTATTGGACACACGAGACTATGAGTGTCATAGAGTAAACTAAGAGCCAAATTGCTATAAAGCAAGTTCTTGTAAAGCAACTTGGCTCTCAATGTATAAGCACATTGTGGGGACCCTCATTCTCTTCAATGTGAGGATAATATAAGTGAAATGATGCTTCTAGAGTGCCTTGTCCACCGAATGAACACTTAAGCTGCACGTATGTTGAAATTAGTATTCGCAAATCGTTCTGAGTGGTTTTTCCACAAGAAATTGCATTTCTAAGCATTGTTGAGATCTTATATTCCAGAACACAGTTCTAACAATATTTGACGGTTATAACTTGTATTGGAGATCTCGTGTAGGATTGAACGAACAATGGGCCAAATGACCAATGACTGAATATCAATTTATAATGAATGAACAGAGATACCCCAGCGAATGATAATTACACAAACAAATTTATCATAGGACCATTGAACCATCTCACAATTCAAATTGCCGAGCTCACGATAACAGTAGTTTGAATACGTGGGATGTTCGAACAACTGCTAAATAAATTAGAATAGAATTTACAATAGATTTACTGTATAAATTTCGATATGGAGAGGGCGTTGTGAATGTTATTTTTTCGTTTGATATACATTCTGTTCATTCACTTCGTTCACCCTAATAAGATTATTTCGGGAGCAGGAAAAATTCTGGACGTCGAGTGGCAGCCATCAGTTCGGCTGAATCGAAACGGGGGAATTTTCGTCCGGTCTCTGGAGAGTTTCAACTTTCAACATTATTACTCGGCTGGCTCGTCACGCGATAGCTCGTTCGTCAACGGGTGTTTACATCGAAGCTTGCGAGCTCGCGAGCCGAAGTCGAGGAAAACGCTACAGCAGGATTGTTAAAACGGACTGGATTGCCACGCGATACGTACGATTTTGAATATATTACCGTGCAAAACATCGCCTTTTGTCAGCTGGTGAAATATTCGCGCAGCCATTCAGGAGCTCCAATTATGCCAGACACGTTTCAGTCTTTAGGAGAGAGAGAGGTCCTTAGCCGTTTGCCGTGACAGCAGTTCCTCTCTCGTCGTGCATGAATAGAAAACGACCGTGAAAGCGCTATTGAAATTACGCCCAGTAATTTCAAACTCAAATAGTTGAAGACTTCAACTAGTTACAATTAGCGGGGACCCGGGCTGTTTGTCGGCTAATAGAATTTCCTAATGATAATTAAATATCTCGCGAGCCGTTTTCTGCTGACAACCGCCATGTGTGCTTCGCGATTGTTCAAAGTTTCACGCGTTTCTTTTGTCCGGACGAAATTCGCCGTCTCAACGACTCGACCCGTTCACCTCCATTTCCTCCGGTCTGGTTGCACGCAGTGGATTATGCCGCTCCGCGGAGAACTTATGCGAATCACGCGACAGTAAGCTGAATAGAAAAATTCTTGGTAAAATGGAAGGAATCATCCCAGGACTTAAGCAGGATGGAGATTTTCTATAGCTAGGTCTTCATGCGAAATAAAAGTTGTTTCGGTCAACTGCAAGAAATAGAAATTAAAAATGGACTAATTTTAATGAATCTTGCAATGTCTTCGTAATTTTATATTTTATCTATTCAGTTTCGTCATAACATCTACAGTTCACGTTGCAACACTTCAAGATGCTTCAACGCGCAGCCCAAATCATGCTAAGAGACATAAGCAATTCCCCATATGTGTAGAATGTGAACGCCAAGCACTAAGCGGGAAATGAAGTTTTATTTTTGGCCGCTGGGAGTTTCGAAAGATAAATGGGGAAAGGAAGCAGCGACGACAGAAGTATGAATTCTTTTGTACAAAGAAAGGAAAAAATGTGTTTGAGATCGTACAAGACGACCTTCTGCTTTCAAGCCAGCCAGATTACCAAGATTTTATTTAAGGGGGATCTCCGTCTGACAGCTCCGAAAGCGAGTGACTTTTATGAATTCTTTTCCAGAGAACTGTTGACAGCATGAAGACAGTATCTTGGGATAGGTATATGCATGCTTACGCTACAAGAAAACATTTTTTGTAACTTCTTTGTTCTTACGCATTCGACTGTAAATTTTCGGAGCGCATTCCTAGCGAAAAGTCGATTAGTGAAACCTGTTACACGGGAATCCCCTCAACGGTATCCGCCATTTCGGAGTCGACTCGATCTCGTGGCCGCGCACTAAATTCTGGAACGGACTAGCTTCAATTTGCAGCGTGTTGCTCCGCGAAAATAATGGAAATAGGGCTGCAGGTATTAGCGGCGGATTTCCTCTTAAAATCGGTTGTTTAGGACGGTGGATCTGTTTAAAGGTATCGACGGCGGTGGAGGGAAGGGGAGTTGCGGGATTAGGGGATTGCCGCAGAGGCCTCTGGCTAGAGAACGAGACAAACAGCTAAACAACTTCATTAAGAAGAGCTAGGCCGTGTCTTGTGCGCTTCTCGCGACGATTCCCCGTGTGTTTTTAACGACATTAAGTGGGGAGAGTTTTTCTGGAATCTCGTTAACATTCGATGCGTCTTATCTCTTCATTTCCCATCGGCTCGATCGAACCCTCTCCCAGAAGCCGCCGACTCAATCTCCATAACCGACAGCCAAGCTCCGGGAACACAACCGTCTATTCCCGAATAGGAGACGATCGCGTATCGCGTTTCGATTTCGCTGAACGAACGCGTAAAGAAGGTCTCGCGGAATCGGGGAAGGACTTTTTGGCGCGAGATAAACACCGTCTACACACAGGTCGAATCGATTTTCCGTCGGAGACACGCCGCAGACCGAAACACTTTGCCTGGAACACCGTGCGATGATTGCTCGGCCCGATTCCCTGTTACCTCGCGCGAGAAAATTCGAGAGCAGCCAATATTGTACAGGGTCGACGAGATAAATTCGGAATTTTTTCGGGCAGTCCCACAAATAAGATCAGGCAAATATATATATTTATTAATTGACTTAGTTTACCAATTTAATTTTTCATCTTCTTCGAAATCGCGATTTAATCCACGGGAATGTGCACCGGCAATCTAGTGTCCGTTCCCAGGTGTCGTGACGAAGGGAATGAGGACACAGGGCCACCGAAATTAAACGTACAACGTCGCGGCCTGATTGACAGCTGTTTGCGCAAACGACAGCGCGTGTACGCAGTAGCCAGCGCTGTGCTTTGGAATTTGTCACACGATGTTAGACCACTTTTGTCTTTACTCGTTGATTGATCAGTAGATTTCGGATTTTTACGCATTTACGAAGAAATTAACTGGGTGAAATATAAAACAGCGAAAAATATAAAAAAATCTAAGAATATTGTCACGTTGTTTTCAATGTAAAAAGACTATTAAGGGGTGAGATGCAGAATATTTTTATTTTACCTAAAGATTGTCGTAAAGTTTAAGACTATGGATTTATTGTCGCCAGCTTATTCAAATTACTAAATAAAGAAACAAATATTTATTTGGCTCCAACATATTTCGATAATCTTAGAAGGTCGGTCGCAGAGAGGTTCGTTCATATATATACTTCCAAAACTATATCCTTTAAGAAAATGTAAAAAGAAATCGTCGAAAACGCCTTTGAAGCGAAAGGACCGAAGTACAATCTTTGTAATGCGACGTCGCAGCCGTCGCTCCTCCAATATTTTTATTCCTAGGCTGGCCGAGTAGAAACCGATGAGCGTCCGCAAACAGGAGGAAGGTGTGGGCGATTCATTCGATCTCTTTCGGATCGAGAGCTGGCAAGCTGCGCGATATCTCGGTCGCAAACCGCCCGAGGGAGCTGTACACAAGCTGGCTATGCAATTCCGAGATATCTTCGTTACGGTGTACACGATCGGTACCCGTTTGTATGGGAGACGGTGCAGGTGGAGAAAGAGGAAAGCAAAGGTAGGTTATAAAGGATCGGCGGGGATAGGTGGATAAATGGTGGGGAATAGGAAGGTCCGTCTATTAGTTAGACGGCAAATGTGCAGCAACGTGGGTACACATTAAGGTGTGCAATGTCGGGAGGAAAATGGGGAACGATGGGGGAGGGAAAGACCGAGGCATCTTTGCCCGGTGAACCGAGGAAGTCCTGGCTCGCTCTCACATATGAGAAAGCCGTAGGAACGGTGAAAAGCAGCCCTGGGTCCGACGTATTCTCGTCCGTACAGCTCTACCGCGCGTTACACGAGCCCGCCCTGTTGGCTCGGTTCCTCGCCGAGCAAGTCGGACAACTTTGGCTACCCGTTAGGCGTTAAGATGATATATGTTATTCGCTTAATTAAGCGCTTGTCCGCGCGCTGAACGTCCAAGCTTCACCGGGCGAGCAAACTTCGGCTATGAGAAAGGTAAAGAGGGAGGATCCGTGGCACCAGTTTCTAAGCTCGTAATATCGCGCACACGTCCAACGATGCGCCCTCCTCTTCACTGACTCTAGGTCCACGCGCCTGACGAGATTAAACGCGCTGGTTATGGCGGATGCTTTCCGATTGTTGGCAAAAATTATGTTCAGGGAACTCATCATCGTTGAGATTACGAGATACTAATGAACACCCTGTATAAATCGTACACGTAATTTTATTAAGCCAGATTTAATCGGGGGTCGAAAAGGTAACTTCAACTCTCGTAAATGTTACCTTGTCAATTTGCGAAGCAACAACGACTAACACATCGTCGACTTCGTCAACTTCCGCGCGTGGATCGAGATTATTTCCGGAATCGGCGACTCGGCTTAACTAACTGGCCGGGAAGTGGTGTTTATGAGGCCCGCTGACGGAAGAACGTGCAGCGCCAGAAGCTCTTCCGCCTTAATTAAAAACCGGAGAAGGATGGATTTCAATTAGCGACTTACCGAGAGGCAACCACTCGCCTTAACCGAGCCACTGCGAAATGAAAATTCTGGAAGGATAATGGCGGGGATTCGCCGTTACAAATCACGCCGGAAGTAGGTGCTCTCCACGGCAGCGTGTGCCGATGGGCCCGCTGTTAAATCTGACGTTCGCCCGGTCGGGGATTAAGAAAAGCTTAATATCGGCGCTGCCGTACTTTCGCGGCTAATCCGACCAGCAAATATCCGTTCTGAGAGAGAGAGAGGGAGAGAGAGAGAGGGAAAGAGAGAGAGAGAGTAGTGTACGATGAGATCCGTGCAACCGATGGTTACATCGTTGTTTAATCTGTTCTTTCGCTGAGCCGTTAAGAAAAGCCAGCGTAGCCGTTCTATGCAAATGCCAGTGGATGTTAATTGTTTCATTAAGCACGTGCTTGGCCCGGATGTCCAAGCAGGGCAAACTTCGGTCGGTCGAGTCTCGAGAAAGAGAGAGGAAGAGAGAGAGTTAATTCTCTCTTCGTGAAGATGAAACGGTCGGGGACAGATGACGATAGACAACGCGCAGATCATTCTTGGCATTGTATGAAAGAAAGACGCCGAAGGGAGAGAGAATATAAGAATTCTAATAATTAGAGTAAATGAACTAACTTGATAATGACGAGGTCACCGTTCGCTCTTGGAAACGAACGAGACCTACGAACGAGTCTGTTACGAACGAGAGAACCTGTACAACTTCTTTCGAGATGTATTTTCAAAGAATAATATATAAAACGATGAGGATCGCGGGCGGCTCATTGTGCGCGAGCGGTTCCCCGTTACAAGAGGCCGGGGGAGGTTTGATTCGCGAGATTATCTGTTCGCGTAAGACAGAAAGCGAGGGGGGAAAAATAAAGATCGCGTTAGCCGTTAGTACGGCGTACGTTATTTGTCTAATTAAATGCTCGTTTAAGGAGGAGAAAAAAAAGGAAGTCTCGTATTCATCGTCGGTGGTACATTCTCCGTTAGGAAAACACTGTTTTTCCGGCGAGGAGGATCGTCTGGGATACCTCCAGGCGGATAATACAATAATTTCTTTCGCGAGTGAAGCCGGCCTGCTTGAAAGCTCAGGACGGATTTCTATGCCAGTAATTAGTCGAAGTGCTCCGATGATCCAATGAACGATAAGATGGGGGCGTAAACTAAATAGAAACGCTGGGAATGCGCCTTGCGAGGGAAGGGGGCGAGGTGAGTCTCCTCTCTACCACGATTATTCCGTTCCCCGTCCTAATGACCTGTTTTATCAAAACGAAAGGGGGAAAATCGTTACCGGCAGATGAGGTGTCACGCGTACCCGCCTTAATTAAGCGCTTGTACGTTCTGAACTGCGCGAGATTAAACTTAGCGCGGCGAGATCGTATCGGGGGGTCGTTTCTTCGCGCGAAAACTTGAAAACGTACGGTTATGCGACGAGCATAACCTCCTCGGGCCGGGGATGCGTCGTTCGAATCGCGAAATAAGGGTTTCAACGATTCTCGCGCCACTCGACGCGTTAATTAAGAAATACGCGCACTCGCGAGTGTCGGCAATTTCGAATTCATCGCGCGCGGGACGATGAATGTTTGTGCGCGAAAATATTTCTTAGGCGACAATGAAGACTGTAATATTTGAACAGTTTAATTAGACAGAGTTGTCTAGAGCAAACTCGTCGTTTATCACTGTTCATTTCCATGCTGCAGCAAATGTCTGCGTGAAAATGACACAACTTGTCCGATTAATTAAAACGTTGTCTATAACGATTGACGGGATTGAGAGGTGATTACAAACAGTGTAATCCAACTGTACGGTGTAAATGTATTCCTCGGTGTTTCTGCTGAAATAAGGGAATCATCAGTTTGTACAATCGAACAGACTAAAATTCTGTCGGATCGTGTTTTAGCCGATCCGTAGCTCCCAGATATCGAGTTTCAGAAACCGGCAGTTGTTGGTATCGTGTTATACGACCCGGAACTCGCCATTATCGAGTCTCTCGGCGTGGGGATTCGTAATGCTACACTGAATAATTGGGAATCACTCTTTCTCAGGTCAGTAACACGAGTGTCTCGAAATTTCAAGTCAAATATGTGATTAGTGATTTCCTGATAAAAATACTTTTCATATATCTCAATAATTCGAAAAGTTGGCAGCGCGTCCTTCCTTCAATGCAATGGTTATCTTAGTCTCTGAAGAAGATGAACGATGGATTGCAAAAGTAGAGCCTTTGATATTACTTTTACAAAGATATAACTATAATTATTCCTTTTACAAAGATAAGAAAAATTGCAATGTGTATTTCGAAATTATTGCCTGTAAATAAATGGCATTGCAAGCGTACGAATGGCAAGTCACGAGTGACACTGAATACCTTTTTAGTATTCAATTAAAATACTATTTCATCAATCTGCATGTCTCAAAGGGCTTCTAAATGGAAACGGCACGCGATCGGTGGTAGGTATCCCGATTGACCTTTCGATTTTGCGGTCCGGTCGGAGCTATCGATAAATGGAAGTTAATCATAGGGCCTTGAGCAGTTCGTCGTAGTTGGGGCCGCGAGCAAGTTCCGAGGCGGACTGCCGCGGATTATAACGGGGATGAAACGGGCGTAAAGCACATCCCCTCGAGCGGCTCTTAGGATAGGCGATGTGGATTTATTTTAAAGGGTCGCTTTTGTAAATGACGAGTGTTGTTGCTCGCGGCGGAAAGCCGAGGTAGTCGAGTACGGAAGGGTGGCGTTGGTCGAGGGTCGAAAAAGCAGCTTTCTCACTCCAAAAAATCTCCCTCCCTGCAGTCCTTGCAGATTTAGCCGGGGCTGTGTCGCATAAACGAAGTTGTTTTTCCGTGGAGTCGTGCGTCGCGTGAAATGTTCAACGGTACGAAAAAAAAACAAGTAGGCAAAAAGCATAAAACTAGTTTTCCAGTTTGAATTAAAAAATTCATCAGAATCGGGAGCCACTTTATTTAGCATCGAATAGTTCCACCGGTGTCGAATTTATCGGCCAAAAGTGTTTCCTTTTAAAATTGCGGCCAGATAAATCGCGTGCACCCGACCCTGCCACGAAAAATGCGGTCGGAATTATCACCCCGCAGAAAAATCAACGAGAACAAGACCCACTTTACCGACTATATCGTCAAACTTGTCACGTAGTGTCGTAATTATGGGCGTGACCCGTGTTCGATCCGATCGATCCAATCTTTGAGATGATTGATTTAATAGCCCGAGATACGGGAACGGATAGAAGATGCAATAACCTAATGCCGGAATACTAATGTCCGTTGATAACACCGATTAAGAGTCTATCGAAGGCTAAGAGGTCGGATCAAATCAAGACTTACTGATTCGACTCGATGGAGAACAGCAGTGGTCACATTACGCTCAAATTACGATGCACCTAACGGTACGCAAGACTCTGCTTGTTAACTCATCATAACTAAAAAACATTATTTAGAAAATCAGGCCAGTGTTTCTCAATCTTCCCCAGTTACTATATTAAGTGGGACATAAAAAAAATAAACAGATATTTTTCAAGGAGGTCTCGTTGCATATACAGTGACTCCCACTAATATTCGGACACTTTTAAAAAGACGACAACATTTTTAATATTGGATCATACGATTTGAAATTTTTTGAGAAATTAGGACAATTGGTTTGCTGCACAACGTGACTCAAAATTTTTGAAAAAAATTGCAAGTTGTCGGAATAGCAAAGAAAATACTAAAAGTTGCATTTTACAACTTTTTTTATATGGGCCTATATTAAAAATTTGAAAAATACGTTTTTCAAAAATATGTTTCATCGAAATTGGTTGATGCGGAAGAAAACGACAGGCATCGAAAGAAGAATCTAAGATTTATTGCAGTTATAGGTCGAAAATCGTGAAAATCTGCAATTTTTACCATCTTTAAACGTTTGTAGCTCATTGCTACGTCGACCGATTTTGATGAAATTTGCAGAATATGTTTAATTGACACAGATCTACAAAACGTATTTTTTAAATTTTCAATACAGGCCCATATAAAAAAGTTGTAAAATGCAACTTTTAGTATTTTTTCTACAATTCCGATCAATTGCAATTTTTGAAAAAAAATTTTTCACATCCTCTAGCAAACTAATTGCTCTAGCCTCCCAAAAAGTACAAATCGTATAGTACAATATTTAAAAAGTTGTCGGCTTTTTAAGAGTGTCCGAATATTAGTGGGAGTCACATATAGCTTTACTAGAAAGTTAGAATTTGGTCTCAGTCAGCCAGGTTAAGATTGGCAAGCTCAAATAATCTTAAAGCGCCGAAGGCTGAAACATCTCGCCAGCGAACCATTTGTTTCTCGATTCGTCGTAACAGCTCATCAACAAATTCTTGCGGTGCAAAATATGCTTCGTCATTACTGAAGAAGCCACTCAAAACGAAGTTCTCCCGTCTATCAAAGCCGTGCCTATTTTGCCTCGCGTTTTCGGGCGACAGCCAAATATGTATTGCGGAGTTGCAAAGCCCTTGCAGTGGGTTGTAGAACTCGGCTTGAAATTTTCGGATCGGCAAAATGCATGACTGACACCGTAACAAACATTCGCGAATATCGTGCGCACATCTCTTCGACAATACACGCTGCGCAGACAGGCGTTAACGTAATTACGCCGACTTCTGGGAGCGACTCCCGGTTTCCTGAGAAATGACAGGGAACATTTGCTTAACTCATTTCGTAAGGCGATGAGCCGAGCAGTCGGTTCAGCAAAGAGTTGAGCAAACCCGACGAGGGACCGTGAGTGCTGGCGAGAGCAGGCGATGCGAAACGTCCGCTCGAGTTTCTCGCAAAAACATCCGTCACCAGGCCCGCTTTATTTTCCATTCGCAAAGGGAACCGAGGCTCGTCGTTGACGCGCCACCTCGCGTTGCGCGTCGCCGGCGCTTCGCGAAGCTTCTCGTCTTCCCATTCTATATGCGAATTTCATGCTGGCTAATGAAGCTGTTGCGTTCGCGTCCGTTTACGTTGCCGCGCTATTTGTTCGCGCGGCTCGGTATATAATTATACGTCCGGAGGCCACTCTCTCGAAAGCACGCTGGATTTCACGTAAGTTTCCACGGAAATCCAGGGAAATGTAACTCGGGAAAAGTTAACGTCTGCCAAGCCGGTAAGCAGCCCCGTCGGCTCTCGCGGATGACGAATATGGCAGAATCGTGTCGGACCGCAGCCGTTTATATTGATCCAGCCATCCGGACAGTTGTAATGAAGAAGAAAGAACCAACTGGATATTCCACGGGAAAATATTCGCCGTGGCCCTCCTAGTGCCTTCGAGACGTCCGTAATAATTTATAATTAAATTCTAATCCCCTGGAATAAGAGCGTCTCCTTTCAAGTATCGATAAACCTGTTTCACTTATCTTCCGCATCTCCCGCTGCCGTCTGCTTCGACGTAGAAATGTAAAAAAGCGATATGAAATGAGTCTTCTTTACGTGGCATCAGTTGAAAATATTATCGCTTTTCGGAATTCTCGTTTAAACGTCATAAATGCGCGATTTTAGCACGATCCAATAATTTCATGGAGTATTTGCCCCGTAAGTAATCGCTCGTTCTTCAATTAATCACATCAATTCTTTACGGCGGATTAAACAAGGTTCCATTAGACATGAATCGCCGACGATGACGTAGAACGAGTACGAAATTAATTATTGAACGAAGTAATTATCCTGCAATCGTAGCGTGAAATGCTCGGGCAAAGATATAAATTGAAATTTACAAGCGACGGGTCGGGTAGCTGGGGACCGTTTCTCGCGCCGCGCCGCGCCGAACACGGCTACGACGGTAAAAGCCGAAACGATTGCGAAAATATTTTCTTTGGGTTTCGATTTATGAGGGGGGATCCAATAAATCCTCGAATCTCGATCGGCGTTAATCTAATATAAGCGTTAATCCCGCGAAAGCGGCGGCTATTATAAGATGTTCGAGGGTGGGCGTTGTAACGCAAACAAAAACAGCTCGGCAGCTACCCCTTCGGTGTCTCCAGCGCAACAAACACGGATAATCCATGGACATGGCAGCTGTTGCTGTTTTTTCAAACGATCCTCCCGGAACCTACAATAAAATATGCCCGCCACGTGGCAAAGAAACTCGATTCCGGGGGCGAGCCGGTCGCTTTTGAGCGGCCGTACGGAGAGATTTATGGAAAATGGTCGAAAGAAACAGTAAGACGATTCCCGCTTCTTGCTGCCTTTTCCGGCGCGACTTCGCCGAAAGTCGAAAGTTATCGTTCCCCTCCCCTGATACAGAAAGAGAGAAAGAAAGAGAGGGAAACGGAGAGAAAGTGAAAGTCGCGTGTGCCATGCACGATTAAGTCGACAAGCCCGAATCAATCGAAGAAGACGGGAGAGACAGCGAGACGAAAACGATATCCTCTCGCGCACAGGCAGCAGCCTCGCCGTCGTTAAAAGACGGTCCCCGGTGAATTAATTCGAATTATTTTGATCGAGGACTTCCGCGGACAGAAAACCGGCGACGACCTTCTCCCGAGCGTCAGTTAGTTTTCGTGGCTGTCGAGTAATTATGGCCCGCAGCCGTTTTGATGGAGAACCGGCCATGGAATTTACATTCCATCGTTTAGACAATACTCGGCGCACCGTATAATTTCATCTAGCCTTCCACAAGCCGGCTAAAGAGCCGATCTCTCTTTTTCTCTCTCCCTCTCTTGCCGGTTTCTCGGGATTGATATATGTGCCGAGTGTGTCGAACCCTTTCATTTCGAATTCGACCCGGCATTAGAGGACCGGGGCCCGTTTTTGCGCAACAAAGTGAAGAAATTAAATGGGTCCTCTTAAACGGTGCAATTAGGCAATTAGACGGAATACTATCTTTCACCGGTCTAATCATAACCATACGGGCAACGATCCGCCGACGAAATACGCTCGAAACTTACGCTCGTCATTCGGTGATTATGGGTTTTCAACGTATCGCGGGCCCGTTTTTGGCGAAAATCCACCACATGCGCGTCAGACTTTTTACGTTAGCGGTCACACGCAATTCGAATATTAGAAAATTGAAAGAAGTTATTCGCGTGGTCGTAATGCCTGGGAACTGCTAAGTATAGACGTGCTTTAAATGCCTTAGACGAAGAACCTGGTCTGCGGCATCATCGTCGGACCGTTCTGTAGAATATACTAATTTCGGAAATTAAATGGCGTCTCCGCCAGCCCGTGCAGTTCTCGGAAATTTCGTATGATTAATCATCTACAATTCTACGCGGTGGTCGATTTCTTACGTAATTCAGTCCCCATTTTTAATATTAAGTTGTGTAAATTTTGTCTAAAGCTTTTTAGATAATTGACTTCCAACCAATTTGATCGCGATCTGCAGAATCCAAGAAAGTTGAACTCGCCAGATTTTCTTCCATTTAAGAAAATGCTGTGATTTTGAGATCGCTGGGTTGCCAGTCCACGTGTTAGAGTAGTCTAGGGGTTCATTCATGCCTAAAAGGAATCTATTTAACATGCCCATAATTCCTCGGTTGTTGGCAAGCATTCGAGCATCCCATGGTAATAGAGATGCTTTTCGAAGAACGGGGGCCCCTGGGTTTTCCCTTAATCCCTTCGTTTTCCGGTGCTCATGGCCAAGCGACAACAAATCTATTAAAAGTTCGTCGAGCAGAACGACTCGGTGGTTATTGTCCGCAGGCAGCAGCAAGGAAGGTATCCATCTTTGCCTCCGATCCCGGTGGTTGGTTGAAAGAAGGATCGTAGTGGCGCGTATTTCCAAAACCGAGACCACAAAAGAGCAAACCGAAGCCACCGAGGATGCTTAAGTGTCGCTAAAAGCGGTCGGGATCGCTTCGGAAATAGAACCTCCTTGGTGTGGGATCCTCTCGTTGCAGGTATACCGTGTGCCCGCGGCAAGAAAACGTCATTTGAACCCGTGCCATTGTCAATTTCCATTCACAATGGGGACAGCTGAAGGAGCGCGAGCGGGACCAAAACATTGAGACATATCCCGTTGTTGTCGCTGTCAACCGGTGACCCTCCCCTTTTTCGTCGTCGGACATTATTACAAAAATATTTGAAACTGCTCGGCTGCCTGCGAGGACGTATCCTGCGCGGTCCATTGTGCCGATTCGCGCAACGCGTTCAAACCGATGCTAACCGAGAATCGATGGAAAGAGAGAAGCAGAGCTCGACAGGGTGAATACAGAAAGAGGATGAAGAGAGGGAGAAGGGTCGGAACTCTCTGCGAGGGACTCGGCTGGAGATTTCATGTAATTTCAACTCACGTGGCGCCCAGGTATCCCGGAGCAGAAAAATATTTGGAACACCTGCACGGCCGGGCGATCATCGATGGATCGCTCGACTGTGAGACGATATCGAGCCGGATAGATTGGTTAATCTGGATGTATCGCTATTCCGGGCCCCTGAAAATTTCATTTCCACCGGCATCGATAACCGCCAGTCAATAATTGTTGCCGTTCTGGATCCGTCGTTTCGACGGTCGACGTAATTGTATTTACGACTGATTGCAAATGAGAGGATTAAAAATGAAACTGTGACTAGGGTTTCGCCCGGAAATCGGATCGGGCTGAAATCACGGCTAATCGGTACAATTTTATATTGCAGTTTTTCGGGCGAGGTGCCGCGCCACGCCGTGGTCATTGAAAATATTTAAACGGCGCCGCGGGTTTTTCTCTGGCGCAGCGACCTGGGGCGATTTTGTAAATACATCGACGGTAACGTTAATAGGATCGCGAAATTACGGGGGCGCGATATTATTTCAAAGCTCGCATTGATATTCACCGACGAGGCGGTCCGTGAAATTTCATTTAACGCGGAGCTTAGTGGAAAAATATCTGCGGAACATTTTTCTGTTTATAACGTTTTTCTGTTTATAACGCCCGCCCGAAGAATTATAATTATATACGTTTTTCCTGTTGCGATTGATCCCGGGATAAAGTACTTTATTATTCGTTGTTATCGCCGACGTTTCAACGGGCTCTTACTCGTATGCTATCGTTAGCGGTTCAGCAATTCTAATAGCGGTTTTGCATTACAATAATCTTCTTGCGCGTTCAAATTTCTATTTATGTAACAATATTCTGCACCAATTGTAAGGAAGACTAACAAAATAGAAATTTCTCTCTAGCTTTCGTGATTCTAAAAAATTCTTAAAACAACAATGTGTGGAAATTAAAAATAGCTCTAGGTTTGTCAGCTTCGTTTTGTAAATAGTCTTGCAGATCTCGAAACGGACGAAGTTCCTCTTTTTTTATCTGTTACAAATTGTTAGTATTTCCATAGCGAGCGAATATTCTGTATCTGTTGTTTCCATGGTAGAGAATGTTTTTAAATATTGCTGAGTGGTGTAAATTTGTCAGAAGCCCGGGAATATTTGCAAGGGACATGCGTTGACGTTTTACATCGCGTACGTGGCGGAGAAATTCGTGCAACGAGAGCCCGTGTTTTCCAAGGTTGACGCCTACCTTACGATTTCCTCTTGCTCTCTTGCAAGATCAGAGCTGTCTCACCGCGGGGGATCACGTAACGCTGCAGGTGTGCCAAACATTTTTCAGGAAACGTGAGCCGCCCGTGAGTCGAAATTATACGAAATCTCCAGCGGTGAAACGTCCCTTCTGTAAATTCAGACCTCCTCTTTCGCGTCACCCTCTTAAACTCTCATGCCAGTTCTGCGGACACGTCTTTGTTACGAAACTTACGTCTTTATACGTATAGGGCGACGGGGCTTGAATATATTATGCGAGATACTTCCAATTAAGGGAAATATATCACTCGGCCTGCCTCTTTTCCTCCGGCTCCCGAGAAATATTCCAAATTCAATGGACTTTGCGCGCGGATTCAATTAAAGTCGCTTCTCTTTTCGTTACGAATACGGCGAGGCAACACAATGACAACTTCAATTTCAAAAATGTAGAAAAACTTTTAAAATTTAATACAGTTGTTTTCAAAATATTATCGTGGTGTTTTTGCAAAGCAAACATTCGAGGTATATCAATCGTCATATTCAAACTGTGGATTTTATGCATTTAAAAATGAGTAGTTCAAGTGGAAGTGTTGCCATATAAAAGTGAACAATTTTTATTTCGCACCCTACTGATTATTCATCTCGGAAGCTACCTGCGTCAGACTTCTGCGGCTTGTTTAGCTGATCGCTTATGGTTCTAAATGGGTCGCTCAGATTTAGACGTAGGCAGCTGCGATAGACAGTCGTTGGTCGATCAGATTCGTATTGACAAGGAATTCGATCGGTCAGCATTCAACGAGCGAACTCGGTCGAAGTTGAGGATCCTCCATTTAACTAATGAAATTTCGGGTACGTACACGGTCTCCGGGGCAGGGAAGATGGACTCCTTGATGCGCGTAAATGTTCGCAAATTTAGTTCGCGTCTGCTTGACTCCTGCAAGTGGCCGACTTACCGGCGGGGTGTATACAGCGTGTCACAATTTGCATCGACGGGGCTCGGCCCGATAAACTAGCCCGCAATTTCATGCATACGTCATCAGGAAACCGGGGGGAATACGAACTGTCGCGCCGACGACGACGAACGTCAGGTTCGACGTATGCACGTCGACGCGGCTCGATCGCCGCCAAATTCCACGGAAATTCTGCTGTCGTTTCGAGCCTCCGCCCAATGCTCTGCGGATTTCACCGCGAAGACGGAGCCGTCTTCGGCTGCCGGGAATTATGTGTCGATTCTCGACGACCTACCGTGCCGTGGAAATCCGTATTGCATCGCGGCCAAGCCGCCCGCCATCGCTGCCAAATTGTCGCGAACAGATCTCTCGGAAATTACGCGAACGCTAAAACATTTCCAAATTTTCCATCTCCCCTACTGCGGAGCGCTTGAGGTCCTCATTTTCGATAATGCATCGTCAAATACCGTAGTGCTCGGTTCAATCGACACGAGTTAGTCCCTTCTCCCACAATTCACTTGCCAGTGCCTCGCGCTCGCGAGCTACCTCAGTAGACAAGGATGGAGGTGTTCCATCAGAACATCAAACCACGAATCATTGTCAAATTAAAATGGAAAGGAAATATCACCCAACCTTCTGTGCGCGATCGTGTAACAACAACAATGATCACGATTCTAGTTATTTCTAGTATTAATATATCTGGCCTAGAGTCGAACAGAAGATGGACTGACCTGTAAGAGACAATGCGAATCCTATGCTGAATGCTCCCTCCATCGATCGCCCTAATTCAGGACTCTATTTGTCGCTCTGTTTCGATAGTTTAGGTCCTTCCGCATTGTTCGAGGACAAAAGTTGTTCCACATTGCTTGCGGTCAAGCGGGCGCTGTATATGTCCGTGAACAATCCTAACGATCGTGAACAGCTTTAACAGCTTCCAATCTCCCTGTTTGTAAGCTGGCTTAAATCGTAGGTGATTATGACCGCCAGGCGACGAATGCCACTCCATCCAGTTTATCCCTTCTTGGAGTTGAAAACGCGACATCAAAGCAACGCGGACTTTATCGGGAATTATCGTGCATTTTTATGTCGACTAACTTCTATATCGTTGAACAACCGATTCATGAAACACTGAATTTCTATTGCTTCCGTGTAATGATATTTTGGAAAACTATCGTGTATAGTTCAATTTCGTAAATAAAAATAAAAAATCTTACAGTACATATTTCCTAGAATCGTTTTGTACTGCCGCGCCGCGACAGTGCCATTTTCGACGAAATAAATGGGGGAATATAAAAATTCTAGAGTAAAGTGATAAAAGAGTGGTTCAGAGAGAACTTTCACCGGCGGCGGCGGCGGCGGGCATGTAAAATGATCGTCGAGCATGAATCGCTAAACGAAACGCGGCGACAGTGAAATGTCTGAACAAAGAACACGAGTCTAAACAAAACGGGCGTTCTAGAAGGCTGCATATGAACATCCACCTAACTGCGAAGGGTAGAATTGCAGCGAGGAGAAGCGATTCTACACCCCGTTTGCAGACAATACGGTTGGTTGACGCTTAGGTGAACGGTGGCGCGCAGTTCAGGGCAAATGTAACCGGTGATAGCCTGAATAGAAAACAAGCAAACCGCGTGCGTTGAACGTCCTCTCTACGAACGGGCGGAATTTTCTCCGGGCCGGGTTTCCCGTTCGTTTCCTTGTTCCGAGGTGCTCGTGCACGTCAACCCCTAAACGTCACTGCGGCGCGGCGCGGCGACTCATAACAAGTTTTAACGCACTATCGAGGTCCGTGAATAATTAAGCTGGAGCCGCGAGCAACCAGATCTGTCGGTAGGCAGAATGATAATTAATTCAGGCACTAAACGTTATAAACGGCGCCGCGTTTTGCCGGGTTTCGTTCTATGAATTTTTACTCAGCCCCGGAATACACTCATACAATGCAACATTATAAGTCGTCTCGAAAATGAACGGAATACGATCTTCATCTTCCAAGATCTAACAAGATCAACATTTTAAGCAGTAGAATAAACACTACAACAAATTATCACTTTAAAAAAACATGATAGAATTTCAGTTGGACGAAATCTCATAACATTAAATCCTTATCCCGTGTATTTTCAGGTCACCTTATCGTGGTCACTAATACAGATACACCTGGGAGCAGGACGTATCAATTTTCTATAGAATCCACGATGGCGCTGCTTCCCCTCACCCCAAAATCTCATTCTACCTCGGTTCGGTCGCAGCAGGCTGCGCAACGTTCCGTTGAAACTTCATTGTGCCGCGGAAATCGATGTGAAAAGGTGGAAAATGAAAAACGACGTCGTGAAGGTGAGAGTCTCTGTGTTCCTTGGGCGTCGGACTGATGGACCGAGCCACCTTAAAAGCCGTTAAATACTGCGCTGGAATTGCCTTTATAGCCGCCAATGATTCAGTATTTACGCACAATGCCCGAGGAAATGCCTGGACCCCACCCGTTGCCAGTGCACCGTAGGAGGTCCGAAAATTTCCTTCCTACGCAGCCCGAACCCTCGAGCTCGTCTTCCTTGCGTGCCTCGCACGTGAAAATGCGTTTCCGCGCGTGACTTTTCCGCATCCACGGAAGGAAACACATGTTCTCCTCGGACACGCTGCTTTCCAGCTGATTCTCCGTCCCGACCTTGACTAATTGGAGAGAGCAGCCTACCGGCGTGCTCCTGCGCGCCGAAAGCGTCGTGTAAAGCGTTGTTATTAATTTTGTAGCCTATTCAGACCCGTGCCTCCTTGGCCCCTTTCAAGCTTTTTAATGCCCGCGCATTATCCAAGAATAAATGCTGGAAGCTGTCTCTCATTCATCGCTTCAGTACGCGTTCAACATAAATATATGTAATGACTCGCACGAAATGGAAAGAGTGTATTAAAACACAGCTTTCCTACTTAGTACGGCGGTATTATTAATTACAGACAACCTCGTTAAGACTTTAATAGGTCAGGTTTTAATAGGCGTCGGGTATTAACGAGTCGAGCCTATGCCTGCTGGAAATTAATATGTAAATTTCGAGTCACTTGTACGTACTCTCCCGCGTCCCGCCGATGTACTCGGCGACGAGCAATGCTCGGCTCGTTACCAGGCCACTGAAACGTGCTACGAGGAAATTATAATAAGCGCATCTAATTCTATTCGTACTTTGAGAATACTGCTTAACACTGCTCAACCCTGCGCGGTTGCTTTGTCTTCAGTATCAAAGCAAAGTCTTCTGGAAACGGGGCTGCGGATCCGTCGGGACTCGCAGCGTATGATAATCGTAATATGTATAATACAGTCTCGTTTTATTTTTCATTCGATAAAAGATATTTTTCATTCGTTGTGAGACTCGGAACATTTTCTCGTTTCCTTTACATTTGCCGTAAATTTGCGTAATGACGTTTCGGCAAATGGAACGCCGTTTTCTGGGAATTGAATTCGATAAATATTTGTGGTGTGGGCCGGAAGAAAATTGCAATCAATAAAATAAATGCGTTCAATCCCGGCCGTCGACGTTCGGCGTTTTATTCGGGGCCGAACGAATACACGCAAACATTAACATGAACAGTTTCATGCTCATAATGACCACAATACGCGTCACTAAGAACGCAGAATTCGTCGAGTTCTCCTCGAATTACCACCTCGGCGCGGCATAATATTCTGCGGTGTGCGATTACGAGCCGGCATTTCAATTGAAGTTCCTCGTTGGAAACAGCCATGGTTTGGAGTGACCTTATTCCCTAACAAGTTTGTTGAAATGTCGCCGCTTTCGTCGTTTCTCGGCTAGCTTAGAATTGTTCGTTAGTTCGTTCCTTTTCCTCGGACTGGGGAAAAAAAGCTGACTCGCAGCTCGGAATAGGATCTTAATTCCCTTGAACGGTTCATCACAGAGCGGCCGGCCGTCGCAGAATCGTGCAATTTTCAGAAAGATAATATTTCCGGCTGGAACATCTTTAATTACCGGCCGGATCTTGAATCGACAATTCTAATTAAACTCAAACAAGGAAGACCCAATTGTTCAGCGAACCTTAATCACGCCACGTTTGAGACCGAGGCTTCTTATGTCGGCATTGTTTAAATATTCATCGAAATTCGATTTAACTTCGTGCCAATTTTACCGCGGCATTGAACCGGTCATTTTACGTGGCACTTGTAGTAGAATTGTTTCGTTTCTTTTTTTACTAAACTGCTTTGTTCGAGGCTTATATAGCTACACAAAAATGATTAATGTTAGACAAGAATTTCTCCGTCTTAATCACGTATTTGAATCAATATTATGTATATAGCAAGGAGTTAAAGAGAACTATTTTCTGGCTGCAATATTTAAATTGACTATACATTCGCGGTGCGCGTTTGAAACAGTACTTGATTTTCCTCGCCCTTTCAATTGTCTAAGTTTCGTTAAATTACACGCACGCAGTGAGTGGAAGCTCGGCAACGTTCCGTTGTTCGCAGAACGAGAAATAAGCTTCAATTGCCGGGTAAACACAACCGAGTGTCCATTATGAAAGTAAAGGGCGTTAATTGTTCGTCGAACGAGAGGTGTGTTTCCGTTCAGGCGGGATGAACGTTGCTAACCGATCCGCTAAACTGCGCGTCCCCGAGGCGTTATCTTTGATCTTCATTACGCAGGGCCCAGCGTTTGTCTCGTCGAACGTCCGCGTGACGTCCATTAAACAGCTCTCGATTCGAGAGTCGCTCGCGTGGCGAAGAAAAATGCGTGAACAGGTGCGAAATACGGGAACTGACAACATATGCCGTGTCATAACTCTCGCGGACAAGAGTAATGTCCGCGTCGCTCATAAAGAACGCGAGGCTTTGTCAGTATATCGAGCTATGTACTCGTCGTTTCATCGGCCTCCCAGCCGGGCGCGTGTTTCCGGGTGAAAAAGGAAGGATTTGGGAAGACTGGAACCGTGCAACCGATATTTTATCGCCTCCCTTGTCATCGGAGACCATTGTAGGCCGCCTTACGTGGACCTCGGACCCATAGTTCAGCCGATGACATTTCAATAAACCCGTTAGGGAATAAGGTCAGCCGAAAAGATCGCTGCCCTGCGGTCTACGATCCTCCAGCCAAAACTTTCAGTTCCCTGAGCCTCGATCATTCAACTACTACATCATGGTGTATTTAATTCGGCTGTAAATGTCTTAATTTCCCCGTTGCATGATGACGCGCGGCGAGCCAGAATCGCAAAAAATTTTAAAAATTATTGATTACCAAACTGCGGATTGTATGGATTTATGATAAAAATGAGTAAATATTTATAAAACAGTGCAAGAGCATTTAAGAACATGCATACGCTATTTTCAACTCACTGAAATTATAAAGAAATTTATAAAGCCAGTGAATGTCCCGCACCGTTCCAGAAAAGGGAAGACCGTTCTGATCGTTATGAGGGAAAAAGTGCGGCGACGTTTGAGAACGTTCTGCCTGCGGCTGGATCACCGCCAATACTCCATTGCGCATTATTTCCGCACTAATTGGCCGCACTTTATGCACCAAGGTTACCAAGAACACCTTTCCCCTTAATCCCGCTTCTGTTCTCCCTTTCTTTCTCCGTATTCTTTTTTTCGCGTCCTCGACAGCGAAATTAAAAAATCACCTCGATCGGCGACCTCTTGCCGGCTCTCGATTTATACCGGCGAAAAGCCGGCGCACACTTTGCGCGCTACGGCTGCCCGCTTATAATTAACGGCGAGGATGCAAACTGTACTTACGAACGATTAATTAAACCGCACACGGTTTGCTCGCCCCTGGGACTCGTAAGCGCCACGGCCACATTGTAATGAAATTGTGTTCCGATGATAAAGATACAGCAGCAGTTGCTTAACCCGCTGTTTCTCGCTGCGGTGCTCTCCTTTCATAGATTATCGGCTCGGCGCTTTGTCCCTCGGCGTGCATCGAATACCGAATATTGGGATCGGCTATCGTGTACACGACCGATCGATGCCTACAGTCAGGGCCAAATTAACTGGCCGCCCAAATTCTCGATGGATGGCCCTGACCAATTGTTTTACCGTGTCCTCCTACTTTTTCCCCGAATTTCCGCTCGAAATAAATGAAATAAATGTTCCCCGGAACGATACAAGCTGTTGTTCAAAACTGTACATTTTTGGTACAGATAGCAATATTCCTTCAATCGAGAGACGATGTTATTCGAAATGTAAGTTTGGTACAAAAATGCGAAGCTTGGTAACCAAAAGAGTATTTCCATGAAGCGAATAATGATTAACGGTATACAATATCGGAAAGAAGACGCGATCACGCGTGTAACTCAGGCAAATGCTCACAAATAGATATGTTAGAGGAGGAGATCCTCATCCTGTGGAGGGTTTGTGGATCCACAAGACCTCCAGGGTTCCCATGGCCCGTGATCCCGGGGATCCTTCGAGCTTTCAACGTCGGCAGGGTTTCCCCAAACACATCCGGTATGCCTCCCATGGCTACTTCCAGCAATCAACCTCCCATTTTGACCAACTTAATCACTGAAAATCCCTGGAGTCCTTTTAAGATCCCTTTAGAACTCCCTCCTTAGTTTCCAACAACAAAACAAATCGTCCCGCTATGGAAAACATATCGATATTATATCCGCATAGCAGAGACTCAAATCGATAGATTTATTTCTGGGACACTGAATCACAATGGCACGTTCGCACGTTTCCTCTTATCAGTTGTCCAAATGTCCCACAACTCGCGACGAGATCTTAATATTCGGTTTTGCAGAGCTACTTCTGCAGCCATAGTGTTCGCGCTGTTGTGTTAACGATGGAGTTGTAAACGGCTTAACGATGCTCTTCTCGTGGAAGTTTCTATTAACCTTACGTCACCCGGGGTACACCGGAATGCTACAAAGAACATCCTATCTCGCCATCTGGACTATCCTACAGAGCATGAATTAACTCTGAGAAACCCTGCCACCCATTCGTGGCAGGTATAAGATCGGAAGGGAAGACCATTGCCGCGTGGAGGGTGGTCCCAACCCTTGGCCGTCTTGTTTTGCTAAAACAGTGGAAACGATAGGAATCTGTGAAAGTAAGCAAACACGACCCTTCCGAAGGTTTTCACGGAATTTACATTTTTCGGAAAGCGTATCGTGTTGTTTAACAGTTTAAGTATGCACAGGCTAACTTAAACCAACCACCTGAGTTTACGCTTAGGTTTAGGATGGGATATCTCAGGGTAACAATTGTTTTCTCATACAACTAATTTTTCTTGTTTTGCACGTACACGATAGCTGCTAATGGAGGATTTTAATTGCGCAGAACGCTCCGACGAGCCCGCGTTTTTGCGTGTTTCTATAAATGCGAAACGAGAGTAATCGCCCCGAAGGATTTCCAAGATCGATGGCCGAGCTTCTTTCGAAATACAGGCGCCGGCAAAAACCAATCTTCTTTCCCGCTGCGGAAGAACAATTACACTTTAATAGAAATTATACGAGCGGCTTAAAAAAAATCTCCGACCCGTAATGGGATTCTTTTTCAATCTCCTCCGCGATGCAGTGAACGCACCAGACGCGATATTAATTCGCGCCACTATTAAACAAGGGAAAACGAGGATGGCTCCGTCGAAAGAGGGGGTTGGAACGACAGGGGATGAGGTTGGAAACGGTTATATATTTCCGTAGTTAATCAGCAGAACGCTCCATCGTCGATGTTTAAATTTTACTTGTACGCGGCGCAATTAAGGTAAAACCAGTGGAACCCGGTATTTCCCGGGGTCGGTCGCTCGAATCTTAGCGTTCGGCCAACCGACCGAACACGATCCGGGTATCTCGTTTTTCCGCTTCATTTTGGAGCCGGGTAGAGGCAGCTTAAATGAACCAGACGGCAGTGCCGAAATTGAAAGATCAAAGGATTACCATTATTACCTTGTTTCTACGGTAACCTCCGCTTGTAATCTTTGTTTTTCACCTTCGTATTACGTACGGCGCCCCGGTCGGTTGCACACCGTGGGCGTTCACATTCTCACCGGAAGAACGTGGATGACCGCGTCTGACGCTGCTGCAACATCAGCCGCTGAAGCCCGGCGAATTTATTATCCAGGTAAACAGCTTCGAATAATGAATAAGAAATTAAACACCTGTTACATATTACTCGGCGAACGCGCAACCTAAGTGGTCGCTCGACGAAACAAATCGGTAAATGATTCCGGAAGAGCCAAGCTAAGTTTTATTGTAATTCTTACTTGGACTTCAAAGATTTCTATGTTGTATTCTAAACTGATAAATGTTTGCAATTTAATGCTTGTTTTTCGAAAGAGGATATCTGAAGTCAAAATAGTTCCCTTCACTCCCAAGTTGCGAAGTAATAAATCTTCTTTCAAGAAGCAAACTACATGTCATTTCGTAAACTACATCCCTGCGACCGCCTCGGAAAATAAATTAGCAGCTGCCCAGCGCCGGATCCTGTTAATCTCGTAAATTTCGAAATAATAAATTTCGAAACCTGTTTACCGAGCACAGCTGCATCGCAACCTCTTCTGTTTAAACCGGGCAGCACAATAAAAGAAAAGAAGCGGCCGCGTTATTGCTACAACGTCGGTACATACGAGTTCCTCGGGAAGCTTTATTAAACCATCGATACACGTTGCATCGCGGCATGATGCATCGCAACATTTCCCGCCGATCGCCGAGCGATTCGCCAGACCAGTTCCTTCAAAACTCGTCGACTGGAGATGCGAAACCAGATCCAGTTCTCATTTTGTTTTCGACTCCTGGTGAAGCTAGCTGCAATGCTGACAAAATTTTAGAAAAAATAATTTACAAAAAATAATTTCTCTAGGATTTCTAGGAAAAAGAAAATTTCTAGAAAGTGATTTTTAAAAATTCTTTTTAGTGTAGCTGTTGAACAACTAGGCCTTTTTGGCATGTTAACAGATAGTCTTAAGATACAAGTGTTTCTTTTTCGCTTAACAGTGAGCAGTGTTCGATGCCTCGTGAAAGGCCGAAATCTCTGAAAAGCAGATCCCTTAATGTCTTTGCCGGAGGATATCGATTCGAAGATCACGCGTCGCTTTCAATTTCTCGTTGGCGATGGCGTGACGGGCCTTGTCGATCCGACATCCGGGTAGACAAAGGTCCCTTATTAAACATACAGGGGCCGGGGCTAAGAATTTTTTAGCGGGTCACGTCGCCGGCCAGAATATCCGGACGGAATCGAGTTTCCATCAACCGGTTATCGTGGAAATTCCTCGCGTAGGATTTGTCATCCCTTGCACGAGCCCCGGAGCACTCGTGTCAAAGGAGTGACGATCGCGGAAAGCTTTGTCAGAAATACCGACCCTCCACTTAGGTGCGCACGTACGGTAACACCTCGCGCGTACACACACACATGATCGTCATCAGCACCGACGCGACGCGGCGCGGCGGAAGGCAGACAGCGACAGCATCACCCTTAATACGCGCGCGAACACAACTGAACGCCGACTGTTTGCATAGATATATATACGGAATGCCCGCGTTCGCTGGAGATGGTGGCAATATTTGCGCGGTCCTGACAGGAAGACAATGAGCCTCGATCCGACACGCGATATACAACCCCCCACGGTACGGTTCTCTATCATCCACGATCCACCCTTCAACCACCCTGCCCTGTACCCCCGACCACTTCTTGTTATGGTACACCCATCCAGACGCATCCAGTCGTTCGTTACTGGGCGAAAAACAAGGGCCAGGGGAGGAACAACGATGCGTGGGAGGCTGCGAGAGGCGGAGGGACGGATTCTTGACGGTAATCCGGAATTGTAAATTAATCCTCGACCTTTCGAGATTAATTTATACCTCGGGATTACACGCGTCTGCTCGTCCGATCGATCCGAATGCGTCCGGTCGCTATTTACAATATTTTAGTTTCAGCCGGAATCCTATTTGCAAATTTTGGAAAATCGGTTTCTTTGCTTCAATCAGCACCGGTATCCGAAATTAAAAAATTTCAGTGATATACTGAAAGTATAATAAAACTTAATTAACTTCGTCCTAACTTTCATAAAAATGTTAAAAATCTATAATTTTAAAAACCAATAAAATATAATTGTTCTCTCGAATCTTCTGCCACGTTCGCACGAAACATTTCCGATGCGAATGCTTGCCGCATGACCGATCAACGACAGGCAATAATAATAAGTTCTGTTGCGATTAGTTCAGATGAAAGTGTTGTCTAAGGCCTATGCAGGGGTGTAGGCAATTTCGGTTCCCACGAAGCACGACGCTTTTATTTGTTTAACTAGGTATTCCCCGTTATACGCCGAACGCCAGCCGACGATTGGGGTGAAGAGACCCGGCTCCTATTATTGCGCGACCAGATTTTTGGTGTACAATGTGGTAGACCATAAATTACTCATTTACCCGGATGATGCGTTATTCACGTGACATTAATTGTCGCGTCCTCGTATTTTACGTCACGAGCGTTCTACCATTATTCCTAGTGCTCGCTGAGGGGAGATGTATGATCGCGATAGCAGTCTCCTTACAGCGCATTACGCCATTGATAAATCTAGCAAATTCTTTTGCACTCGAAACGATCCGTTTTCTATGGTATTTTGAAACCACAACGTTTTCAAATTAATGTTTTTATCTATTCCTTATCTTTTTATCAGTTGGACCTCTCTATATTTCTTTTTAGGAAATCTTGACATTGACTTGTATTCATTACCGCACGTATTGAAAATATACAATAATCCCAGATAAATGTAGGAACTTAAGAAATATAGATATTTAGTAAAACATGCTAAAAGTCTTTTCTTCAATGCATTGTTTCATATTTCATAAGAAATAGACACTTTTTCACAAAAATAAAAATGTTAAAAACTCCATGGAAGATAGGAGTACATGATTCAATGCAGCGAAACAGGATTTTAAACCTTTCTGAAAAATTGCTCAAAGCCATTTGATCCGCCAGCAACCGACCTATTGATAACCGCTGTATTTTCTCACGGCGGCAGGAGGGAAGATGAAACATCGGTGCCACCGGTTCCTGGTGTGTCGCAAAACCAAACACCGTTCTCTATTCGTTCGGTCCCGTATATCCGCCAAATCCGCGGAACGCGTTACATCCTGTTTCCCACAAATTTTCTGCGTTTCCTTCAATCGGAAGTCTCGGGGCGGTTGACGGAACGGTAGTTGTTGGAAGTTCGATTGGATGGGTCCGAGCGAGGAAAATCTACGACGCCCGAAGACTTAACTGTCGGGTATAAGTAGCTGACACTTCCGTTGCGTCAGAGAGGTCATAGTTCGGCTCGATCCGCGTGGACGGCGTCTGCAGGAGCCCACAGCTTTCACGGCTTTCGGACAAATTGTGAAAAGAATGATGTATTGAACCAGTAAACGGCGTGACGTCGGGACCGCCCAGCGTCTCCAGGTCCCCGGAACGGCTTCTTACATCCGTCTGGAGATGCGAGGAGAAACGTCTGCCCGCAGCAACCGCCCATTACGTCCATTGTATTCCCGAGGAACAGTCGCCCAGGACACGTAGTCATCCCCACTCCCTCCTCGTCGATTCCTCGGTGTCCTCGAAGTCTTTCCGGACCAAGGTACAATTACATTTTCACGTCCCGCAGTTTGGACAAGCAGAGACCCTTCCGAGGTCGAAAATACGGCCCGGCCAAGAGAAAAGGACGAGATTTCGTTGACTGACTCGAACGCCCTGCGGTTTATCTCTTTAACGATCTTTTGTGCCGATCGGACAGCCCCCGAGACTAAGTTGGACATTTGCCGCGCGTATCGGCGCGAGAGATTGGATCGATCTTGAATGCTAATAAGGAAATAATTCGGCCCCGGAATAGCTGCGAGGTGTTAGCCGGCCGCGAAGCAATTTGCAATTGAATTCGGTTAACGCCGAACCTCTTCCGCCAAAAATTATTGCTGACCCCCTCATCCTCCTTTCGTTCTCTTCCTTTTTCCCTGCTCGTCTCTCTCGCTCTCTCCCTCTCCCTCTCTCTCTCGTGGTACCCACTCGCTTCGAGGGCAAATCGGTTCTCCCCTGTTGCCGAATTTTCCGCGAATTGATTTCGCTGGGGATTCCCGCAGCAATCTGAATTCATTTGCGCGCCGCTGGATAGTGATACGGAAACTGCAGCTTGTAAAGTGGCGGGCAGGCCGATTTTTATGCGAGTCTGCTAGTCGGGAATGAAAATTATACGAGCCAATTAATCTACAAATTCGTTTCCTCAGCCTGTTGTTTCTAATTTAATTTGTCCCTTGCGTACCAGACTGACGCAGTGGAGTCGATATGATTAAAACGGAAATAGTTAGCTTTGGAAATGCCTTCTTTGAAGATTTCTTCTTTGAAGCAATTCTATGTATTTTTGGGTTATCGATATTTAGACATATTCAGATCTACATATTTAAAAATAGGATTATTAGGGCACACCTCGACACGAGGGACGGTCGAGAGTCAAATTAAAATATAAGCACCTCTGTTGGAAGAATGAGAGACCCCATAATAGCTTCGATGAAAGATTAGTGCGGAGCATTGTTCGAACAAATTTCACACTATGCACGATAAGATCTGGACCAGCGTCTAGGTGACAAGATTTTAGGAGCCGGCTTATTATTCAGGAAGGCTGACGTGGGAACGAGAAATTCCGATTCCATGAGCTGTGACGTGTACTCGGATCAGGAGGACATCTCCGAAACCGCCGCCTTTCTCGTCACGCTTGCCTTTGCCATAATTCGGGATGGCCGACAGGTAGGAATGTTTATACCCCGAAGATACTTTACCTGGCCAGCACTCTGTGGTCTAAGCTCGTGATATATAACGAGTAGTTGACTAATCCCTTCTACCCTTGCGGTCAAGGTACCTGCGTTCGGAACGTAAATATCTTCTACCGGCTACGGTTGAAATATATTCCCGAATTATACCTGCGCGGATCGCGTTGGCATTATCACTTTAACTAGTCTTTAAATAGAGTTAGTCATCTGGGGACAGGGGCAGAGGCAGGGCGAGAATAAATCACACAATAAAGTCTGAAGAAATAAATTATTACTCCGGCTACTAGGGTTGCCGGGATTTCGACTCTTGGGTGTTAGATCAACTGGCAGGTCGCTTTATTCATTGATGGCAATCGTGTTTATTGGACAACGGAGTGGCGGATTTATGTCGCCCGCAGTGTAAAGGAATTTTAAACCACAAGGCGACCTTTCATTCTGTCTGAGTATATTAATATACATATAGGACAGACTGATTTAGCGCAATTGCTCCCGCTGTTCTCTAATTGTTTCTGAACAATCGCAATCATTTTAAGTGGGAAAATTAATTCTTCGCTAAATTTCCTCTTGAAGATAAAATAAGAGATAAATAATTCCAGTCTTTTAAAGAGGTTTAAAATATCTGGATGGTTTTAAAATTGATTGCACTCCAAAAATCAGTTCACTGAAATATTTAATAAAATTCTATAAATAATTTCGTGAGAGATTACCGATCAATTTCAGTTTCCGTAAAACGGCTCACAGAAATTTGCGGCAATCCGTGACGCGATGCATATTTGAACGACAAAACTGGAGGTTTGATTGGCATTAAAATTCGCGTTTTAGTTATCGCGTAATAATGTTTGTTAATTTCGGCGAATAACGTCGGCAGGCTGTGCAGGACCTAGTAATAGAGGCATCGCGGTTTGTTTATGTAATCCCTTTGAGTTGCTGCGCGTGCACAAACGTATTTAGTATTTGCACATAAAATTATTCAGGACTTGTTTCCGTAGGTTCGTACGTGCTCTCGTTAATCCCGTGATTAATGCTACTTTCGTAGAGGAAGCCGCGGTGAAACAACCGAGGCCAAGTTATCCGAGGGAAAAGCGAGACCAACAAACACACTGCTTTGTGGCAATTACTTTTAAATATACTCCTGACGAGATGGCCGTGTTCCCGCCCCGTGCACACCGCCTGTTAAAAGTGCACGGGGGTTTTCGCAGAGCGGAGCCAACTGGCGCGCGAGGACACCAATTGTGAGAGAGCCTTTCTGGGAATTAAACTCATTGGGAATCTAATTCCGGGTAATCAAGACTTCGCCAGGTTTCACCTATCCCTGACAAGGACCGACTCGCCTCTCTGCACGCCCGCCAGACGCCGCCATTTTGCGGGAACGAATACGCGTATAATTGCGTAACAGCCCACCTGACATAAAGGAATCCTCGAGCTCATTCCCCGTGACCTTTTTACCCGAAAGGTCAGGACACTTTCCTTCCATCTGTGAACTTTACCCGAGCATTTGCTAAACCTACTTACTAATTTACCCGCCCCTACCTCCCTAATTTTATTTACTCCTGATGTCAATATTTAAATACCTGGATACAATAGAACCTCGTCGCACGAAACAGTATCGAAAATACGTGCAAAAATCGAGGAGTGCAACGAACGAGGTAATTTAATTAAATTACAATATTCATTTGTCAAACAAATTGACCTTTCTTGGCTAGTGAATATGAAAGTTGATGCATACGAAATATTGATGGAGGGAACTTCGAACAGTTCTTGTTTTCTGCTGGAGTTTTATTGCAGCAAACGGTGAACGAAAATATTAAGTTAAAGCGCCGATTTTGTGAATTTTATTTTTAAAAATCAAGAAATCCAATTTTCACCAGAATAGGGAATTGTTCAGTTGACTTTCCCGCGCAGAAGGGTTCCATTGAAAAAATTTTTTGGGACATATTGACCGATAACATTGGATAGTGAAAATATTAAATGAAAGCGCCGACTTTATGAATTTTATTTTTAACAATCAAGAAATTCAATTTTTACCAGAATAGCGAATTGTTCAGTTGACACTTCGCGTAGAAGGGTTTCGTTGAAAAAATTGTTTGCTTGGGAATAGAGTTTTTTGGGGACATATTGATCGAGGATATTGGACAGTAACGTTACTTTTATTTTTAAAATACTCAATTTTTTTAATTAATAATTAAAAAAAAAATTTTTTCAATTAAAAGTACCCAATTTTTATGTTACTAATAGATAGATTCCCCACAGAAAAATCGGAATAAAATCATCGCTTTCCTTTTCCAACTATTTTATTTAATCAAAGTATTTTCCATCAAGTTTTAATCACGTGTTCCAACAAAGGGAGGACTCGTTGATTCGTTTGTAATAAAAATGGTCGGGCAGCTTCTAACAGTAACAGAGGAACAACCGGATGATTGTTATACAATAATAAATTTAATCATTCGTATTGATACAGAGTGGCTTCGACAAATATTAAATTTTCTGTTCGATGGGGCCGTTCGCGTACGGTTGTCCATAAAAGTTCAAACAGATTTTTCGCCCGTCCCATTGCAATGAGCTAGCGAATAAGCGGAATCAACAGGGATCATGATTGATATCGCGGCCGGGATTGTTGGTAAAAGAACAGTCCGCGTTACCAGGTTTGCTCACTCGAAGGCAGACAGTCGCATTATTGATCGGAAAAGTAATTAAAACGTTGTAATGGCAGCGGCAACGACGACGTCGCGTGGCCCGGCCGGGCATAAATCAAATATTGAATGGATAAATACATCGATTTAATTTCGCAGGATGCATACACATTAGATTGTTCGGCATTAGCGTGGATGATTCTTTGTCCGCGGCCGATGACGCGCGATTATTAATCGCGTTCGATTACCGGTGCCCGGGGCAATTAAACCGCGCTCGCTGTCCTGCGAGCTCTCCCTCCTTTCTCTCTCTCGTTATCCTTTTTCTCATTCCAATTAGCTATTAGGATCAACAGGAAAGACGAATGATAACGAGGACGCCGAAGCGTCCGGCCCGTGTTTTATAAAGCCATTATTGGGCCCTAAGTGAATACGTAAGCAGCGGCCATTCATCAAATCGCGGCTTGCCCGTATGCCTCGTGGTCCCCGGCCTTGTAAGGCGAGCTCGACATGCTTACACGGCTAATAAATAAGATGTACGCGGTCTTAACGATTCCGATCAGCTATTTGCCGGCCAGCGAAACATTATGCGGCCCCATCTTGTTGCTGCGCGATTTCGAGTATCACACACGGGGCCGCGCGGCATTTTGTTCGAACGAGATACACGCGACGCGACGGTGTACCCGCCGCTGATCGTCATAATTTATAATGGCGAATTAATTTTATAGAAAGGGAAATATATACGCGCCGCCGACGCCGTCCTGTCCGGACGCTAACCCTCCCCCTTCCCCCCTCCATTTACATAACATGAATAATTATTAATAGTGACCATTCGCGTCACCCTGCCCAGAAGAATTTCGCATATCCCTCTTCGGCCCCTCTTCTCCTCCCGCGCGGCGGATTTTCACGGAGAATTATAATCACGAAACGCTCCCGCCAATGTCGCCTAATAGAATAACGATAACAGGCCAGGTGCCCGGCACGGAAATGCATCGTTAATTATAGACAGGTCGAACGGCGAATCGGTGTAAATGATTCGCCGACCGGCGATACTATCATTTAACAGCTCGCCGGATATTGTAATCAACATTTCAGCGGGATAATCGCGTTACCATATATAATTATCCGCGAATTTTTAGCGGTCGGACCGCGGGAAACAGACGCCGCGAGACACCGGCAGACACTTTCGCCTGGCTCGGAGTCGGCTGATTGGTGTTGAATATTTAAAGTCGTTATTGGATATTGAAACGCTTCGTGAAATAATCATTTCTATCGGCGTGTTAACAATCGTTCCACCGGGACCGATTGTTTCGCTGATGACCACGAGTCGTGTAAATTGCTTGCTGGCTAAGATTGGAAAATAGAATTTGCTCGATTTCATTTGCCAAGCGAATCTTGATCATACCATTCGCAAAACAATCTAGCTTATTACGATAACGACTGAACTACTTCACAGAATATCCGTGTACCGGGGCAACAAGTTCGAAGATAAATCCATCCAGCGTCGCTCGAAGTTCGCGAATAAATTCTACGGTCTAAGTTAATAATCCGGGGCGAGAAGTAGAAGGTCAAATAATTTTCGTGAGATATAAGAGGGGATCAGGGAACGGTCGCGAGACGGAAACAAATTTCTCGGAAGTCTGGTGGATTCTACGAGTTCAACCGCGGCCTAAACCAAGGATCAGGACGGGTAGAAGAGCAGCATCCGGCGGCGGCGTCGCGCGGCGCCTTAAAATTCCGAAGTTAAATCCCGACACGTGCAGTAAATCATGCCCGCGTTACGGAATCGTTCCCGACTGCAAAACGTCGGGAGATGACGCGCGGCTCGGCGCGGCGCAGCGCGGTGCGATGCGCTTGAGATCAGTCGGAGAGTGGATCACCACCGAGGGGAACGAAGCAGAGACGCGGCCAAGAAAAAGGGGTTCCGAGAGACGCGCAAAGGCCTGGGTGCGAAGGCAGAAGAGTTCCGAGGCATAATAATAATTTGAACGCCGGTCATATTTCACTAAGGCAGTCATGAGTTATGGCAGTCGTGGCCGACGCGAATGATTTAGGTTTAATAACGACGGGCCTGTCCTGTAGCGCTAGGCCCAGGTCAGCTGGCCATTGTCAGTGGAACGGCGGGGCCTCTTCGAATGAGCGGTGTCTCCTCGATCTCTCACAGGGATGACTCGAGGTCACCTTGCTCGAGGTCCCTCCATGCTGCTGTCTACACGCTCCACCAACCTGTAGCCTCTGCGCATCGACATGCGCAAGACCAGTGCGTTACGCACAGTCAATTAATCGAAAAACAAGGACAAAAAAATCAGTGTCGCTTGCAAACTTCATTTATTCCCAAATAATTTCGTTTTCATGGGCTGAATACGAATATGACTTTCGTTTCTAGTAGAAATTACAATTTTCAATTTCTAGAATAGTTTTGTTTTTATTTCCCTGCCATTTTTCATACTTGTTGATCGCGTGTTACGTTTCGTCCGAAGAGACCCGATAATATATAAAAACCGCGCGTGCTATCACCCATCGCGCTCAAAGCGGAAAATTGTTACCAGCGTGTTTGCGCACAGCGGAATCCCCGTTTGCGACTGGCTAATGTTTAACTATTCTCGCAAGGGAAATAAACACGGCAAAGGGAAATGTTTTGCTCCCGACGAAAAAGCCTTGCGCCGTGTGTTAGTCAGGCGATAAGTAATTTTTTATTCGGGAATCTCATTTGCTAAACTGTGACATTCTTTGTCGCGATACCGATCACTAGGTGTTTCAGTTGATCAAAGTTAAACCAGGTTACCTGAACAAACTGCCAACAAGATGTAACAAGATAATAATTATTATACCAGTGGTGTTCTGCTATCCGAACACTGGCAGAAATCAATGCACCCAGTGCCACGGGAAACTTTATCCCGCTGGCAGGAATAAACAAGTCTCGTTTTCACTTAGTTAGCAGTAAGTTCCGGTGCAAGTCGCCGTCCATTACTTTGGTGCCGTTGGTATCCAGATAATGGGAAAGCACTATTACAAGATCCGAATCAGCTTTTACATCGTGAGATTCCAAAGAGTTGCTGTTCTGGGAACTCGAAACAATATGCTCGTCCCCGATATCCTTGGACAATTGCAACAAGAACTCGTTCACGGAAATCAAGATCTCATGAACGGCAGAAAATTATACGAAACTGAGTTATCGTTGAAATACCGTTTCTTCGAAGAACGAACTGGCTCGGTCCTGAGGGAGACAGAGCGGGATTCAACTTTTCCTGGGATTGAATGCATCGGCCGTAGGAGTTTCGAGCGTTCCAGAATGCAGCCGCGCTCAGAAGGACATCGTCCGGAGACACGTGACAATTCCTAGACGACTTGTAATACCGGGAACGAAGAAAAGCCTGCGCTCAGGGAGAGAGAGAAAGAGAAAGAGAGGAAACAGGAGAGGTTCGCTTGTCTAAATGTTCGAGCAGCGAGCAGGGAAGAGGACAGTATCTAACGCCCACGGCGACGGGCCCGTGTTCTCATACACACGCCAGCCTGCCATGTTTATGGCCACAGTGGAATTCCGGTTAGTTTCCCTATAGCCGAACAGATAACACAATTTCGTGTCCCGTGACTGCATATCGGTGTTATTGAGACCACAGAGGCGCGACTGTCGCATAAATACATCCTCCTTAATGTTCAAAGCCACTTTCGACTTGCCCGCTCCCCTTTCGCCTTTGTTTTAAGTTAGTAAATCAGCCCCGGGTCCGTGTGTACTCCGCGGAGGGTTGCTCGCGCAATAGACTGACGGATATCGCCGCGGGTACGTGCATTAACAAGATCCGTTGCATTCCGGAAAACTCGGAATTCCTTTGTACGACCGTTCGCGCAGCGCTCTGGTGTTCACTAACGATCGTCTCCCGCTGGCACATTTTTCAAACGCTAAGAAAAGTATTTCGAGTCACCTCTTTTTTTCAACTATGTGTAAATAGCCGGGTTATGGATACTTCCCCGAGTGCTCCGGTTAATCTGAAATTCCTCCGGAGGATTTTCTGGATTCGCTGAAAATCGCACTTTGCACAGTTTCTTACAGTTCAATTAAGCGTTGAACTAAGATATTAATATATTCGTTCCGCAGTAAACTAAACGAGGTCCCATGTTTCTACGATTTATCCGCCACGGCTGATAACCGAGTGCGCTCATAGTTGCTTTCACGAAGACAGGAGGCGGCTAGTCGGTGCATGATTCGCGAAACAATGCCTCGAAGTTCGAGGTCTTCGACTAATCGGCGACGTTGAACTGCGGCTTAGCGCGCGGCGGCGCAATTTCGCGAAGATTAGCGAGCAATCAGGCCCTTTCACGATGGATTCCCTCCATTCGATTCAGCTATCCTCGGAACGGTTAGGAGCGCGAGGGAAGACCGTCCGCTTGCCACTTTCTTCGTGAGGAACATTCAATTTAATTACCTCGTGGAATGGCACGAATTCAAGTTCTTGCTCGGGAAGCTTAGTTCAACGATCTCGGCCAGGGGGAAAACGATTCATCTCTGCTCTTTTCCACGGTGTTACTTTTCAGACGCCTTTCTGCTCGCTCTAACTTCCCAAGGTAGTCCCGGAGTTACGTAACATTTACGTGGAATCCATTACTGCCCCAGTACATCGAGTCCTTTAAATTTGTTTAAGCTTTTCTCCCTTCTTTCCGACGGTTTTTTCTCCTCAGAACGGAGCAAGGATCTCCGGACGATTCTACTCCGAGCAATCTAAATTGCTTACGGCTAGAAGATGGGAATCGTTTTACATCTAGGAAATTTTACGTCTCCTAATTGCTATGTACGCACGGCAACGGACCTCTAGAAAGTAATTCTGGACCTTAACCGGCTAATTCAGCGTTTCTTATACTCTTCTCCTTACACTGCCGTTTTTGCATCATTCCCTGGACGGTGCATAAACCTGCATCCACCAGTGACGATAATGGCAATTTTATTTCGTGATAGCAAAAATGGTACTCTGCTTGAAGGGATTAGGTTGGCCACGAAGTCTTTGCATTTTCCATTTTTGAAAGCACTATACGGTACCAGAACATTTTCGAATCAGAAAACGTGTCAAAGTGATATATAGACTGCGGATGTTTATGCATTTTTCAATTTTTGTAGACAAGTTTGAAGAAAGTGGAATGAAATAGAATCCTGTTTTTAATGGCAACAGCCATCGTAGATCTAAAACAAATAAAAATTGTATAAAATTCTATCGAATTTTATATTCGAGCCTTTTCCTAACATTTTCATAAGCCATAAATGCATGAAGATCCGCAGTCTAGTGATGTAGAATTTATCTGTAAACATTAAGGCTTTCTGGTCAACCTAATATTCTGAAAGGTTTTGACAGTGTAACATGAATGCTCAAGAAAGTTCGTGAAGCAGTATGGTACGTTTACTGTGCCAAGATTGAAATTCTTTTCAATTAAGTGGCGACCAAAATGAATTCCGTTCCAGTAACTTGCGCCTTAGTATCCGCGAACAAGTTTCCGTCATTCTCGCGGCATAGCTCACTACAGCCGCCATCAAACGATTCATGAACAAAAGAGAGATCACAATGTTGCGCCGTTCCTTCTTCCCTTTGGCTCCATCTCGGTGCGGCACGGTTCTGTTTCCTGTTCGCGGTCTTAAATTAGAACTGAAAAGCCTAAAATTTGCGGACGTTGCAAAGGTTTAATTAAGTGTGACGAGCTACCTTACTGTTCGCGTTCTTTGCCCGCTTTTAACGAACTTCTGGCGTGCCACATTGTTTTTAGCTCGCGTTAATAACCATGGACGCACCGCCAAGAATAAGTAATTCGTTCTCTTGAAAAGTTTCTTGAATTTTAATTCGTCGTTCAGTTCCGCGCGAGCCAGCCGCGCGAGTCTCGCGGAAACGGAATAACTACGTCAGATAAAAGAATATTCATTAAGAATGTTTAGCGAACGTCGACCGATGTCACCGATATCCTTCGAACAGTTTTAATCTCCTGTACTCGACACCTGTTCAATCGTATAACAAAAGATCGATGTAATCTTCTTAATTAATTGATAACTTCGCGAACATTGGGGCAGGCCAGGCGAAATTGAAATTGATGGCTGAAAATAATATTTCTTTCTCTGCAGGAATATTAAAATATTTTTCCGTGGCATATGAATCTTTTTATTGAATTGTGAACTGGTTATATTATTTCCATGCGGGTTTCATTTTACCAGGACACATGCTGTTATTGTTTCATTCCAGGTATAGTATTGCGATTCATTGTCTATTGTTACACACTTTCCTTCTGTTTAAACAATTACTGTTCTTTCATTTATTGCGCTCGTTACCGCTGGATATGGATATTTCTGAAAAATCGGTTTGCAGCGATAGTAATAATGAAATCTGCGAGAATATTTAAAATTCGGTTTTTGAAAAATATCGAGTGTATGGTTACACATGGAAATAACCAATCAAACCAGACATAGAAGTCTGAGTCGGTTTAAAAAAAGGTGTTAGAGTTCAGCATGAACTCCATCCAGCATATTTCAGGGGAAAAACAATGGAATTAAGATACGCATGAGCAATCGCTCGTACACATAAGGCACCGCCTAAAATGGAGTATTCCAAGGGCATTAAGTCGGCGAGGGCGAAACTCGCGGATGCCGGCGGTCTGACTTCCATCAACTTTTAAATCCGAGTAATTCCTCCTTGCCGCAAAGTTATCCGCCGTAAAGTAGTAAGTTGAGGAATGCGCAACTTTATAATTTGATCGCCGTAGGTTAGACGGGAGGCAGTGCTGGTGGGGGGACAGGGTAATTTGCGAAGAGGCACGCGTGAAACTTCGCGATATTAATTTGAATTTATACGCGACCGGTGGCTCGCTTCCTTCGTCATCCGTTGATTTCCTCGGCAGAATGACCAAACTTGAAATAGAATTTGACCAAAAAATGGAACTTAAAAAGTTCCATAACCCTTTCGATCTCCGACCCTTAGTCATCACGTTCTGTGTCCCGATTGTCACTATGTCGATCTAATCGCGCGTTCTTTCTCAAAGCGGAACTTCGCCGTCCTAAAGACTCCAGAAAAAAAACCGGCGCCCGGAAACGTAAAGGATTGGCTATTATTTTTTCGCGGATAACACGCTCGGCTTCAGCTCCCCTAAGTGATGTACGAGCCTTCTGAGGAATTCCTACGAAAAACTTGATAAAACGGCGATTCTCGTGTCCCCTTTCTTGGCCAATCGTTCAACGTTCTTGGGAACGTAGCTCGCGATCCATCCTACGACGCGATTTGATTTCTTCGAGTACACGAGAAATTAATGTGCGATCGCGGATGGTATAAATCTTTAGAAATAATGGCGATCCTGTCTGCTATTATAGTGTTCCAATTGCATTCCTCTTAGGTCGCTGCTGGTCAAATTAATTAATTGCATCGACTCTGACAACTAGCCTTTGTCACATAAAAACATTATTTGAAGCAATTTGTCTTTACCGAAAAAAGCCACTCGTACATGTTGGTTGCAAAGTTTACTCTTAAAAATAGCATTTTGTAACAGTCACGGATCAAACGTTAACCTTAATGGACTGTGTGCCAGCCACTGCATTACCACTAAAAAATAATATTTATGAAATGCTCTTAAATGAACGCGAAAGTAGTTTCTAGAATTACTCTCGCGTGGACAAGTAACATAAAGTTCTCTCTAAATATACAGGCTCGCGCAAAGATAAGCTTCGCCTAATGAACACTGACGATGAAAATTACCCCCCAAGTACCCAAATTTAATTCAGACTGGAGTTTATAATTAATGAAACACTATAACATTATTTTTTAATGATACAGTGAAATCTGTGAAATCAGTAGTTGCCCGAATTAATTGCGTCTCAGTTTGCCACACGATTATCATTAAATTTCTCCGAGCATTTCTCTTTTTTGTTGAGAAAGTCTTGGTCGGGAGCTTATGCATCAAAGTAAATTGATGAAAGAATACAATCATATTTTATAACGATACAGTGCTCGTTGGTTGATAGAATCTTGATCCGATGTCTTTGACTGATGCAGGTGATAGATGCTGGATGTTTGACAAAAGTATTCATAATCTATGGCGGTGCATAAATCCGCGACTTAGCATTATCGAGTCGGGGTCGTCCTCTCACGTGAGTTTTCCTTGGAATTTGTACCAGAATTGGCCCAGGACTAATAGAGCGTCTGTAGCACGCGTGTCAATTCACAGTCCAATTTAACTCGTTACGACAGCTATGTCCGTAGTAGCCTCGGCTTTCAAAGCGGATCTTCAAAGAACTGACGTGCTCTTCCACGAAGATAACGTCAATAGCAAACAGGGCAGTTCATAGTGGTTCATAGATGATTCCGCAGTCGCTTTTGACAAAGTACACGGACACGCTATTACTAGGACAGAATATTTGTCGGCCGAGGCGGGACGCTCGACTTCTCTCGGCAAATGGAATCGAGAATTTATTAAAAAAGGAGCAAATCTTTCTCTTGTTCTTCGTCGTCTTTCTTTTTTCATCCACAGTTATAAACACCCTTGAATTTCTCTTTTTCCCTTTCCGTTCGGGGAACTTAATTAAAGCTAGGCGAGCTGTTGCGAAGATTTTATCCGTTCCTTGTTTCCGGCAGAACGAGCTCGCTCCCTCTAAAAAGGCACGAAAAATTTTGGCTTACGCACGCGACTTTATTAAAATTCTGCTGCGGAATTCCCGCGGAATTATACGTTACATGCCAGCTATGCGATAAAGAATGTTGCCCGTCGTACCTCGTCCCATTTTTAACTCTGCTTTGGACGTCGCTAGTTTCTTTAATAATTTCGCCAAGAAAGGACCCGGACCCGGCCGTCCCTGTGCGTTCGCGCTGCAAATTAGAACGAAAAAGGAACTAGAAATGAAAACACGTTTTATGCCACGTGATTCGAACTTTCCAAGCTTTCTTCCTTCAAGACCGGTTCCACAGTCCTGGAAAATTAAACTGTACCGGTATATGTAAAATTTTTATTATCGAATTCAGCAAATGCGTTCGAAAGCATTAACCTTACTACACGAAATATAAAGTTTGGAACTCCTGACTCGAAACTAGACTTCACACGACCAGTTCGTCTGATTTCCCTCTTAAAATAACTTTGTAAATTCTCCTCTTTCACTCCTTGTACGAATTAGACAATTTTTATTTAATTTTGCATAACTCTCCGAGTGATTAAATTATGTTTCATTTATAATGTCACGGTTTAACATTTCAACTGAGCGACCTTTCAATTATGGACACGTATGAACTCGTTACGAAAAACAAGTAAAATTGAGGTAATACAAATTTTATCGTAGCCAACGTAAATACAACATAGTTTGTACTTTGACATAATTAAGTGAAGGAATTTCCTTAATTTGTTGAATTAAGGATACGGTGCACTATAGATAATAAAAAAGCGAGGAAGCTTTTTCAGAGAATATTTTAATGAAATTATAAATTCTAGAGGGGTTTAATAATTCGGTAGAAAATTTTGATATTAGAGAGGTGGCTATAATTAAAATCTTATCCGGGGCTCTGTATTATGTATTAGTGAATTTTACTAAAATATAGTTAATTTAAATAAAAGAATGTTTTTGAAAGGTGACGGAGAACTTCAATGATGAATCAACTTGTATGCTAATTGTTACAAGACTTTTTCTTAGCACAAAAGTCGTCCACAAATTTTTTCCTGGACAATGGCGTGAGCGTTTCGATTCTCGCGTAGCGTGTGACAGATCAGCTCGATCATTATGCGATTCCACAGGCGTCGCGTCGGTCGAATCGCGAGGTAATACGTGTCGCGGATGAGGTTCAGAAACGATAAGGGAAACGCGGCAGGTATTTCGATCGGCGGTGACACTTTTATGCCCGCCGCATAAAAAGCTCAGGTAATCAAAAGCTCGTTAAGATGATTTATAATTTGCCACTGCATTTAACTCTCCCTCCACCTTCCGTGCGTACGGAGGCGACTTTTTTTCAGAACGCCGAGCACACCCCTCGGCCATTTTTGCCGGCTTGTATTCCTGCGAGCAAAGGGTGGCTCGTTGTACTAATGTTAGCGCCACAAAAGGGTGGAATTCTGGAACTGATGGTCGATCACACCTTTCGCTCCCAACAGTATAAATCATCCCCCGAAATCTTAGGATCGCTAACATTTCCTTTATCCCGCAGAATTGAGTCGCAGTGAAAAATTGCATTCAGAATTATCTGAAACATCTTTTTTACAGTTCCCACATCCTACGATTTTATGCATTTAGTCACAATAGTTTTGCAGAATTGAGTCGCAGTGAAAAATTGCATTCAGAATTATCTGAAACATCTTTTTCACAGTTCCCACATCCTACGATTTTATTCATTTAGTCACAATAGTTTTGGATTGAAATCTCACTAATATTGTATTTTAAGAACTGTGAAATTTTCAATTTTTCTGTGATTGCATTCTAATTTTATACATTCGCTTAAAATATGATTTTGTGGAAAAGAAATTTGGCGGGTATAAGACTGTTCGGATAAAGGAGGCTCTACTGCACTGAGAAATAATGTTAACGAAAGCCAAAGTCAAATGTTTGTATCTTCTAATATCCCCGAAACATAGGATTGAAAGGAGGATTTAATTATCGGAAAATAAATCTCCAATAATATTTCTGTCGAAATCTGCTGTGAATCTGTGCTCCCACAATTTTCAATTTGCAAATTGAAAAGAAACGAAGATAGCTTGCTTGACGAGAAATGAAATTCCCTGGGTTACAATAAATATTCGTTAAATTTACGTTTCTTATGTTCTTTCGTACCGGTGTCCGTCCGTATTTTCGGCTTTACATAAGCAGAACAGATTACTTCGGGTTCGGAACAATTTTAAAGCTTCAATTACACCCGTGCTATGTATATGCGGGATCGCGATAGTCGTTGTGCGGAAAAATAACAGTCCGCGCGCACGATAATTGCGTTTCGGTGGTCCGTAGTTCGTGCATGTCAGCCTGAATTCTTGGAAATTGAAATGCAAAATGAAAATCAAGGAGGAATTGGTGGTTGTGTGTGCTGGTTGCTCGAGCCGCGAATGTGGTGAAAATAATATTAGCAGTTAGCGATCTTCAAGTGAAATTGGCGAAGGCGATAACATTAAAACGGTGTATTTCGAGCAGCTGTACATTAGCGTCGGCGAAGTTTGGGTCTTAACAAGCATGGATTTTTTGTTCTTTTCCATCTACTTGAATCCCTCGCCGCTTTTAAACGACCGGGGGAAATTGTTATTCAATTGTCGCCGCCGTTGCACGTTGTTACGAGTCGATAATTTGGCGGAAAATTCGAAGGGGACGATATTTTCGTCCGTATTTGGTATGAAACCTAAAATTATGTTTTCAACATGTTCTGGAGCATAATTCCGTCCATATATAGGTCATCTCGTAGAGCAAGCCTCTGAAACTCTGGTCAGATGCCAAGGTTATTAGGCTTCATAAAATGAACTAACAGATTTTTCAGTCGTTCCAGGCTTTCCCCCGTAACTCGCGATATTAATTCGAAGTCTGCGAGAATCGGCAAAGATTTTTGAATAATTTGTTCGGGGTGCGACACCCAGCGTAATTCGACGCGCACCACTTGTGACGGATTTCTCAAATACTTGCTCTCGCCGGCATGTTTATATTCGAGCTAACGTTCGACGGTTCAGACGGCTCGCAGCGGCAGAAGAACATCAGCAAATTTACAGTGGGAATCGAAATGTTAATTATGCTCTAGCGATTTGGGTCAACCTAGGAAAATAACGACCGCCGAACTAGAATGTTTGTGGAACGCAAGGTAAACAGCTGGCCGATCGAAACGGAATCGAAAGCGACCGGCATAGAAAACCGCGGGTCATTAACCCCTTCGAGGCATGCCGTGTTTTCCCTTTAAAACACCGCGTTGCACCGCACCGGGGTCCGGCTATAAACGATACCTCCATAAAGTTTTACCAGTTACACGCGGCGGACAGCGGTATATGATAAATCACTCTCGCGGCTCGCATCGACGTCTAGCGAATTTATGAATACTAATGGCCTTTTATCCAGATACGAGGCTCCAATTACTTTCATTTAGATCGAAATTAATAAACCAACCATTACACAAATATATTTCAAGTAACACCCGTGCTCATTTGTAGGAGCGCAGCTTCGTCCGATCCGTATAATTACGAATATCCACTTTTAAGAAAATTAATGAATACAAGACGGTAAGTTCGAATTCGCGGGAAACAAGGCCATGTCGAGAGGAATCGCCCGGTCGGTTCCGTGGAAGAAAAGGGGAGTGAGACGAGGGAACGATGTGTATCAATTAAAATTTACATCAGGCTGGCTCCCCATAAATTCGATAGATCTTTTCGCGGGCAATGTGCGCAACGTCGGCCCCCGTGATACGTACATAAAACGCGAACGTTAAACGCGATCGTATATAGGATCGGTAAACATGTCAGCGAGTAAGTTGCTCGAAAAGTCCACTTCACAGAGAAGTTTTCAAGCACTTTATCGGGATTTCCTCGACACAATGGTGGTACGAGCCAGTCACCGATATGATCTATGGTACTCCGGCCAAGACAATCCTCCTTGTGTACCCAATAAAAAATGGGTTTGCTTAAATTCAACGTCAACCAACCGGGAGGACTAAACTCTCCTCTCTCCCTCATTCTCCTTTTCTTTCTCGGCTGCGTGCACGCTTCTTAAGGAGTTTAGCCGACCACCGATAAATAATACCACGATTGCCGTGCGGACCATATACCTCGTACGGGAAAGTAATGAGAACTTTGCACCTTACCGGTCCGCACAATGAAATATCGGGTAGCGCATGTAGGACGTCGTCTGGATGATTTAAAATGCATGTCCCTTCGGAACTATGTTCGCGTGGCTATCGTGTGGATCCGTAAATCAGCAAGTTGTTCCGTGAATCCTTAACACTTCGCGATTTTCTCGCGTGGCAGGCAATTCTAAGGAAACCATGGAGCTTGGCTTCGCTGGAACTCGAGCATTAAGCTTCGAACTCGTTACCGGCAATTTCTGAACTCCTATGGCGAAAGTAAAGACATTGTTATCTTCGATCTTACATTACTCATAAATTCTGTGTGTCTCAAATTAAGCATACCATTTGCTTTCCGAAGGCGTTCGTGCTCCAGCGTTCGAATCGTTCATTTATATAAAATAGCACAGCAGAATTTGTTCGGCTAAGTAATAGAACATATTTCAAAGCAACCATATTTGGTCGAGGAGTAACAGACAGATCCGCTTAGGAAGAAGAGCCTTGCGTGACCTCGTTGGCAAAGATTGAGAAATTTATCTAACCTAGACCAGAAAATAGAATGATAGTCATTCAGAATCAAGACACTGGGATCAGATTGCTAAAGAGACTTCGTGACCCACATAGCCGAACTACAACTGCCAAGAAGCAGGATAGTCAATGAGATGGACCCTAATGACTTAATGAGACCACCCGACAACTCGAAGATATGAATTAGGGTTTCCTGAAGAGACAGAATCGTATCATAGCTAGGGAACCAAGCAAACCGCCGGTCCTAAACATCCCAGCTGAACTTTCAAACTCGAAGACATTAGTCGGATGGTCCTACGGTTAGAAAATCAATCCCAATTCTCCGCTACATAAATTCCGAACAGACGTGAAATGTAAAAACCGTAATACTATCGGACAAAGTTCCGAGTTTTTTCAAGTTTCTCCGAGGTGTGGAGTCTGCGCAAGAAACGGAACAGCCGTTTGTTATCAATTCGCCGTTTTGCACCAGTGGAGTCGTAGCAGTGGGAAGGATGAATTTGCTTTATGTTGTGAAAGAGACGTCAGGTTGTCTGCGTTTAGTGAGGCAAAAAGATCCCTCCTATGCACGGCTGACAAGAAGCAAGATTATCGTCGATAAATCATCTACATATTTCTGTAGAAGAAGATCATTTTCTATTATATTTGCCTGGTGTTGAGGAAACTTCGCTTTTTGTTAGCAACTTACCGATCTATCAATCTTAACTTTAATTGCAATAGAAAAAAAAATGATTAATTGATACAAATAGTCAATAAGTGGTACTCAACTTTATGTACAAAGTGTTTGCAAGGGTTAATAGTTGGCAGCTTGAAATCGTCATAGATTAACTTGTAACTTTACGCGCACAATCGAACAGGCTGCATACTTCATTTGGAGAACAAACTGCAGGGAGTTTTTGAGATTAAAAAAAGTGGTGTTCTCTTCTCTGAAAATTTATCGCGGCGCGAACCATGCGCGCGGTTCTCGAAGCTGTTCGTAGACCGACGATCGTCGTCGTTCAGGCAGGGCGACGAAACGAAAAAAAGTTCGACCGTCACCAAGTCTGCGCTTACTAGACCAAGAGAATCCTCTCTGTGCGCGCCGGATAAAAAATGGGATTGCTTAAATTCAGCGTCAACCCCAAGAGCCGGCCCCTCGTTCGCAAGAAGTTTGGCGAACCATTGCGGCAATAAATAATGGCGTGCCCGCCCTTTTCGTTCCATAGATCGCGAACGGGCCAGGAAAGCAATGAGAAGTTTGCACCTCCGCCCTGCTGGGTATAACGTCGATTCGTACACGTATCGCCGATTTAATGTACACTTGGGGGAACGTTGCGTTAGTTATTATTTACTGCGTGTACATAAATTTAATGGGGAGGCGAGGCGAAGGAAGGACAGAAGAGGGTTAGCCGGCACTTTAATGGTGTACTCAGAGCGAACCGCGGACGCCTCTATTAAAAAGTCTTTTATCTTGATTTATTCCCGCCCGGGAGGAATCGCGGGATATTATTGCGGAGAGACGGACGAGGTGACGAATAATTTTATCATGCCACTGAGAAACGCGCGCCATCGGAAAAATAATGCCGGCCACTCTCGGCGAAATTAAACCCGTAACGAGACCCGATACGAACGCCTGTTCTCCTCGTTTTCTTGCTAACCACCGGCGATGTTACTTAAGGCGATTGCGTCTCGGCGGAAACTGTGTTGCTGACAGATCCGTTCCCAATATTATTAAGAGCGCAGGTCCTACGTTCCACGCATCTTTGCGCGCCGAGCCGTGATAACTGCGTTAATTTATTATTCGTGATCGTTCATCGGAACCGGGGCTCTCCGTTGATTAACTGGGTCGCGTGATTAAGCTGAAAGCATGTATGATTCATCAGGAGTTTTCGAGCGACGACGACGACGATCCAGTACACCGGCCACTCTGATTCAGAGGCCGGGGCTATACCTCGACACCAGTTTTCAGCGACCGGGAACCTAACAAGCTCGCCAGCATATGAGTCCATCGAATATCTAAGCGATCCAGTAGCAACCGGTAGTGTCTTTGTCGACCGTTTTCATCGATCACCGCCAAGTGCTATTTCGATTCATGCAATCCTTCGATTTTGCCAGGGAATCAGAAAGAACGCAACGTCGTTTTCCTTAATAATAACAACGCTTAAGATGGCTGAATAGCCTATTGTACTTTCCTTTCCTGTTTTTGCGAGGAAACGCATCGCCGCACCTGCCACCCCTATTCCCTCTTCCGGACACGTTTTTCCGAATGCGTGTCGTAGTTTATCAAGTCGAAAGTTTTTTCTGGGCCACGTCTCTCTGTATGGAATCAGCAAAAACACCCTCAGCCTCCATAATTCATACACCCTCGACTCCCTCGAACGTTATCCACCCTCTGATTTCCAATGGTATCGGTCTATTATGCCTCGAAAACGGCTGGTGCTTGTGTTGGTGAACCGTGACGGTGGTAGTGGCCGTAACGGGCCGTATTGCATTTTCGACATCGGCTATAGTTGTTATAGTTACGCCGCAGTGGCGAGCCAACGTTTAGGGCCGATTTCTAGCGTTTTATCGACCCCTCTCGCCCCTCTGAAACGGCAACAGGGGAGATGGGATTAAACGCGGCGTGTCAGCGATTTCCTACTGACAGCCGTAATAAGTCGCCGGTTCCGGAACAATATGATTTCCGCGAGATTCTATCGAGAACAATGATGAAGGGGGCCTTCTAGCCACCCCTGGAAAATTGGCTCGCGTGTTTATGCCACCGCCCCGGCTCGTGAGCGAGCGTGACTGGTATTTTTCGAGTCGGAAGAGTTCGATACCTAGGCGGGACGGTTTGGCAGCTTGCCTGGGCTCTCCTTATCGTTAGGTAAACTTCGGACGGCCACAGTTGATCCGTTTTCCTTGTTCCTCCATCGTGGAAACGCTTAACACGGAACAACACCGGTAAATTCCCGGTTTCGCAGGTTATCACACGCGGAAGACATCCACTCCGCCGTTTCATCGATGTTTTCATTATGCGGTGACCCGTCCACTGGACGAACGGTTAAATACATACACATTTATCTCTTTTCTTAATCATTTTAATCAGTCGAAAATGATGCGGTCACCTGTCCAGTGAACGAACACTTCAGCAGGATTTTTATGCAAACCAAAAATTGTCTGTATGTATTTTTTCGTTTAATACGAATTATGTCCATTCACTGGATAGGTCACTCTACACCGGCACGCTCTCCATCAATCCCCGAACCAATAATGAATAATCAGCAGGCTTTATGGCGGCCGAGGGAACGAATCTCGGGAAGAGGATTACATTGTTCGAAGTTCCGCAACGAGAAAAGTAGGCGACAGCCGCCTTCCTGTCATTCGACATCGACGTATTGACAGAATCCACCTTGTTTGATTGTGATCAATATTCCCCATCTTGCTGCAATCTCTTCTCTGAAATATTGATGTCTGACCCAGGAAATTTTTAGACAGATGCCCGATTTTACACTTGTCTCGGCGCCGCGTAATTCTTCAAATTGTGTGGATGCAAAAATATAGATATTCAATAGTGAAGCTTCTCTTACGTACGTATTAATTTTTAAAAAACATAGGATCCATTGAGTGTCAATATAAAAGATATTTCATCAAATGCGTTCACATTTTCCGAATTTAGAGCATTACATGCGGCATACGAATACAGTTTCTATCTTATCTGATCGTGTTTAGTCCAATAAAAAGCAACCGCTTTTGCAGCAGGCTGTACAACGAAACCAATTTTACCACTCATTCGCCCTACACCGGAGAAATGCGCAGATTCCATCAAGTCGGTTAATTCCCCGACAATTCCCATACAAATTCATCAGCCCGCGAAATCACTGTCTCCGGTATTCCATGAGACACGTGCGCCGCAGTCTGTTCAAAGGATTTCGTCGACGGTCTAATAGATAACCGTTAATAACATCTCCACATAGTCCCGGTGCCGCGAGCAAACAGAACGCCTCGTCTTGAAACATTGACGGGTCCAATTTCGCGGCTGGAATGGAGAAACAAAAGAGCCAAAGTACACAACGGGACGAAAAGGAGTGGGAAGAACGAGGACAAGGGTCGAGGAAAAATTAGTTTGCGCGTAACCGGCAACGACTCATAACTGTTGCTTTTCTCCGAAACGGAACCGGGAGGTATACCTTGGCAGTTTGCCTGGGCGTCCTGGGCACAGTCAATATTTTGGGCAGGTCCGGTTCTGGTTGTCGTAGGTATTACCGCCTTTCCTGGATTCCATTCCGAAGACGACGCGACGGTGCTCTCTCCTCCCTCTCTTTCTCTCTCTCTCTCTCTCTCTCTCTCTCTCTCTCTCTCTCTCTCTCTCTCTCGCAGCAGGTAGAAAACCGTAGGAACGCTCAATTGACCCCGGTTCTTGGCCGATGGGGGATCGAAAGGTTCCCTTGTGTGCGCTTCCCTACTAGACGTTCGTCTTTGTGGAGGCGTCGATTGTGTTTGTCGACGTAGCCGGGGTGTCGAATCACATCTAAACACGAGATATCTTATTTCCGCGACGCGTCCTCCGGCGAGAGGACGCGTCGTCTCCGAGCTCCATTCTCCCGTCCTCGAACCCCGCTCGCAGCGTCGCTATAAATTCTCCAATGTGAGATCCCTATCTTTATGGATCCCCGCTTTTACGAGTTTTACAAATAGATTTAGGTATCGCGGGCCCCGCTGCGCGCTTGTGTTTTAAATATCCCGCCGCGCGGTGTTTTTCGATTTTCGCCCGGAGATAAGGCGCCCGCGGATGCACGGTTCCGCGATCGACGAGCAAACAGATCAGCGGCGCTGACGAAAGTTTTCGTGCAACCCACCCGGTCGTGCTCGTAATTTTCTGCGGCCCCCGCAACGAATCTCATTCCCGAGATAAGCGACGACGACCTCCAAACTACGATTAGATCTTAAGAGAAGATACAACGCGCTCGGAATAAGGTGGAACGGAATTTAGCCTTCGGCAGGTAGGGTCAGGGTGACTAGCTTCGCTTCGCTCGATCTAGAATTTGTTGCTTTCGAGGGGAATCGGTAGATTACACCGCGTAGATTTCAATGCGCTGTGATTTCTATCGAATCTGTGATACGTATTTTCATTGTTTTTACCGTGTCACTCATATAGAAGCAACATAAATTTTAGGCAGGTTTGAAGATCCATATCTATAGTGATTTATAGTGATGTATTACATGAATCAAATTTTGTTAGAACCTGCGAGTTACAGATTTAACCTTTTCTTGTGTGATCGTCGTTAATATTGATAACAGAAACATAGAATTTTATTTAACTCATTGAATCCTGTTTAAAATCTTCATCACGAATTTGCCTCGATTTAGAGGACAAGAAGTTAATGGCAATATGAATGATTGTGTGTAATCTTTTCGGTGGTTGAAGAGATTAAATGCATGCACGGCGAATGCGAAGAGAAGAATTGCAACGTGAGAATTGTCACATGAAAGTAGAATGCCCGGGAGTCTACATGCAAATTAGACATTACGATTTCATTGCTTGAGAATTAGCACTGGGAAAGAAGAAGCAGTACTCAAGAATGAAGAGAATTTCTACTGGGACGAACAATAGTATTACACTTGAAATGTACGTAGTTTCACAATAAAAAAGACATGTCGCGTGTATGTAAAATCATGGGTGTGCGCTCTGAGACGTAATTTGTTTCCTCCACTGGTACACGTGTAATATACATCTTGCCTTGCTAAAATATCAAATAACGTTTGCTGCATATGTTATTCGCTAATTTTCACAGGATACTACTACATTGCTAATGATCCTATAATTGATTATAACGATTAATCGACTGTGTTACGTCAATCCATAATTAGTCTATACATCGCCCACCAAAATTTCGGTATTACACGATAGATTTCAATGAAATTATAACACCTTCTTCCGACTGGAAATTAACCAAATGTTTTTTCGAGCAACAGTTTACTTTTAAAAGCTTTCCACGAATTCTCATTTTTGCCATGAATGCATAAAATCCTCAGTTTATTAATGAATCATGTTGCCTACTTTATCATCCTACTTTCAACAAATAATTTTTCTCCAGTCATTTCTCTGATGTTCCACCTCAAACGTAACAAGGACAATGTATTAGTACTTTCAAGCTAAACATTCCCCTCGATATTTGTCCGTACCAAACAGAAACTCGAATGGAACAGTCGTAAATAATATTGTTTGTTCATACTGTTTGCGTTATTCTTGCACGCGAGATAATCGACGTTTCTAAACGAGTACATTATTTTTGCGTGCGACGAAGTACTAAAAAGCCAAGATTGCATCGCGGCCGGCTGCTATCTAAAGCTATTTCAAAACGTTTTCAGGCAAAGCTATTTCCCCGTACAAATATTTTTACATTCCATCATGTGTCACTCTAGCGGACAGTCTACGTTCGGAGCGACCGTCATCGACCGTGCCTGCGAGCCGATAGAGCGGCTAAATTATTAGGTAGCTACCGATAAGAAGAGGCTCGCGTGTCGCGGCCGGCGGCGTGTGCGTCATCGAAAAAACATCGTTATAGTTATCGCGGGGGTGGCGTGTCTCGCCGCTATCCCGGAAGAAGCGTAATACCGGAGACAAACACTATGAAACGCAGATTCGGCACTCCTCGTAATAATCTTGGCTGGTCGGGGAACGAGATGACGACGGTGTCTCTCTCTCTCTTCTGGCGTTCCATCCCTGCGCTGCACCGAACGAGAAAGCAGCCGTCGCGTTGTCGACTGTCTTGTGTTTGGATAATACACACAGATAGTCGGATAATTCACTTGTCTCGTCGAAAATGAAATTACGACGACGGTGACGGCGCGGCGGCGGGCGGTGCAGCTATGCAAAACCCGGCAGTTGGCGAAATGGCAACGCGGGCGGCCGCGAGGCAATGCATAAAAGCAGTACAGCGTATATTATTTTGCATTTCCCAAAGGATCTTCCTATGGGGATTCCGTAGAAGAGCGCCGCCCACGCCACCTCAACCCCCTCTTGCTATATGGTCCCGTTTCCTCGTTCCCTGCTCCTCGAGAGGCTGCCCCCGGACGGAACTCTCTGTGTCTTTATATATTTATATTCAATAAAACCCGCGTCGCGAGCTCCGCGCCCTTTGTAAAGAAAAACACGCGTCTCGGTGCTGTTATACGACGACGAAGAATCGAGTTCCGCGGAAAGGAGCCGCTAGGGACGAATCCGCTTGTCCGAACGCGGGACGGAACGGAAAGGTAACGACCTTCGTGCAGGGCCACGATTTTGTATGGAGGGTATGCAGCGTAAATTCTGGCCACGGAAATTTACGGGATTCTAACGGGCCGGAATTTATGCAAGTCCCGAGGGCTCCCCTCTCTCTCTCTCCGCGTATTCGGTTACCCTGCGTAGTAGTCGGGTCGATTGAAAAACCGGATGAGAATTTCCACCATGAAGAATGCAACGACTGAAAAGCTTTTAATAACCGTATAATGTACAAGAGCGAACATTTTCCATCCGGGGAAAGTGTAACAAACAAGAAGCTATCGCGTCGTGTCGGGTCGCGCGATGAAAATCAAAGAGGCGACTTTCCCGATGGCTCTTACATCGCCCGAACGTAATTATACCTGGAAAGGGAGATGAAAAGGGTTGAGGCGAACGCGATTACGATTTCTGCTGCTCAAAGGCTGTTCGGGGAACGCAAGGGCACCAAGGTCGCCCTTGGTTCATTTAAATGGTAATGAGTCTTTTTATTAGAGCACGGGCGAGATCCGAGATACGCTAAAAGCAAATTCATCGGCGGGAATGAGGTTAGCCGGACTCAATTTATCGAAACGTAATTGAGTTGTACAAGCACCCACATCTTGTCCGCGCGGATCAGATAAAACACACAGGTATAATCACTCGCTCGAGATAATCGTGTAGCGTATTACAAAAGGGTTTCGGCTAATCACGGTGACTCGACGCGACTCGCCGCGACGCCACGCCGACGATTACGCGTAGAAAACCCGACCAGCGCGTATGTGCCAAACCAACAGCCCTTGCGGAACACAGCAAAGCCCTAAAACGTAATAAATGATCCCTTTCTCGGTCTCCCTCGCGGTGCCGTTACGGTTCGAAGGGGTGGAGGGCGTCTGCAGGAATAAATTAAGTATTCTTCGGAGGGCGGACAGACTGGGCCGCCATTTCTGCGACCGGGGATAGTTTAGTTTTAAGGAAAGTGCTCGCTCGGACGACGGACTACCTCCTGGGACGAGGCGAACAAAGGTCCACGGCAGGACGAACTCGTTCGAAAAAACGAAAAGGAAAGACGTAGGCGAGGGCCGTGGGAGAGGAACGTACCCTTTCTCTCTCTTCCCAGCGCACATACACGATAATAAATCACCCAGCGGAGGATCTTGAGAGAAATTCGGTGAAATCTCATCCATTAGGATTACCAGAAAATAGTGAGGCAAAGGCGTCGAGTCTCGAGCACGGGACACCATTGAGCACGTTTCGCAAACACAACTCGTGTTTATCTGTTGATACTGCGGCCAAAAAGTTCCCGAGCTCTTTCCAGACCTGCGTTATGAAAACAATATTTTCGACTTTCCCTTTTGTCGGCCTGGGCTGCACCCGTGGAATATTTACCTCGAGTGTCCCTCCAGCAGATCCCTTCATATTTTGTCGGCATTCCAGTAATCCTGGAATAGCAATGGAGTGGTTTTACCCCAGTCTCACCCCCTCCCCCCTGGCGCGCCGGAGTATAAACAGAGGCAGCCCGATTAAATGATACGAATTGACGGGCGAGAAGGGGAAAATTGATAAGTCGAATGGCGAACGTCGTAGAACGGGGATCCGCGTTTTAAGACGCGGGAACTGTGCCTGGAGGATTCGTAGAAACCAGTTTTCGTCGGTTTAATAGCTGATCCCCGCGCTCCTCCCCATCATTCGTATTATTCATCCTCGACCGCACCTTCAACCGTATTGCTATCGATTTTTTTCTTCCTGGATGCTGTTCCACTTTCGGCCACTTCTAATCTCAGAATGTTCCCCCGCTACAAATTTCATAACTTCTTGCCGGTTTTGCGGCCGCGACGTCATCGAACGTTATTACCCCTCTATAAACGCATCCATAATGATACGAAACACTTCGCCGAAATTAATATCGCCAACAGCTTTACGCATATTTAGCGGATATTCGAGGCGTCATGAAATATGTAGCCTATTTGCATGATTGTGCCGCGGTGGAAATCGCTGACACATTCACTCGCGCTGGCTTTTCGCGTGACAGTAAATCGTGACTTTTACTGCCATGCCGCCGCGCGAAAAGTCATTACTAGGCTGCGGATGTTTATGCAAGCCCGTACTCGCTGCTGGTTTTGTGGAAAAAAAGAGAGGGGAATTGTGTTCGCCATGATATATTTTATTTGATCGAACATTAACGAGAAACTTCGCGGTTTTTACTGGATTTTTATGCTCGTCTATTTCCCCACGTATTTTGCGCCATGACTGTAAAGAATTCCGAAGTTCAGTTATCGTCCTTGTCGTGGAATGGATGTATGTGTGATTGCGAAATCATGTTTTGTACGAATGCTCAGTTCAGCGATTTTCATCGTAATTCTTTGCTGACGGAAAGTATTCGATACAGTAGAATTTTTTGAAAAAATCCTGCTGCACTTATTGAACTATCCAATTGGATGTATTAATTTTACAATAGAGATAAAAGTTCGAATAAAACAACGAAATTTTCGTCTGACCCTGAACGTGCCATAACGCCGGCAGAGGGTTAACATTTTAGCCGAGCCGCTGGGAACGGTGAAATAAAGATGCGACGCGTGAAAGGTCCGCGTTGGCGACGCGTATCCACGTGCATACAAACGGCTGTTCTAAAATATACGCGAGCGCGACTGGTTCGGGCCCCTTTGTTCACCCCGCGCAATACCATCAGCGGTGCGCGGGACAGTAGTACGATCATGTTAACCCGATGCTTCGTCACCCTCGGCGCCGAGTTTCGAGTCAAGCCGGTGTTGAAATTTTGTTCGATGAGCGAAGTACACCCCGGTTTAATTTGTAGTACAGCCGGATGTGCGGCGTGGGTGGCGAACGTTGCGTGGGTGAACGGGCGGCCGAGTGGGTGGGTGTGGCGGCGGACGGGCGGTAGTCAAATTTATTGAAACGCACGCTGTTCTCCGGCCGTCCCCGGGGACCAAATTTTGCTATTTTGCAACGGTCTCGATGCAGAGTCGAATTCCGACGGGCGCCGGCTCCAAGGACTACCGAGGGTTTGTTAAGGGATGTTCCGTAGCCAACCCCCAACCCTCTCAGTATACATCCATGTATATATATATATATATATATATATATATACGTAGACCTACACATTTTGTAATTTAATTGCCGCCGGACAAGATGGAGCACGCTTCCCTTCCACGGGAATCGATTTAAATTCCGTGTCGCGGAACTTGAGCCGCTAAATTAATTTGTATTACGCGGCGACGACGAATGCGCGAAGAAACCGTTACACTGGCTAATTAGGTTTCGCGTCTCGACGTCTGTTCAATTTTCCGTCGACGAGAATGGTCCCGCGAGGGTATTGCCTCTGCCGCATGGTTTACTTGAACGGGTTCGAGCACCGACGATTTTTCGACTTTTCGAAGTCTGGTTTTGAATCCTCAAAGAAACATCTTTTTTTCTTTAAGTGTACCCCCTTAACAAAATTCGTCTTAGGATGATAGATACGATATCGCGTCTCTTATTCTTCTGTTTTGCCGGTTTGGTCCGGAAGCTTGTATCACACCGCTGACGCGGAAGCGACCCGAAACGGTGAACGAGAATCGTTCTGTTCGGCTGTACAGCGATCCCCTTGCAAACGTTTCTTATATTCGACGGAATAAAAATGAAATGACCGCTAGTATAAAATCCTGCTGCGCTCTTCGAATTTATTTTTCCAAGCGCCACTTTTCCACGATGCTCGAACAATCCGTATTTTTCTCGATTAAGATTCTCGGCATAGTGGGCGAAACAGCTTTCTTGTTACAAGCATGGGCGTTCCCCGTGACGGTCGGGTCAAAGGTATATCTTAATTCAATTTATCGATACCGATGACTTCACCGTGATAGAAGAACGTTCTAATTTTCAAATGCGAATTTCGCGGCTGGTGATATTCAACAGGGAAAGAATGGAAGTACCTTCGAGGTGGGCGGGCGCGCGCGAAACCCTCTTCCGCTAATTTCGATCTCCATTTGTGTAATTGACTTTGAGGCGAAAGTTTTCGCTGCTCGTACAGTACTCCAATTTATCGGGACGTTATACCAACCTGTCCTAGGTGGCTTTCTGGTCCGTGCTTGAAAACAGTTTGCCCGATAGAGTTGAATTGTACGGTGTGTTAGATACGAGTCTCCAGAGGAACTGACTAGACTGCTATAAAATATATCAAGAGAACCCGGAGTATCAGAGTGAAATAGAACCGGAAGGTTTTATTGTTCGCCTCTTCTACGCTCTCCTTATTTTCCCTCGTTCCGTGTCGTCTCCGGAGAAGATGACAAGTATTTAAAAAATGGAACATGATTTCCTCCGGTCGTAATATCCTTCTTCCTCCGCGCTTTCATAAATTGCCCCCCGGTTACAAGCACCGTGCGCAGATCAAGGAGCACGATGACGAACATTATCTTATCAGTTACATCACGACGCACGGTAAGTATTTGTCATATTACAGTCGAAATGTTGTATTTAATATTTATCGATCCGCGCTTTACGAATGGTCAACGACGCGGCACGAGTATCGAGGGATAAGGGTGGCTCCGCCGTATCAGTTATCGAGACCGAGGCTATTATTTGCGTTTGACCTAAATGCTGAGTCAAGATTTGCGTGAGGTATGAACGGTTAAGGGTCGCTAAAAGGGTGTGCTGAATCAGGTCCTGTCCACATTGCCCGTTTAACATTTTCTTATCAATCGCTTCCGAGCAGAAACTGCTGCTCGAATAAATTTCAATGGCCGACTATATCACGGAAATACGGAAATTCTAGTCAGCCGATTTTGCCTCGAGCTAGAAACAATCGAAAAATATTGCCGCGAGAAATGTACGAGTAATGGAAAATTTTCAGAGGCGATCCTTCAAAAATGTCCCTCGAAAGTAATCCTCAAGGGAGTATTCTAATGTGACAGGTATTTTTCAAGCTCTTTGTAATTTGTAATAAAAGAAGCTGTAAAAATTCAAAGAAATATATCTCGAGTGTTACAACAGTTCCTGACATATCGTGGCAATTGTTTGACGCGTCACACTAAACTAGCTACAACTTCGTTATTTTTTGGAGTACGATTATAAAATTTTAGAAGCATATTTTAAAAATTCTGTGCTTTCGATGTCCGCGAAAAGAAATCGATTTTTCGGAGCTGGTGCACTAGAATACGCCCTTAACGAGCCCGGAGAAACTTGTAAACTTTGAGCGCCAGAAATAAGGGGCTGCTATCGATTTGTCTGTAGCGGGCGAACACAGAAATATTTTGTAAAATCGTTTGCATCGCTACGAGTTTGCGAGAGTTGTTTAAGACTCCAGGCGAGCAATAAAAATCCATTTACGTTGAACGAGGGCCTCTCTCCGACGACCCAGTTATGTTTCGCAGAGCGGCGGTGCTGCAAAGATCAAGTTCATGGAAGCAAGTTAATCATCCCTCCGCCCCTGTAATTTCTCTAATGCACAGTTTACACGACACAGCTGGATTGTTCGTAATAGTCGAACACGAGGAGCCACGAGATTATACAAATCCGTTCTGAACTGGATCGTCGGGTGGCTATATTCAAGAACTTGTCGTACCCGGTCCCTACTTGTCTTGTCGGGTTGTTCGTTCCGTGGGAGGGTTGGTTCTCCGGGTAACGAGGTTCCACGGAAGTTCCGCGCGGCGATATTTCTCGCGCGGAAACAATGTAAAAATATGCGTCTCGGTATTTCGAGGAATAAATCGCGGAATTACGTCACGCGGCCTCCATTACTTTTATTTATCACTCCCGGCATTAATTTTTGCGGGGGGAAGGGAAGGAATCGATCGCGGTAGTCGCCCCGCTTCTTTCCCCGGTATCGATCTACATCCGACCCAGGCAAAGAACGGAAACGAAAGAGAGAAAAAACGTAGAAAAACGAACGCGAAACAGAGACGAGAAAAAAGAATTTAATACGTTATTGGTGGCGGAGAGATTTATCGAAATGCGCGCGCACTGCTCTTCTCCCCGGGGAATAAATTCTGTACCGCACATAGTGCTTTACCAGACAGAGTCGAATTGCACGGTGCGGTAGATACGAAGGACTACGGGGGTAGCTAAAGGATGCGCCGGAGCCAGGGCTGTACATTTACATCGGAGACTCTCCGGCAACACGCGCATTTTTTCCCCGGCTGATTATTAAAATAAATGGACTTTCAAATGAGCGGCATTATCAGCGCTAATTTTACTTGTAAAATCGAAAACTCCCGGCCACCGCTATTTCAAAACCAGAACCGGCAACTTCCTGCGCCTTCGCAATTAAAATACTTCGGAACTTCGCGATTAAAGCCACCATGCGCGGGACATGACTAAAAGCGTCCGGATTAAATCAAATCGCGCGGCAGCGAAATAAACAGCAGGAATACATCTGTGTCGTGTAACTGGGTAAAACGAGGACCTCGGTTCTTTACTTAACTAGTAAGGTTGGTCTAATCGATGGTCTATTTTAAATGTGCTTATGATTCTCCATTTGGTTACCTTCCCTTATTATTGGTTTTACTCGTCAGTAATAGTGGCGATGAACGTCGCGTGACGCTGCGCAAATTATAATTGGAAATGTAACAATCTGCGACCCCTTTCAACATACGGAACCTCGAATCCTGAGCAATATTTCGAAGCAAATCTTTCTTCAAATGAACTATAATAGACTGTCCCCTCTGTCCAAAAAAGTTCTTTCAAAATTCTCAATTCCCCTCGGAATAGAGACACCCCGTTTCGGAGCTAAACGACACGGGAAACACTTTCCCCAATTTTCTCTAGGAAAAAAAGCGACGGTTTCGCGACGGTTTCCTATTTCCCTCCCCGGATTGATGGACCCTGTAGTTTATATTGGAGCCGAGGGTGCAACTCGATTTCAACCCCCGGACGGACCCACAGTTGTACAAAATCGTCAAAAACCTGAAATATCTATAACATTGATGTTTACGAATTTTGGATTATTCAGTCTTTATTATTTACTTTATTAATTATTTGTATAGTTAAAGGTATCTGAGAAAATTAATACGGAATTTTAGAAAGGTCCTCGTACGATACTTCGTAACTGAGTAAGCAACCTTAAGGTTTAAGTCTCGTTGATTTTGAAAGAGGTTGAAAATTTGACTTTCTTCTGCGTGTTGTCGATGTTGGACCAGCGTGCGACGGCCCTGGGCAGAGAGTTGAACAAAGATCCGCGTGCACGTACCTCTAGCCGAGACAATCATAACAAGCGGCTTGTCGGGGCGAAAGGCAGTGGCAGCAACACCGGCGTCACCGGGGGTAGATGAAACACCGACGGGCTCAAGTTCACCCTCCCAGCACCAATGAAAGAAGCCTGCTACCGGGAAAAGGGGAAAGGGGGTTGAATCCGCCTGGATACGCAGCGGCGATGATTACACCGAACAGGAAGCTCCGCTGAAATTCGCCACGGAGCGAGACGGTTCAGCGAGCGGTGCGAATCGCTCCTATAAATTATCCTTGCTAAAACGACACCCGGCATTCGCAATTATTTAAATGTACCGGATAACGACGACGAGTCCATGTTGCGCGCCGCGCGCACGGAACATCAACCGGCCAACGTTGATTCGCCGGAATAAGGCGAAGGATTCGACGCGATCGTTTTAACACTAAAGAAGGTATACATAGTTCCGGGCAGCACTCTATGCCTCACCTCGTTGCGCGGCTGCGTGAAATTTCCCGACGCGAATTCCCGTCCGTGTTTCAACTTATCTAATCCCCACGGTGCTTTACTTTATCCCGAATATTATTCTAATTTGGCGGTAGGAGCCGTTTCTGCATAATTCTTCCATCGCGTGAAATTTTCACGCAATCATCAATTTTTGATGGTACTGTTACGGACTGCGAGGTAGATTATTACGAGAGAATCGTTCTATGCATTTTTATACGTGTATACATTACCGGTGTATAATTGGCAGACAGTGCGAGTATTTTGCCAATGGCTAAATTCGGGAAACACAGTTGTGTTCTACATTTTTTAACGTTTAAATGTAATATTGTAACGGAACTTGTTACCGTGTATAAATTATAACAAGCCACACGAGAATCATTTTATGCGTTTTCATATGTGTATACATTACTGGCGCGGAGTTGGCAAGCAATATGAATTTTTTAGCGGTGCCTCAATTAAGAAAAATCCATCGATGTTTTACACTTTTCAATATTCAAACAGAGATGCGTTGCGTAATGAAATAATAGCATTTGTTGCGGCGTGTAAAATTATAATGAGACATACAAGGAACATTTTACACATTTGTATATGTATGTACAATACTAGTCTAAAATTTGCAACGATTAAATGAAGAGCAATAAAAATGGATTTCACATCTTCTAACGTTTAGCTTAAAATAACGAAGCAATGAAAATTTGGAACATCGCTGTGCATTTACAGTACTTCGGTTCTACAATCTTTTCGCCAAGGAACGAACGATCCGAATTAGGTTATCCTCTCAAAGAGAACTCAACTGATTTGCGAACATACTCTTCGAAAGATCACGGAGTAGTTCTTTCGGAAATAGATTTCCAGGCTAGAAAGCCGCACGGTTGATAGACCAATTTGCCGAAACGTTATTCTCATCTCTCGTAGTTTGAGACGCGCGTTGTACTGTCTGAGAAGTGCCCGCGGAACACACGGTACACGTAAAGAAGATTCCTAGGGAATACGGCGATGCCGACGTCGCTCCTAATGGCAACATTTCCGAAACACAGCGTGCTTCTCTTCGAATCTTCTTCGCGGAATCGGAGTGAATCGTGCTTCAAAAGCTATGAGGTGGAACTTTCGAAGTTCGTTGTCGAGCGCCGTGCGGTACACGTTCATTCGGAGGGGATTCGGGCACGACCTATTTTCAATCCGCGCGTCGAAGCTTCGGGGCAAATTGGCCGCCATATTGGCAAACGTTAAAGATACTACGTACGAGCCGAGGCTCGTATTAAAATGAAATTAAGTCGAAAATCGAATTTCCTGTCGTTATGCTTGCGCGCGGAACATAATGATACGTTCGGCCCTGTGTAATTTGTCCGTCAATAATTTTCGGGTGACGCGCCGGATCCCGGAACCCCGATCGTGGACCGAATATTAAGTACTCCGTGATACATTTGATTCGAGCCTTGGAGCGTTATCTAAGTCGAGACGAAAGCTCTTCGAGTGACCATTCAACTGACTTAACAGCCACCGAGAGAGAGAGCGACGACAGTGAATCGCATGCAAAGGGGAAAGTTCCGAACTGATTCCGACGGTCCGTGGCTTTAACGCGGCATTAAAAGATTCCGAACTTCCTCCTGAAAAGCTTCAGGTCGCTTCCGATATTGAACTTAAAGCTGCCGGCCGAGGTAATAGCCGTTTATGAGGCGGAACTCTGCTTTATAGTCAAACATCATTTACTATACTTAATAGAGCGACCTGTCGAGTGAATGAACATAATTCATATTCAACGAGAAAATAACAATTATGGTGCCCTCTTCGTATTGAAATTGATATAGCAATTGTATCGCAAGGTCACGTTATATCTATTCCAATGCTCTCACAAAAAGAATGCTTGTGCAACTCGAATAAAGCTCGATTCACTTGACGCGAAGTTTTGCGTTCCGAGCGTGCCAGCGGTGGCCTAACCGCCGCGCCGGTATCGGCGTGTCGCTTGCACGTGTTTCGTGCGACACGCACGTTCCAATGTAACCCCCATCGGGCTAAAACTATCCTGGTCTCGCGATTATCTCGTCCGGGTTACAACAACGACGCGGGCGAGATCCGTGCCCGTGCGGCTGGTGTAATGAAATTGAAACGCGGCGTTGTTTCTTTCCCGACGAAGAAGTTCGATATCGAGGGAGCGGGTAATGAAGAATAATGGTTCGAGTAGCGAGCGAGCCGGTGTAATGAGCTCAAACCAGGCACAATATTTCGTTCTAAAAAAGTAGAATCAGCGTGGCATGGCGCGGCGCGGCTCCGCGGATAATGTACGCGATGCTTTTGTTTACTTCTTTTCTCGCTCCTCATCAAGAGTTCCTTCCTTATTTTTTTTCTCGTTACAGAAATAAGGGGGGGAAGGGGGTAGGAAGAGGACGTGGAAAGAAAAGAAGAACCACCGCGGACGCGGAGGAGATGGACCGGCGGAGAAAGAGAGAAGAATGCAAATTGATGTTCGCTCGTTTGCATAATTCAATCATTTATGCTATCCTCTCGATCGATAATGCGAGAAGTTGCATAATACATTTTTTATTAAGCGCAGCTACGCGGACGCAACGGACGGCATGGCACAGTAGCCGGTCCGCGCAAGCGGGTGAGCGAGCGAACGTTCTTCTCGTCCACCCCCGCACATCCTCCGTTCTCCACCCACACCATCAAATATGCAATAAATTTCCGCGAATGTAAATATTTCAGCGCGTTTAACAAATCTCCGTGGCGCACTGTTCGTACTAAAACCGCAATTTCCTGTCGTTACATAAATGTCGAAAATCCTGTAAACGACGTTTTAATTAGAGACTTGCGTACACCCGGCTAAACAGGGGCTCGGCTCATCATTTGTGCCCGCGTCAATTATCATTTAAACAGTCTGCGATGAATTGCAACGATGCATTATACACGTACACACGCGCGAGCCCGCGCGCGGCTCACGTCGTGCTTTCATAATTTACACTCTTTAATGAATGTTTATCCGCGGCCGATGAAGGATAATGAGTTTACTTTCGCGGGGGGCGGTCGCGGATGGGCCGAGCGGCTTTTTACGTCGATTCTGCGTGTATCGGCCGAAAGGACACGCGTGTGGCCTCGTTATCGACGATTTTTAGGACCGTCGGCTAACGAGTCCCCCTCTTCTCATCCCCTATTTCATATCCTGTATCTCGCAATCTTTCATCGATCGAATCGCGGGAATGAGTCGCGGAACTTTTCCATAACTCTTTGTTAACTAACAATAGCAAGTTTCACGCGAAACCCGCGGCGGATTCGTGCTCATCAGCCTGTTCCCTCGAAGATTCGACGGGCGCGGTGTGTTATAGAGAAACTTTGCTTCGTACACGTTTATAGACACCGTTGCGAGAGAAAACTTCCTGGCAACTTCCGAAGACGGTGGCGCGCTTGTCGGCAACATAATGTGTTACTTGTTCCATATTGTTTACACCGGAACGTTGAAGTGTTACGTCTGCGAACCTGTGAAATGGGTTAAATTGAATGCACGTAATTCCGCGAATTACGTTCGTCCTGCGATGGCGAAGTTCTCGAACCGTTCCAGCCGGCGCTTTCATGTCTTTGCGTTTAACCGTGATTTGAGTAAATTCGCCGACGTGTTTAATTGTTGTTCGATCGTCGGTCGATTCTGCCACGTTCTACAACCAAGAAAATTGTACCTGCGTCCTTGTTGTGCATTTCAATTACATTCCAACCATTGGTGCTTCGATGGAACAAATAAATGATGGAAATTTTGTAGGGTTTTCTCTTAAACAGCACGTTAACTAATGGGAACTTGCAATTTATTTATTACAGTTTTCCTTTGGTGAAACTCGCTCAATTATGTAGGTATTTCAATCTAAAAATGTAATTATACAAATAGAAACAGAATTTTACTGTAGTTATAATAACATTTTATAATAACATTAGTTATTAGTTATAATAACATTAAAATTATAATATTTTACTGTAGTAATAATTATAATAACATTAAAGCAAAATGAACCCCACACTGAAACAAAAATGATAATTGAAGGGAGACCATTTCCAAGTTGAGGGATGTACAAAATACGGTGGTCCAGAAGAGCGTACGCTATGTACATTTTTATCCCCGGCGCATTTGAATTGGAATCCTCGAACAACGAGTTCTCGTTGTGGCAATAAGAAGACCGCAAAGCATCGGTTGACGATACGGTTGTAATTTTTCCCGGGGAAAATTGAATCGAGATGAATGTCCTCATAGAGTGCAGCGGCATGTCGGCCTGGTGGAACACGAGTAGAGAGACTAAAGGCACCCCGGACGTAACTCGCTAGCCTGAAAATCCCCTCGGGAGGGTTGAAATCTACTTCACCCCGGGCCGGCGTAGTTCTCCTCTCCTAATTCTGAGTTCCATCACATTGATTCTGGCCTCCCTTCTAGACCTCTATCAGCATATACAAAGAGGGTCCAATTTATAAACTGCCCGCAGATTCACCCGCCTGCGGTGTCTGATTAGATGTCCCCACGATTGAATATATCTTGATGATAATTGGGGGGAGAAGATTTCCGAAGGAACGGAACGCGTCTATTTCCAATTAGGCGCATTGTGCCTGCCCGGGAAAAAACCAGCGGTGCTCCTGTTTTTCATTCTCTCTCTCTCTCTGTCCCTCTATTTGCTCCAATATTGTTTAAACGAAACACAGCTCGTTTAATAAATAGTACGCGTGTTCCAATGCGTCGCCGTTGTTCCCGTGACGTGTTCTCTCGTGCGACTATGTTAATCCTACGCAAGATCGCTGGGAACGATTGCAACGCGACGCCAGGTCGGCATTAAAAATAATCCACCGGAGTATTTAAGTAAAATCGCGACACGCGAAGCGTTATTGGGAATTCGCACGTTACGTTGTTCGCCGGCAGCAGAGCGCGTTCTCTCGCTCCGAAAAAAATTAATAGAAAAAGGCGCGAGGACTGTAACAAGGTAAATACGAGCCCTGCGCGCGAACGTTACATGATTTCAGGAGCAGGGGAAAAAGGCATGTTGTTAGCGCGTTAAACGGCTTCTCGAATAATTCCCGTTCGAAATCTCGTTTTCCATGGCGCGCGTCGCGTTAATAGATTTTCCGCGGCATTTTACGCGAGTCTGCCGTCGCGCGTCGACCCGGCCCAACGTCACGAATACACAGATTTTCTCGCGCGCATAAAAAGATGCATTCAACTTACGGTTTTTTCCGTTATGTACGTTACGTCCCTGCCCCCCTCTTTCTCTTTCACAGCGCCAAAGCATTTTGATTTGACCCGATATAATTCCCATTCGTCGTTCGTAACTCGTTTTCGTTAAACCCCCTTCGAGTCCCCAGCCCGATTCGAGATTGAATCACTCGCACATGAGGGGCTGTACGTATAGTATACGGTGTAACGCGAAATGGATATGTATATATGAGAGGATCTATTCGGAAACGGAGATCCCCCGACGTGATAACACTGTATCACTCTTCCGTGGGGCTGCCCGAGATATGATTTATACGTATTCTTGCGAATCTTCCCAACTTAAGCAGATAACGTCGGTGCAAGTAATTGGATGATACTTCGCGGATACCTCGCTCCGGGATACTCTTTATTACTCTTTTCGACCTCTATTCAATCGTTCCTATAAAAACCATTAATTCATACTCTCCTTCATACAAGCTCGCTCCATAGAAGGAACGGGAGTGCATCGGAGGATGCATTACGGAGATGAAACTGATGACAAGATGGTTTTATAAATAGCAGCTGCTCGAACGTTTAGGCTTTTTGATATTCTACAGACGCGTGTTCTGGCGTATACAATGAAGGTATATTAATTCGTGATATCTCATATCACACACACCAAGTGTTATGATATTTTATATTTAGAATGCGAACATAGCACTCTGTTGCTTCATCTTTTAATATTTTTATTTTGTTGATCTCCCAAGTCCTAGCGGTATTTTTGAAAACGAAACTGGCCCCATTTTTGACGCGTACGTGAGCAATTTGACCAAGTTTCGAATCAATTTCCCGCCACCAGTATTCCGAACTGCAGTCTCCGGTGGAAATGAACGACAACCCATTTGTATGACGTATCCCTGCCATCTCCCCACCCCGCATCCGCCATTTTGCACGCGACACGGCGAGACTGCCACCTTCTTTTGACATGTCATAGCCAGCTAAAATATCACGGGTATACGAAACACGAATCTGGTTACCACCCGGCGCGGCGTTGCAATGGCGGCCGCATGGGATAAGAAACCGGAAATCCAGTCTACCGTAACTCAACCGACCGGCAGTCTCGCTGTTACTATTCCTGTGAATTCGAGTTTTACAGCTAAGCCGCCATTTTAGTCGGAGAAAATATGTAAAGACGACACGCAGATGACGCGTGTGGGTGTATCTTGCTCGTAACACCGGTCGTATCGCTGGGATCTTATTCACGCAGCCTTTGGTCACGAGAAGCTACCGATATGTCGACGAGACAATTAGCTTAATAAGCGATGCTGTCCTCGAAAAAGAAGGTTATCAATCGCGCCGCCCAGACGCAGCCAATCGATGCCTTTCCAATTCTCTGTAAGCGGCTTTTCAAAACTTCTTACCCCTCTTGGAGTCTATTACTGGAAATGATAATATCTCTTTGTGTTACGGTATCATTCTTTGTGTACTTTAGGACTTTGCTCGTCGGGTGCTCAATTCTTACAGGGATAATTAAAAATCTTCTGATTAGTTCGCGTTGATTGGTGGCTGACTGTCTCTCCGCACATTCAAGCGTCTTTCGAACAAGACTGGTCATGGATCTTCACAGGAGCTCGAATACTTTTAATCTTTCTATTGTTTGCACCCTATTTATTATTCAATACTGTAATCTAGCAGGTCTCGTATAAAACTATCATAAGAAAAATATATATACCTGAAATAACTGCAGGAATTTTGTTCCAAGATCTTTGTAAAGCACAAACTCGTTACTCTCGATAACAAACAGCTCGAGATTTCTTACATTTCCCGGAGTTCCTCTGTATTTCCGATTTTCTTATTCTCAAGACAGCTTGCCGAAGCATCGAGACGCAAAGTAGACCTGGATCGATGCATCTCTTTTCAGATAACTTTTAATTGGCTGATTCCGCAACTGTCCCTACCCCGGCAAGATGTTCGATTTCGTGTATCGATACTGCCATCCGCCCGCGACTAATCGTCTTCATAAAATTTCGGGATCACGTAGACACAGCACGCCTCCCGCATTGATCCCGAGGATAATTCGATTCGGCCAGATCGGGTCTAGAGTCGTACACTTAATCCAACCTTATAACGCACGGAGATTGCGCACGTCGGGGGTGAATCGTTAGGACACCCCGTGGCAATGAAGAAACTTCCTAAGTTCGTCACACCGAGCACCCTTTGGATGCTGGAAGTAATTCTTCTTCTATGCATAGTGACAATAAATCTCTCGATTCGTTGGCTACGAACTGTTGGGGGAGCGATCGGACTAAACCGTGGGTCTGTTTCCAACGAGATGTCATGAATCTGAAGTGTTCTCGATCTTCTTTGTTCTCAAACCAAAATACTGGCGAGATTACAAATATTCCTGATACAACAATTCCAAACTTGAAGAATACGATGTCGAGCTCTCTGTATTCTCAATTATTATAGTTTTACTGTGAAAAAAGTTGATTCATAAAAGTCTGGAGATTAAACTGGACTGACGTTTTTGGTGGACCGTAAAAGTGTATGATTTTAGGTCAACAGTCTCGAACGATATTGAGGAATACCAAGGCTCTTGAACTCATGCGGCAATCATCGAGAATTATTCTTTGTCGCGTGCCGGAATTTGCACAATCGAAAACGTACGAATATTTCGACCGTGCCGATGTATCCATTCATATGTTTCGCGTGGAGTCTGACAAAGCGGCAGCTAGTATTTGACCTACTCTCGACCGAGCGCGTTCCATCGAATTCTCTCTTTCATGTATTTTTTTAACCGTCAATCTCAAAGGAAATCGAGTTGTTAATTATTAACTGGCGAGCACTTCGAAGGTTTTAGCGAGCAGCCGCCGAAAAAGCGAGTCCGGTCGGCAGAAAGGAATTTCATTCGACACTATTGCGAGCCCGACGTTTAATTAACGAATTAAATTGTGATTGACGGCGATCTATTATCCCTGTCGCTATATCGCTTACAATCCATGAATTAGCTTTCATGGGAGATTGATTCTTCCGAAATCGAGCGCCGCGATTTCTGTGCTTGAAACGGTCGGCCATGCTAATGGCTCATAGTGATCCGTCATGCGAAAGGGAAAAATGCCAGAGTTCGATCCGTTATTCAAGTGTTTCATCTGAATGGTGAGTTGAAAACGCAACGTCGGTTGCGTATCCTAGAAAAAAGGACAATAGTCTCGCAAACGAAGTTAATAAAAATCAGAGCCATCGTGACATGTTGTCACGTGAGTTTATTATTCCCATAAATTGAAGTACATCGCAATTCGAATGACGCGAATGCATCACTTGTCCGCATAGGTGTTAATAATTCAAAATGTAAATGTAACAATTGAATTCAAGATATTAACCACATTGTACGCCAGTCAACTCTATAATGCAGAGCACGCGAAGTTAATTAGCAACAACAGCAAACATAAAGTTTAATTTAAGCAAAGATCTGTTCATCGTTAAACCAAACACGTTCTGTTCACGTGTTTACGCTGGTTTGAAGAGTGATAAGGATTTCTATCAAGCTGATCGCAGAATCCGCGGGCACGATAATGAGAAGTGCATTGTTACCACGAAAATGGCTGTTCTTAAAATAACGAGGAGAAAAGATCGGCACGGAAAGTTTGCTCGAATGTCCGCCGATTCGATCGTCACACGGTTCGCGAACCACCGCACCGAATCGCTCTCATTCTCGATTCAATAACAACGGAGATTGAACGAAAGGCCACGCACACAGGGACGGCCGCGTCGGTGAACACATCGAGGACAATAAAAATCGATTTGCTCAATTTTTCATCTTGCATAAATGGAATTGCGCGAGCGGCGGTGATCACCAACGGAACGCCGGATGGTCGGTCGGATTTTCGCGTTGTTCGATTAATTGAACGATTAAGTCGAATCGGCGCGGCGCGCTCCTTTGCAATTTCCCGATCGAGATTATCCGACGGGGAACGCAAGAAGCAGGGCGGGGACGAGGGTAAAAAACAAAAATGGGAGCATCTGCGGTCGCGTAGGAGCTCGCGGTGAAATATTTTTTTCCGCGAGGCGGGGATCGATCAGCGGGGGAAAAACCGGATAGGTGGAGACAGACGACGGCCGGAAGAAAAGCGGAAAGTCGGCAAGGCTGCACCCGTGTTTGCGTCGGAGATTAAACGATATTGCGTCGGATAATTTGTCACGGAGATAACCTGCGAGCAGAAGAAGCGTCGAGGAAACGACGACGGCGAGGACGGGGACGACGACGGTGGATGAGGAGAGCAGATCGAAGGGGGTCAGTTTTTCAGGAATCGTAGCGTGAAAACGGCCGAAGCCGCGGCGAATCGTCGCCAGTCACGCCCAGATACTATATTCGCTTTTGTATTCAATCCCTACGTCGCCCCTCGGCAATTTCGTTTACGTGGACCAATGGCTCACAATGGGGTCTCACAAAGGGATGATCGGGTCCCCGCCAATAAACCGGGGGTTACAGGGGAAATCGGACTCGTGCGCCGGATTCTATTGCGAGGATGAGTGGGTCAACCGATAAATGGCATACACCGACGACGAAACCGGCGTCGGGACGCTGCCGTCGCTCCTCTCGGCCGAGAATCAAATCTACGCGCCGCGCCGGGCGCGAAAAAACAAAATCAACTAAAAACGAGAAAGTTCGCCGACTGTTCCGGACCGTTGTTCCATCCGATGGCTATTCTAGCTCGGGTTAGGCTGTCCCTGTCTCCAATACTATCTCTCTCTACCTCCCTCGTCGTCGCGTCGGCTCTCCCTGCAGTGTCATGGGCCGAAAATGTTCGTTCTGTTAGATCGGAATCAATAGGGGTTGTTTAACTATTGAAATCTCCTTGTTCCTTGAAATTACAGATTCTATTATAATGCAAGCTATTTCTTAAAAATTTCATTGATCATCCCTTAACTCCATCGTTTTCCGAATTTAATTTGTCGAATTGACTCAATGGTAAAAAATCAATGCGATGAAGGCATGATTGAAGTCTTATTGTTCCTTGAAACTATGGCTTTTATTCCAACGCAGTCTGCTTCTTAAAAATTTCATTGAGTTTCATTGAACATCCCTTAACTTTCATCCGTTCCTTGCTTTTCTGATTTAACTTGTCAAGTTGACTCAATGGCAAAAAATCAATGCGATCGAGGAGCGAATACTTGACATTATAAATTGCTTCTTTGAAAATGTAATCCCAAGGTAAAATGAGTTTGAGATAAGATTCAGAATCAATAGAAAATGTGTTAAATCGATACGGGAATAGATGAGGATTAATAATTATCAAATATTTACGTTATTTTCCCGAACTACTCTCACGGTTCCATGTATGTACAACTACAATTACCATCGTTATTATAAGAGTCGATTTTAATGTAAAATCCCAGTTTGAAAATTTATTCCGTGAAACCTAGTAGGAGAGGAAAATTGATTTCGCCGACGGAAAAATTTGATGTTTTGCGGAAATGCCATAATATAGAAGTCCAAAGGAAGTAAATATTAGAAATCTCTCTTTCTCTTCGAAGATTTAATATTTTATTACATTATTTCACTAGCTAACACGGTCGACGAATGAAATAATAAATTACTCGGAACTTTTCCTACTCGGGAAGTCGGATTCAATATTTTTACATCTTGAATTAACGTGTTTCTACCAGCGAGATTTTGAATTCCGTTCGTACAAGATTCTAGCTTATGTTTTATGTATGTTCAAATATATGTTCTTTCATTGCTTTCCATTTGTGAGTGCCATTTAAGTCAAAGGAAACCAAGTTGAGAGAGAAATTTTGAAAACATGATATGACTAACGTAGAATTCCGACGTCGAAATCATTTATACAATATTTTCTGATGCAAGAATGGGACGTATGACTGAAGGAAAAATGTAGAATTGTTTCTGTATCAACCAAATTATACACGTTGATCTTCATCCTTCCATTCCGTATTCTTCCACGCATTCCAACTAGAAAATAACAATTTTGTAATAGTTCACTGCAGTGAACGAAATAGTTTATACTCGTACACGAAACTCGTTAAAACATTAATAATGACATACCTCAGCTTACCAATTGCTACCTCAGCGAACCAAATCTCTCCCGCGGGCAGTAAAATTAGAACAAATAACTCTACTAAACAACAACTACTTGGATAGAAGCACATAGGTACAAAGTGCATTTTGATGCAATCTAAAATAGACAACAATGCATCGATAAGATTTTTGGGCTGGAAAAACAGGTCACTCCAAGGGGTTGGAGCAAGGGTTGTATGAAAATAACAAAGGAAGCATTCTAATGTGTTAAGACAAGATTAAGGATTAACCGCTCGCAGCAGTTAACAAGAACAATATCTACCGAGTGGTAAGGTGTAAAAAACGTGGTGCACATCGTCGTGAAGATATGTTCGTCTTGCAGCTCGTAGTAGCACTCGTGGGTAAAGGCAATACGGTTCCTGGCGGAGCAATACAAGGGGCAAGTAGCGGGGTAAGTAGTATAACGTGTTCGTGTAACACTTGAATAACGACGGCTCACGGGTGGAGTTCACGTCGGGGCGACCCTATATAGTATATATATGTATATATGTATGTATACTATATACATAGTATATTATATAGTATATTATATAGTTTTGCCCTTTGCGATTCGTAGAACCGTTTAAGCCATTCCAGTAGTTTTAACACGACGAAAGGACGGCCTGATTGGTCCTAGGTGGTTCCCTGAGATCGCCCCACATTTCTCATTCCAGCCGCCCTGAAACACTTTCGGGGTTCTTCGCCTACTATGAATTTACAATGAGAAATCCCCTTTGTCGTAGGGAGCTACGTTTTTACAGTGGATCTCGGAGAAAGTTTAGTCGTTAGGGAGTGGACGTTTTTCACGGCGCGGGGGCAAACAGTTGCCTTGCCTCCGACAGATTAATATTTAAAAGCCATGCTGCGAGCCGACGGTATTTTCGTTCTGCCGTACTGCCTTCGAATAACCGCGTTTCGTCAACCGATTTCGCCATATGCCGTGCACAATTGTTAATAGCTCCTACAATTTCTAATAGAACGTCACATAAAAATTTGTTCAGACATATACAAATGTATATAGAAAAAATTAACTTGCTAGGTTCAATATTAACTGCCGAATGTTACATTGAAAACGCGAGTATGCTAGATTACTCTGCAAGATGTATGGCTCGACAACAATTTGAATTTATTCATTACAACCCTATGCGGCGAGAGAAAAATCGCGGCGAATAGAAACGAGCGCTATAAGTCGTTCCCATATTTTTAGCACGTGCAAAAATTCGTTCTGTGCCATTTTTCGACTCCTTTCCCCTGGCGTTCGGCTCGGCGCCCCTGGGGGTACTGTTGGGGTTACTTCGCAACCCACTGTGGAACCGAATGGAAGCCGACCCCCGTGGCAGCCAGCCCTCACCATTAGATGTTTTTACAATGAATCCCTATTTACCGGCCTGTCAATGCGATATTTATGTTAGCCGATATTGCATCGCCGAGCGAGTAATTGAAATTTTCCTAACGCGAACGCGAGTCCTTGGACGGCTGCCGGCCATTTTGCCCTTTGCTGAGTCAGTCTTCCTTCTTTTCCCCGTTCGATTATCGAGAAGCGTCCTATGACACGAAACGATCGGCAACCCATGACTCCGTTCGATCGTGCCGGATTTTGCGAACCGATACAAGCTTTTATTTTGCCGTTGTATCTCTTTCTCTGCCGGCAAAATTTATCCGCGAACACGTGCAACGACAACGACGCGATGCATGCATGCATGCATGCATGCATACCGTCGTCGTACATACGTATGCATGTATGGATGTAGGTAAGGTGCAAGCGTGCATACGTGTTCCCGGGAGAGAGAATCGCGGAGCTTCTTTTTATAACGGGTAAAAGGAATCGATAGGAATATCGATGAAGAACGTAAGGTAAGCAGAAGCACCGCTATTTGCGGCGGACAATTCCCACGCGCATGTTGCATGGATTTATTGTTAATTTCCTTCGGAGCGGACGGGAGCCATCTTCATCCTCGCCGTCATCGCTCTGAAAAGAACTCTCTCGCTCTTTTTACCCCGACGAAATAAAAGTTAACACGGGTCCCGTTTACGAGCTACATATATTTCATAGAATGCTCGCTAGCTCGCTCGCTCGATCGCCACGTTACATAAAATATCGGCGATCGCGTTATTTGTACGATATCGTAAAATATGCCTGCGACACGCGCGCTTCACGATCCTCCCGCCACCGGCTCATTTGCAATTATGATATTTACGATTTTTCGCCACGGACAAGTTTATGATCGCGTCCTCCTTCCTTGATTAACAGAAGAATCGTATACTGTTCTACTTTCTTGTTGGTCCGCTCGCGATAGAATCCCCATCGCGTCGTCGCAGTCGTCGCCATTAATTATAAGAAAAACGATTTTTTTTCTGTTCCCGTGCGTATTCTTGTTCCTGGTTGCTCGCCGTTGGGATTTTATGTTCTCGAATTATAGCGCGCCGTTTATGCGCTTCGCCGTGCAAACGCGTCCGTGAAATCCAACTCACCGCGAGCTGAACGGCGGCTGGGAAACTTTTCAACTTTAACGCGGTGGATCCGGTTACATTGTCCTTCTCGACGGACAACGTTAACGCATTGCTAAGAAAAATTTTGCCGAACCACTCTCTCTCTGCCCGCCGGTTCATTTCGAAGCGGACTGTGTTTCGAACGTTTCCGAACTTTTTTTCTGTTTAAATGCTCCCCCGCTTCCCGGCCAAAGTAAGCAGCGCATTCGGGAAATAGGCATTCATAGGCATTTCTGTCTGGAACTATTTTTAAACTACGGAAACAAAGTTAATCTCTGATATTCGTTTCGGGGATGGACAACGTCGCGGATTGTATTATTTGTTGTAATTGAACTGCGGGTCCCGACAATATAATTAAGCATTATTATATAAAGAATGGATTGAACGTTATATTTGATCGTTGCAAAAATGATTCAAGCCAGGCAGCTTAAGCAATACGCGTTAAAACGATATATAACAAGTACCACAAGCGGTAAGATTTATTAGAAAAACTGTTAAAGCACAAAGCAAATTAATGGGTGAACTAACAGAAAAATTGTCGCTGTTGAAAACCGCACGCATTATTGGATAAAACGAAGCGGTTGAAATTTTTGCGGAGAAGTCAAATTTAAACATGTACAAACATGTTGGAAAGCCCTTTGATACATTACCAAGGAGCCCGCAGAATAACTCCGGTTTTCCACAGTAGAGTAAATCGAAAGTCAAACTTGCCCGGGTATATGTGAATTCTGCAGCGATTTATGAAGGAATCGAAAAATGTTTCCATGTACGAAAGCACTCTGTACTGCTCTGTGCCATCGGCTATTTAATCAAGAACCCGCGTTACGCTTGTATTCCGATATATGTATATTCGGCGAAGCACGTCGAACAAATATCTAGTTCGGATGTACCCACTGCCGGATCCTTTCTTTTCTTTTTTCATCGTCTGGTACGGCGACAGCAATTGCCTGATCGGCGCAGTTAATAGCGGGTAAATATTTAGCGAAACGGAAAAAAGACGAGAAAGAAAACCGAGGAAAAAGAATAATAAAAAGACGGAACAGCCTCGAGAGCGCTCGTTCGAGCGGTGTTCGCAACGTTCACGGACAATCCTTTCGATGAGGCTTCTCTATTCGACGTTACTTAACATTTAATCGATTCAATACTTTCACCGGATTCGATGTAACCGGCTCGCTCGCGTTAATTACGTTTTCAATGAGCGTCGATTGCGACGCGCACGGGTAATTGCAATATTCCGAATCAATTGGCGACTCTCTGCGGAAAAAGTAATCGACATGGAGGAGGGAACGGTAAACATCGTTTTCCCTCGTTTTATGAGAATGATTTTACGGTCGAATTTTTTCGTCACCGGATCCACGATAACAGTGTACACCGGTGTGTACACATTTTTCTGTCCCACCGTCACGCGGATTGCGTTTCAAGCTATGATGTCCGTGTAAACAAGAAATGCGTGTAATTTCGCCGGCATCGGATCGGGAAAACGGTGTTGCGGCCGATGTATCGCAATACGAGGCCGTATTGTAGTTGTGACACATTTCACCGATAATACCCAGAAATATTTCTGCCCGCCGGAGAAAGAGAGACAATCGATTTTTACATTAATCCGCGAGCCAGCCCGTTCCAGGAGCTTATAACGGTAGCCGGACGCAGATAGCAGAAAATTAGAAATTTATTGACTCCGACCCCGCGCATTACCGCGCGCGCTACCTCGAGGTTACGCTGTAATCCGTTCGTTTATGAGTGGCGCATTACCATAAAACACAATAGACATGCCGCCACCCCCGTCGCTCTCGAGCTTTGACGCTGATAATAAAAGAAACGGGTGAGTTACGATTAATAATCGAACGAGCCCGGCCGTCGCACTAAAAACCGTGACCGAATTCCCGGTTTTAGAAAAAGATGAACATCATGTTGTAAACTCGCCGCGATTTAGGGTTCATTCGAGCCGATTAATCAAATTTCACTTTTCTGACCCTCGGTCGTTATTTACACTTTAATTCAACGAATCATGTTTTATTCCCAAGTTTACAATTTTAACAAATACCTCGAAATAATGGCATAGACATGTTTCAGTATTTCAATCGAATAAAAAATGTTGAGTATTTCGAAACAGGAAATGAATGAATTTTCATTCGTAGAGAGCGCATAAGCTACATGTGAGCCGTTCAAAGGCGATTAACTCCACCTTTTGATTTTTAAATTTCGGCCCCAGCATTTCATGAATTTGACATGTATTATTTTATCAATTCTTTCACATTGGTTGTTACTGCATTGGAAATACAAATTTAATACCATTGGGAATGTCTGCTCTCCACTCGTGCGATGTTAAAATGAAGTTAAAAATGTCTAAAAAAATATAAACTGAAAAATATTTTTAAAAATTAATGTACCGAATGCAATGGTTGGAAGGTGTTGCTGACGAATAGAACGGCGAAGAACGCGTTGATTTAAATATAATATTCAGCGGAGGGTGGGAAAAGTTGTCGAGAGAGAGAGAGGGGGTGGGCTTGTTTAAGATCGTGTAATGCAATCTGGGTGTAAATCGCTCGGGAGTGTGCTGCGAAATGCGGATAGCTGTTTGCCGGTGCAGTTCACGTATGTAGAGCAAGTGGCAGCATTCCAAATCTCGCCACTTCGTGGGATAAACATTTCCGCCAGGACAACCGCTTCCACCGGTTATGGATGCTTGGCAAGGCCCCTAAGACTCGCGTGACGTGTGCGTGCACCTTATTATCCTAATAAGGATTACTGGCCACGATTGTTACGGGCTCACGTCACCGACTATGCAGAAGCGAGCCTTTGATTCGCGTAAACGAGGACAACGAGGACAACGGGAACATTAATGCAATGAAGTACACTCGACACAATTATTATGCTTCGTTACGCTTAACGCGACTTTAAATGCGATTAGTCGTGCTACAATAAAATTCTAATTTCTGTAAGGCAATCTAAAAGAAAATGTTAAACTCAATGTAGTATCCTCATCATGAGACAATCACGATATTATATGGCGAGACTGTGGACATCGTGTTTTATATCCTTTCATTAAATGAAATCTTCAAGTAATAAATCTTGACCTATTTTGTAGACTACTTCGAGCGAGAAGAAATTCTCTTTTATGTGTTACAGTCGCTTTTCCTGGATGGTACATCAAAGAAACAATGGTGATAAGGATGTAATAGAAAATGCTTGTACAAATTAGAACATATTTCAAAAGATTAACTAACAATGCTATAACAATAATCGTGCACTTTCAACACTTTGAGTGTCTTAAAAATTCAATAAAATCAAAATCAACGTCAAAATTCATTTAGAAATCTGTGTAAATAATTCTGCCACTTTCGGGAGACGTGGTGTTCAAAACTGTTAAAAGCGCTTACAGAGACTTCCCTGGCTCGCGAGTGAATTTCGAAAATGATTTCGAGGAAGGGAAGGCACGCGTAATATTCTTTATCTTTCTCGGCCGCTGCATTTACCTACCGCCTAACAGTTTCGCGAACTTGCTCCCCCGCAGCGGCGCACTCCACACCACTCTCCTCGATCACAAAACTTCGTAATAAGGATATACGCAAATATTTTCAACTTAGAAGTAGTTCGCGGCACGATGCTCGCCGTGAAGTGTGGTAGCCGAGCGAGCGAGCTGGCGAACGAGGGTACACACGGCGGGGAAACCCAGGGATCGAATACTTCGCGGCACTAATCGCACAAAGTGGTTGTAATCGAGAAACTTTTTGAACGGTACCCGGTCGGTCCTTCTCTGCTCGAGCGACACGACAAACGTGGGAACGCCCACGTTCGCGCAACTAATGGAATTATACGACAGTCCTGCCGCGATAGAGGCAGCTCCGATAGACTTAGGGGGCCACGTTCGTCAAATCCTATCGGCGAAAGTTTTTGATGTGTTTCATGGAAATGTCGATTCCTTGTTGCAGCAACGCGTCCTTTAATGCACCGATTGTGTACGCGCTGCTAAAGTGGCGGATAAGCCGTGGAAAGTTAGCGAAACTCGCCGCGCACGCGCATATAATTCCCTCTCCTGTGAAACCGATGCTATTTTTTTCGACGCTGCCACCACGATTATCTTTATTGACACACGTCGACGCGAAATCGTCGTATTTGAACACCGATCCTCGATAACGACGACGACGCGCGACGATCCACGTTGTCGTCGTCTTGATGTTCGACTCGTCGGATTTTCTGTTGCTTCCTGTTCCTGGCATTTCGATTAGACTTATACGTGGAATGCTGGCTTACCTGATGGAGTATTACTAACGGACCTAATAACACGTAGATTGCATATGGATAAATTCAATCGGCGAAGGCTTGTGATAGGCTTAACCCAAATCCGTCTTCGCGCGACCGTAATGCGCCATTGCGTCTCGAATGTTGACGTGATCTCGAAGTTCAACGATTCCACGCTCCCGCCGCGAAATCACGTATCGCCAAACCGTGCGCTCTCCGGGAAACTGTTTGCAAATGCCTGGCTGTGGAACTTGAACGTGTCACGGACGCGATTATGCTTTCGGCAAGTTTTTTTGAGGACTTTAATAGGCGTCGCTTCGAATTGTATCTCGTACAGCGGTTGTTTCGATCAAATCGTTGATGTAATGAAGCAATAACCGTAGTACAAGAAAAGAGGAGCAATTTTTATTAACAAAAATACAGAGAAAAGAATAAATCCTTTTGATACACGTTTTAGAAAAGGAACGAGAAGACTCCTCAGTAAAATGCAAACACAAAGTCAAAATAGATAACTAAGAAAACCCACGACCAATGTGATTCCAAATCAGTCGGATCTTGATGCCTATTGCCAATTGATTACTGCGAGCGCAAGAACAGCGGGCGAACGTTTTTGCGGCTCGCTCTTAACGACAGGTTGCGCTATAATTCGCGTTTCTGTTGGCGGGAACGGTTGGTCGGTAAACACAGTTGTTTGGACAGCGGGGCAATCAAGGATCGAGCCGGTTTATTACACGGACGCTCTAAAATTCACACTTCCTTAACGAACAACGATCGCCACTTAAGTGAAAACATTATCCGGAAGAAGCGCCGTAGGTTCCCCTGCGGTGAAGCGTTAAAGCAACGATAGCGTGTCCGTGGTCGGTGAGGAGAGAGAAAAAAAGAGACGATGTAGGTCCGTTCTAATGGGCTAGGGTCGTGGCGAAACGAGGAGGAGAATAAAAGAAAGGAAGAAAGAAAGACTGACAAAGGAAGAGAGGAAGAGACGTCGTCGTGTGTGCGACTACCCTGTGGTGTAGGCCTTGGAACGGCAACGAGTTGCCGTTACCCAGAGCAATCCTCCGTGTTTCTCACCCTTGGCGAGTGGTCCGGGTCGAACCGTGGAGATGTTGACGAGGTGGACGGCCAGAGGAGCATCGTCGGGAGAAGAATAGAGGAAAGAGACATCGCGTAGGATGGGCTAGGTGAACGGCTGGCCAGACAAGCGAGGCTGACAGCAACGCTGCCGCGGAGGTGAACGTGTTCATCTTCGTTGAACCAGGCGGCTGCCGTAGTAATTACGCTTTCACGTGGTACGAGCCGGTCTTCGAGCTGTGAGCTCGAGACCTCTGTGTATGCTATCCGGTGAATAGTGGCTGCCGTGCGCCACGGAAACGCCGCGCCGCGTCGAGCCGCGTCGTCGTTCCGGCAGCCAAATAACTACACCGAATCCTTATACTTATATTTGCCGTCGGTGTTTTGCATCATAACGTGGGAGACCGAGGCCGGTCGTCTTTCTCTCATCAACCATTACGACCCCGAGAACTAAATGACCGCGCAAAAACCGGCCCAGACTGCCGCCAACTCTCCCCGCGTGTCACGTTCCGCTGCCCGACGCGAAAAGCCCGCTCTGTGAAACACGGCCGACGTGGAATAGGTTTTAAAAGTTCCGAACGCCGAGTCGGCTCGTTACTTTTACCTGGACAAAACGATGACCTCCGCGCGCGATCCTCGTGCTACCAGGAAAAACCGGAACACCGGAAAGAAGCTGCGAGTTACACGGCCCGACTGCCGCTGGCCATCAACAAGAAATTCAACGTCTTGCCGCTGTCTCGCGGAAGCTTCCGCCGGTGAAAACTCCGTAATTGTGTTTCCGTATGGTTCTCGCCCCCCCAACCCCCGACCCGGCTAGCCCGGTCCAGACGGGTACGCACGGGTCGTTAAGGCGCGCCGTTTTTCGTGGGACCGACGGCAGGCTTAGTTGCGAACATGATCGATGAGACCGCGGAGCCGCGCACAAGCTATTCGACGAAATTCGTTTACGCTACGTGGACCGCGGTAATGAATTGATAGAGTGTCTCGATGCCGTGCGTGCACCAGCCGCCGCGCCGCGCCGCACCGGCGAATATTAACCTCTTCGAGGATGAGGTTTTTCAGAACGAATGGGGTTAATCGAATGCTCCCCAGCGATTTTTTTATCAAATTTATATGGAACTCGGAAAGATATTTTTTGGTGATCATCGTTCATATTTAAAGGTAGACCTTGGGTCGCATACTGGACTTTTGTGTCAGAAGCTTCACCTCTAGAGAGCAAGTTTATGCTTGTGTAATTTTTAATGTTGAATTCGCGTGTTTAAATGAATTTTCGTTTGAACATATTCTTTTGCATCCCCAGGGGAGCAAAGTGTATAAAAATAAAATGTAACTGCGAAACACATCAAGTTTCACTGTGAAACCTCGTTGTGCTGACTTCTGTATTTTTCGAAGCAGCAAAAAACTATATAGCAGTGAACATTAATGTTGGTATAAATTAAGAACAGGTTTGATCGTCGTTAGAGATGGGGACCAATTATGAGGAGCGTCAAGGTACATAACGGCAGTATTAAATGGATTTGTAACGATAATGTAAAGCAGGCTAGGCAAATACAAAGAATCCTGAAGAGGATCAGAGTACCTGCGGCCGTGTCTCGATCAATCACTCTAGTTCCAGCAATCGCGTGCAGTTGTAAATAGTATGCGATGTGTTCCGCGAGAGGAACGGAAACCTCGGCCGAGCAAACACGTTCATTATACGCGAGACGGCGAGTCCGGGGATGCCTGTTGATTAAGTTATAATAATAAAGCCGTGGCAGTGCGAACGAACGCCTTGCGAGCCACGTATGTATTATTCGCTGCGATAAAACAGAATTCCTCGTGTTATTATATTCAAGACCGGGGCCCGCGTATGATCCAACCGGTTGCACCGATACCTATTCGTGGCTTATGAAAATCCTTAAGCCCTGTAAATCACACGTTATGGAACAGTTGTAAATTACGATTATTGCCGGGTTTACGAGGCTCGACAGCGCCTTCGTAATCCGACTGTCACACCGTAAAAGCGAAAGTAGGGAATTGCAATAAGTAGAGACTTTACGACCGGTCGATCGCATCGGCGCGGCGGCGTTACCTGTGCGTAGGTTTCAAGGACACGTGGCCGATGGAAAGTGAGCGAGGAAGGAAGAAGAAAGGAAGGAAGGGGCGGGACTGCAATTTTGTCCTCGACCACTACCTACTTTAAACAGATGAAGTCCTCGGAATGATTTTACTGCCGCCATATATCATCCGCAATTTATTCGTAATGCTCGAGCAGTGAAACGTTCATTGCTGTTCAAATGGGATTTTCGAGTTTCCCCAAAATATTGTGACCCCGGTCGAAATTGCTTCCCGGTTGGAAACGATGATTTACTGTCTCATGGCGAAAGGGCCGTTAATAGAGTGATTTGTACCTTAATGGCGGCAATATTTTTCGCCTCTTCGGCAAACGCGTTCGACGACTTCAGTGTCACGGATCCCGTAAACCGTTCCCGGCTACATTCGTAAATTAATAACGAGGTACCTGTAATTATTACTTACTTTAATTCTTGCATTATGCAAAACTCTGAGTGCAGATGCAAATGATTAATTAGCCGGACCATTATAATTATGACTTTGCGGCGGCGGTGGCCGGACATCAACGCGACAGCGAATTAAATTGTTATGGTCCAATTAAAAATGTAACACGGCGGAACGCGTGCGTTTACGCGATTGCTTCTATCCGCGTGTATGACTAATTCCGAAACGTTAGAGGGCGGAAATCAAATGGAATCTAAAATTATTGAACATACCTAATTGTTTTTAATAAATTCTTGAGTGTAAATGCAAATTGCACGATATTTTCTTGAGCATTCTTGACGTCCAATAAATAGACGTCTGCGTCACGGATCCGTTCTCAGGACGCGGGGAATAAGCAGCCATAACGTGCCGGGGAGGAATTTAATCCTTGGCTACCGACGTCTAAGGGTTCAAGAGCGAATGAACTTTCATTAAAAAATCTAATTTTCAAGAGGGACTGCGTTTAATCTGCGAGCAGAAGGGTGGGGGCGGTAGAATTAAATTTTACGTGCTTCCTTTCCTGCTCACAGAAGCACGGAGCTTCTTGACTCGTTTGAGAGATGCCTAAAGGAGCCGACACGAATGACATCCGCGCCGGAGAATACACGAGAGAGTGTAGATTACACCGCGAACAATAGAGCACTATGATATTTTTCTTGTTCGTTCGCGAGGATGTTGAGCGTGAGTCTATCTCGACGCGCGTTACTTTCCGCGAAGTCGAAGTTTCGCTTCGTGGCTGGATACGTGGAGCCAGGCTGATACTAAAAGTCTTGGTTCCCTGCTTACACTTACAGAAGGTCTCGACTCAATATAAACGGATCTACGTATTCAGCCAGTTAATTGCTTGGCTCGTGTGATGCGGGTATCACGGTGAAGATTAGCGAAACCTCACAGAGCATGAGAATTAAACCAAGCGATTCGCGCATCAAGTTTATGCGCCTGCCGTGTGCTACATTCCAAATGAGGAGATCGCCGAAGCGCTCGGAACGTCGAGTTAAATTTAAACTACTTTCTGATATCGGATTTAATACGTGATACGAGTTATAAATCTGTTTGTCTTCTGATATCGCCAAGCGAACGGACTTTCTTAACGGAGAAAAGAAATATCCTCCACTGGCGGAATTTTATTTATGCTTTAAGATGTCGTGATTAATTGGAAAGAAAAGCGATTGTTAAGAAATTTTTCTGGAGAACTTAAGGAACTTTTTTTAAAACGAGTACTTCATCTAAAGTGTACATATATTCTACAATTTATAACAATATTTTCGTTGCGAAAATTTTTAAAACTTTCTTATTAATTGCCTCTCTTCCACAAGACGCTCTACTGTATGATAAGCACGATCTTCTGGCGCTGGATCGTCAGAACTAAAAAATTCATGAAGATTCTGTTTACATATGATTTTATCTAGTACTTGTTCAAGAAAAAAGTCCACTAATTTTTTCAGGAAATATTGCTAACAGTTAAGTTGTTTTCAGAATTTCTCATCCCATTAATTGGGGCACTTCGGAGATCGAGTGACAATTCTCTCAGATTTATAAAACTGGTACAGTTATTTGATTAAACTGTGGTACTAGCTACAGTGACAAGTGTACCGAAGGTATACACGAGGTTTGAAGTTGTTCCATCAATTGATTAATCTCACTTTTTTAGTTTGATGAAACTTTTTACGATATGAAAATATTACCACTATCTTTGATTATTCAATATAAATACGTGCAGAATCTGATGCGCGTCGATTGCATTGTCCGCTGAATCAACCGGGAAACAGATTTTATTCAACTTCTAGAAGTTTTTCACGGATGCGCACTTTTACAGCCGTACAGCTGTAGAAAAATCTTCGGGCTGGTAGTCGAAAATATACTGGCGCATTCGCGTGCGATTCTTAAATATACACATATGTATGTATACGCTCGGTCAAAACATTTCACGGTACGCAACCTCCTATTTGCTCGCGAAACCAAAATTTTGCAATTTAGACGAGTTGTCCGCGTGCACGAACCGTTTCACCTTTGATCAGAGGGTGTTTGATGAAACCTAAACTTTTATATTTCGTGTTCGCTTCAACGCAACTTACAGATAGAAAAACCGTCAACTGGTATGTTCGTTGTATATATCGCAATATTCATTTTAATTAACGTTTTATTAAATTAACTTTAATTAACGTTCGCCCGGGAGAACGAGAAAAAAGGAAGTAGCAACGAGTCGGTCCGAAGCGCAGACGCACACAATTTATAACACGGTTCTGATAAATGTTAATTACATTCGAAATTTGTCTAGTCTACGCATGAGATGCGATAGAGTGGCAATATTAAACTGTCTCCGTTTACAACATTTTTATATTAGATATTAACCATTGCACTTTGAAATGTTAATCGAGAATTTATTCAAATTTAATAGATCGCTGAATCTTTAACCATTTGCAAACGCAAAATTATTTTTTACGAAATTATTATTATTCTTAAAAAATGTGAAACAAATTTTTACTAAACTGCATAATTCCGTTTCACAGGGAAAATCGATAAGCTCGATCTGTCGAAAAGTATGTCAAGATAAATTCCTGTTCGCAAAGGATTAAAAGTTGCATGAGTATGATCAATTTCATATGCATGAACTAAAGCGAATCATATATGATAAGAGCGTTCTAGATCGAAACGTCTCAGTTATGGAGTTAAAATACCTTCGAGTGCAAAAGATTAATTAACTAAATCAAATATGGAACCATGTTAAGTAATGTAAAGTAAAACATCTCCGACATTAAATGAAACAAACTCAATTATATTTGTATTTCTAATTGATATAAATTTCACGAGTGCTTAGCAATAGCGTTACTCGTAAACAGTTTAACCAGGCAGGGTTAAGGCGGCGATGAAATTAATTTCTCTGGCAGCCCCTAATAAAATTGTTCTTCTGGTTGTTACAGAGTCGAGCTGGAGAGCATAACACAAACCCGAGGAGCAAAGCGTGGGCTCGTTCAATATTTCGAGCCTAGGCATTCGGCAACGTAAGCCGTCTTATCCTTAAAAGGACCATCGTGCTGCCCCAAACACGGAGGGTCAGAACACTTTCGTGCACTTGTTCGCCTCCGGAATCCGACCTCCGAGTATGATAAAAAGATTCCTCCCCGCCCGTGACTTCCTTCCCTCGATTCCCGCCTCCCATTCTCCCCGTTAACCCGCCGCCCTTTTCCCACCACCCTTTTTACTGATGCTAGAAGAATGGACGTACTCGAAATGGCGAGCATGTGCCCCGGATTGGCAGGGGCACTTTGCTGCCGGTCGTTCGAAAAGCGGCCGAATCGAGTCGACCGGACTGCAAGGGGTGTACCGGTGTCGAAATATTTCTGAGAGAACGGTGGCCGACTCGAACGAGATCCGGGAAGTCCTTGGAAAGGGTACACCTCGACGTGGAAAAGTGAGAACGCGAGACGATGGCAAGAAAGATGGTAAGAAAAGGGTGGAGGGGGCAAGAGAGACTGAGAGAGAGAGAGGTAGAAAGAGAGCCTAGAGAAAAGGTTGAAAGAACGAGGGAGCAAGAAAAACGTCCGAAAGAGGGAGACAGGTAGAAGTATTCAGGAAAAGAGTATGAGAGTGTGGTATATACCGAAGAAACGGGTGGTCGTTCGGTCGTACGTGAAGGGTCGGCGTTAGGCAGTTAGAACCTGGAATAGTGAGGAAAAGGATAGATGGAGATTGAGCGAGAGAACGAGAGAGTAGGAGAGAGGGAGAGAGAAAAAGAAATGAAGCGTGGTAGGGTAGAGAGTAAGGGCGAAAGGCTGACGAGGGGGTCGAGGGTGTGAGAAGAGAAACGGAGAGCGCACGCGAGAAAAAGGGAGAGAGAGGGTCAGACTGGGGGTTGGTGTGCCTAGGGTCGCGCGAGAAGAGACCGAAGAGTGGGGAGATTCCCTAGCAGAAACCAGTCGAGTCCCGGCCTCAGGTCGCGACGGGTATTCAGTTCACAGGCGAGAGCCGTACCGTGCGGTTGGCCTGCATGCTGTCTCGGGTTTCATTTCACGCTCGTTCTCGACACCGGTCAAACACAGTGGACTCAGTCGCGCAACAGTGATATTAAACGTGGCCCACTGTCTAATCAATCTCATCGAATTCTCACCGAACAAATCCCAATGTCCTGTATTTGTTCACCGAGTTACATACATGATCGACTTAATCGCGTGTGACCATTTCGTGGTGGCAAGTGCGGCGAACTAATGCCAATGAACACGAACCAGTGACAACCATCCGATCTCTACGCGATCCAAGTGCTCTACGATATAAACAAAAACTGAAGGGTAGTTTTCGGAACCCAGTTCACCAGTGCTACGATCTGTGCGAACATCGGTTACTCGCATCCCTCGATGCACGTACCACGACCTGGTCCCGATTCGTAAACGTACAAAAAAGAGAACTGCGGGACCACGCTTGTCTCACCTGTGATTCGAAGTGAGTGACAGTGACGATTAGTGTGTAAACAAGCCAGTGATCGGAGAAGGTGGTTTCCCTCCCTCTGTTCTCCACTTTTTGTTTCTTTGGACAGCCAGCGAAAGCAACCCTTTCTCGAGAGGATCGCCGAGAACGATTCGCCAACCGGCAGCGGCTTCGCGACACCCCGTGCACCGAGTGGTGAGTTTGATCTCTATCTTCGATTCTTCCACCTCCTAGATACATTCGCATCTTTAGTCGCCTTTTCGAAGGGGTCTGAAAGCCGGCGCACTTGCGCCGAACTTCACCGTGTGTCTCTTGACAAAGATGAGATCTTACACGCTGCTAGAGACGGGGGTGGCCGAGGAGATTCTGCAGAGGAATCTCTTTGACATCGACGTCGATCGGTCCTCCACTTACGTCCCTGAATACAACGTCCGGTCAGCTAGTCGGAATAGAAGGCGCACGATTTACTCCGGATAGGAAGATCCGACGTTTCGCGATCCTTTTATCCCGGGAACCCTTCGTGTCGCCATTCTGTCCATTGGTGTCTCGAGTCCGGTCCACGGGTAGATGGCTATCTGGGGCCAAAGGAACTCGCGCGCCAAAATAATCGCGAAATAGATGGACCGGTCTTTATAGAAATCGCCTACCGAAGACGACCGTGTTATCGCGCTCGTGTAATCGGACCAACGACCGGATCCGATCGCGTAACGAGTTTTCCAGCGATTCGCTTATCAGACCCGGTCGGGAATCGGACTTCTCGTTGCTCCTGAAAGGCGGGTCGTGACCGTTTATTACAAAAATGGAGCGGATCCGGTTTATTTGTTTCGGCTGGTAGGCGGAAGCCCGCCGTGCGTGTAGGAAGGAATCGATCACTTACTTTCGTCATGTTGTCCCGCGACATTTTATCGGTTTGCTCGATCAATATTTACTCCCATCGGTATCCTTCCGGCCTGTTGTCTGCCGGTCTCGTGTTATAGGCGAACGCCATTTTCCTGTTTTCGGGGCTGTAATGGCGGATTAATGAATCGCGGGAAATTAATCGGTCGCGTATCGCGTTATGCTACACAGCCGAAATAATGATGTTTGTGACTGCGTTTCGTTGATGCGGTTTCAACCTGTTAACCTTGAATGACGTGCTGTTATTTGCTGTTTGCTCTAACTCTTCGATGATTTTTCGATGTCTGACCCTTCTGTATCAACTTTCCAGGATTTCTCGAAACTTCCAATATTCCTGCTTTAATATTTTCGTAGTACACTTTTCGCACTGACTCTATTCAAATCAGTGCAATTTGAATTTCAATTTTGCGATTCAAACAGTGAGACTCTAGAATGGTTTCTCGATTATTTCAAACGTAAAGGAATGTCTAAATTGAAATTGAAGCTGAGTATCCACTAACCAGACTATCAGCCTCTGGATTAATTTATCCAGAAACTTTCGTCAAATTGATGTGTTAAAAGTGAATTCAACAAATCGAAAGCTGTGCCAATTTAACTCTTTTCACACCCACTGAATGCCTGTTTGAAAATTCAAAAACTGTTTTGTGCTCGCGTTGATCTACATTTGCGGTGTAAAAATTTACGACAAAAGTTTCAAGTGGAGCTATTGGAAACTTATCGTATCATGGAAAATTTTTGTCACTCTCGTCAAAGCTGTCTAGATATCGCTGTCATAAATTCTGAAAGTTGCAATATCAACCACAGAACGTTAACAATTTTGGCTATTGTTACGATCACTTCCTGATAAATCTTTTACAAGAATAAAAATTACAAGTCTGTGTGTAACAACTTTTTTCTCGTATGGCATTTCTTCGTATGGCATTCTGAATATGGTGCGATGTAACACTATTGGGCAAGCTTTTTAAATCGACACATCCGTGAATGATTCATCTGACACGTTTCTACTAATTTCTATCAACGATAGAGACAGCGTGAATTCTTACTGTCATAAGTAGCACTTAATAAAACTTCTGCACGAGAGACGACTGTCAGGGGGTTAATCGGGTCAAAAAGAAATTGACGGAAACAACAGGCTGAATGGTATATAACTGATGTGCATTCACCGGGAAATTCATGATTGTTTCCGACTTGAAGTTGCCCGATCGTTTTCACGAGTTCCGACACGCGCGGCTTCCGAAAATTCCCTATTCACGAGTTGAATGCTTAATCTGCGTATGCCGCTTTCCGCTGCGTACGCAATATATCGAATGAATCCCTTCGACGTCGACCACCCAATATTCCCGGGGTTTTTGCAATTCGAATTTTCACAATCAAAGCCGCCAGTCCTGAGAAAAACCGGGTCCGCGAATGTTTATCTTGATACCGTAGAAAATACTCGTCGCTCGACCGAACTGCGAAACCGTTGACCGAAGCCAAGCCAAATTTCAGAACTGTCCGGTTCCGGAAACTTTCCAGAGACACAATCGCGTTTCGGATCGCGGAAGTTCAATAACTGCGAAAAAATGAAGTCGATCGACAATAAGAGAACCGTTGGTTTTTGCGGAATTTTTCGCAGCGTACGCCGTCACGAGAAAACATTTTGATTTCAACTAAAACTGAAACCGGCCGATGTATTGGATTTACCTGTGAGTAAGAAAAGCAGTATGAATCATTTGAAAGAAAAACAGAGGGGCTGTTCGAGCCTTTGAGGCGACAACACCCACGGTGACTCACCGGTTTGTTCAAATGAGGTTAGCCTCAACAATGATTCAGATTGCATACATTTTCTTCGAGCATGGAAAGTCTGGCGATTAGATACTCGGTATTACGAGTGCAAAAATGATAAAAATTTCATATCTGAAATGACATCGTGAGCGTCACGTGACAGGCGGTAGCAGGCGGTGGCAGACACTATCCTGCAGTATTTTGCAGTACGAAATATTTTTGACGATGCATTTATTGTAAACACAATAAAACCGAGCGAAAGAGTTCCGCCACTAATGCTCCTTGAAATGCATAATGCATAAGTAGCGTTTGAATACATAATGTTCTAAAGCATATGCAATCGCATGAATATTCCAACGTCCAAATGTTATAACACTGCTCGAATATGCAGTTAGAGGAAAGTTGAATCGATAGTTTGGATCCAGGCTCAGACAGAGGGAAACCTTAATTGTGTTCCCACCCTCCTATTAAGAATCGCTGCAGGACGCTGCACATCCTGCGTAACGTTGCCCGCGTACGTAGTATGTGTGGTCCGGTTAACATGGACGATGAGTGACCCAATTTCTACATGACCGGTCAAACGGTTCTTATGAACCGCCCGAAGTATAATGGCCGTGTCCAGCGTGCAAGACTGAGAATTTAAGAGCATTGTCGTGTTGCACGACCGAGAGTCGGAAATAAGAAAAGTTTGAATGAAACTCTTTGCACGGTATTCGTCGAGAAAAGTGGAAGGAGAGAGTGGGCGCAGGGACGAGTCCTCCCTCTCCCTCTCTTTCACCCTTTCACGGTATAAGGGATGTCTGTAAATCTCGAGGAAAACTATCTTTTCCTGCGTATCTCCCGGCCAGAGCGAGGGGGACCATCGCGAGACGCCACGATAAAAAATATAGCGCGGAAATGATGAGAAATAAAAGCCCTACGAAGGTTCGTTTTTATACCGTAATCTTGATGCCACGTGATACATGAGCGGCCGCTGCTTATAAAACCAAGAGATGTATTGCTTTATGACGGAAATGACATTTTTATTCGCCGTTGCGCGGGAACAGCGAGGCGACGACGGTGAATCCTAAATGCCACCCGAAACTCGTCGACTCCGAGCATCCTAGAGTAACGGAACGCTTATCGGCAATAGTTCCACCAACCATCCTCGTATTCATCATTAACCGGGAACGCTCCAGCCAAATAAATTGCACCATCGCATTCGAATCGCTTCACACGATCAAGGCGGTAATTAAAAATCTCTCGCTCCACGCTTATCGTTGACAGTAATTATATCCGCTTCTGGCCACGTGTAAGCATATTGCGGAAACCATAAGCAGTAACAAGTTTCGACCGTTACGAAACCAGACGGGCAGCGAGAATTGATCAAGAACGTAGCGGTTCAAAAGGACAGGGCAGCATATTTGTTCCCGCGAAATCGACCGGGTCCTGTTTTAATAAGCGAAAGACAGGGAACCTGTTTCCGCCGACTGGTGTCCGTCAATTACCCGCGGCGGCGTTCGATTCGTTCTCCATCGAACTGTACCGACACCCTTTGTGAAACTATTATATAATAAACGTTTGACTTATTTCGCAGCTGATGATCACGACTTGGCGCGACTTTCACCGGTGCGGCGCGGTGTCGCTGAAAATTCGTACGGGTCTGCTTTGCGGACGTTAATAATTAACGAGCTATGCTAACGGCGGCTATTAACGTATCAACGACTGGGGCGAAATAATTAATTGCCGGCCCCCGCGATTGTCTCTTCAGACGAATTAATTATAGGATCGCGTGGCGCGGTAAATTGGGTCGCGCTTGCCTGGGACTTAATCTCGCGTTTCTGTCGGAAAATTCGGCCGCGATCCGAATAGGGGGGCTCGAGGCTTACAAATGGCTGGGTCGAGGAGTGTGGAGCTGCCGTTGCCCCGAAAGTCCCTCATAAATCAGTCCAGAGAACGGGTTACTTACCCGCCCCCGCGACCCGACGTCCGGAGAAACGTATCTCGACGACGATAGGACGAGACGTCGCGTCGAGAGCCTCTGAATACGTGACGGGGGGAACTAAAAGCGCGAAAGTTAGCGGAACATTTGCGTCTTACACCCTGTTACGTCACGCTTAAGCTGCGAAAAGGACGGGGCGGACGGAATCGCGACGAAAAAGAACGATCCTCCCCGAGCAGCCTCTCTGCTTCTACCCCGGACGTGTTTCGATACGAGACCATCGGAACTAGTCGTGTAGGAGCATGGTTGGCGTTACTCACGACATCAGCAACAACGACACACCGGCATGGCAACAGTTCGAAAGTTTCGGGCCGGGCGCAGCGAATTTCCATAAGTTGAGGGATGGCCTCTTCTTCGCAAAGTGAGAAAAGATTGTCGCCCCCGCGAGGGGCTAGCCGAAGATGGCGAACCGGGATACCGGCGCCACGCCGCGTCGGGCAATACATTACTCGCTTGTCCCGACGAGCGCGATCTTTACCGGCTATCTCCTTTAAGTTTCTCGGGAAGGTCTTACTAGCCGGGCGCCAGCCTGTGGAAATCGCCTTTCGAGTGACACGCGGCGGAAAGACTCGCGATCTTCCAATCGGACCTCCATTCGTCGCGAATTTGGGGTTCGAGCTTCTTCGTGCTTCTGGCAATATTGGTTACAACTGGGACATATTCTGTAGTTTCTCTTCTCAGGGTACCAGGATGTATTTTATCCTACTTATCCTTTTTAATCTTTCAGGAGCGACATCCATGCGTTGACTCTGCAGGTTCTCGTAGAATTCTGGCTGAGCCCTTTAATTTTCGAGCCACGCAGAAGCATTCGAACTATCTCAAAGACGAAGACTCATTCGTTTTTACTAGAATGTAGCAATTATTGCCTACTGTCATCTCAGCAGCGATTTCGCGAGCCCGGTGGTATTTTAGTTACTTGGTCAGGTCCGCGGGAGCCAGTTCGCGTTCTCATCTGCTCCTGCTTGCTTTTGCTTCCTCCCGTTCCTTCCTGCGGCGAGCTGGAGAAGCGCGTGCTCTCTGCTCATCGCCTCAGTTAGGAAATCACGCGAGAACAGAGCGGCGCGGTTGCTTCCTGCGAGTTGCGTGCCTCTCGACCGCTGCCGGCGAACATAATTTCCCGAGTAATTCGGCAGCTCTCGCGATTCCGATGGGAGGGCGAAAAACCTGCTCTCGTCCGATGCTGCAATCTGCTCTCGAGAGAACATTTTTCTCTATTTTATCGTGGTCACGTACCGCGCCAGTTGGTCGCTCCTGAATCGAACCGACAGGCGCTAATCCGGCCTGATTGCATGCTATTTGTGTTATTCTCGAGGCCGATTATCTGCCTGGCGGTTCACACTTTGTGGAGTTCTTTGCGACCGATGCCGAAGCGTGTGGCAATTGTCGCGCGAGGACGCGTCGAACAACTGGCGAACGTCGATACCGGGAACGGAAACGTGGCTTATCCTCGTTATACGTTGGTCCAAAGGCGCCGATAACGCGTGCACAGCCGGGAAATATTGCATCGAAAGCCTCCGCTCGGTTTCTCTCGCTTCCTCCATCTATCGAGCTATCGCCGTTTCTGCGTGGCCGCGAGAGCCTCGATAATGATGTTAAACACGTACAAGCACGAGCACCGAAGGAGTTGAATCGTTAGGTCACAGTCTAAATTGCCGGGATAGATAAGGCGACGCGAAAGCTCGATATCGGCTGTGTAGAACCGCGCACTCGACGGATAGCACGCTCACGCGAATTCTCATTTTGCGAGCCACGCGATACGATCTTGTATATTCCCGCGAAGATTTCGCGCCCCGTATCGATCTAAGTTATTTTATAACGCTAATAAATTAACGGCTCACTTCGCCACACCCCCGCGTTCCTCTTTTCACCTCGAATCTGAACGAGTTCTTTGATCCGACATTTCCTCGGCTAAGATCCATTCGCACGCCAGTTATCTCGAATCAAATGATATTGCCGCCGCCGCGTTTCCGTTCGGCTGTTTGCAAACGATTTTTACCGGTTCTCGGGCGAAAGGCAATTTCGAGAACTTCGCGCATAACGTGATTATTTTCTAACTACACTTTATGAAGTTTCTTTTTCCCGGGCGTTCGTGCCATGAAACATACCTCTCTTTATAGAATCCGTGGGTGTATATTAACCCATCTCGAACGAGGATTTCTTAAAATAGTAGAAATATTTTTCTTCGAGAACTAAAATATGTATTAACAATATGCATGATGTGTATGTTGCTCTTCGAAAAGATTAGAAAAGAGCATCGATTTATGAAAGTAATTCCATTTACCTGAATCAGTGCGAGTGTACTATGTTGAGAGTTACCACGCGTTTTTGGTCGGGGGACCATCAGCGTCAATATTTCTTACAAAAAGGGCTTCTCAAAAATAATCTCTTACAAAACTATCCGATAGCAGCAAGTATCGTGAAATATGTGCCTGGTTGGGTACAAAGCCGCCGGCATGCCCGCATAATTAATGGAGCTTAACAGCAAGAGCCATAAAAAGAGAGTATCATTGTGAGCACAATTGTCATGAAGAATGATATTTCATCTGGCTACAGATGATCCGACGTAAAACCCATTCAGAATCGAATTCGGAGACGGAGGTGTCCCGCCGCGAGCGCAACATATGTTAATTCTATGGTTCGAGCGCTTTCCTTTTTCATCCAGCGCACAAGCGGAACACGATCGTCTCTCTCTCTCTCTCTCTCTCCCCCTCTTCTCTCTCTGTCTCGTCTCTCACTTCGGCGTAAGCAAATCACGCGTTTTATCTGTGTTTCCGTTCTGTAGATGCCCGTTTACGGCGTTCCCCGTATTACCATAGTTGGCATTGCCGGCAGTGCGTGCCAAGTATGCCTGTCGGCTCCGATATTAGCACAATTCAATTGCGTTCGTTCAACAGATACTTCGTCCTCTTCATTTCCGTCTTGCTCGGAGACGTTGATTTTGCGCGGTGATTAGGGTCAGAATGTAAAGCAATAGCGGCCCCCTGATTAACACGTGCGCTAATATAATCAGTCGGCAGAGCACGCTAATTCCAACAAGCGGAATCTCGTCTACTAGCCTGCAATCGACAGCTCGTCGCGCGATACTCGCTCCCAATTATCCTAATCCGAAGCAAACTTTGCTTCCCTATTCTCGTTAAGTGCCTGGCCTCGTCTCAACGCGACGATTCGCCATCAGTCGGACTCCTGGAATGCACCGCCACTATACTTTAGCTTATCGCATCATTCGAATTTAGACGGGTTGACATTTGTTATCGTTCGTTAAAAATTCAGTACTTATTTACTTGACCACAGACTGGATCTTTAAGTAAGAAACAGGAGACACATAAAATTGTCTTTAAACCTTTTTTTTTAAGTCTTTAAATATTTCCAACAAAATGAAAATAACACATTGATTTAAATTGACAAGTTTGTTGCATAAACTAAAATAATATGATATATATTTACTAGCACAATAAGGTTTAATAATCGCATCAACGTCATGCAACTTTTATCCGACTATGTACTTACGTTCATTAATACCGCGTCCACTGTGACGCTGCATTCATCAGACTCTCTGCTCTTCATTTCAGCTTGCATAATACCCATTAATAAACTGTATATGGCGAACAAACGGAATTAACGGAACGGCATTGATCACATAATCTACATATAATCGACTTTATGGTGAATTGGTACTTACCTGTCAAAGTCAATCGGTAGGACAATATAGTATTATCATCATCCAATTAGCATTCTGTCGTTGCGAAGAATTCGAACGTGTCGATACGTTATCGAATTTAAAGCGGTAGTGAATTGAATTACAAATGAAACAAGAAGAAAAACCGGAAAGACGAGACAGCTTTTCAGTAATGAAATCTAGAATAACTTCTACAGATTATATTTAATAAATTGTACATGACGTATCTGTCGTTTTAAATATCATTATCCGCAGTCTATTAACAATTTACCTACGGGAAGTCTTTATTAATAGACTATGGATCTTGGAATGGAAGAATTTGCTGTAAAAATAACAAGATTGTCCCCCCCAGAAAGACCTTTACAACTTCGATAATTGTACAATCCACTATATGAAACCGGTCGTTTGGCCGGTGGCGTTTAGCGTTAATTGCCCAAGAAAAGGAAAACATCGTCGACGTATTGCTCAATCGTCTCGGGAACGTTTATTTCCAGCAAGAACATCGAAAAGCTTCGACGGAAGCGTTCGCGCGCGCGCGCGAAGAAGATTCCAAAGCGGCACGCACACGCCCACGTCAGCTTATCGCGTGTCCCCCCGTGGCGCGTGTTAATTGCCTTTAAATTCCAGCTGGGGTCGGAATAGTGATCGGTGTAATGACAGTCCAAAAGAATGCTAATGGAGAGAAAACGAAGTTCCTGGGCCGGGCGGCCGGGGACCGGGTCCGATCTGTAATTTCGTCATGGAAATGCCAAAGACGCAGCCTGCGTTAAAGGGGGGCCAGCCAACGAAGTATAGAGAGAAAGAGAGAGACAGCCAAGGGGCAACAAACGGGGGACCAAAAGGCGCACTTACAAATTACGACGCAGCCGAAGTCGCGGCGCACGGAACCCGGCAATTTGGGAAGGGCGACGGGATTAAGCTGGCCCCCGAAAACCATGATTTCCTCGCAACAGAGTTGCGCATTATGTACGAGAATGACGGGGCGGGGGTCGCGACGTCGAGAAGCATCGACTTTGACTTGCTAATTTCGAAACGGTCTCATGGGTCATCCGGTGTTTTCGATTTCTGCGACCAATTATGGTCGAACAGTACACCCTCTCTCGTGTTCCCGGCATCTCCCCCGACGTGTGCTCGCCCAAAGCTTTTCCGGCCTAAAACGGTGCGCGTGTATCGTTTTTTTTTCTTCCTCTGTTTTTACTCGAATTGCTTTCAATGGATGTAGATATCCAATGCGCTCACGAAAATAAAATAGCAACTGAAGCTTTGCGGATTCGTTCCAGATTTTCCGCCGGTGCAGAAATCTGTAAATACCAGTCGTGTTTCGCGATGACGCGCGTCGAAGACGACCCGCTGCTTCGCCACCGAGTATTCCCGGATATAAATTAGTGCGATGTATTCTTGAATGAAAACGTTTAAACACGATTCTCGCTGCAATATCTCGCGAGATCGGGGTTGAAACTGAAAATACACGATGATCTACATGTTAATTTGACCTGTTTGAATAACTAGGTTACTGTGGTCTAACCTTTTAACCAAACCTTTTAACCAAACCTTCGATAATCTGTCATTCATTTTTTTTCTAAGACGTTTTAAGATTTTTTTCATCGTTTTCTTTTTATCGAATTTTCAGTCGTTTGGCAACGTTCAGAATCTCGGAGCAGTGACTTTCTATATCTTCTCAAAAAATGACCAAAACGATCAAAAACCAAAAGCATTCCGCGCTCGAAACCTGGAAACTCGGAGCACGATAATTAATTGCAACATCATGTTTCGATGCCGACAGAGACGGCCGGAAACTCTCCGGTCTCTCCCTTTGACTTGCTAATTCGAAATTGAAATTGCGCGACATCGGTGACAAAAAAAAGGGCGGGCGATAGCTTTGGTTCGGAGAAATTTCATCGGTGGAAAACGTATTGTCTGGCCCGTTCCGTCACGCTTCGTTGGTGTCCATCGATTCACGCTTTTGTCGCGCGGCGAAACCTCACGGTATGAACTAAAATGATTAATTGAATATTGGTATATCGCGACGCGAGGGAGCTACATATCGATCCCCAGGGCCGGCTCCCGATGTAACACCCCCATTTTTCGGTCGGACAAGTGGACGAAACGGCCGGGAAAAAAGGAGGACAGAGTCGCGGTATCGGCTCGTTACCTTTGATGAACGTTGTGATTGCGCCCCTTAACAGAAAACGACACTGCTCGGGCGCGTTGTTAGCGTGCCGCTGCTGTGTGTCTGATGTGTCGTTATTTTTTATTGTTTCTCCTCCTTTCGCCGGGGATGAAAAAAAGAAATGGAAAACAACCGACGATATTTCTCTCGTCGGTGTGTCGGGAGAGGACAATTCCGACGCGTTCGTTTTCCAGAACGTGGTTATGACGAGCATCGATACGAAACGACGATCCTGGTACCGATGGAAGCCATGCAATCGCGACCAAATGTTTATTCAGGAGAAACCGAACAAGTCGACGGCGTAAGCTGTGCGCCGAAATTTTTGCTCCCGGAAATAAACGTTTTATTGAACGGATCAACCCCGAATTCGTGGAGGACGATTCATATCTTTTTTTTTTTGTTCATTTTTCAGTGGAAGCATAAAGCCGAATGTCGTGTAAAATATAAAGCTAACAGATCGGCCGTGTCATCCGCGCCGGATGACAAATGCTGCCGCTAAGAAATGGACGAGCGAGCACCGTATATCACACAGATAATTATATTATACCGCTTCTGGTGTATATTTATAGTCGTCCACGCAGGACACCGAATACCCCGCGCGCCGTTGTTGCTCTGTCACCCTATCTGCTCTCATCCGGCTCCTCGTGGTACCTAGGGAGATAACAGCGGTCGGCTGCGTCGCGAAGGGTTAAAATATTAAATTGTCCGTCATTTGTACCCTTCATTCGGCCCCTGGACGTCGCCTCCCGGTACACGCAGATGCTTTCGTGAAGATAGCGTTTCGGTTTCATTTTTTTTCCCTCTCTTTCTGTGTCCTCTGTTTCTGTTTCGATTCGACAAAACCCGTTCCGGTTTTATCTCGCTCATCCGTCGCCCGGAGGGCCGAACAATTAACCACATTTGTTACCGGTGGCTCCAACTCCGAACGATTTTTCACTTTCCGACCCGCGACCGGTAATTCGAAAACCGGCCGGTCGACGACCACGCCATATCGTTACCATCGGACTCTATTAAGAAAATGGAGAATTAAATTGGAGGAGGGAATGTACTTAGACGACCCAGTTCACGCGATGCAACCAGGCCGAGTCCTTGTTGAGAGGTTGACCCTCGTTACCGCAAATATCGAATGCTCTTGTTCCTTTTGCTCTACTCTGGCCAGATAAATCTGCTGTTTCATCTTCTCTCGGAGAAGAAAATCGTGTCGGTGCACCCAGTGCCTCTCCTTTCGAATGAAATCACTTTATTTCGGACAATATTTGCATGCGAGACTCGTGCTGAAGTGTCCTCCGTTAAAAACTTTTGAATGTTACTCGATGTCACTGTACACTGTACATGCATTCGAGAGGAATGTTCGTGCCAGCAAGCGGCGGTTAAAAACGCGTCATTTGTATCGCTGCGTTTTGATTACTGTTCGCCACGAAAAGAGTGTACCGGCATTGTGTTAACGACTGGCGGACAATAAGTATTATAACCCTTTCGCGTCATTATTCCGGCAGCGATCAAGAAATTCGCATTAAAAGGTCGTTGCGTAGCGTCACAATGAAACGCGAGCAGAACTCGTTGTTCCCCCCTATAGAGGGGTCACGGTACGTTCTCAAGAACACATTTACACGGATGTAATCGCGGTGCATTCCCATGAGTGCGTACACTAATTCGTGAATCGTCGCGGTCGACGGCGAGTCGAAGGAGACGGCTCGTTGAAGCCATCAAGAACTCGGTCGGTTGTGTTCTTCACGACGTGACTTCGAGACCGCTCGATGGACCATCGAGTGCTACAAGCATTTCCTTTCTTTTTTCGCCGGGGTCGAGTGTTTCCTGGCTTTTGCGTCACTGCGAATCATCCAAGCCGCCCGAATAAACATCGATCGCGTCCGCAGGCCGGTTTTCCGCGCGGCTCCTCCGCAGAAAAGTTGCTGCACTGCTGCTGTCAATTCACTTTACCTTGACTGGTCCGAGGGCTGTTTAACGAGGGAACTCTCCGGCTAAATCGAGGAGGTATTGCTCCTTCAGCGTCCTGTTAGACGGAAATTTGTGAGACTATTCTCTAATATTATGTATATTTATAATATTTGCAAATAAGTGTGCACGCTTCTGCACCTTCCACACCTTTACAGAGGTCTTGAAACGAAATTGATAGTGGGTACCCGGTATTGACCCGGAGTTAAAAAGACGGAAACAGAGAAGCCCGGAATCCGAGGGAAACGTGTAACAGCTTCGGATGCAGCTTTTGGCTGGTTAAATTATGCGAACGAACTGAACGTCCAAACCAGCGTGGCCACGGATTGCCCCTTGGGGCATTGGCCTGGTTCGAGAGCAACAAAACCACGATAACACAGGGCGTTCTACGCGGAGAAGGCAAAATAGATAGTCTCCTACCGCAAGATCGAGAGTCGCTCCTTTTTCCGAGGCCGTTTGCCCCCATGGGCAATCTTGAACGCTCCCAGAGCAGAGAGAGCTCGTTAGCCACGCCTCTAAACAACGATCCGAAATCTCGACGGTTGTATCTAATCCGTACGCCTAATTAATCCGCTTCGTCTGTAAACTTTTCATTGTAATTAGCCGCGGCGCCGGGTCTAGTAGCGCAATTACTTCGTTATTAGTGTTGTTATAAACGAATTAATAATTAAACCACAATCCGTGAGTCGGCTCGGCCCGGCTCGGCGCGGCTCGGCCGATGATCCCCCGAATGAAAGCGCTCCTCAAAATCGCAAGCGTAATATACTCGGTATTGCAGGCATTATTTTTTAATTGTCTCGATTGCGTTCCGCCCGCGCGGCTATACAAATTGAGAAGGAAAGAGTATGCGAGAGAGGGAATACGCACTCGCACACGGTCCAGTCGGGGAAAGGTGGGACTCATAGAATGGGGCAAAGTCGAGTAAATAAATTTGTCGAACTCTCGTCGCGCGGTGCTCGTTATGGAAATCATTCGAAGTATGCGGTTCAATGAGACGAAGGGTTGAGCGGATAAACGTATATAACGTTTCGCGACGACCCGCATTCACGTGCGAGCGTGCTTATAATCGCGGCGGATTTTTTCCCTCCTCCCTCCACTACGCTCTTCCTACCCCCTCTCTCACTTTCTCTCTCTCTCTCTCTCTCTCTCTCTCTCTCTCTTCCTCTCTTTCTCTCGCGCAAATTATCCACTTTTAAATCGTGCGATTTTAACGAACGCTTTCCTTTTCCTGTCTAATGATACGCGCGCGACCTCGCAGCCCCTGGCTCGACGAGGAATGTTTATTCGCGCGGCACGTTGGAATTTAATGAGCGTTCCTTTTTCAACGGCGAGAATGTTATCTTAATCGAAAACGGCCGTGAATTAGATGCTCGACGCGATTTTTGATCGCACGATGAGCCCGATGTGCTCGAATAATGTTTTGTCAGCATCGAACAAAAAGATTCTTTGATTGATTCATCGTCGTTTCACAAATGTCTGTCGGTTTCTCGTGGCTCCGTTACAATATGCTGAACTGGATTCGAAAATACATTCTTCCATCCATGGAGATTCGAAAATCGTATCAATTCGCGGAGATTTGTTTGGTTCAGAGGTTCTGTAAGTAACGGTAAGTAACGTGCTGAAACTCTTTTTTAGAACCACAAGAATTTTTTGACCTCTTTCGAACGAACCTTTTCATAGTCGGCGGCTAACAAATTTCGCACACGACGAGCGGTCAAGTAATTGGTCGCGGTTGAAATAATTTCAATCCGCGCGACGGTCTCGGATGCCACGCACAATTAAGAGTCAGTGGAGAGAGCGATAGTCCTCCGGTTTCTTCGAGATAAATCTTCCTTTTAATCTGGATCCGTCGCTTTCCTTCGTCCCCCTAGAACGATCCCACAGCGGTTGATGAATATTACAAGCGAGGAGGGAAGAGCCGTCGTCTAATGAGTAGATCGTGCGGCCAACCGTCAACCCCGTGTGCACGTATGAAAGGATTCAGGTCTTCGCGCTCTCGGGTCTTCTGCAACGTTTGTGTGCGTGCACACGTAGCCTCGCAGCCGGTTGTTAATCTAGACGCTCTGCCAACAGTTATTTCCGCGGATGTCGTCCTGGCGAATTTGACAAATGCGAGCAATTATCGGCCCTGCTCTCGGCTGCCTACGTTGAATCCCATGGTCCCGATGTTAATTGAACGTCGCCCACGGCCCCATTTGTCGCCGATCATCTCGTCGAGCGAAAGGAGCCAAACAATAAACGACCAACGATAAATATCTTCACGATGGAATAAAGGCATGTTTATGTCGGAGCTAAAATAGGAGCTGCAACACTGTCCATCAAAGTGGCAAGAAAAGCTGATCATCGGTTGGTCGTTTAGCGAGCGTTGCACTGATTACTGCTGCAACGCGAACATTTTTATTTTCACATTCTATCACATTTCAACAGAATAGAACGTATTTCTACCTGTTCTAATCATAGCTCCGATCGTTTAGCTCCAACATATCCTAAGGCATAACCTTTTCTGGCCGCATACAGTAAACGCCCCTTTGAACATAGAGAAGGACAGAAGAGCAGTGGAGTGAATAGGTACCGAACAGTGATCGTGTCCACGAACCCGGACAATAAAGGGGCGTTTAGTGTACTACGTAGCGTGTGACGTCGAAGCCTAAACATTTGGATTACGCGAGTAGTAAAGTCATTCGTGGGAAATTGAAAGAAAATGTGAACGAGTATTACACCCTTCTAGAACACGCGGACAAACAGGGAACAAATTTGAAATAGTCATTTGTGTTATTGGCTTCGAAAAGAGTTTCGGAAGGTAGGATCCGTTCGACCGGCAACAAAATGACGTTTTAATGAATCGTCCAACACGAACGGAAAGCGGAGTCGGTGTGGACGTCGGAAAGATCCCTGGGATTCGCGCGTTTGTCGGTGCAGGCGCGTGTGAAATCTCGGCTTGTTAGCCGAACCGTTTCGTCGACACTCGTCCGCCGCGGATGTAGGGTTAACGTGAATTTAGCTGGATCAGACCGGCATCCAAACTCAGCGCACCATCAAGAGCGGCTTGAACGGTTCGACGCGTCTTCTGGTCGACGGGTGGAAGTCGAGGTTGCTGCGCGACTTGACGGTGATGGTGGCGTGGTGTGGTGTGGTGTGGTACACCCGGTGGGAATTTATCGTTCGCCTAGGTAGGAGGATGACAATTAGCCCGAAGCACCCTTGGAACAGTGAGCGCCGTTTTAACGAGACCATGCCGTTTACGAGTCGAGTTCGGAGTCGCGGGGATTTCATGCTTCTCGAAGGAACTAATTAGATAAGGGTTGCCGCTTCGGGCGTCATTCCTTTCCTTCGACTCGATCTCTCGGTCCTCCCCTTGTCTTTCCATCGTTTCCGCTAACTTTCCTGAGCGAATTCGAGCCTCGCCCGGCCAGAGAAAGGAGAGAGAAAGGGAACGAGAGAGAGAGAGAGAAAGAGAGAGAGAGAGAGACCAGAGCAGAATCGAGCGAGACACCCGGGCTAACTTGCGCGACTCGCTTTTTTAGATTCGTCGCTTACAGTGCAAGTAAAATATGACCTGTTTTTTCGCCGGTGGTCTTTCCTTCTCTCTCTTTCACCCTCGTTTTCTACTTCCGGCGGCGCACGGGTTTAATTCCTGCTAAAAGTGGAGCCGAGACGTGCGGGAGTGGTGGCCCGTAGAAAAATAGAAAAACAATACACCCGGAACGTATACGTTCTACGGGGGCGAAAAAAAGGACGAGAGGAACGGTGGCGATCCGCTCCGCTCCGCTCCGCTCCGCTCCGCACTGCTCCGCACTGCTCCGTGCCGTTGGAACTTTTGTCGAGAGCCCGCGCCGTGAATTAAGGCAGCGTATTTTTAATTTTCTGGCTTGGTGAAAATCGAGTCCTCGACCGGAGTTCTCCGGCAATGATCCCCCGCTCTCTCTCCGCGTGCTCTCTGGCGAAGCCCTCGGCAGAGAGTCGAAGGCAGAACAGCCCATCGATTCGAACGATGCTCGCCTTCCTCTGGTCGCTTCTTTTAACGACGCGCCTTTTATGTCGAATGCGTTTCATTCGTATCTATTTAAATCGGTGCACGGTCAATTCCACGCGGAACACGTGTACCCGCGGAACAATGTAACGAGATAGCTCGGACGTTCACGTGTACGCGCGCGTCTGCAGGCGTCTATGTTCTCCGGTCTGCTTACGGTAGCCGTGATATACCATTCCGATTATAGTATGTTGCTGCCTTCCTTAACGAGGGCAGAGCCCGACTATGGACTAATCTCGGCGCTCTCCAGCAACTATGCTATTGACTCGCACGGAAAGCAAACGTACAGATTGCTTTTCATCGGCCCCTTTCGCTTTCTACTCGCGTGCACGAGTCCCGTGAACCGCCGGCTGCTCGTGCGTTTCGCTCTCCAGCTTTATTTCTCCCGTTTCTTCTATCATCGTACCGTTCCCCCCTGTATTCCCTGCAACCTCCCGTACGAGCCCCGCACTGTTTCCCACTTGGTCTTCAACGTCTCTCATCCCCCGGGTTCCGTAACGTTGCCCATCGCGTTTTCTTCACTCGTTCCACGAGCTATTTGTCTCTCGAATAAATGACCGTTCATTTTCTCGCGCCCTCGACTCAACCTCCCCGTTTTCTTCGTCTTCAACCGTCAACGCCGCGTGTTCCGGTATACCCGGTGGCAGAGCGATCGAAATCGACGATTATCGTTGAAGAAGGCTTTTCTCTTCCCCTGTCACGGAACAAGATTCGTTCCGTCGTCGTGTTCACGTAACGCGATTCCACACGAGACGACTACACCGCCACCGCCGCCGGCTCGGAACTCTGGCCCCGTTTCCATTGGTTCCGGCGCCATAGGTGAGCAACGATACTTTCGTCTATAAATCACCGGTTATGCCGAGGAAGCTATTAATTACGATACTGATCCGTAAAAATCCTAACACTGTACTTACTAGCGCCGGTGAAATGATCGGTTTTCTTATTCAAGCACCTATTATCAAAATTCTACAAAATCTAAGTAGACTAGAATTAAACTCGAATATATTCTAACAAACTGACAATGTTGTGTATATTCAATTTAAGATTAAAAATTTGGGAACGCCCATCAAAAATCGCGGAAAAATGTGTATCCGCAGCGGAGGTCGAAAAAGAATTCGAGGAGAAACATTCCGAAAATTCTGCGAGAACGCAACAATTAACTGGAACGTGGTTATTTCAAAACGTACCGACCATATTAATAAAAACATGTTCGAAATTGTTCGCGGTTCGCATACCGTTTACGAAGCGGCGAGATATGAGTTACCGAATAGTTTCTATTCCCACTATCTATGAGATTCCAAGATATCAATTGTGTGTTCTGTCCCACGTTTACCAGTGCACGTGTCCGATGACTTATGTGCGACGGTGTACGTGTCCGGGGCGCCAACGCTGTTTTTCACGCACAGATTTCTGTCTGCCGTAGATCGGAACCGATCACAGGTGAAAGAGAGTGTCGCTGACAATCGAGAGACTCGATCGTCCACGCGGTCCCGAGGAATGGTTCGATTATTCAGCCTGTGTGAGAAACTTAGCGAACGGCGTTTCGATCGGTGAGCATTGCCCCGTGGGCGAGCGTCCTCGATTAGAAAAACACCGGCGGGAAGGCGTAATTTTCTCAGGTTCTTGATCGATGGTTTCTCGCAACCGTTTAGGAGACGTTGAGATATACGGTCTTCGTACAACCTTCTTCAACCCTGGGATGGTAGGGCTGGCTTCACTCAACCCAGAGTTACAAATGTTCTTTCTATGATTTTTTGATAACTAGTTCGAATTGTTAGTTCGAATATATCGGGATTCTCGAATATTCTTAGAAATCCCGAAAATTCATGGGATCCCGATATTTTTAGGTTCGCGAACAGCTCTATAGCCGATGTATGCAAAATGGGCGATCGGCAGCATCTCCGCGGGTTTTCCTGTAAATTCCAGGACGCGTGTACGCCGGCTAGGAAGCCCGTGAAATACGAAACGAGGTTTGCGACGCAGGGAAATAAGAATTCCCGGCGATTCGAGGCCCGTCCGTGGTTCCGGCTTCTGACGGAGGATATCGTAAATAGCTGGGGTCCGGCCGGTCGGGTAGCTTTCGGTATTCCTGCTGTTGCTCTATCCTGTGAAACCTAATCGAGACGCGTACCGCCGCGAGGAATAGTGCCTCCGTTCGCGCCGCTCTCGGATACCATAAATATGTGGCCGTGGCCGGGGGAGGACGAGAGATATACTCCCACGTGCTATTGCTGCCGTACTCTCGCTGCGATCTTCTAGCGTGGGCAGACGCCAACTTGCACGACAACGGTTACGACGATGTAGGAGAGACCACGGAGACGGCGACGGTGCACGGAATGGAACAACAAGAACCGCAGGAGAAGGAAGGAGGAGGACTAAGAAACGAACGGAGAGGACGGTGATGCGAGATGGAGTCGGCGAGCTTGCTGGACGAGCTTGTCTACATAAACGTCCCTCGTTTCTTCCTTCGCGCCCTCGTATACATGTCCCCGATTTTCTTAGCAGCTTCTGAGAGTGTGTCGTGTCGGTTACACGGCCGAGGCGAGGGCGTGTATCTTCGTGGCCGAGAGATGCGTGTGGCCTGGCCACTATTCGCGTCTGGAATTCGAATCCAGGCAGCCGCAGCTGTTTGAATGTCGTCCTCGAATCCGCTGAACCGAACGGCGCTTAGAGAACTGTCTGGTACACCTCTTTTTTTTCCTCTCCGAAACAAGACCGTTCGAGGAAGAAACGGAACGGGGGACGCAGAACAGAGAGGGCGTTCAATACGCACCAATTTCATTCCATTGAGATCTGTTTGTGATGAAATATTCACCGATGAAATATCATCTTGGAATAACACCGCCCCGGTTGCCCGGTTTTTTGCCTCTTCACACGATCTTGGTGTTCGATGATCGTACTTAGCCATCCTATGTTTGAATTGGCCTCGTTTTTTCGGGGCTCCAGACGAATGTGAACCTAGCCAGCCTTGTGTCGTACCGAACTCGGAAGACTGAGAATCTATCACTCCTTTTTATATCTATACAGAGGAATGGACTGTTATCGAGCGTATGGAGGAGAAATAGGCGTTGCTATCGAACAGTTATGCAGTCATTGTACTATTCAAGTTCTGCTTTGCCCCTACTTTGTAGGAATGTTAGAGCACAGCCAGCGTGAATCGATCGACCTGTTAACGGGGAAGTTCAGGTTGCCTGTCATCGTCTCCAGAGACACGGAACAAGCACAGAAATATAAACTCCACGGTTTACGGTTTACGATGGAGAATGTACAGCGTGAAATATGGCAGCGTTTCTCTGTGGAATTCAAAGGTAATGAGAAAGGTGGTTCGCTGATGGTAGCTCATCATCTCTTCCGCTACCTGTTCAACTGCGAACGAGAAAAATGTTGGTGAGGAGGTGAGCTCCTTTTCGCTTTCCCTCCGTGTTTTCGTGTTTCATTCCGTATCCTCCGCGAATCGTGTACCCTCCGTGTACGTGACGTGTCACAGTGACACGTTTCCGGGACGCGTTCAGGACCCGTTAGTCCCGTGCGACGAATCGGACACGAGGGGTTACAGCTGCTTGACAATCCTTCTTCGTCACGCAGCGCCTCGATGCCACTCGGAACGGCTCTGTACCGGTTGGAAAATGTGCTGCACGCAGGCAGATGCAGTTTCACGGATTCTTACCGGCTTTCTTCGACAAGCGACACGTGCCTTTTCCACGGGCGAACGTATCGAATTTTCCGGAGGGAAATACGATATTATAGACGAATCTGTGTCTTCGGGGGCTATTGAAGTGCTGGAGGGCACTATCGAGACTGCTCGCAGCATTCCCTGAATGCCACGACCTATATCGGCGCGTCTAAATCCCACTTTTAACGCAGTTTTTATGAACGCCGAGACATGTTCATGCGGTAATATATTTCGCAGTTGAACTCGTTTCCCATAAAATTCCTCCTTGCCTCTTGTACGGATTCATCCTCGGACGCGACGCTTCAACGACGCTTTGTAATACTACCCAGGAAAGGGATGCCGCGTCAAGCCCCTCGCGATTCAATTGGTTTCCAAAATTCTAGCCGAGACTTCAAAGTGATCGACCAGGTCATTTTAACTCGACACTTGAACTCCTTGATATTCAGAGTTTTATTATAACGTTATACTAGTTTTCTAAACAGCGAGCGAGTCCTTAGTTATTTAACCTAATCCAGTCTTGACATTTTTGGCATTCGGATTTTCGGAATACGCTGTATTATTTTTCGAAACAGCAGATGAGGAGTAAAAACAACTTTTATTCTCGCAAGATAATATCTTCGATAAAATGTTTTCATAAAGGAGGGATGTGAAACATCTCCGCACCAATTAGTCGGCTCCACCATTAGTCGACAGACTAGCCACCCTCGCGATGTTTCAGCTGACATTAGCACATATACCGCATACAACACTCACCCAGCAGATGACACTTGACAAAAGGGACACAGAAATATGACAAAGACAGACTGATGTGTCGGTGGGGTTTAAGTGATATGGAGAGGGCTGTCTTCTTTCACTTTAGCAGGGAATAGGGAATGACTCCAGCAACATCGTATTACTGATAAAATCGGGAAATTTGTTCTATGAGAACGTAATAATGTATCTGGAAAAATTGATCGTCGATATTAAAACATTGGTACGTTCTTACTTAATAATGAGCTTAAGTTGATTCATTTTCTTTGGAAATGCTGCTTGGCTAAAGAGGACGAATTGGTCGTAATTTTTGGTCGAGTTCAGGGGCAGGAAATCTGAATTTGTTGCATGGAATTCGGATCACGTCGAGGTTCGCTCTGGAATTCAGTGTGGGCACGAGGGATACAGTTGTCCGAGGGTGGCCCTTCGCAATGCGCGCCGGTACCGCGGAACGCGGAAATTCGAGCTCACGCGGGGGGGAATCCGAACGGTTCGATACGCGTCCGGCTTATTGACTTCCGGTGACGTGGGAATAGTTCGTGGCCGCGCGTATTACCTGCTCGTTACCGATCCTGAGGTACGTATAGAAGCCCGGAGGCTATGGTCGAAACTGTTCTCTCTCCCGGCTGCTTCTTTTCCGCGGATCGGGGGCCGAATCTGATCAGGAAATGTCGGCCGGTGAATTTTCTATGAGCCCTGAGAGATCTTAGCGAGCAATAACGCGCGCTCCGGAGAAATAGAGACGGATGAGCTGACTAAGCAGAATGGATGTCGGTGATTACCACGGGGTACTCATAGATAGCCGTGCCGGACAGATTGCATAGCGTTTGCCCGGCAGATAAAACAATAAATCATGCCTCGCTCGTAGGCAACCGAGGCGGATTCATTATTTTAACGATAGAGGCAAATATTTCCGGCTACGCACACTCGCTCGCGTGTTGTCGAGCTTGATTCATTTAATCGTAACAATTTCCATGTGAAATTTATCGCGCACCCCCGCGCGGCTCTCCTCCTGCGTATCGCGCGGCGGATCTTTAAAGCACGATGTCTCCGGACAGGTATCGCGCGGCCGTTTACGCGACCCGAGCTCCTTATCCGCCTCCCGGCAATTTTCGCGTAATTGCGAGATTTATAACTTTAATAATCGACCGCGTTAACCGGGCCCACCGGGGCATCGGTATTAATTTTAATCATTTTTCGCCGGGAACTTGTATGGCTACAACCACTTTAGACGCTTTTTAACCACGCCAACGTTATTACCCTGACGTACGGGGGTGCGCTCCGGGTACGATGCATGTGCACTTAAATAATTTCCATGCACTCCCGGGCGTCATTTAATTGCGCGAACGTAATCTTTATCGCGGACCGTGCTTGCGAACTTTAATAAATGAAACGTTGCTCGGCCGCGACCTCGAGGAGATACATTCCTCGCTTGCCCTCTTCCCCCTCTCTTTGCAGCCGAAGTGCCGAAGCGTTAATTAACATCGCTCCATCTGCGTTCCGGGGCCAAGAAATTCCGTCCCAGCGATCGCGAACTTCGCAATTGCTCCCGCTGAACTTCACCATTTCCTCGCTAATTATGACACTTTTATTTCTCCGTCCGACTTCAGCTTTGTTCCCCAATTATTACAATTAACCTACCCTTCCTCTTTCTGACGCAGCTCTTCACCGGTTCTTCATAGTTACACGGATTCGAATTGAGTTACAGATACCTGAGAAACACCGTTATTAACTCTTTGATCGGGAGCACCGCCTTTAGGCGACCGGCGAAAATCGTCGCGCGCGCTGTCGGGGACCAAAGACGTTCGTCACAGAGCACCAACTGTGGCCACTTTGTGCCAAAGCAGCTAGCTGGTTTCGAAGCGAGACTCAAAGGGTTAAATGGCTCGTTAGTATTAGGATCGCTAGATAGAATCGCAGCTTGTATATGAACCGACGATTGTAGATCAGCCTGCCTTGATCGATGGGATTACCCATTGATCGTTCGATCGGGCTGTAATTTAATTGTGTGCCCTCTTCGGGGCCGTCATTACGCGTCTTCCAACGCTCCGGTTCGATGATAATAATTTGAACGTTGCGACACGCGTCGCGAAACTTCCTCGGCGATTAACCGCAATTTCAATTGAATGTCATCGGCGAGAAGCGAAGAACCTGGAAGTACGAGGTGAAATTGATGGTTGTCCACCGAGAATTAATATGCCTGAACGGCGCGCATAATGCGTGCAGTTTCTCGTGGCAGAGGTCGACGGGGTCCGCGGCGATCGCGAACGGTCGAACACATGGAGCCAAGAAAGGTTTTATGCTAATTCCTGCGAACTGAACCCACTCGCAACGACCGAGCATTGTCCGCTAATAACCGTTCGACTGCTTCGGTTCTACCTCTCGGCCCAGTGCCTAACCCGGCTCGGAGAACAATAATTATTCGCGAAGACGCGCGGTTAGAAAATTGCCGCGCACAGCTCGCGCCGAGACAAAGACAAGGACAAGCGCAAACGGGAACGTGGATGGTACTCGGCCCGGCTCGGCCCGGCCGGCTCAGCGCGAGGCGTTCTCAGAAACACGTCTGAGCGATGCGAGAGTCCCTCATTCGCCACTTTATTGCCTAACGTTCAGAAAGTCACGAGCGTAACGCTGTAATTTTCAACTACTCTAACTACCCTCGCTGCTTCCTTCTTTCTGTCGCGCTCGCGAAACGCCGATTCAAATGCCAGCTGTGCTCTTAATTGTTTTACCGCCTCTAGCCGAGCGAAACAGGCATTTTCAACGGTTCCCGGCTATTCCTGGACCTTTTAGCAGCTTTTTAAAATATCCGAGATCGACCGCCTCTTTACGAGAAATTCCGGATTTAATAGCGGCTTTACGATGTTAAAGGGTCACAAATTATATCCGGTCGATCTTTGAACTCCTGCAACTTCGTGCACACGAATCTTATAATGTCCCAACTGTGCTCGTTCTAAACAGTGAAATCTCTATAGTCGCACACTTAATTGTAGTCCTTTCAAAGGCCGTTTGTTAGAAAATGCGGTGGAAAACTGAAAATGCCTTTTTTGAAATTTTGCAAGAAATGTTTTAGGATTTAGTAGCATTATTTCCCGAATATCATGAGTGTGTTTTACATGCACGCACGCCCGTTCAGAAGAATCGCTCCGGGCTTATAAATATTCAAAGTGCATTATCGAATCGGCAATCTCACCGGAATAATTATTATTTCGCTGCGATGAGCCGAAGAAATCGCGAGATAAGAGGCTCGGCAGGAGATAAGATGAGTCTGGCGTACAATGAGGCCGATGATATTACCCGGACGAGATTACCCTCATTGAAATACTGCCGCGAACTCGAAGGCGACTTATTTCCCTTCTTTCCTCTTTGGTTTCGCGCCTTTGTGCTCCGTCCTGCTTCGCCGAGTAGCTTAATTTGTAAATCCACTGCGCTGATTCCCGCTCGTGAATTCAAGTGGCGACCTCATCCACGTCCCCATTATTTCTACTTTTTGAGTTCGGATTATATGCGATCGTGGTCGGGGGCAGTAGTGGTAGTGGCAGTGGAGGGTTGCCGCGTTCAACCGCTTTTGCTTTATCGCCTCCGTATAAACACCCGCGAATATTTTGTGTCCCCGACTCGAACGTCGCCGAGTTTCTTGTTAGCCCGACTCTCTGTCTCTCATCCCCTCTCCCTCTCTCTCACGCTTGCTCCGTCGAAAATGATGTCACGGTTCTCGCGTTTATTACATACCCCTAAGGGACACGCCCGGCACGTAAATAAAATACGGCCGCGTAATATTTCGCGATGCCTATTTGTTCAGCCGGCATAGTTCCCTTCGTAATGTATGCATTTCCTCGTTCCCAGTTCTTGCTCTAGTTGCTAATGTTGTTACATTTCCATTTGTCGGCCCCGCTAAGGGAGCCACGGTTAAAGCACGAATAACTTGATATTCCCGTCCCACTTTCACCGCATCCATCCCGTCATTATTGCTTCTCTCCGTCCTCCGCGATATCCGTTTTGCCTGGATCCCTTACACGCCGGCGTCGCGTCGTAAAGAATTTACGCGAATAATTCGAAAACCGCGCAAGAACCTTTCTACACTTTAATTGAACCCCTGGGACTGGCTGAGAGAGCTGGGAAAATCGAGCCAACCGCCCTCGCTTCTTCTCCTTTTCTTCCGGTTGCGTGCCACGCTCTTCGCCGAGGATTTAAAGGATCCTTCCGCGAGGTAAACAAACAGTCGTGCCCACGTTGATGAGGATCCCTTTCATTACGCGCCACTAAAAAGCCATGATTCGAGTGGCACCGGCAACAAAGCGGTCTGCAAATCGAACCGAAACTTACCCTCGCTTTGCTCCACTTCGAACAACGAATTTCACCATCCCTCGTTGCGGAGCCAAAAGAAAAGTTTCATTCATGTTGATTCTTTATTTCAAACAATACTCCGCCGACTCGACACTTCTAACTTCTAGAAACGGGGTTTGAATGTAGAGTTCTTTTGAATGCAGTATCCGGTTGTACGCGAGAACAAGGCGAAAATGGAGAATGAGGAAATTGCGTGGGTGGAATCGTAGCGGTGTTATCTTCATTAGGGTGTCGTGCTTATTTGTTTGGTAGAAATTGCGAGAACTTTTTGATGAACTTAAGGCGTTTCCGGAAATAATTTTCTGCCCTTAACAAGTTCTGAAAAATTACCATTATCATTTCCATTTGGGCTCGTTCGAATATCTCCACCAGCCAGCGAGAAACACGGTTGCAAAGTTAGGGGTTGCTAGGTAGGGCATTTTGAATTTCTGAAAATGGTACCGTGACCGCAGTGGATTCGGTCCGTGCATCAATTACGGCGATCTGGGAATGGTCCCCGAAAGCTGTCCGGTCGGAAGATAACGTTTAATACCGACGGACGTGTTCGCAGTGGCGAACTTATCGGTCCCCGCTCCTCTTTTTCGTTGAGCGTTCGGTGTCGCTTGCTTCCCCAACAACAGGGACGAGAAAGCGACGACGGTTAACCGCCACCAACACGATCGCAAACCGCCGACAGAGAGGCGGTGTGCGGCGTCGGCGGCGGTGGTCGGCGGTCGGTGGCTCGGTGGCTTGGTGGCGCGTCGTTAGTAAAGCATCGCGACGCCATTGCCCGGCCACGGGGCGCGCACGATTTAAATTTAAATAAGCGCGACGAGGCCGCGATAAAATATAATTAAGTTGGCCGAGCGGCGTCGGATGCGGCGAGGAAGTGGCGCGGGTCTACACGCGGGCCGTGGGAGGAACAGAAGAGAAAGAAGGCGAAGAACAGCAGCGGCAAGAAACGAGAGACGAGCCGGGGGAATGAGGATGTACGGAATGAAAAGATGAGGAGGCTCTGAGAAAGGGATGAGGCGGTGGCGACGACAAGCATCGGGTATATGTATATACACACGTACATGTATATTGTGCGTATATTACGGCGAGGGCGAGCCGGGGTATCACGTCGCTACTTAACTTGACGGACTTAATGGCCGGGCGTAATGGGCGCGGCCGCAAGAAAAAAAGAACGTAATTAAGAGTGGCAAGGATCCCCGTTGCCAGTTACCAGGACCAAGATTTATGTTATGCAGTAATTTCAACGAAATCCTACCGCGTCCTGACGAGAGGAGGAATTTCATCCCCGTGAACGTGAGAGATAAGCCACGGCGAAGAGGGTGGGTGAGATAGAGGACGCGCGGCGTCGTTCGCTGTTACAATGCCGAGCAGCCGGTTTAACGATTTGTACAGAGGGTAAAGGGAATCGTTACGGTTGTGTCGTGTCCGCCCGATTTTGTCATAGATGTACACGCGTACTCTCTCTCTCTCTCTCTCTGTCTGTCTTTATCTCTCTCTACAAATCCGGCGTTACTCTTGCAGGTACCGGCGCAGGTGGCAAGTGGTGTGCACGCTTGTAAGTTGTAACTACACGGACGTCCTGGCGACGAACGCCGGTTCTCTTCCCGGTGATTCAGACGATGCCCGGGCGATTTATAGCTCGCAGTAAACGCGGCGTACATACCGTACGTGGACGTCTGGATTTATTGTTGTTCGCGCGAGAGCTCGGGTATCTTATTAAACGGTTGACTTTCGGAGGACTCGATTGGCCCGCAGCGTGCTGGAGAAAAAGGGAAAAACGCGAATCGAACTAGAGTACCGGTTGCGTAATGGCCGTCGGCGCGGTGTTGGCCCACCTGGCGCGATCCTCTACGCGGCCTTATCGACGGAAACGCGAGCCACGGCATGAGCGGTTTCATCAAAATCGACGTGGTACCCAGTCGCCGTCCAGCACCGTGCTGCGCGAACGCCAGCGGAACGTTATACGCGGATGGCACACCGGACATTTCTCATCGTAATGTGATTTATAGAACATTTTTAACTCCCCCGAGGTGTACCGCTGGCTGGTCCACCGTTCCCAAAACTGATCGTGCGAGGACCGTCCACAGTGTTGCGCCGCGTACGTACACTCCCGCTCAAAAATATGTGGACACTTATAATGTCTATGAAACTGAAGTACAATCTATTTTATTTTCATGTGATCAAGTGGTGAAAAAATTACTAACCATGCGGTGGATGCGTAGATGAGAAGAAGATTGAGAATTAAATCCATCGAAAATTTCATATATTTTTTTTCACATACTTTTGAACAAGGATGTATTTGCCAACCCGTCCGATCCCCATACTCTCGTGATCTCGTCGTCCCTGTTTTATCATCCTTCGCGTATACGCGCGAGCATTGTTCCCCAGCGGGCAGCGCAGCGTCTCGCCAATACTTCACGCCCGAAACTAATTACCGGCTCGAAAAATTCCCGGCTATTTATTGCACTTAGCCGGTCGGCCACGGCTCGTTAGAACGCCGGGAACCACCTCTGCCGCGTGATTTACCGTAGTCATCGTACATTCGCTTGTCATTGCGGCCGCATTGACCGCCCATTATTTTTATTCCGGGCTCCATTCCGGCGCCCGTCGTTACATCACTTAGGTCGTTAGTTTATGACGTGATTCACACCAGCCTGCGATGACCAATGGAACCGAAGGAACTCGATTTACGACGGCCGCTCGGTAAGCACCCGCACTCGGGGCTGTGGTGGGGGACGAGCACTTATCGGATGGCCAATCGCGTGCAGTGTCTTCTTCGTTTCCTTCGCAGACCCCTCTACTTTCTGCCCGATCATCTCAATCGTATCTACTACGTTTAAGAAGTCAGATTTCAAATTTATCTGTTTGATCGAAGCTTTATAATGGAAACCAATCAGAAGTCTATCAACGTAAGCCCCTAAGCATGGAGATACAACGTCCAATCGTGTATATCATTTTCAGAGAAAAAATTGGACTTACACTGATTGGCTTAGTCCTCTACAGGTGAAATACGAAATTACGGAAACATTTTTATTTTGCATAAAGATCCGCGGTCTAGCAATCAGCTACCGGAAAATTAGGATGCAGATACAAGAGGCTAGCAGGTACTCATCAGACGAGTAAACAGACCTCGCCCACAATATCCCTATCCCATAGCTGATCGCATCCTCTAACAGCCTCCCGCGTCCATTTAATCCCGAGGAGCGTGCGTCCGAAGATCTCATGGGTTCGGATGCTGGGGGCACGTCCAAGTGACAAATTAAATAGCGGCGGCTGTTCGTCGCGTTCGTCAGGTTCCTACCTACAGACCACTTTGTAATTGAACAATGCTCTCTCACGCATTCGGTGCCGTGACACGCTTCCAATCCATTGGAATCGCAGCCAGCCATCCAGCCGGCTGGCCATGCAACAGCAGCAGCAGTCTCTGCGAAAGAAACACACCAGCCCAGCAGATTTAGTAGAAAAAGACACAATAGCTTCGTTCCGCCCCGTTAGGCAGTTGGGTCATCGCTTTAATCCACCGACCCGTGGATGTGCGCGTGCACGTAACCTACCCGGGACCGTGTATCTCCGCGAGAAGAGAGAGAGAGAGATACGTACAAGTGGTTTTCCTTCGAGGCAATCGTTACATCAGCCGCGGCCCCGCACGTTCACGAGCCCATGTATCGCGATGTTTCCGTAAGAGTGGCGGCCGTTTCGCAGCGTTACGTCGAAGGGCTCATTAGTAACCGACATCCCATTATATCCAGCCGTAAATAACGCCGGAGAGGCCGCGTACATACGCAGGTCCAACCGGGCTATGTATTTTCAGCGGACTGTTTGGACGTCCACGGAACACGCCAGAGCCCGAGAGCTCGGCGTTGTATCGTAAAGCAAAATCGTAAAGGGATGCCCAGAGGAGCTCAGGGGTCAAAGCAGGAATCCTCAAAGACGACCGGGGCCCCTGTAACCCGTACGCATCTGGTAGTATGTATCGACTTCGTTCCCCGTGTAAATCGCTTGTTGCTCGATCTTCTGACGTCACGAGCCAGCTATTAGTTGAGATTAGCTTGTCCCCAGCTTCCCGCTGGACGGAACACCTCCAGGTGGAACCGTGTCGTCGTTGTCAAAACACGAGTGTCATTCCAGCGTTACGCAACGGTCAATTATTAACGAGGTTCGAGGCACTCTGAGGACACACGTGGGCGTGTTTATGATAATCTTTACTTATGATCGATCGTAGCTGGATGTTTAAACCCTTCGGGAGAACCCGGACTGCTGAGAGTCGAGGCGATATATCCGACCTCGCCTCACCGACTCGTTCGAATAAGAGAGAGAGAGACAGAGAGGATGGCCTCGAATTTCGGAAGCGATATTTTCGTCGCGGTCTTCGAACAGAATTCCTCCGTCGTTAAATTAAGTTAAATCTCGTTTAATCTCGGCTTTCTACGATTCCACGGGAACGGTTTGCGAGCCGAATTTAGGTGGAGTTAATCTGAAGTCCACGGGCTGTAGCTCGTAATCCCTGCGCCATGTATTTCGGTGCTCCGAAGCCCTCTGTGCCCTTCGTCATAGTTCGCGACGGTCACGGAGTCGAACATGTACACAATTTCGCGAGGATCGATCGTAAAGGTTGGGATTTTACGCGCGTGGATCGTTCGAAGCTGAAACGGGAAAGTGGATTTCACGGCTCGAGTTGCCGGTTTCACGGTGGGACCCGATCCTAGACTCGGCGCAGAATGCGTGTGCATCGTGCGAGTCTCGCGTGGGCGTATTCATAATAAGCAATAAGTCGTTCGATGTACAATAATTCACGCGCGAGGCGGATGCCTCACCGACGAGCGTAAAATTTCTACCCTTCGCAAGTCGCTGCGCTGCGTGCGACTAAAATGCACATGAGCTGCGTCGATACTGGCGCGACGAACGTGGGCGGTCGTTCGACGATTGGTGTGCATCCACCGGGAATATATACACCGTGCACGCGCTCGTCGGCGGAGACCAATTCCCAGGAGATGAGCCATCCGATACGTTCCAGACATCGAACGCGCAAGGTTTGTGACAGGAAAATTCAGGGGAAATTAATCTGTCGGCAAAATACTCCGTAGAGTTTCTATGGTCGAGTGACCGCCGGTAGGCGAAAATCACGGGTCGTTTAAATTCTGCCTCGTTCCAACAAAATGTGGTACATGCTCTACCATTATTATTTATTTGGTTACTGTTGCGATGTGGTACATAATTATTTTATTTTGCATAAAGATCCACAGTCTATTTATTGGCCTAGAGTTACGAACGTTTCATATAAATTTTGATTTTCTAGTAGCTGATGAAAACTGCTAATTTATTCACGCGATGGGAAATCTGCAGTTTCGCAAGCTCCTTTGTGGTGGTAAATTGTTTTTCATCGGCCGTCATATGCGTCGCAGCCATCTCTGCAAATTTCGTTTTAATATTCTATCGATTGAGGTCAGAGCAATACCTGACGAATCGTGTACAGTTGATTTGTTATGACAAAAAAAATAGCCACACGTACGGGATATATCGATTTACTTTTAATCATTCAGAATTTCGAGATTTACATTTCACGATTTATAGAAACAACAAAGCTCTTTAATGGTTATTCAATTATGCATTGAAATGTGGCTTTAAATTAACAAAGCAGAAACCAAAGCTCCCAACGCAATTTACTCAATTCATCATTTTGTTCCACGCACGCTTTCGTTAGAAAGCTAATTTATGAAGTAAAAATAGCAAGAGAAATTACGGGGCACAACTAAAACTCTTCTCGTGCGTTTAAAAGAATTTATTTTAATTAATTTCTGCTCTGCCTGTATTGTTTGATGTTCTTCCACCTTCCAATGTATTTATTAGTTCATTAAATTTGTTCGTCTGTTGTTATTCAAACACAATGTTGAAACTGGGAGAAAAATCGATCCAATAAACGCGTACGAATATTTGTATAAAAGATGGGGGAATAACCGCACAATAATTAACAAAACAAAATGGCTGCGGGAATAAGGTACGCTACAGCACGAAAAATAATGAATATTTATAATGAATTTAAAATTGTTTTATAATAATGACTAGATCGAATCTACTTAGACCTTGCTTCATTGTTCAAATTATTACACTTCGTGCTTAAATGGGGAGACATTCCCACAATTTAAATAATTATCAACTAAAATTCTAGAACTAGTGATACGACTAACGATAGTAGGTTCAGTGTTGCCCCTCTCGCACAAATTTTTATTCTGGGAACGTAGGTGAACGCAAAATTTTCGCAGGAACACAATAAATCGTAAAATGCAGAAAGTCGTGTCCCGCCGTGCGGGTTGAGAAGCTGCTCAATGTTCTCCCTGTTCCTATCATAAGATAATATCACGCTTGCCATTGAAATAACGTAATTGTGATGTAGCCGTCTCGGTGAAGCGCCGCGATGACGTGCCGGGCAGAAATTAACTCGCGGCGTTCGCACGATCTTTCAATGGCTATTCAGCGTTCACTTTTATGACACACCCCCTCCTCCTTTTCTTGTCTCGATGCGAGGCACGTAGAACAGCATCCCCCGTGTTAGGGAGCGTGGGCGATCGTGGGTGGTGTTTAGGTGCGTCGTTCGTAATTACTCCCGAAGTCGCAGAAGACTCTATCGATCGGAGCGTAGAATTACCTGACGTCGGCCTGTCGGGGAGCGGCATAGGTGGAATTTATAATGACGGTGGTGGAGCGAGAAGGATCAGGGCGCATTTGCATGTAGTCGCGACGAGAGCTGGGGTGAGTCTATGCGTAGAGGTCGGTGGGATCCATCACGTCTAACGGGCTACTTTCAGTTTGGGAAGAAGAATACGGCGAGTTTAAGCCGCCACGCTGGCAATCTTCAGCCGGTAATTAGGTCAGTTCGGAGGGGTGGTGCAGTTTTTTTCGTTCTTGTGCAAACCCGGCCAGACTTTCGCGATACTTCGTAGCGGGGACACCGCGATAGTTACTTTCTTCTTGGAGGACGTCCTCGGAGGAGTCGGAAGTCCTCTGTAGGGGAGACTCGTGCGCTACCGCTCTAAGTTTTTGTACTACATATAACTTGGGCCGCTGTTGATCAAATTTCAAAACAGTAATTTCTAGTTCAAATATTGCTTAGTAAAAGGGGACGAATCATTCTTCTTCAATTTTACCGTAAAGATCAATAATTACACTGGTACTGGAATATTCAAGTCAGAAAATGATGAGCGATTCGGAACAACTGCGGACGATCGTCAGATATTTGTTTCCTCGTTGTTTCGACGAGGGGACGAATGCCGTCGGCGAGACAAGTTCGATCCGGGGAATACATCTTCGTACGGTGTACTTTCCAATAAAGCCCGTCTCCGCGGTGGATTCCAGCGCCGGGGTAAAATTGGTCGTTCCGTGTAACTGTTTGATCGTGCTGCGGTTGTTAGCCGCGTGGAAGGATTACGCCCGCGAATGCTGTTCAGATATTGAACGAGCAGGTGAGATGGTCGTTGGAGTTCAACGACGGTCGTAGAGACCTCTCGGGAAACCACTCTGAAAGTTGGCAGGGTTCCTGATATTAGGGCTAGAGGTGAAGCAGCCCTAACGTCTCCGTCCTCATTACGTAGGTACGCACCCGGGTACTTTGTGGCAGTGGATTTCCACCTAACGATCTGTTCTTTTTTAATTAAACGCCGCCCCCGGTTCCGTGTATATATTATCATAATTAATGGGATCTGAAACGGATGGAACCGTCCCCCACGGGGGCACTCTTCCCCCAACAGTTTCCCATTTCCCCGTGGAAATCGATTAATAATGTACCTTGGATCTGCCGCGTTCTTCGAGTAGTCTTCGACCAAATCACTTTTTCATTTTCTTCAGACTTCATACTTACATACATTTTTGAAAATATTCCTCGTGGATGTATCGATCTTCTTTGTTAAACGGCGACTAAATCATAGACACGTGCGTGTCTCCGAGACCATTCGAAAAGTGCATCTCAACCCTGCACCTTAAATCACATTTTCCGGGAATGATGTTGCGGTGGCGAGGTTGAGATCAAGTGGAAGCTCGTCGTAAACCTTGTATCTCCTCCGTCATAAGTTCAGGTTTCCAGGCGCGGGCGCATCATGCTCGCATGTTCGCAAAAGCCGCTTTTGTTCGTTAACTACACGCGGAGCGTAACTCATAATTAGAAGTACCACCGCAGACACGCTCAACGACCCCCGTTCGCGGTCAATATATGCTAATGCGTGCCATTAATACGTACGCGGAGCTCTGTGTACGGCGGTAGGCCGCACGTTCCCGCTTGGAAAACGAAGGGTGTAAATTGTGTAAGGTTCGCGTACGAGTCTGGGGGGTGAGCTTGACCGATTAAACTAGACGTACGCTGTGGTCCTGGTCGATGGCCGCGGATCAAGGAATTAATAAGGCACTTGGAAATAGCTCCCTATACAGACTGCAGCAAACAAAACGCTTGGCACAAGCTGCTTTCCCCGGAGCCATTGTAAACATCAACTTAAAACTTCAAGCTGTGAAACGTGGTGGAAACGGTGCATCCTCCATCGTGCTTTTTTTATAGCGAATTAATATTGTCGATGTTCACAAAGATGTTATCAGAAAAACAATTTTTATCTAACAACTTTTTCAGAATACATTTTTTTGAATATTATATGAATCCTAAAAGGGTGGCATCCTCTCCATGTTAGCCTTCCACCACTCCCCACATCAAAATTTCAAGCAGATATTAGCAATGTCTCCAGAGAAAAAAAACATCTTGTAACATTTTATCTGATCCACCCTATATGCTATTCGATCTTCGCGTGCGTTCGCCGGTTAAACGAGTTATTTATCATCGGATTAATTATTAATACCAGCGCTGAATAATGAATGTCGCGTTTGCCGTTCCGTGAAATTATTTACGTCGAAATTACGTCTCCGATTTCCGCTTGCCCGACGTTCCATTACGTCGAATTACCGCGACGCGAGAGGAAGCTTCTCTCCTCGCGGGGAAGCGTTCGACAGTTTTAGGTTAATACAGGCTAAAAAAGCGAAGAGGGTTGAGTGCCTGGAAGATTGCATCGGCCTGTAGACACTTTCCTCCGGTGTTGTTCCTTTTTGTTTTTTAATCGAAGAAGACAGATGCCGGGCGACAAGTTCGCTGTTTTGCGATACTCGATAACGTCAGTGTGACGCGCGTGCCGCCGCATACTCGCAGCCTCGTTCGGCCCGGGTAAACATTGTTCCGAACCCAATCTCAAGACGGCAAATGAACGGTTTATAATACGCGGAGAAACGTTCCGCAATCAATGGGAGGCGACGACTGGCTTACCGTGCGGTGCCTACCAGATATAAAAATCAATTGCATGCAAAATTGAATGTCGCGCGGCTCATACTTCGCCCTGCATTTTCGTTCTAAAGAACATATTTCCCTGTTTCCGCGGATTACGCCGAGTTCCGACGGGACATTTCAATTTCGTTTGCTTTGAGTATCAGACTCGGATCCATATTACGAAAGCAACCGGTTCGTTTCGTTCGTCGGCGTGGTGGGAGTGCTCTTGATCGTCTTAGGGTGTCTAAGGACGTGGAACGAACCGAGCTGATTACCGAAACCGTTCGTAAACACTGAACAATCCTGTCTCCGCGTTCCGGGCTTTGGCAGCAGCCGCATTGTTGCGCGAGCAGTTGAAACCTGGGAAATGATTTCGCGATGGTATGCCTGTATGTATCTGGCGCTCCGGATCAAGCGTGGAGCCTGGTACCTGTGCTAGAAACATGAATTTCTAATTAAAGTACGGCATTTCTTCGCTGGCGTCCCTTTATTCCGGGAATACAGCGGCACGTTAAAAAGTAATGAAAGCTGGTTCGTCTTTGCCCTTGTTGACCGGCGACTCGTTGCAACGGTGATACTGTCTCTTGTTTGGGGACGATGAGTTCGTTAATTCTGCTATTTTTATTCTCCTCGTGGGTTGTTAAACAGTACTATCCTTTGTCTCTGATCACGAGAAGCCATCCGATCGCCAGTCAGCGCAAAGTAGTCTACACTACTTCGCTGTGGCTAATACTTCACGTGAGGCTAATAAGGGTATACTGTATGCATGCACCGTTATAGGGTTCTCCAAACCGTGATGGATAGGGTGGGAACTTGGGAACACTATAGATTGCGTCTACACGTCGTCTCGTTGCATCGTCAGGTTATTTCGCCTCGACGAGCGCCATTGTAACAGGGACTTCATGACGATGATCCGCCGCACATGACCGCGCCTCTTCAAGACTGCTAAGTAATTTGCCAGCGGTCTATTATTTCAAGGTCCCGTTGCCGTGATTATAGACAAACTCTAATAAGGACAATTATGCCATTTCTACGGAACTCGACCGCTCAAGGCGACCCGGGACAATTCCTTCGTTATCCAGGAAGATTCTGGATGCGGGCGGATCATTATCACGTAGCCGCTTCATTCGCACGTGTAAGCATAATTCCCGATGGCAAGTGTAGTTGTGATCGAAACGACGAAACCCTAAACCATGTCATCTGGCAGTGTGAAAAGTACGACCAGTTCAAAGGGACAAACTTTTGGATTCTTTACGTAAAATGGGCTACCAACTACCCTTAAGTATCGATAAGTTCATAGCGAAACCTAATATTAAGGCTTGTATTTATATCCATCATTACTTCAAAGATTGTAAGTTATCCAGTTGAATCTCACCTGTAACATTGTAACACCAAATTGTGACATAGTAATACTAAATTGTAGAGCGAAATGGACCCATTTAAGGGTCTGAAGAGCTTCAATAAAAAAAAAGATTCGGGACTCTATCGGAATCAATGTACGCGAACAAGATCAGCGAATACGTTTACCAAATGTGGTAGACAAACAACGAATCTTTATGCGAAATAAAAATTGTCTTCATAAGTAGATTCGTAAGTCCCGCAAGTCCAAGGAAGGCATGCAGCTGTAAACTATTTTTCCATGCACCTCAGAAGTGCAGAAACACGTGTAGTAAGTGGAACGGGAGCCACGTATAAAGATAACGTAACCGTGTGCCTTTGTGTTCAATAAATTCCGAGATAAAAAGTATCTAAGGTTTTCATTTGACTCGCCCCAGTAAATTTGTAGGTCACTGTGGAACGCTTTGCGACCGAATGCGGACGGGTGAGGTTTTTTTCCTATATGACAAGACTACCAGGAGGTTTATAGCCCGCTTTTCAGTTCTAATTCCGAGGGTCCATAAAATCCAACAAACGCGTACCGGCTCGGTTCCCCGGGTAACGCGTGCATGGGGAAAAAACGTACGCACCCCGCGCGCACGCGGTTATTTAGGGAGCGAAAGAGAGAAAGAGAGAGAGAGAGAGAGACAGAGCAAGCGCTCTGGCATCATCGTCCGCCTTCATCTCCCGGAAACTTTTTTTTCCTGTTTAACTTCACAACGCCACGACGACGGGGCGGCCGCAATCGGGCCGGCTATGTACGGTTCGCCACATCAAACAGACGTGTGCCCTTTGAAGATGAAAAGCTCGCGTCGCACAACAATTTAATCTTCACGGTAATAGCGAACGGGGCCGGGTGTCCGCGCAACGCAGTTTACGGAACTCCCCGGAGGTTCCCTTTCGTTACTACGGTAAAGAGAAAGAGCGACGGATATGTAGGGCTAACGGGGGGCCAGGGGGCAAGCAGTCGCCAGGACCGAGTTCCGGTACCCGTCGACCGACGTAACCAACGAGGCGGAGGACAAACGAGCAAACGAACACACCATATCACATAATTAGGTGGGCCTGCTGACGGCATAACAAAGTTTTACGAAAGACCAGAAACTTTTTTATCCCGGACTGGGCGCCCCGTCCTCTCCACTTCTCGTGGCAAACGATACCCCGTGCCACAGAATTGCTTATCTCGCCGGAGGCCCAACGTGGATTCGCCAGTAACCTGTTCGTTACCTCCTTCCCGTCGTCCAGATTGCTTCTAGTCAATACTGCCTCAAAGAAAAATATGAAGATCTAAAAAAATCTATGTAGAAATATGAATTTGAATATCGATCAGGCTCGCGTGCCGTTAGTGTCTACAAGAAATAGAATGAGCAGATCATGGTCAGACCGAGTCTGTAATGAAATTGGATTGGAAAGAGATGCACAGTTTGTCTAGAGAGTAATTAGGATTGGTGCTTACACAATTAGCTTAATCCAGTGATTACCCTAATTCCTGAGACGATTTAGGTCGAATCGCCTGATCCCTTAACTGGGAATTTATCGTCCCGCGGAAGAATGTTTCCAATTATGTGTAGATAACAGCGTTTCAGAAAATATTTGCGAGGCCTGGCATTGTTGCAGGAGCTCTGGGTGCACGGAATAGTTCTGATACGGAAAAGATCGATAGATTCCGTAACGAACAGACACGTCCACATCAGTTACGCGACCCGAATGGTCGCGGATTGACTGTGATCGTAGCTTGGCTCGCAGCCTGCGGTCGTAATACTATTGGACGAGCGTACCAGCCTTTTTACAGGAACTTTTTTTTTCACTGAAACCCCGAAGGAAGCAGCCGGGGTATATCGGGAGTCGCCATCGAGCGCGAGGACAACAAGCACGTCGATAGTCGGTGGACCTCGTCCGAGGAACGTATAGCGATTGTTGATGGGCAATTTATATGAAAGGTTCGAGGGGGAACGAGCTGCTGTTGTTGCTGCTGCCCGATGGGAACTTAAAACGATACCGTAATTCATGATCCGTCGCCTTTCGTCTAACGAGGGCGCGGCTGTTTCATTACCAACGAAATGAGGAATTTATTTCATCAAAGAACCCGAGCGTGCTTTTGTTGCTCGAGCCATAAACACGCCGATACACTGTTACCGCAAAGCGGATGAAACCCTTTACATTATCTTCGAAGCAGCTTAAAAGCGATTCAAACCGATCGAAAGATTAGTTTCTCGGTTGCGTCGCTGTTTTCCTAGTCCGCTCTCATCGAGAACTTCTATAATTTCCGCCGATTCGGCGAAAACGTGACTAGGCGAAACAGAAGCCTCAAACTGAATTTCCGCGAGGGCAGCGATCGAAACGATAAGGCGATTCGTGGGTGCGTCGCAGATCATAATTCAAGACATCGAACGATTTACGGTCGATTTACACAAAGTGTCTTGGGGCGGATGATACAAGCGGGTATAAGGTGATTCTGTGTGTAAAAGTAAGTAAGAAAAAACGAATACCTTTGCAATTTGAGAATTTTCACGTTGACCATCTGTTTTTTCAAACCGTATGACAGATCGCAGAGCCACGCGAACATTCGCAGCTCGATGGAAGTTGACAAACTGGTACACAAGGGTACAGAGAATCGATCAGCAAAGCCATCAAACTTTATCTCACACCTTCACAAGGAGTCCGGTTTCTTTTCGAGCACACCTCGTGTATTTCGAATGCTTATAATCGAATGCTTCCATGTCCGAACGGATAATATAAAACGACGTTTAGGCGTCGGCTCGTTGATCGATCAGTTCGCTCGAGAAAAGCTGCACGGCTTCATTGACCGACGCGACGGTCGGTCGGTGACCGGCGCTGAACAATGTGTAGGTGACGTTCCGCGGCGTGTCCCGCTATCCTGTTTTCATGTAGGCCGGCGAGGCGGCGATTAATTACGGGGCTCCCTTAATTGGTCGTTTAATTAAGAGTAGTCGCGAGCGTGGCCAGAACAGCGCGTCACGCGACATTCGTTCCACCGAATATTCGTCGGCAAGATCGGCCTGTCCTGATTCCGCAGCGTCGGTGACGTGAGCGAACGTCGCGACGCTCGTCACCAGTCGCGCGCGGTCGGCCGCACAAAGGAGCCAAGCCGCCGACAGTTGGATTCGTTGACTAATTAAGCCCCTTGACGCCGTAATTAGCCACGCGTCATCCCCGATACTCTCCCGCTCCTCTGGCGCACTCTCTCTCTCTCTCTCCTCCTCGCGTTCCCTCTCGGATTCTTTCGAGTCGGAAGATAAATGCGCTCGGCGTGCCCGGTACGCTGTCGACGCGTTTACGTCGCGCGCGTCCGACGCTCCGACAGAACTCGCTCGGCCTGTTATCAGCAGCCCTGCGGTAGGATGCCGCGGATTAATCTGCGAAAATGTGTTTTTGTTTCATCCCGTCATTCTCTGCGCGAACGGGACGACGACGTGTGCCGCTCCGCTTTGAAACGCGCGAGCCCCGAAGTCCGCATCACCCGCCTATGGAACTCAAAGGTCTATTGATTTTCTCCTCATTCCGTGGCACTTTTTTCCTTCTGTCGCCGCGCGTTGCATCGGAAATTGTAACGTCGTTCCATTCGATCCCGAGCGTAGGACGAGAGCCGTTACTGCTGCTGCTGCTCTTCAGCATCGTCATCCGACTAATTCAAGACAACCGGGCTTTCCTCGATTTATCGCCCGGTAATAGTTAGTTTCCCCGGGGAACCGTTATTAATTTCCGCCGAGAGGCGTCAAGATAGTTTTCGCGCTGCCGCGAAAGCATTCTGCGTGTCCGATCGTAACAAGCCTGATGAAAAGCCCATTTGACAGCGTCGCGAGATCTAAGCAAGAGTCACGAGCCTATACACGAGCCTCCCGACGATTACAGCGGTTAATTCCCGGATTGTATATGCGCTAACCTCGCGGCAACGTACCCGACTCTCGCCGTTTATTATTCTGGTTGAACGGATCGACCGGGTCGAGCTGTCGGTACTTCTTCGCTGATGGGACCTACTTTGAGGAGAGGTTTATTGCTGAAGAATGCTGTACGGCTTGCTCTCACGCGTATTCGCTAGACTCTACGTTTACCAGAAGTCGCTTGATTCGACAAATTAGTGGGAAACTCTTTTCAGACTACTCGATTATCCTTTTAACTGGATGACATGGTTACGGACACTTGCAAAGACATAACGAAAGACTAGCAAAATTGAGATAAGGAAACTGTTTCTTCTGATCATTTATCGTAATCACGCCAGAAAGAAAAATCAGAAGGGAACTTTGCACATACCAAAGACAAAAATAGAACTTTGTGCGACAGCTTTGCGATCCTTGTAGATCCTCGAAGCTCCAGAGACGGGATTGGGAGTGTCAGTGAAATGTAGAGAAAGGCAGCGGGGATGATTCCTCCGGCATTAAACGAGCACCACAGTATAGGACTCTCGCTGACGTTCTTCCCCTATCCAATTTACGGTTCTAGGATTTGTTACCGAGTAAAAGTTTCGGAGCGAAACCGAAGACCCCGAATTTACTATCGAGCCCGAACCGGATTCGTCATCGGATTTCGCGATTAATTCGTGATAAGATCCACCGTTCGCTTTCGCGGTACGTTGGAAATGCTCTGAGCGCAAAAAGTAAACGGTCAAAGAAGTCGGATGAACCCGGACGAGGTTGCAAAGGCGAGAGCGGATCCGAGCGTGAACCGGACTGCTCTCGCGGCGACAGCGAGCATCGCGTTGCTCGCATTCCGTCGTTTTAATGACACCTTGCCATTTACGAGCATAGCTGGTCGGGATCTGGTTCCACTCAACCGGCCCCCTCCTTCGCTCTCCCCTGAACGCGACCCCAACCACGGGAAACCTTTTTCGGATCCTCTCGTAGCAGTAATTCACCTTGACAGACCTACTCTTTTGCGCTTCTTTCTCGTTCCACTTCCTCTCCACTAGAATTTTTCCGCCACGGTTGCTCGCGCGGACATCGTTTCCGTGCTCTTACGCGACGCCTTTTGCAATTCGTTCTTGCCCTCGACTCCTTCTTTCTCTCCGTTTAAATTTTCCTCTCTCCCTGGGCGCGGTTCCGTGGGTCTTCCTAAATATTCCCGATGACCCGAAGTTCAGGCGAAGTGGAGCACATAATTGTAATTAGTGGAATACGCCTCTCTCTCTATCTCTCTCCTTCTCTTTCGTTCTACATAGTTTCCTTTCTCTCTGTATTCTGCGGCGACGTCGGAATTAAAACAAGCGACGCGTGCGCGCGTGCACCGCCTCGCGGAATCTCATTTAAGTGATTAAATTGTACGCTCGTTTCTCGAGCCGGCGACACATCGGCTCGCGTTCGTTTCTCCGTTGATTAAAGGACACCCGTGTGCCCCGTTGCAACGAATTTTTTGATTCATTAGATAATTAAACTCGCGGACGGTCGCGTGGCCGGCGCGGCGCTGGTGCGCGTCGCGTTCTCTCGCCCCGTGAACACACGCATTCGCGCTGGACTCGTTAATATCCGATAAAATACGGGACGCCGGGTTCATAGGAGAATCCACGGGGAAACTGATAGCCGTCCGGCGCAAAGAGAGAGGAAGAGGGAAACGAAAACAGAGAGTTAGGTGTGTAGGCAAATTGGAAACGGCACGGCGGGTAACGAATCGGTACGGTAAATAGTTCCCATTGCCTCGGTCGAAGGTTGTATATTGATAAAACCGTAAGCAGACATTCCCGCCGTAAATTGATGTCCGTTTGAGTCCTGTGTGCATAGCGGATTGGCTCGTTGCGTGTTTTGCCACATACGGTGTGCACAGAGGTCACGTGGGCCGACACGAAGGTCAGGAACACTGGTCCTGGTTCCCGTCCCCGTCACCGAGCCGTGATGCGCCTGCGAATGCCGGAACCACGGTCCTCTTTCCCGGCTGACGGACCCACGGAGACACACTTCAGATTTATCTCCTTACGGTACCCGCTGCACTCTCGCCAACTGCACAAGAGCACCACGAAGCATCCCGGCAAAAATAACACTTCGACGAGGAATATTTGCAGCCTCGTCGTTTGCACATTCCTGGCCGACCAATCATTTACGTTTCACAATTGAGTTTGGTTCGAAACAGTACATTCCCAAAGAGGAGTCGAGTGGTGATTCTAGTTTGTGGAATTTTTGTGGTGATTAATTCAACAATCAATCGCTGCGAACATGTTGATACTATTTTTGTCGTTATCCAGAGAAATTAAACATGTTTAATAAAACAGTCTAGAAACGCATTCTTGAAGTTGAAACAATTTTCAACGAGTGAAAAAAGTTTTACCATAGAACGAACAAGTTGGAAACGCGAAGTTGCTGTTCAAATAGAGAACATAATTGTTAATTAGAAGCAGAACTAAAATTCGATACTTCCGACCCAGAAATTACAGTCGTTTAAAGGCTGTCACATTTTCCGAAGCCATTATTAATCGAACTAATGATTTGACTATCGTTTAATAATACGATAGCCTTCGCTTTTGTCATTACCCTACGCGGTCGGTTAATAACGCGGACAATGGAACTACCCGCGCAAAAATACGTATCGCACGTGATACGCTGACGCAGGTACCAGGTAATATACTATGGAATATATGAACAGCATCCACTGAATATCGATAAAGCTGCGAACCCCGAAATTTCGTCACAAATTGCTGCTTTGTGAGGTATAACAACGATCATCGTATTCCGTGAACGAGCATTGCAGCGATACGTCCCATCAATTTTTCTCAAATATCTTTCCAACAGTTTTTGTGCATGTCCCTTCTTAGTTAATTTAGGTTGAGTCTTTGTTCTATTGTAAACATTTGTCTAAAAGGACCTCGGTCCGTTTATAATAGATATAATAATAATAATAATAATAATAATATGATCCCGGAAATTCTCTCTCCCCGATTTTCAAACGCGATTCAACAAACAATCTAATATCTATACTGCAATACTATAAAAAAAATTATACTTTTCCTTGTTCGAAACGTGAAAACACTGCCATCCATTACGCAGGAAATAACTCATTCGAAGAATGCTTGTAATGAAGAAAGCGTAAAATAACCAAGCAGGATATCTGAAAAATCTGTTCCGAAGAAAATCTAAAATTCCGTATAATCCAGGCGATAAGATTTAGACCGCGAATCGGCTAGCAGAACCGGCGTGAGAACCAGTATGTGAGTCCGGGGCAGGAGCGTGCAAACAACCAGGACGGTCCCAAGCTACCGGTGTGAGGCAGGCAGGTAGGGAGGTAGAGCGGGTAAGGAACGAAGGCTGTTGCGGTAATATCGCGGCGTCTCTTCGAGGCGAGATTATCAAAATGATACATTCCGGGTGCGCGCACACGTGAGCCACGCCGATATCGCGGGAGCATGTAATGCATAAGGCCCCGGGTAGCGTGGCGATTGGCGCTTGCGTTGCTTGCTTGCGTGTTCCTCGGCGTACGGTACCTAGTACGTGGAAAGGGTTACGTGTTTCGCGGCCGGAGACTACGAGGACGACGACGGACAACCGGTGTGGAGACGGGGAAGAGAGACGGAGAAGCCCTCTGCCGATCCTGGGTCCCGTCTCCGTCGAGGTCGTGCATTTACACAGGCGGGGTCATCCACAGTCTCTATGGTACCGTTACTCCGCACGAAGCATATATATTCTCAGAGCAGTTATTCCGGCAGCATCCTCTCTCTTTCTCTCTCTCCACCTCCTGTTATCCTGGGCTGTTGCATATTTTTGTGCATCGTGTAAGCGCGCATGCAAACTCGCACGGCCGGGGGACCAGTAACGTTGGTCACGTACGTTTCTTCGTGTGTCCAGTGGCTCAGCCGGCTGGCATACATAAGTCAGAAACCGTGGTTGCCGCAGTTTCTCGCTGGTACTCCCATAACTAGCTCACCTGGATGCACGCGTACCCCCGCACGTTCTCCAGGACTAGCTCTCGTCCAATCGCCGAGATCGCCGTCACTCTCCTGTTTATGGATGAGATCGATCGTTCCCGAGGACACGTCCCGCCGTTTCTATCTCTTGAGGAGGATATTATTCCATGAGCATCGTCGGGTCCACGGTAGAAGCATCGGTTTTATCAACAGTTGCTAGCTTTGCCGCTACCGTATACTGATTAGAACGTAGCACCGATGATAATGTTGTCAGCCTCGCAAGCTCCCGCTGGAAACGGCGATGTTTCGACGCCGACCATCGATCAACCGGTGAAAATCCCGCCCGCTTTTTTCTCGCCTGTTTGTTTTCGCTCGTCTTGTTTTTTCGACGCGGCGCACCAACATTGCAACGCGTTTCATGCAGTCACGCGAACCTGTCAGTTATACAAGGCTGTTTCTTCCGCGAACACCGGAATATCGAGTTCCCGTTGTCTCGTCTGGAAATTGAATCCCCGACGGTGATCTCTTTTGGCGCAATTTATATTGGCTTCGTTGGAGTGGAAACACAGGACCCTGCGCTCCTGCTCGCTTGCTCGCGAGTCTTGGCTTTCCTGGCAAGTAAGTTTGTAATGAGATTTCGCGACTAGACCGGTCTCGACGTTGCGTTTCCACCCTGCCGTGGCTCGCCCCTCCCTCGTCTTCGGAACACTTAATTCGTCTGCGACGATACGGGGAGCAAGATCGACGATCAAGCTGCTCGCTCGGACGACGTCGACGATGATGCTGAGGAGGACGGTTTATTGCGTCCCGTGCGCTGCTTCGATCCACGGGAGAAAGGATCGAGTGTCGGCGGCAGAAGTATCATCGAAAATCGATTAAACCGGACCGCGCGCGCACAGCTGGTATAAATGCAACGCGTCGAGAACGGTATCGGTGTTTCATCCGTGCTTGTCAAACTCAGCGACGCGGTGCCGCGCGAAAACGGGTATTTGCTCGTCGGATTAACAATAATCCAGGGACTCGAGAGACTCTCGTTCGGGACGTCTTATTACCGGCAGCGTTGCACCGCCGGGAACACTCCGAGCGAGCGAACGTCCGACGAGAATGAATACGTATCTCTTTCCCGCCGAGCTGACACGGCACGGAACGGAACGGAACCGCCTGGACGATGTTATAAAACGATAACGAAACGGCCGGTGTATCTCGAGAGCCGGTCTCGGAATGGAACGCGTTGGCGTGATCCAGCTTGCCACTTGATATCGCAACGACGTCGGCCCGTCGGGCAAACAGGAATGATTTGCGGGAACGGGGCAACGGTCAGCGATACGCAAACTGGGAGGTTATTATCGCGGTACTGACAGTAGGCTTAAGACTTAATCGGCCGTTGCGATCGCGTGCTTCTAATTTCACGCTCGGTATCCTCCAGCCCCGGCTCCAACATCCGGCTAATCGAATCTTTGCAGCCCCCGTAATCACCGTTTGAACACCGAAACGTTTTGCACGCTTCGGACGTAATATACACTGACCCACATTAGTTCCCCGGAAACTTTCCCTTTTCATCGTGACGTGCGGTTGCCTGACGATTTCAACGGCGCTCTTTCTCTCCCTTGTTCGCCCTATATTGGCTTTTTGTTCGCATCTTTTTGCCCGATGTCTTTGCATTCGAACACTCCAAACACGGCCAACAACGGCTCACGCCATCCGCCGTTGCACCTTTGGTCCCCGATGGTACCGTTACCTGTCCCGCTATCGCGAAAAACCGTGCGGCTCCCATCGAATGGCCGACTGGACAGTTCCATCGGCGATGGCAGATACCTCGTTTCTGCCGGGGAATTTATAAATGACAAAATTTTATTCAGAGTTGAATATTCCCCGGCCCCAAAGTGCCTTAAAAGTGTTTAATTTAATACGCCCTGTATAAACGCGAGAGGAGAACAGTGGAAACGTGTTGCGTAACTCAAAAATCCTATTAATTTTCCGGTTGCATTAGCTACAAGAGAACCCGCGACAAAAAGGTTTTCTTTCAAAATAATGGTCTATAAATCACTCGAAGCGAGTTTTATTAAAATCAGAAGGGTCCATTTGGGTAGCATCCCTTGTGAGCAGCGCTCTTGGGGACACGATGAATCGCGCTCCATTACCCAGAGGCTGGGCTAACATCTCGGTACTTCATTGAGCGATAATAGGCCCAATTGCTCGACATAATGACGCGAACTATAATAGTATCGAAAAGTCGAGGGAGGGCGGGACGGTGAGGCGGGAGCACGTCGTTTATATAGGGTCGTCGAGCAATTGGTCCGAAAGTTGGCTCCAAGATCCGCGTTAATTTCGCAGCGCATCATCCGTCCTCGGTGGAACGAGGGTCGGGAGAGGAGGTGCTTAGGAAATTAGGAGGAAACTTACGGCAGCTAAGCATCCATTTTCCAGCGGCGTCGGCGTCCGCGTTACTCAGACACGCCGAGAGAGCCCAGCCTGACGTCTCATCCGTCTTCCAATGCGCATACGTCCCGGCCAGAAATTACCATTACGATGGATGCCGCTTGGTCTCGAGCTTACGCTTCCCTGCAGCCGAGTTTTATGACAGTTGCTCGGTAATAATGGTCGTCGTACCGCGTCGTGGCGTGGCGCGGCTCTGCTCGGCATGGCGTAGCGTGGTCACGAAATTACGTCTTGACGCTGGGACCGGCGTGAAGTGCACGGAAGAGGATGCGAAGGGTTGGCTCCAAGTGGCTCGAGAAAGGGAGAAGATGGAAGTGGAGAGATCGATACGACTGGAACGGGGATGAGAACGAGTGTATGACACCGGCCTATTGTGCGCGATCGAATGACATTAGGGACATTAAACCCGCATCATGAATACTCCCCACCGCGGCTGGCATCGCACTCGAGATATTCTCGTCTTGCTACGACCTGTCCTCCGGCGTCGTATTAATTAGACGTTGTCTCAGCAGAGACGTCGGCCCAGCGTCCTCGGCCGCGGGAGTTCACACGTACTCTCTCATTCATACGTAAACGCGTTCTTCATTCACTTCGCCCGGCCACATTTCCCAAGAATTGAACGGCGGATAAGATCCTATCCCGTCTCGCCTCGGCGCACCGAGGGGAGGGAACGGAAGCTTATCTGAGGGGGTTGCACAAAAACGGTGGAGCCAACCGACGACGATGCCGGGGACACCCCGGGAAATTCTTTTGCTCTGAAATTATATCGTGCGTCGTTATGCGCGCCGCTGGAATTCCAGCGAGGTCGTTGTCTTCGCTGCGAACATCCGGAGCATGCGAGCAACGATGATACGGCCCGGTGACATTAGCATGGAGACAGCGTGATGGTCTCGCGCAGCCACCTTACAGGTATGCGGTGGTTTTCGCGCTTTCCTACGGGCTACGTGCCGTCGCTACACCCGGTAGTCGCGGCCAATTACGGAATGTCTCAGTAGGTTGTTTTGTAGGCCGTTCTGTATTACCCTATTATGCTACTACCTCTTGGCATTTCCACGGAGAGCCAGGTGGCTCGTGCGGGCACAGGGATAATTTCGCGAACCGCTCTTCTTTCGCGTTCTCGCGTCACCCTTTCCCTTTCCTTTCCGTTCGTTTTCGTTTCGCCATCGCCTCTCTCTCCTCTATCAGCCTCATCTTCGTTACCCCGGGCTTCTCTGTTTGGCGTACTTTTTTTTCTCTTTCGCTCTCTTCCCGCGTTTCCGCTCCTTCTCCAGCGCGCGGCGCAAATCCCGTGATCTCTCTCGTCCAGCGTGAAAATACAAGCGACGGGTCTCGTTACAGTTGAATTGTGCCCGTATTTATTTTGTCCCTCGTTTCGCCGAGCGGGCGCGGTGCTACGCGTTTTAACGAGTCTGGAAGTGGCTCTCGTGTCCCGTTTAGCATTACCGAATGATAAACAGAGAACGAAAGGTAGTCTCGACGGCGCGCGGGCGGAAGTCGCGCGAGGGGATTCTATAGTTTCTCCGGCTCGAGTTTTACGTTTTTGTTTCCCCGATAGAAAATGGGATCGGCGTCGCGGCCAGAGGTAAAGAGGGGAAGGGAACCGCTGCCGCGCCGGATAGATAGGTTTGAGTATCAGTCCTTGAGTAATTTTCCGGCTGGAAAGTTTTCTCATTTACAGAGAGCCCTAATTTGATCCGCGAGCATTTCACCGACGCACGAACCCGTGGCGATATCGTTGGAGCCCGGCTTGTCAATAAACGTTTCTATCCGCGGATCCCTGACGTTAAATACAAGGCCGTGGCCGCGGGCCATGCGTTTGTTCGCGATATCGAGATACTTGTTTTTGAACCGAGGAAAAGATATGTATTGCGAAATATCGGGAACATTTCTTTCCCATAGGAGACAAGAATGAACTGTTGACGAAGTGGAATTCTGGTTTGAACGACTGCCGTGAGACGATCTGTCGACGATATTGAGATCAATACGCCGTGATCGTTAGACTGCGGATTTTTATGCAAAATAAAACTTGACTGTATTAATTGCAAACCTCTTGCATTTTTATGCAAAATAAAACTTGACTGTATTAATTACAGACTCTTCTGAATCATTGTATGAATTCTAAATTAATTTGTTAGACTTGGTCAAAGAATGGTGTCACTAACACGTTCAACTTGTTAACGACGCGACAGGAAATAGCCGCATTGTTTCAGGATTGGGATGGGAGAGATTAAGTAAGGATTTCGACGTTTCCACGCGATTATCCGCCGCGGTGAACATTAGTTGATGTAATACACGTCCCAGGAACGGCGTCGCTAATTTAGTCCACGTTCGCGCGTAGGTGGGTATGCAATATTAGAAACGTGGATAGAGCAGTGTGCATATACGTGTGCGCGAGAATTGTTGGGAAAGTGCGACATGGGAGTTGCGGGGGTGGGCGAGTAGAATAGGAGCGGGGCTCGAACATGTTTGATATTAACTTCGTTTAGCCACACAGTCGAACAATTTTGTCAGTTTGCCGCGCACAGTGTAAGCAAGTATCGCGGGAAATGATGCATTAATTAGCCGTCGACTATTACGCTGGAAATTATTCTCGAGTACGTAATTTTCGCGAAACTTTTTTGCATCCCGCGCTCTCGCGTGTGCAACTCTCATCGACAACCGGCTTCTCCTCTCTGCGATATTAAAAACTGTTTTACATGGTCGAGAGGCTAGGGACGTCATTAAAATTAATAATCAGTCCGAAACGCGAATTTCATCCGCTCGCTCGTAAAATTGTAAATTTTTCTAACGAACTTGTTGTTTATTTTCTCTGTTACAGGTAAGCATCCCGTTACATTTCCCGATTTCCCGAACGAACATAAATGGCGGCGGTACGTACCCACCGTTGGCGAATATTTCAGCGCTGCTTGTCGCCGGTTTTTTTTCCGGTGATACATTTTAATTCGAGCATGGAATTCCGATAAGAGCGCGTTTCGAATATCTCGGAACTTTTAAATGTCTCCGGACTCGTTCGAAAGGCAACGACGATCGATCGCGTGTTTCGGATACCGATCCTACTCCCGGCTAATTACCGGCAATGGAATAATACAACGGAACAGCGGGTGACTTCAATTACAGACTCAATGGGAGCCTAAATGGATTCACGGTTCTCGTTTTCACGGGACATTGACGCGAGAGGTATCACGGCGGTGGCGGCCGCGAAGAGAGGCGGTGTCGTTTTACGTTTTAAATGATACCTTGTTCCGGTCGCGAAAAATATAGCAGCCCTTCCCGAGGCATTTATAATCCGGCGCCCGGCACAGAAATACCGTTTTATGCCATGAAAAACGATGCGACGTCCGGGTTAACCAATTTCATCCTCGGAGATCTAATTTCCTGCCGTCAAGATGCGTTACGCTGGGACACCCGTGTTCCTCTTTATAATACGGCTCGTTTCCCCGTTGTAAACGCGTCAGCCGGAATTGCGTCCTCGTTGTAAATCTTGCTGCATTCTTGCACCGACCTGGCCTCGGTGTTGCAGCCCGCGTACACACCGCGCAGCCGAGCAATTTAAAGCGCGATTACCCGCCCGAGTTCTCGTTCCTGAGAAACTGCACGCGAATATTTTCATCCCTTATTCGGGGACCTTCATCGGAACGAATGGCACTGCTCGCCGATTCATGGACTCGGCCTCCAAACTTCATCGCTAGAACGTTTACGAACATTTACATCTTAATAGACAATTCAGAAACACCTGAATTTGAACATCCTCCAATATTACTAGATCGCGGATTTTATGCATATTACACTACAAATGAGTAGGTATAATTTAAAGCTGGAGACAGATTAAAAGAATTTAAGAGCTTCATTGTACAAGTCCCAGAGATTTTTAGATAATACTGTATAATTGTATCAATTTCTATAGCACAAATATTCTATAGCAGAAATGCACTGTAATCTATTGATCACGTATGAAAAGCAATCAAGCTTGCCGGATACATGTGAAGAGCAATTTCAATGCAGCCGAGGAATTTAATTCTCCATGTAACGTAACGAGACAACAGGATTTCATAATGTACGACGATGTTAGCTTAATTAGATTTCTAATGTTTCACTCTAATTACATATGTATATGAAGTGAAAGTTTCATTGTGGAGATTAACGTGCAATAATCATTTCACGGTTAATTATTCCTGTGCAGGAGAAATTTAAGGACTACAATCCATGAGAATATAAATGCAACACGGTGCGCTTTACGATACGCGTTTCAATCTGAGGGAATTAATATTCATTTGATCGCGCAGAGTTGTTTCGCTGATGAATAGTATCTTAAATTCTACCCAACTGGAACAGACAGAAAATGTTTCATAGAACCTTGGTACTCACTCGTGTGAGAGCCGGAAAAAGTTGAATCATCGTTACCATCTTTGAAAGTGACAGCGGTTCCGCGCTGTCATAGAACGGAACAGCTTGCATCGCAGGAGGATCCTTCATCTTCAAAATGGTTGCAACGTCCCGTTCAATGCGTGTCACTGTCACACGAGCGGCTCCTACGCGTTTCCATTGTGGCTGGCGCGACGTCATTAAGCAAATGAGAAGAAATTGGCGCGTATTAGCACGAGTATGTGGGCGTGGCGAATAAATTTCGCGTGGTCGGGATCGAAGTCGTGGCGCGTAAACGCGCGGGTAGAGGCGGGCCTCGATCGAGCGCCCTGGCTCTCGAAATTATTTTCGTCGACTTTTTTCCTTATTACCTTGTGCCCGATTTTTTCTCTTCCTTGCACCGGCGGCGCTTGCATTCAATTCCGTTGGTGTGCACGGTGCATTCGGGTGCAGCAACGGCCACGCCCCTAGCCCGCACGATCCGCTCCGATCGCTCGGAGCGGGCGAAACGCTATTTGCACATGCAGCGCCAACGCGGATAATCGCGCGCTGGGACCGCATGCTAATCGCGCGCGCGAGTTTGCACCGGCCGGCAATTATTCCCGATGCCCTCTCTCGCAAGCGCGAACGCTGTTGGTCGCCTTCGGGACCTTCTCAAAGGAACGACGCCGATTACAATTAATGGACCCGTAATGGCATGTTAACGGCACTGAGCGCTGCTGGGACGTTACGGCTGATCCGACGCATTAGCCCCGGCTTCTCGATCTATCCTAAATCACGAGCTTCATTAATATTAGAAAACTCCCAGGCTTCTCGCCACGCTGAATTACACCGACGCGTCGCCTCGCATCGCCGACTCGTAATTTTCATTGCCGCGCGTAAACGTTTCGCGAAATCAACGTGGTAATGATCCCGGGAACGGGATTCGAACGAGCGCCGGGTCACGATTAAAAGATCTACTATTTTACGATCGTCAGTTATTTCATGAAAGAGATAAATTTACACGTTCGTAGAAATGAAGAAGTACTCCGGGTAATTCGAGAACGAAGTTTCTTATAACCGAGTGATAATGCACTCGGTAACTGATTTCTGCAACGTCCATAATAAGAACTAGAACGGTTCTTTGGTTATCTCGACGGGAACAAAATATTCCTCCATGCTACTCTCCGCTCTCTATCGGATGAAGCGACGGATGGATTAAAAAGGAACGGACGCGTGGGAGTGTTTCGAACCAATCTTCTCTGTCGCAGGCATGAAATATGGAGGTCGATGGAGCCGCATCGGAATCGGATCCCGGTGCCGTTCCGCTTCACGAGATCGACGAGACAATGCGGGGGTGGCGCCCCGAGGCTCCCCATCCAAACACGTACGATTAATTGGGCGCGTAAACGCGCCGCACCACAGACACCGCTTTGTGCTCTTCCTCTCTTTCTCCTCTCCTCCCTCTCGCTCTCTCTCTCTCTCTCCCTCTGAATTTAACTTATTACTTAATACCATGCTACTCGACATAATGACCGATCCACTTGCGGCAGTTCCGCGTTACTTTGCGTCATTGTGTCGGTTCGTCGTTGAGAACCGCTGCCGCGGTGCACTGTGGCGGCTCCTCGAAAATTGGGTCACGAATTCGCGGATCTCGCCGAGAGCGTTTAAGAAGCGACGGAGGTTAAACTGCGTCCTGAATCAGGGGTAACGCTGTTTCGCGAAAAGTTCTGCACGCGCATTCTTTCGTATCGTGCTTTCGAGTTCGGCGAAGAGAAAGAGGGAGAGAGAGAGAGAGGGGCAGCTAAGCCCCGCGCGAATTCCGGCTAACGGAAGTGTACGCGTGCTTTTTAATTATTAAGCTACAAGTCAGATGCTGGAAGCGGCAGCTGAAAGTGCAGAGACATCGAAACACGCGGAAAAACTGGTTTCCGCGAACCTCGGGGAAAAGGGGAGAGACGACGCTGAAGAGAAGCCCCGCGAGAATAACGAGCGTCCGTCAAACCGAGACACGCCGCTGGAACAAGATAAATTCCCGCCGGTCTCCTTAAATTCAATGTAACACTTACCTGCATCCCGCGGCATAATGGCTGCTCCAATTACGCGAATTCCGCGTTACTTTACGCCTCTGTGACGACGCGCCGGTGTTAATGCGCCGTTAATACGCGGCGAGACTAAGCGCCCAAGCTCGTACGGACCTTATTCTGCTCTGCAGATACTCGCCCCCTTTAAGAATGGCTTGGAACTCGGGTGTATCGTCGTCATGGTCGGCGCAAAAGCCGCCTTTCCACCCGGCCGGTTGCTCCGCTCCTTGCTGCGAAGAAAACTGCGCTCTCCTCTAATTGTTTTAATGACTCCGCTTTCGTGCGGACGTTCCGCGCTCTATTCTCTACCGCGGTTCTCTTTTTTCGCTCTCAGCGCTCCTCTCTCTTTCTCTTCTCATCTACGTGCTTCCTTCTTCCACTTATTCCACCGCGCCACCTTTCATCAACGTCCCCATGCTCTTCTTCTTCTGCTTCTGCCTCGTCTTCGTCTTTCTCTGTTCTTCTCAGCCTCTCCTCTCCTCTCTCGACCCCCTCCAATGTAGTTAGAACGCTAGCCCGGAGACCTCACTGCGCAAACCTGCCGCTGTAGCTTTCTGCCAAGTGCTCTTTTGCGGTCGGTCGATTGCTCGGCCCTCCCGACGACCATCGGTGTGTACGTCCACGGTATTTCTTCTGGCCGGATTTCCCGGATGCGAATCGTTCCACTCGTTTCAACAACGTCTTAATTAGGATTTCATTAACCGGCCACGGTCAACCGAGCCGCTCTCTTCTCTCGCCTCGCCCCTGCATGGCGTGTCGTTCTTCGACTTCTTTTAATCTTTCATGCTCACTCGAGCCTGACTCCGCGCTGCGCTGGTTTTTCCCGTACCGCGAACCGTCGAGTCATCGAGCATTTTTACGCGACATGTCCGCTCCATGGGAACGAATTCGCCCCGATACGGGTTTTTGCGGTGACGAATTCAATGCCCCGAGATTATTAGGGTGGACGGCTTCATTATACGCCGATGGGGGCAACGATCGTCGGCTCTTTGTACGATTCGGCGAAGTTTGCGTGAATCTGGTTCTCCAATACGCTATCGGCCGACTGAAGATTTAAAGAACCTGAACTTGCCTTGAATCGATGCTTGTACACTGATCAGCGAAGATACGTTAAGATGCTTTCCTGAAATTTAGCGTTACCGTGGAATTTTAAGCCAAATGTTAATCATGTTTCATTCTATTCGTAAAGAAGGTCGAAAATGTTAGAGAGTGTTAGTGAAACTAATTTTCTTTCGATAAAAGACGATGGCTCAGGACGGCTTTGGACGTATTACGGATGAAGGTACCTCTTCAACTTTGAGTTCCCAGCAAATCCACGGCCCAGTTTTTCGCACCGTGCACAGCCGTAATTGATCGCCACTAATTTAATCCCGTTCCAAGCACCGCGCGAACGCCGATTGTCCAAGCAAACGGTCTCTCTGGGACGCCGTTTAAATCCTGTTACCCGGCGATAATTCAGAGAAGACGGTTCCCTTGCGCTCGTTCGACGTCCGTGTGGAAGGGGATTCCTCGTGCGGAGGGCCGCGTCTTTCATAGAGCTCGCCGAATTCGTCGGTCCGATCTGACTGAGAAGTTGTCGATCGTCGAAGAATTCCTGGGCGGCGGAAGTTTCCCTCGTAACTTGGGGCGCACTCGGCCGAAGTTGTCGCTTTGAAAAGCGAAGCGGAACGCACGCGGGATCGATAGACTTTCCCGTGCAATAATTCAGCGCATCGCCGCAAGACTAATGCAGGCGACGCGATGGTGGGGGCGAGCTTTGGAGCGGATAAATCGAGGAGCCGGTTGCCGGTTTCCAGCGCGCTTCCTGGCCTACCTCCCGGTCCCACACGGCACAAAAAGCTGAGCCATCGACGCGAGGTTACCTTCGGGATCGCCTATTATATCCACATAATCCTCGCTGTGCTGCCTGCTCAGTCTCCAACTCTGTTGTAAGGGGGAGAACGAGGAACAGAGAAAGAAACAGAAAGAAAGAGAGAGAGAGAGTTGCCAGCACCACCGATCCACCTTTTCTCCGTAGTGTCGCGGCGAAACACACAGACGCGCTTTCCCTAAGCTGGGTCCAGAATCTTTTTCTCCACGCCGCAGCGCAGTTCCCACTTTTGGTCTCGCCACGGAAGGAGAGAGGATTAGGGTTCGTCGTCCACGGTGTCGAAACTAAGCCCCCGGCCATGATATGGGATTATATACACGGTTGAAATATCGCGCGACCAGCCACCGGCGGTGTATCCATTTCAACCGTTCTGTGTTCTCGGATCTGCCTCACGTTTCTGCTTTATGTAGCCTCCCTCACGTACCCCCTCCTCCCTTTCGTTCTCTCTCGGCCACCGTTTTTCCCGGGCTACGGCGTTCATGATGCCTCGCCACGGAAATATAGGTTCTCCGCTGATACGTGAATGCCCGACGTAAAAGTCTGCCGATCCTGTTGGTCACGGCAGCCCCGCGGCGCGTACCCGCCTCCATGAGAATTTAGTATTCCTGGGAAACCGATACGTTCGAACCCGGTGTCAGAAAAATCGAAGGGTAACAGAAGCCCCGTACACGGAATCTGCGTAGCCGACGATCATTATCAATCTGATGTACGTACATTATAGGGTAAACGTACCTTATTTCGGTCCCTACGCGATAGTTAGCCTTCCTGAAAATAAAAGACAATGGTCAGGCTATTTTTCCAATGTGTACCTTCGTGCCTTCATATAAAAAAGATTGATTTATTCATTCTTCCATCACACTGCTGTTTCATCGTTGTGTCAATTTGACATTAACGTACTATTTCAGTGACTGAAACAAGGGTCGACTGAGGGTTAAAAAATAAATCCCTAAGATCGGAGGTTGCAGCCGCTTCGTTTGCCAAAGCGGACCGCAAGTATCTACTTCTCCAACACTTGCCGCGACCTATTCTAATTAAAAGGAGAATCGATATCCGTGGTATCCCTCCGATAAAATGTCACCGATTCCAGGTAATCGACCTTGAAGCTGTCGAGAGGTACAAAAAGCGTTGCGGTTACGTCGTCCAGCCGGCGATCCCTATCGATGTTGGGAAAAAAGAACCCACTGTTGGAAGAGCGTCAAATATTATCATATCGGTCGATTGGCGGTCAAAGAGGGAGGAGTACCGGATCAAAGACAAGCAGCCTCGACTCTCCCCACTGTCGGCTCCTATTTTCCGGGTGCGCATTTCGCAGTTCCGCAGCGAGGTAGGCGAGAGCGGGTCGCGTGTGTTCAATATCAACATCGCATTGTGCGAACGCATCGAGGCCCTCCTCCCTCTCGCATGCATATGCGCAGGCATTCGATCCCCAGATACATGTTTACAAAGGAGTGGCGGAGAACGGGCGTCTTCCAGACAGCGTTGGTATTGTGTTGGCTGGCGTTGCCGGCTTATACTTATGTAATGCGAGCCCTTCACCAATACACCGTACAGCCCCGGGGCCCATTCTACAGCGGCGCTTAAACAGCCCACAACCCGGAGAGACCCAGCTGCCATTGAACAACGTGTGGCTTGATACCAACAACACGCGCGGACCGACGGGAAACCACTGCCGCCTGCGAAGGTTCTCATCGTCCAAGCGATCCAGTTCTGGACAGATAGCCTGGAATCAGGGCTGCTATCTGGCTCTATCGAAGTGTCAGGCTGGTCTAAAGATTCAGCCAAGATTCAATTATTCCCGCACTTTAACTCTTTCGAAGACTATGAGATCTGGTCAGAGAGTATCCGCTCTTTTAAAGCGTATTTATCATATCTTCATTTTCAAGCGATACACATCATATCGTCATCACCGAGTCACAAGTTTTGAGCCATCCACGTCTCGAGCAGATCTGCCACGTGTTTATGTATGTCAAGATTCGAAGAAGGGTTCAACGTAGCTACACTGAACCACTCTGTTCCACGAAGCGTCTTCGAGGATCTCCGCTTGATCCAGATAATTGGTGCCTGTCTGATGGCTGGATCTTGTTTCGGAACTGCGAGAACTTTCGAAAAACTTGAGAACGTTGATCCACGGGATTATGAGGGTTGTATCTCGCGGCGATGTTTAGCAGAAAATTTGGTACGTTGCAAGATTGAAAAAGTTCCTCCAAGATCATCAGGTATCGGGATTAAGCCAGTGGAGTAAGTTCGTAATATCCTGTGTCGATTAAGGATTGAAGTTTCTGTGGAAGCGGAGCTTGTTGCCCAATGGCGATTCGGAGGTGAAGCGTTTCCGGCGATTAATAATGTATAAAGCGGAATAAATTCTCCGATTCGGTTAATTAGGGAACTGCACGATCCCGGTATGAATATCTTCGTGCGTTGTTTGTCCTACGAAAAGTTTTCCCCGGTAATAGAGGCGGACAAGCGTAGGGGGTAGCGCGGGGATGACATTTTTGTAGTAGTTCGCAAAACGGCCGCAATTACGCCGCCTACGGAGGTTCGTTAACGACCGCTGGTGTTTGCATTGCTAAGAGTCACTTAAAACTAGCCGGTGTTCGTGAAATTTTGAAATTATCAGGGCCCCGAGTTTCCCCGTGACCGAAGCAAATTTATGTTAATCCCCCGGTAAAAGTTTTTTCAAGTCGTAAAACTTTATGTTCTCTCCACCGGTTCAACCGGTGTACCGACAAATTTAACAATTTACCTCTCTCCAGCACGTTGGCTCTCGAGTAGACGAGACAATTCGATTCGAAAATATGCGACAAACAATTGAAAAAGTGAAGGTGGCGAAGAAGGAAGAAGAAGCAAGAAGAGGAGAGAGTAGTCGCAAACGAGAGAAAGCCGAACAAGATATCCGAACGAATTTCTGTGATTCGTCCCCGCCCTCTAACGCATAAAAACTTAAGCGCTCTCTTTTAAATTGCAAGCGGCGCCTTTTGTTCCCTTTTCCCCGGCGTTTCCCTCCCCCTTATATTTTCCAAAGCCTGGAAAATCACGAATGGACCAGGGGCGAGGCGGCGACCCTAGCTCTGAAACTCAGAATAATATTTCCGCCCGGGCCATTCAGATTTTAATCAAGTCCGACTGTCAGTGCCGGCGAAGGAAACTTATGCCTGTTGCAACCAAGATGGCCACGGGGAACGGGGATGGAACTCGCTATCGGGGAATTCATTTACCGAACTTTTTAATTCGATAGAAGGTGGCGCGCGCGCGCGCGAGCATGTCCACTCAAAACTTTCCGCGAAATAAAACACGCGTCGTCGATCTATCTTGTCTGCGAATATCGCTCGAACTCGATTAAAACGGGTCGGCGAGCTCGTTCCGTCTTTCGCCAATCCTCAATCAATCAACTGGACATTGACAACATTTTGTTCCGGTAATCGCACTTTTAAAATTTTTTATCTTCCAGTGATTTACTTTTTGGAAATAGTGTTTTGGTTTACAATAAAACGAGAACAGACCGTTCGACAGTTTTCGCGAGTCTATTGGAACATTTGTGAATCGGGTATACGTAGGCTTTTAAGTGATGCAAACCTAAGATGCTGAAATTAGGAAATAAGATTTGAGTTGAATATCAATGCAGACAAGAATTCATCCAATTAGGTGGCATTCCCAGGGCGAGCGCAGCGACAGAAAGTACGACACGGCTAATTAAGCTTGCGGGTTAAAGCAGCCTCGCGATGGACGAGCGCAAATATTTTCAGTTCACGCTTATTAAACTCAATTAACGTAATTTCGCGATGTCAACGAAGGAGAGCAACTTCATCTTGGCCAGCAACAGGTCGGCGAAAAATGCGCGTGGAGGAGGCGTGACCGAATAACGCGACACTAAAGCATAATAATGCGGGACATGGAGGGAAGGTACGATAAAAATAAGGGTGCAAGGGGTGCCGATCGTCGTAGGGTTGATATCGTTTCGAACGGGGAATTGATAAGGCGCGAATTTAATCGTCGGTGCGGGTGGTCAGGTCTATTCCCGGCCGTTTGGGGATTATGCTCTCGAGGTCTCGCGCTGCTTTAATTACTCGCGCGTATTCTCAGTAATGAGGGCTAATTCGAAATAACAATTTACCTATCGTCCGGGGCGCGCAAAGAGCGGAGATGGTTCCCTCCGCATCGTATTATGCAGTTACGTTTCTTCTCATTTTCTCGCCGGCAGTTTCGCCCAACCCTTAACTATTCGACTTCGCGTCGCGACCGGTAATTTGGTTTTTATCGCGAGTCTACCATCGAGAAAAGTTTTCGTCGCTGACTGGATGGTTGGCTGGGCTGGCTGGTTAGCTGACTGGCTAGCCCGTGTTCATGAATTTTATTAAGATCCACGATAAAACGGCGTGCGTCCGCATTACCCGCGGATACGTCGCTCGTCTACGAGCTGACATATTCCCCGCGATTCTTGACACAATTCGCGAACGCCAATGTTTTTCCGTCGACTCTTCCTCTCTCTCTTCCTCTCCGAATATCGTCTCTCCCATATTCTCTTGTTTCGGTACGAACGCGCACGACCGAGCCGCTTCGCTCCTTTTAATTCTACCGGGCGGATTAAATCGAATAAATCCCTGACGTTAGTCCGGATTTCAGCCGGAGCCGCTTTATTATGAGATTTCGCGGAATATATCGCAGCCGACAAAGTGGCGTGCTTGTTTTTTGCTTGGAAAATATCGCCGCGGCGCTCCTCCGGTCCAATTACCGACGCGATTTTAACCGGCACTTGAATTTACGCGCCATGTTGCTCCGCGCTGCTTCCGCTCGATCTTCCTTCCTGCCGCCGCCGACATTCATTACAGCGCATCCGTGCATTCGACTGCATCCGTTTCTCGCGTTTTATACTTTGCCTATTAAAACAGCGAGAAAGTTGCGCCCGCTTGCGTATGCAAAGCTAATGAGTAAGCTGCGAATTTTATGCATTCGCGTCGGACGCGATTGTCTGAAACTCGACGCTGATAAGATCTTTAACGCAATAGGATATAATATTTTATTTAGACCCAGCGAAACAACCGATAGAGGATCCGAATGTTATACGACACCCAATTTCCGTAAATTAGTCCGAGTACATTCATTTTCGCGCACGCATCCGTAATTTACTAACGAGACGATCAGGAAAGCAATATGGTTCTTATTTATACAGTATCGTACAGGAAACCGGCGAGGAGGATTGGAAATTAATTTAATACATTGTTTAAATTAAGTTGTTAAAAGAAACGGCAAATAAGAAGCGGAAAATTAATACGAGCCGTCCGACCGTTTTATTAAAGAAATACGTGCCTCGATTCCAGAGGTTGATTCGCGCATAACTGAATATCGGATACGAGTAACCCGATCCTGTGTTACAGATAATACGAATTACAAATACATAATGGTACCGGTCGGTTCTTAATTAATAAAAGCACATTCCAGAAATTAATTTCGTCTGCCATATTTGACTAGAATCTACGTGCCTGTCTATCGGTCGGTTAATTCACGTTATCCATCGGCGCTCGACCTGTCGAAACCCGGTCGGGTCCCGCGAATTCCCAGCGCAATTCCTCATTCTTCAAGCCAATCAGCACGTCCTTCTAAGCCGGGTCTGCGCGAAAATATGGTTTCCTAATCGCCATAATTCCCACAATCGCCGGCTGAAGCAATAACGCTCGAATAATTACAAACAGCGCTACGCGTAATTGGCCGCGATAGCGTTCGCGGGAAAGGGGCAGAGAAGAGAGGCGAGGAGAGAGACCGACAGAAGACAGAGAGAATAGAATTAACTAAAATTAACGTGGGGTTGTACGAGGCAGGCGCAAGAAACGATTGCAGAGCGGAGCGAGGCGGCGCTCTCAAACGCCGAGAACAATCGCTATATTTATCGCGCGTTGCACGTTACAAAACGCGCTAATGATCGCATTAAGACGTGCGTTTCTACGAACGAGCGTAACATTCCCCGCGATCTAGTTCTCTCGCGGCTCGACCTCGATTTTTGCCGCTGTTCTACGCGCGACTCGTTCCGCCGAGCTTTTTTTTCCACCACGCAATTCCGCGTTGCTGCCGTGGAATGCGCAGGGCGTATTGAGACTCGTGGGAAAAAACTCATTGAAAACGTGAAACCAACCTCTTTCCGAAGCGTTATTTTCGAGCAGATCTCTTCGTTGCAAAACATTTTTGGTGTAAATTCTGAACAAGGTCTTCAAGAAAATGGTAAATATTGACAAAAGGGTTAGGTTACGGTTCCTTCGTCTTTACACATGTTGTCAAAGTCAACATTCCAAACAGCTTTTCCCTATACAAGTACACATTACCCTCCTACAAGCTGAACGGTAATTAAAATGTACAGGATCATATACAGGATCTCAAAGAGAAGCTGCAATCGATTGTGACACCTGTATTTAAATCAAAGTTAGGTAAAAGTTTAAGTTGCATTAAGTAAACGTTACATTCCACGCACCAGCTCGAGCCACGATTTTCGATACACCCTGTGCAAGCTGCGGGGACGATAATTAATAATACGTGCCGGGAATACACGGCGATGTACCTGAAATTCCAGCGCGGCCGTTCCAAGGTGAATGTCTCTTCGAAGCGCCTGAATGCAGGAAGAATAAGTCGGGGAGAAGAACGGCTAGCGAATCAGAGAGCGAGAGAGGGAGAGCTGAGCGGAGGATGACAAAACGGAGTGAAAGGGAAAGAGCGAGTAGAAGAACGGAAGAGAGTGAGAGAGGGGGTGTTGGGTAGAGGGGGGTATTACAGGCGGGACGCGCGCATCGTATTTGCAGATTTATAACCAGACGACCGAGCAAAAGGTGTCGCCTGGGAATGAGTAATGATATATTTGCCCGCATGCGAGGCGTTTCGAGATCGTTGGATACGCCGCGAGCGTTCTTGCGATCCCGAAAACGTGAGCGAGGGAGTGGCAGCCCACGGTAGTTTGTCGGGAAACAACGTCGTATCTTCGATCGTCGCCTTGTAGCTTCGCTCGCGATGTACTTAAATATATCCGCGGAAGGTGAGACAACGCGTCTCCTCCCAGCAGCGTAGAGAACACTTTTGGTACCTGCGCCCCTTCCTCGTCCCCACGATCCTGTGATTCAGATGTATGTGCGCGCGCGTTGGTCCTTTGACCGGGTCCTTTGAATCCCGTTCAAGCGGTAACCGTTCAAGTGATTGAACGTTCCGGCATTGAATCGCATTTAAATCTCAGTTCGCGGAGCCGTCGAACGGTACACAGCTGCGCGGTAATATTTAATCAGCAAATGAGTTCTTTTCTATCGGGGGCCGAGAGACGGAGATTAAACGAACGCCGAGCGAGTGGGAACTCCAGAAGAGAGGCAGAGAGAGAAAGAGAAAGAACACAAGAGTCGCACGCGCGCGGAGAGTGTCGCCGAGACGTTGTCGTTTTGGAATGAATAACGATAACGCTTCCTCGAGAGCCCCGGTGTCCTTATTAAAATTGCAAAAGTCCTTCGCCAGGTAGCCCGGGGACCGTGTCACGAATTTTACCTGCGCCCGGCCCTAGCCTCAACTCTCTCCGTTCCTTTGAGCGCGCAAACTACGAGACGTCTTTTACGGAATATTAACGTGACCCCTCCACGGTGACCTAGGAGTGTCGACCTTTTACCTGATGCTCCAGTCTACGGGAACCTTTGAACGGTGCGAAAATCTACCGTACTCGGACGCGAGCATCTCGGGTTCGAGGAGGGGGAGGAGTAGGGCGGTTGATGGACAGGAGGAAGGAAGGAAGAGGAGCCCAGGCACACGATATACAAATAATCCCGGTCGGCGCCGAAACAGAGGAAAAACCGGAGTGCTTCATTTTACTAACAAAAACTTGGCGAAGTAGCGGAGGAAGGAAAGTTTTTCCGCCGGCCGGATCTGCTTTGTATCATCCGGCGTGCTGCGAGAGAACGTCTCGCCCTGCCGCGCCAGCCAGCAGGCGGGAAGATGAACGGAGATGGAAGATGGAAAGAGAGAGAGAGAGAGAGGGGAAGAAAGGGAGGTGGGGAAGAGCGAGAGTAAATTCCGCTGCGATAAATTCACGACTTTAACGAGAATTAAATTTTTATCTTTCCGCGATTGCACCGCTTCAATGCGCCAGAAAGAAAAGCGCACCGATGTAAATTACGTTTCTTGCGGGACGGCGGCGTCGCATCGCACGAACCGTCGCGCGTCGCCGCGCCGCCTGAACATCCTTAGGACTCACTTCCAACAGCGAGAAGGTGGGGAGGGTACGCGACGCAGACGTACCGGATTCGGCTGTATGTTTCGCCGTGGAGCGTCGACTCGATCCGCGATCCACTTGCCGCGCGAATTATTCAGCAGCATATGCCCCCGGAGACGTTTTCGACGGAAAGAAACGACCTCGGACACGCCGGCAGATGTCTGGGCGCACGGTCGAACGATTTCCCGGCAAATAACGTGAAAACCAGGGCCCGAAAACCGGGCAAATACGGGCCGGAGAGCGGACAAAAGGGAGACAATTTTGCTAACGCTGAGCGTGAAAGGTCCCGGGTAAATACGTCGGATTGTTCCCTCATCAAACCGCATGAATAAATAATAATGCGCCCCGTGGGGGATTCTACCTACGCGGCGACCTTACCCGCTGCCTGGCTGGCTCTCGACGAAAGGGAACATATACATATTTCTATTAAAACCTCCTTAAAACGATCCTACGGTCCTATTCAACTGCGCCAGGTTATCCGTGCGTCTCTCTAAACGATCCATCGCATCCAGAGAGAGGGAGAGAGAGAGAGAGAAGAGAGAGGCTCTCAACCCTGCGGCCCATTACCTGGCTGGATTCCGGCATTTGCCATGGGTTCCATGTAACGGCAATACCAACAGCAACATGAACCGACTCACCGGCACCGTCATAGTTAAATGTCCTGCGGTTATTCCGCTGGTCGAGCGTCATCGCCGTCGCGTCAGAGAATGGGACCCGACCCGACATGTTAGAAATGGCAGAGAGAAACGAAGAAGGTAACCTCAGCCTCTGGCTGGACGGAAGGAGGCAACGGAAAAAGCATAGACGTGCCCGGGCACAATAAACGCCCTGCCAAGCAGGTTCACCTATTACACCCGATAGCTTAGCCACGTTTAATGCACTTCCGGCGACCGTGGAATCTTCGATCGGTTATTTGTATGCGCGATGCAGCCGATCCTCTGATCCCTTGATCCTTCAGCCGCGCATTCACCCCTTGAACGATCTTTGATGGAGAGGAAGTCTTCGCTCAGGAAGTCCTTCTATCTTCCTTGCTAATGTCCCGTCGGAGCTTTGGATCATCGACTCGATTACGTAATGTCAAACTCTTCGCCCGGTTTAATGGCCACCTCTGAGAAAAAGGGGCAACGATGCGCCACTCGACTATTGCATTAGGGGCGTCGTTGGTGCAGTTTATTCCTTTCCCGTTGCACTCCGCTAATTAAATTACTATTTTATCGGATTATACTTGCGAGCGATGCGGCCTCCGATTTTGATGGTGCGTAATCAACAGTGAAGATTGTCCTCGGATCAACGAACTCGATCAAAAACTACCTGTCGAATCTTCTTTGAATATTGTACATACATTAGACCGAAATTAGAGGAGACCGCCTAGATAACAAGCCTTGTTACAAGACAATAGCGACAGGTACACAGCATTGTTACTGCAAGAGATTCGCTATCCGAGCGAAGATGCGGCGATCGTATCAATGGACCCTGTATTTGCTTCAAAATCCATTTTCCTGCAGCGATAAAGTTACATTATATCGAAAGAAGCACTAGCCCGAAGCTATCGTATTAAGATAATGTGCTGCGCCAGACAGCACTTTCGCAAAGGTAGACTTTCTTTGAAGCAAGTCGATGACTGACAAGTGAGTGGCACGTATTCTGCATTAAAGGCGGTTGCTTATATCTTTCAGATAGAAATACGAAATGTTCGAGATTTTTATCGTGCACCTCCTTTCATTTCACTAGGGGTTCTTATTGCTTGTAGAGACGGCAACCGGCGATGTCCTTTACCGGTGAAAGGGCCCATAAGATACATGTCAGTATTCAAAATATTTTGTAAACTCGATATGCACTGGATGCGTCGTTTCCTCGCGCAAACGACTGGCCCGCCTCGCTGTTCACTTGAGAATCGCTGTCTTCTTTGAGTGGTTCGCGTTTCCGTCATCCCGCGTAAGAGGGTTTACATTTCAAGGATCCTCTTTTCACGGTGAAATCGATTTTTAACGTCGTCGACTGGCCAGATCGTATTCCCCGCCGCACCGACTCGATACGCCACGCGCGCTTTCTATCAATCCCCCCCCTCGATCCAACGAGGAATTTGTTTGCCAATGGCCTCGGAAATTACGTTTTCATTTGATCGTTCCCGCCACACGCCATGCCACGCCTAGCCCGAATTTTTCGCGAAAGTTTTTCATAACGCGGTGAAAGGGTCACACGAAGCCTTTGACCCCCTCTAGACCGTGAGCACCTTTGACGTACAACTTTAGGAAAAGATTGGCGCGATACGATCGGCTCTTTTATACCGTGCGTTTTATAGGGAAACGTTAGGAGAGAAGAGTCGGCGCTCTTTCGATACAGCCGAGCTGGGTTCATGCTTCCCGTTAGCCTCTGGCAAGATCGCAGATGACCCTATTCTTCGGCGTAACTATTCGCGCATATATGCAAACAAAATTTCTGCGGCCGCGCGAGAAAGATACAGAAAATTTCCGCTGAAAGGCGATACAAGCTCCACGAAAACCCCGCTGGATCTTGATCGCTTAAACCTTATGGGTCACCCAATTTTTCGACGCTGTTGGCCACCTGTACACTTTCCATCCTCTTGTACATAGTCGGACAAAGGACAACGATGTTAAAAGTCAATCCTGTTTCGATCGGTGTGCCACATTCTGGAGGATTCGATCGAATGGGTAGGTTTTTGAAGTTATTAAAGAAGAAAAAAGATTCAGTACCAGTCATTTTGAATAAAGATCCGTAGTCTAATAGTCAGTAAGTAATACGTTAAAAATGAGGTTTCAAGCGGAACAAGTTTGTTTCTCCGTCTAGAGGATGTCGCGAATGTAAGAATGGAGGTTGAGTTGCTGAAAGCCGATCGAAGACGCTCGATCACGGGGACGTGTAAAAATCGCGAAGTTGCTTAGCTCGAGTAGCGTTCCGGCAGCGTGTTATTCAACTACGAGACAGAAATAGATTTCGACGCGTATACGTATCGTTACCAGAACCGGCGCGCATTTCTGACGAGTGCGCGTACTCGAACAAATTGCACGGTACGTGGATTAATTGATTGCTGCCTAGCACGGGTGATTTATTATATTCCCGGTATTCTCGATCTTTCCATTGCCATTAGTAGCTCCTAGCGACGTCCTACCCAGCGAGAATCCTCCGTTTCCCGGCTGTTTCTATGTCTCGCCTCGCTTCTCACGAACATCCTTCATCGCCCGCCTCATCGTATACCTACCATCACGCCCGTCCTCTCCACTTAGTGCCTGATAATTCCGTTAATCCAATTTACCCGGTTAAACAATTTCTCGAGCGCGACGCCGCGCCGGTAGCGCCGATAAACGATTCGCCGACGTCCGTTTAAATTTACAGAAAAGTCCATCATCGTTTCGCACACATGAAACTTTCATATCGTTTCGGCGAAGTATTCTCAGAGTCCGCGGCGTCGTAAGGACGACGAGAAAATCGAGAAGGATTAAAACGAGAAGATCGCTCTCTTCGCGGCTCATTAGAAATTCATGACTATCGGCAAGTCAGACCTTGCCAGACGAGGGACATTCCTCGAGTGTATCGCATGTATCTATTCATACGAGAGCTATCGGGAGCGTCGCCGGTGAGACTAATCTAACAATAATGGATCGCGCGTAAATTAACCGAGCGTATACATCTTCGCGAAAGAAACCGTTCGGAAGTCTCAATAGACAGCGTTGAAACTCGGATCGTAAACAAGTCCGTTTATCGAGACTCGAAGCATTGATAAATGCGAAATCGATCGAAACCCAAAGTGCATCAGTTCGGAGTCCGAATCGCGGACGTATCGGCCGCCTTAGATTAATTCGAGATTCCACGCGGTAGAAATCGTACATTTGCGACAAACGAGTTCGATTCGATCGTGCCAGTTAGCTTCTTCTTCCCCTCGTTCCTCTCCCTTTCCTTTATTGGAAGGACTCTTTTACTTTGAAGTGAATTCACGATGCTTTCTTAGTCCTGAGAACCCGCGGCTCTCCTGAGAGGCTTCCGTCTCCTTGAATCGAAAACGTTTTATAGGTCAACTACTTTCGACCGCGGACGAAAGGCTACCGCCCCGCATCGCGTCGGATCGATCTTACCGCAGACGTAGTCACGGCTCCAATTACTAATCGACGCATGATATCCTCGCAGGACGCACGCCCTGCAACCTTCCCGGAGTTACGGCTGGAAGATTAACGCAAGTGGTGTTAGCACACCTGCTCATCCAATCCCCGGTGCGACGCTGTTTGTTCAGTACGCTCTCTCTCTCTCGCATACGCACACATACACGCCCGGTGACGTGTCGCGTCTCGTAAACGAGCGCAAACACGCATATGATGCATTCAATGAATCGTGGATTGGTTCGCGCGACGCATTTCGTCGCAGATCGGTTGGAGGCACGATTAATCGCCGTTTCGATGAACCTCGCCGCGCTGTTTGCGAGATAATTGAAACTTGACGACGACGAGCCCAGAAATTAAGTGACGCACTCGCCGAGCTTCCAATCAACGAATTGCAGAATCCCGAACAGTCAGATTTCCGAGTTGCATTTCCGTGATCTTATCTTACACAGGGTGGCCCAAAATATTGTACTTCCTTGAAAGGGAAGATATCTGATGGAATATTCTTGGGACAAACTGTCGAAGAAGCACGTCGAAGAAGTCCTTTATTGATTGAACCCTCCAGCGAGCCGTATCCACGGTACAACGTTAAACAGACCGGAGACGAAGCGAGAGTAGCGTCAGGTTGATGATTGCCAGTCGATCCATCAAACACGACGCGCTGAAAGAACGGGGTATACGGGTTTGACAAGATTTAGCGATCGGGGCAGGCAGATTAGAGTTTTAGGACCGCCTCCCGGGCCGGACCAGATGTCGCAGACACGAGTCGAATGGTTGGGATGTTTGCCTGTGTATATATCCATCGCAGTCATCGAACAATGCCCACGAGCGACGCGAGAATTCGCTTCGGGCGAAACAGAAACACACAAAATGAGAATGCTCGAAGCGTTTAATCCTATTTGAACGGAAGCCGTGTAACGCGGAATTTCCTGGCTCCTGCAACGTGCGCTTCGGCGAGAGTTTCAGGTTGCTGGGTGGCTGCGACTTACGTCTAATTCCAAACATGGACCCATTATAAAATATTCAGCCGGAACATTTTCTGCGCATACGTACAGACGACGAAGTTCAATATATCTTACACGCTTCGTTACTTACCGGGGCGTCTTATAAAGCGCGCTCGCGCGTCGAACATACAGCCTGCATAAACAAGGGGACATGCTCGCGTTAGCCAGCTACAGTGAGACCTAAAATTATTCGCACGGAGGCTTAATTCAACCTTCCGCAGATTATATTCACCCTTTTGTCATACGTTCTTATCCGATTTTCATTGGTTTTCAAATTACAGCAATTTATTATATATTACAATTTAAATTGTAAACAATTTGTTTACAACAGATTGTAAACGAATGACAATCGGATTAGAAGATATGATTAATTGTACGTACTGCTAATGTGTCAGTGTATTATGACAGTGATTTAGATTAAAGTGTTACAAAATGCCGAACACCTATTTACATCTAGAATATACAAATATGTTGTTTGTATGAATTTTTGTTTAATTGTAATCACGCTATAAAGTACGGAACAAACAAACAAACAGACAGAGATAAAAACGTGGTAAAATGAAAACAAATGAAAATCGGATAAGAACATATGAGTTTTTATACATTATTTTCCTGTGAAACAATGCACTCCTGAAGTTTGGTCCGTTCCTCCTGACTCAGTCCTGTATAAGTCGCTCATTTTTGCCAAACCAACCAATTCAATAAAATGAATTCTTTAGAAATATAGCCCATGATACTATTTTGATTACTGTCGTGATTTGAAGAGATATTTCGGCGGATCACGGTATATACCTGTGCTAATAGTTGTGAATCTCACGGAAGAAACGTAGCGAGCACATGGTGCGAGACAGGCATGCAAGGCGTGAAACAGTGGGATTCCGGAGGCGCCTCTGATCCAGCGCTTGCGCGGCTTTAAAATAATATTTTACCAGGATTATTGTCGATGGAAATGGTAAAACAGCTTACGCTTCGCAGTCGAGCGAGCAGGGGCATTATGCAAACCGAGTTCGCCCCTCGTCTTCCATCCCCGGCGTGTTGGATTCTCCCTCCGCGTCGTGCTCCGTCCGTCGAATCGCCGACGCAATCGTGTTTGCGTCACCGTCCTCTCGCCTTACACCGAAACCGGTGGGTGCTGCACACCCCTGCCCCTCGGTTGCATCCTCCTGACATTCTCTTCATCCCTTTTCGCCGGGGCTTCTCATTAGGGAAAAAAGATATCCTTCGACAAAGGTATCCTCAGGTGTGGGTCCCGTTGTTCTTCAATCCGTTATTCGAAGGGAACGAATCGAATGCGTCTCGCCTCATTGTCCCTCAGGTCCGCGTCGCGTTTTCCTATAATTAACGCATGCACAATTAAGTGGCAGCCTGTCTGGCGAGGGGTCGAATAAAACAAAAAAAAGGGAAAAAGAGGGAAGCCATCGCCCCCCTTCGGTTTCTTCCGCGTCTCTTATTTTTCTTTCGACGGGATATTTTCCGAGCCATCCGTCGCTTCTAATCGAGTAAAAAGGTCGTCGTGATAAATTAGAGCCGGGGGACGCCTCCGTATCGTCCTTTAGTCGCTCGGAAAAAAATCGGGAATATCCATTATGCTGTTTCACCAGCGTGCCAGAAGGGGAACGAGCATCCACCGGCGCCTTGTCTCCGAACTTCTACCAACATCGCTGACATTTTCACCCTTGCGATTTCTATCTTTCTCGTCCCCGTCCGGATCCTTTCACACCCGCTAAATCCTTCTCTCCACGCCCTTGGTTGCGCCGAGGTGACGGGTTTCCTCGTTAGGAAAGAAGCTAACCATCACGACGACGACGTTCGCCCAGAACGAACTGCCGTCGTCGTTATGGCGACGGGTATATCTGGCGAGTGCCAGGGGCAGGTGCTAGCCGAGTTATGATTCGACGTGTTACCCAGCTGATATACATGCGTCAAACGGTGTGTATCAGCTCGTGCACCGAACCCGTACACCTGCGCGATGTGTGTCCACCGTCGTCTCACTTCTGGCACACCGAGTATTTATCGCAGCACTGATGATCCGCTCCGGAGGATCATTCTAGATCCTCCATGCAGGTGCTAGGCTCTGGCGTGGGCTCGTAAAACTGGGTTACGCGTCCGAGCATCCTTGCCGGAGACATCGTGCCGAATTTTCAAGCTTATTGATTCCCCTCCCCCGAATCCCTTCCGCCACTGACACAGAAACGACTCTGACCCCCTTGTTACATGCGCGAGAAGTCGTTACTTTGATGTCGACACGGTGGTTTTGCTGATGCGCGCCCGTAAAAGCTCGCCTTTGACGATGCAGATAAAGTAGCAAGCAGTCGCCCCGCCCAGTCAGAAGTTCGTTACGAGAGCCGGTGACATTTTACCTTCTCTCAGGTGGAGCTAGCCGGTGTACGCGTCCGCGGAAGCTGTTCTGTTTTTCAGGAGAGACGCCCGTAAAAGACTCCCGATACACCTGGCCCGTGATCGGAAACGGTCACGGTTTCCGCCGATTCACCAACCATACCCTGCATCCTACTTGTAGATATATCGGCAGCTTTGTCTCGCTCCATCTTCGCTCGCCTGTCTTTCCCGAAGCGGCTCCCATCGATGGAAGAAGATCGAACGAACGAACGAACCGTTCTAAGACGAACGACTACTTCAACCTACAGACGTTGCACCTACCAGAAGGGAAAGGTTTCCCGGGGCTTAAATGGATTCAGCCCCCCCCCCCCCCTCTCTCTGTCTCTCGCTGTATATTAATCAAACTATAAGTGGATACATTTATTTAGCTGAACCCGACGCAGTACATAGTTTAAGTCGCTTCGATCTCTACAAATTGTGGCTTAAAACTTTTGCCTTTGCCCTCGCTGCACCGAGATTTCGGCTACGCGCGATCAACTTCGACGAGATTCCGGGGAAAGAGTGTTTTCACTACCGGAGGATCTTCTTCTCGGAGTAAATCCGAAGTTGTTGTTCTCAAGGTTCAGTCATTGACTTTTCAATATGAAATCAATTTCAGCTGTACTGAATCGACATTGCTCATTATCTGTTTCGTTGAATTTTCATTTTATGAACAGCTTCTACGATTTTCCCATAAACGTTGGAACACTTATACATAAACGCTCGATGAATCAATTACGCATAAACCGGGCCGGCTAAGTACACACCGTTCGATACTATAGCATCTCGTGCCTAAACTGCTGAATATTTAATAGAATCCATCTACCGAATGTCTGATGCGTTCGTCTGGCACCTGAACATTCTAGCCACCAAACGTATTCGAAAATCGTGTTAAAGAAAACGAAGAAGAACGATATTCTCGACTGTATTTCTAGCGGCGAACTTTCCGGAAAAAATATTCGAAAAGCGAGAACTAATTACGCTTTCCAAGGCTGACTTTCGTCTCCCTCGACTCTCGCCGGGGAGAAGAAAGTTCTCGTCGATTGCGGGTTTTTTCGGTGAATTCAACTTCCGATTCCGTTCGATTCGATCGCGGCGGATCGTGGCGACCGTGGTCGAAAGTTTCCGGCCTTTTTCACGGTGGCAACGGCCGCTGGGGATTCGTCGACGTATACAGTCGTCCGAACCGCAGGAATTACGTTGAACGGGATCGCGCGTGTGTACATACATCAGCCGCCGCCAAATATTGATTTTCCTTCATGGATATGACAATGATTTGTCACCGTGGACGAATCCGACCGTGCATACCAAAGTTTACGGAATCGCCGGGTCTCCGAGCAAACAGAATGCGTGTTTCGTGGCCAGGGCGCGAGGAGACGATGAGGAGTCGTCGACAGACGACTACGACTACGAGGGGATTGCACCTTCGGAATCCAAAACGAGACGCTCGATTTTTGTTTACCGGTGGGGTGGGGAGCCACCAAGCCACGCCGGGGACTATTTTCTGAGTAAAGGAACGTCGCCGGATGGAAAGGCAAACATCGGAGCATTATAACGAAGTCTCCCCCAGCCAGGTAAAACCTCGAATCTCAGTACCGAACTTCTGCTCGAATCTTGCTTTATTTCACGAGTCGATCCACCCGATATATTTTTCAACAAAGGATCGTTTCCTATCGCGGAACTTTCCATTTCCCCGAGAAAGTCAATATGGACATCAGCCGCCGTTATCCTTTGGATCGTTGCTCGTAAGGAAATCGCAGAGTTTCTTTTTTCGCTAGGCGATCTCGATGACTTCATTGCAAATTGGCCGGGTATCTTCGAAAAATATCGGTCCGGCTTGTACTCCGACGAGCGCAACGGTTGGATACTCTTGACTCTCTCGCGCGTCCTCTTCTCGAATTCGAGAGTCCATTTACGTTGTGGCGGTAGATACGAAAATCCTTTCTCCTCTCTCTCTCTCTGAAGCTGCCTCAGACTCTCTTAGCCCCTCTTCGCATTCTATGCGAACGTTCAATCAGACACTGCCTGGTGTCTGAAATGACTTTATCGCTAATTCATTTAAGTTTCGACCGCATCCTCTTAGGGTAGACATTTCTGAGGGCCGCATAGGCAAGTAGGAGATCAACGCTGCTCCCTCGCAATACCCTTGGTTAATTAGATGCGACTACACAAAAGAGGAAGGCAAGAGGAGAGCGCGTGCTGAGTAGTGGCTTAACAGAGGGAACAGTGGCGGCATCACTGAACAGCCCGAAGGTGAAATTCCAAGCAGTTGCTTATTACACCGTGGCCTTCCATTTAACGCAGTCGGGCTGGACACGCTGGGGATCGCTTTAAATAGATTCCCAAGCGCCGCGCCGTGGTCCTGTGCACCGGTTCGCGTACCTCGAACTCGCTCACCGGAATCGTCCGAAAGATTCCCGAAACTTTCGCTTTGTGATCTCTCCCCGCTGCGAAATTGCTGGAGTTTCCATTTAAATAGTTTACCGGTGTTCGGGGACCGAACGCGCGCCGGGTCCTTCGTTTCGGTAATATCCAGGCTAATTAGATACAATTAGAGAGGCAGCTTTTAGTTCGTACCCGCTTCCGCCCGAACAGAAATTTCGTACTTTCTTTCACCCGCCCCGGGCACCGACGCTCCTGCGTCTGCCTCCGTCCCTCCTCAAGGGGGCGTACTTGTTTAACAATCTGAAAAACCCTGATTGCCCCCGAAAAAATTAATACTCATTTTTCAAAATTGTTCATCTTGTTACAAGGTATAGCCTGTGTATAGCCTTGCAATTTTCTCGAGGAACAATGTGTTAGAGGATTCTGTTAGGCTCGCGCGTAACGTTGAAAATTTTTCTGGTAGATAAAGACAGTTCGCGAAAGCTCCGGATACGGAGTCTCGAGACGATGGATTGCCGCTGGCAGCCGGACTGGACAGTTTAATGATCGATCTAAACGGATTTCCGGCATAGCCGCGCAGTCAAATCTACAGAATGCAATTAATGAACGCGCCGCGATCGATTCAACTGGATAATCTCGACCGCAATTTTAGCATCGGACTCCGTCAGAATTCCTTAGCTCCCTACTCGTCATCGCGCCACGCGCTCTTTCATCCCACGAGCCTGAATAATTGAGTTTCCTAAGGGCGAAGGGCGGGGACCAGAAATTGGCCAGGTTAAAATGAATTAGCGACGAACAGGGACACGTCGGCCTCAGCCAGCGTTTTGTTCCAATTCCAATGCGTTCCAGAAGATAATTGCTTGAAGCGGCAGTCATACAGAAATGGAACTGACTGTCGACTGCACGAATCTGTCGTGCTCCCATTATTTTCGCTTCTATTTTTCTGAGAAAGCTGATATGTTTGTTAAATCGTTCTTTAAAAACTATTAGTATTAGACGAAAGTGAAATAAACTTTTGAGACAACCTAATATTTCAACAGAATAAATATTAAAATACTGAAATATAGAGATTGCATTTTTCATTTAGAAAATATAAAAGATCTTCCCCGCTCATTATAGAAGCTGGAAGTGTCCATTAAATAATAAAAAGGATATACCCGCAGTGTAGTTATTTGCCATCTATGCTCGTTAAGGAGGTGCTCCAAAGATCGAAATTTATGGATAATTATCGGCGTCTTGTAATTAATAGCTCCGCCGTTACCCGTCCTCCCGGTCTTAAAATATGAACGAAGTTTTAAATAGGGCGCGATCAACAAATACCATTATTCTATTAATTAACATCCCCGCTATCAATGAAACCAAATACCGAACTCTGAAAATTTGTATCCACAGATCGGAACATAATTAACTTTCCTCGAATACTAATAGTTCCCATTCTTCAATCTAACTTACACAGCATAATCGAACTAACATTAGACAGAGAGGTATCTTTCCGGAAAATGATTTATTGCTGCATTACATAGGCGCTCCAGTTTCGATGCAGCTCCTAACCTTTATTTCGAAGCGTATCGATTCATTATTACACTGTTGCATGCGAGGCGCAGTTAACTCGAACATTAATTAAACCCCGAATAACTGAAATAATGTTGCAGCGTAACGTAGGGCCGATACATATTGCATTCTGTAAAATAGGGAGCGGCGAATTTGCATTCCGAAGATGATGAAGTGTTTTCAAACGCTAATACGATCTCTAGAGATTTCCCAAATTTGGGAGATTGTTTTTATTTCCGTAGATACAGTCAGAGCCGCAAAATTAAGTGGAAAAAGATGTATATGGACAATTCGTCACGGATTAACCCCTTGTCTTACAATATCGTGTCAGACTCATGATGAAGATTCTGAACAGAGTCTAATAAATATGTATGTTATTAATTTCCTCTTCTAACCAAGATGAAATTCTATTTTGGTTTCGTTAACATATATTAATCGGAGAACATGTAGGCATACAATAGATATAAATTTTCTCCTTGTTTAGGAAATTACGAACTACAAAAAAAATTTCTAGTCACTGAAACTGTAAAATAAATCGTAGGGCAAGAGGTTAAACGAATAAAATGAATAAAATGTATTACAACAGATGTAGTAGTGTTTCTTGGTTTTGTGGTTTTGGAAGCAGCGGCTGTAACCCGCAATCTTCCCCCAGGTCAAATATTTATCGAATATCCGAAAGTACATCGCGCAAACGGTTATGCAGCTTTTTCCCGGGGAAACCTTCCGCTTTTTTTTCGTTCGTTGCAGGATAACGCCGAAAGTACCGACCGCGACAGAACAGAAAACATGGGATTGCGATTGCCGCCCGGGGTCATGATTCCCGATACTTTTTTCCCCCCGGCGGCAAACATATCAAACGCGAAATATCGTAACCGGTAGCATGCAATTTTCGTGAACCGACAACGTCGCCCGGGGGATTAGCAATACAATGACAAGGCAGAGATACTCTTTCGACGTGCCGTCCTCATTTCGGATGTACATCGCTTGTTATCGCGCGAAGAACGAAGCTATTTGACACGTTCGCCGTCGGAACGAGAAAAGGGCGTCGGGACGCGTTTACGCGGGAATCGCGTGTTGTTGCGAACAAACGTCGAAGTCCTCTCCGAGCCCATTCTCTTTTTTCCCTCCTTTCCACAATCATACACCCCGATGAATTTTTCATCGAGCATTTCCCTTAACAACCTGCAAATTAAACTGGACCATTCCGTCATAATCATATGGCTTTCTCTTCCAATTTCTTGGTTTCCGACCATCACCGACCTCGCTCTGTAAACAATGTAGATTCCACATTAAAACTACCGAGCGTTTGATGCGATTAGTTTGCATTATTTTAACACTAAACCTACCGAGCCTTAAAAGTAACTGGTACATGTTCCCTAATAAAAATGTGTTCTATTAAAGATATCTATACAATCATTTCTTATGAAATCATTTTGATTATTTCAATAATTCTAAAATAAAAAATCTGGATCCCGAAATAATTTGCAGAGGAGCCGATGATAATTGCGCCGGCATTATGCAGCAAGCTACCCGCGAAGCAATTTTCGGGTAGTTTCACGGAGAAATCGGAGTACCAGGAAAACGAACCGCGTTTGCCGGAGCATGCACATCGGATAGCCGATAACGAACGAGGTATCGACTTATTGTACCCCCGGACTAGGCTAATAAATTACTGTTTAAACTTGGTAATCAGGCGGTTTCGATTAAACTCGAAACAAACCGGCGATAAAATGATGGAAGATTATCGATGATTAATCACTCTTCATTCGTGCGGTAACTTGTTCCTGATGGAATTAAGAAACCCAAGCGAGTTTGGTTGGGCGGTGATGGAATTTGCGCTAGGTCCCATTAACTCCGGGGCCTCTCCTAATAACGCGAACCGCAACATTACCCTTGCTGTACGCTTGGATACGCACAAACGACGCCCTCCCGACTTTATTTTTCATTGTCTCTCTTTCTCTCTCTCTCTCGTTCTCTCGTGCTTTCTCCGCGTCGATTTCCATCTGCCTCTCTTCTCGTTGATGGCGATACTCTCGATGTATGGTGAGTGGCGAGCGCAAAAAGCCGAGGCTTCGTGCTCGGTAACCGGCGCATAAAATCGAGTATCATGGTTCCCCGGTAAACCGTACGCCGGTCCCGGGACATCGATCAATCGGTAAATTTTCGCAACGCATGACATCCTAAGGCGTTTTTGCCGACCGCGTCGGATATTGGATTTCCGTGGCGTGTACCGTTGTACATGGCCCGCAGGAGCTGATGGCTCCATGGATAAAGAATCCTTCAGGATGGATCGGACCGTTCGAGTAACACGTTGCGATTGATTTTCCGAAGATGGTTTCGATCGGGCCGGACAGGAGACAAATTGCTCGAATTCACTTCAAATTTTCAATCGATCCGACGCGACGACTCGTAAACCGACGCTGTTTGGCCTCTCGAAAGTCAAAACGGCCGACGTCGGAAACTCTCGTCGTGTTGATGTTCCGTCGATTCTGAAAATGCGTGTTCAGAATCGCATACCAGACGAGTACGCTGCGAATAATTCAATTCAAAAATAATACGAAAACATCTACCAATTTTTAAAAATGAAGTGATTAAGGATTACAATATTACAATATCATCGTCTTCCAAATATGGTCAGCGTACAGTTTCATGGCTACATGAATCTTGTAAATGAAACACATAACTTGTGTCTACTAGTAACTACAGTTTATTTTGTTTATGATGAGGTTGTTGTCTCGAATACAAGCGAAATAAAAATTTATGTAGGTGTTCAAAACGAATAGGGTCGAAGTACTTGTTTTAGTGTCAAGCTCGGCATCGCGTTATGATGTATGAAAGCGGTGATAGGGTGTAATCCTTCTTTCGAGCTTTCCGCAGCTTTCCGCAGGCAATGTCACGGTTGGCTCGAGAACGAATCGTTAAAGAAGGAACGTAGACCGCGCGTTCCCGAATGACAAGAGAAATATTTAGGTTCTGGTACGCGAGCAGCTCAAAGAAGTCTGTCCGTGGCTGGCGTATTTCACTGCGCGTCGCGACGCTCGCGGGATCGTTCATCACGCTCCCGGTGATTTATGCAATTATGCGAAGCACTTACGAATTCCTTCGTGAATATATCTATTTAGTCGGTTAATGATACGCACCGCGTGCTCCGGGCATGCTAATTACGAAAAAAGGGAGATGCACAAGGGAACATCAAAACTTCAGCTGAAAGAGCTAAAATTATTCCCGGGGAAATTATTAGGTATCACGGCGAAACATCGCGCCGGTTATTCCTAATGAAGATAATTTTCGTGCAGGCTCCGCTAAATCGAAAAATTATTCATAACAATTAACTTCCGTTCGCCGACTTCAAACTTATTATACCATCGAACTAGCCTTTTTCTCGCTGTTGACCCGCTTAATGATTCGTTCGTTCAAACGTGTGTCGGTTTATTAAATAAATAATTTTTGTCAGCAACTCCTTTCGCAACTGGTTTTCAGTTTTGTCTTGAAACACTGAATCGGTGAACAGTGAAACGGTGAACAGAAAATCGGCATTTCACGTGGAACGGAACAAATCGAAGCGGTTCGGTTGCAGTGAGAAAGAAGAGGGGTCGACCGCACGTTGCTGTTAGCGCGGCACCGGGCCGCAGGTGCGAACTCGCTTGTCACGTTCCCGGAGATTTATATTATTATGCCGGGCGGTGTTTGTTAAGCCTTTACATAATCCTCGGCGCGTTATAGCCTATCCTAGGGGTGGTGGCAGACGAGGGGTGGGAGGCAAAGGGGGTCGAGGTCGCGACTCCGCGAAAGGAGCAACGTTCGAACGAAAACATTGAATCAATAATCCTGGAGAGGCAGGTTGCACGTTTCGCGGGCGAGAATAGTTTCTCGCGTTTCAGCCCGGAACGGACACAGCGAATGAAAGAGGAACAGAGAAAGAGAGAGGAGGAAGGCTTCTTTCCCCGTTCCCCTTTTTTTCCACCGCGGGGCTGCGGGAACGCGTACGACCGAGTCGTTTGTCACGCTCCTAGTGATTTACACAATTACGCGGAGTACTGTTTGCTAACAGCGTGTAGAACGCGACGAGAGAGGGTCGCCGAAGCGGCAGAACTCTCCCTCCTGTGAAAGAGCCTGCCTCGCTCGCTCACTTTACCGGCTCTACCCGAATTTGTATTAGTGGACACATTGTGTGTTCACGCCGGGCTCGGTAGAAAGAGATGGCGAAGGAGTGGGAGCCACGTCGCGTTACCTACATAGCAATTAAGGTAATGTCGCCTTCGGCGGTCCGGTCGACGGACGCAGAGCGGTTTGTCTTTCTCTTTGACCGACTACGAGAGCCACGTCTATTTACCCGCAAAACTGTCCGCGCCGACATTAATCCGCCCCTCCCGTCGGCTCGCTTTCAATATTAATTGAAATAATTGCGGAAGCTGTTTTGCGCGATACGAGCAATAATCACAAAGCTATCTTGTGTGTCGCTGCTGTTGCCCGTTCCATCGATACCGACGCGGTATTAAATAACGCTGGGTTTTATTCATCTCTCCCTCTCTTCTTTTTCGAATCAAAAAATTGTCTACGCTTCCCCGAGGAACGCTTATCCCATCCTTCTTCATCCGAGGATCGTGTGCTCGCTCGTGAACGCGTCTCTTCAGCTCGTTGATTATTCAACGGATTCGACTAATTATCGCGCGATATTATGTTCCGTTCGACTCGCTCGAGCTCTTTCGTGGATTATTAACGCGCTTGGCTATAAAGGAATAACCGACCGAGAATGATAATTCACGGCACGATACCGCGGCTGTTGAACTCGCTCATCGATCCATCCACGTTTATCGTTACGCTCGTGATCAGAACGCTTTGCGGTTTTGTCTGTTGCGCGCGATGGCCGAACGATCGTTTAATAACTTAACGCTAAACCTGCCGGCCGAATAGTGTTCAGATTTTTTATCATACCGTTATGACAGTGTAGAACACGTTTCATGGTAAATGCTTGAACTCGCAATTTCAACAGGATTTCTGAACATCAGCCCTTCATTAAAAATTCTTCTGTTTAAGATTCTCATTTTTTGGTTACGAATTTAGAATCATGCACCTCGGTTTAAAGCAAGTCCCAAGACCATTCCTGGCCGCGCGAGAGGATGCACGCCATGCAACGCGTGCACGAGATCACATGCATACCCGGTTCAATTAAGGTTTCACGAGGCGGCTTATTAGGAGATGTTGCACGTGATAAGAATCTTATTATGCCGGCATTGATTCGCCAGAGATTCACGAGCGAGCTTCGGAGGAGCGTTCGCCATGTAACGCGCTTCTACTTGCTGCTCTAAACTGCGAGATGATTAACATGGGGACGGTGACGGGAAACAGGGAATCAGTTTGTGTGAGAAACTTTCCGCCTTCGTTCCTTCCGTACGACCGACCGCGTTGGTTTTATAATTTTAAAAATTTTAGCTTGGGAGTGAAGTTTAAAACATTAAAATATCTTCTGAAAGGTAAATCGATTTTGTCGAAAGTGTCCCTTTGAATAGTGGACTTGACAGAAATTTTACAGGAGAATATAGAAACTTATATTTTTCGGGATCTGATGTAGATCGAGTGCAGAAATGTGTGAAATGGGAGCCATCGCGAGACTTCTCGGGCACTCGCGAGGGGATAGTTGAAAGACGGAGGTAGGAGAAGAATCGGAGCAATAAGAAGGATCATCAGTGGAACTGTAACCGTAGTAAAGTTAAACTGCCACTTCGGTCGCCTTAAAGCCTCAGATATTACGGAGTCAGCGGGATAATATACTCGTCTCTGATATCAAAGCACATTTATCATCTGCTCAACGACCCTCGTCGTGCCCGTTACCCAGTTGCCTAGCTTCTATCGACGCTGGCCGTCGAAAATAACAAGATCGCCAAAAATTCTCTGCCCGTGGATAACCTGGATTCGTTGGGTCGTATCCCCTCTGCCATTCCCTGATGACTGGATAATGATGTTCGTGGTGGTTCTGCGGGCCGATTGGCCGATTTAAGATCCGGCATTCGAATCTTCCCGGCGAAATGGATTTCGAATCTCATTGTCGCAGCGTGAAAAGCGTCTCGGGCCGTCAATCCATCCGCTCGCCGGTCTCGTCTATCTGCGGCAAGGTGGTCTGCGGTTTATCCCTCATTACGTGCGATTCGTTTGCGGTACGGACACTGGCGTCGCGCGATTTTCTCTTGTTCGTTTCGCCCCGGTCCGAGAGAGCGGTCCGGCAGAGTTCGTGGCCGCACACCACCTTCTTCCGACGACCGGCGCCGCAGTTATTTATCGATTTGCAACTCGCCTCGAAGCACGTGATAACAAGGCCCATGGCGAGAACGAGCTCTGTGCCGGATCGTTGCCTATTGCCGTGAAATCCATCGCCGTGGATAATACACGTACGCGAACGGTGAGTCATATCGGCCAGACTGGAATCTCGCCTCTTCCTAATAAGCGCATCTCGGATATTTCAAATGCGAAAATAAAATGCGGAATTCTGCAGAAGATACTGGCTCAGACTATTCTTGTCGCGTTGATCATCAATCATATGATGATTTTATTCTTTCCGTCGTTAAAGGGAACTCGATATTACAATCACTGCATTTATCACCTTCTCACCTATTTACTATGAAAAAAGTAATATGTTCTAGTTCATACAACACAATAAATATTGTAATTATTGTACTTTTATTAAATTTTATTAAAATTAGAACAAGAGATTGAATCAAATGCATCTTCCAACAGATATATTTTTTCCATCGTTAAAAGCAGCTGCTGAGATAGCCGTTCCGTAACGTCCCACTTTAAAGGGGTTAGATAACGGATTGTGAATGCATCTGCGAGTACGGAGCCATAACATTCTGTATTCGCGATTACGCGAAACGGACGATTTTCTCTTTTATTATAGCCTTTAGGTGTCAATAATTACAATGTGTGCTACGATTGTGCCGGATGAGTCGGATTCCTCCTGCCAACTAAATATAATCGAAAAAAAATGAATTCGTTGTTCTATAGTTTTTACAAAAAACTGGAAGAATTTCATTGTTCGTGAAAAATGTGAGTGTCAATTTCCAGGAGCGACGTCGATCGGAAAAATTGATGAACCACTAATTATTCAAACTTGGTCATATAATACGAGAATTTTAATCGCTAGTTGATAGATGTCGGTATTTTTTCATTTTATACAAACTCATTCAACGTTCTCCTATACATTTAACAATAACTTCAACAATAACTATGAAGTAATTAACGAAGTTGTAGTTGCTATAAAACATAGATGTGAATTATAAAAGCTTGAAATCAGATTTTCGTGGGCAAACCTCATCGAATGCAAGTGTGTTGGTGGTTGGTGAGTCGATGACGAGAAGCTGGAATCGAGCGGCTCCGGTGGAAGGAGTTTCCCGAAACGAATCGCCACAATTAAGCTCGCAATTATTCGCGTCGAAGACTATTCCGTCCCCTCCCGCTCCCCTGTTCCCTTAATTTAATTTGCCTCACGGGAGACGTTGCCCGAAGGAAAACGATCGACGAGATTGGAATCTGTGGCAATGAAGTATTGAGAATCCATTTTTAAATGCGTTTTATCGGTCCCGCAGCGGCGCGCCGCATCGCATCACCGGTGAATATACGACGCCAGGAACTTATCCCGAACCAATTGCACTTAGTCCGGCCGATACGACTAACAATGCTTCTGTCGGGCTGCTATATAAATTGCGAACCCAGCTAATGTACCCGACATCCACGGAATACTTAACCGCGCCTTTCGGCGTCGCAGCGAGCGCCATCGACGAGCTAAATATACAACCATCACTCTTTCGACTTGGAGCGGCAATTATTCAGCCGTTCAAAGTGATCCGAGAGACAGAGAGAGGTAGAAAGTAAGCCCGGCTCTCCTTCGCGTCGGAGGATGTCGCCGTTGACAGATTTCAAAGGAACCATCCTTCTGTGCCGCCACAAAAGCCTCTGGAACTTGTATTGCTCGTTCGATCGGCAAGGAATTCCGGCTAAACCGTGGATTCCCGATTATTTTTAGCTCAAAGTGTTCCGCGTTACGCGGGGCGCTTTGCTATTCCAAATCTTCGTGTACATTAGTTCCTCCGAGTAACATGTAACGAGAACAATCGATGCACCGAGTCTTCCGCAGCGAAATCAACAATCTTCGACGCCAGACAATATTCCTCCTCCCCATCCCTCTACCGCGCTAAAACCTGCTTCTTCAAAGCTCTCAATTTTTCAATCCTACGAACAGATTCACATTCTTCCAATGACTATTGGTTATAGTTCAACGTAAAATGATAATATTTCGTGTTGCTCAGACATTACATACTGGCATACTGTGCCATAAATCGTCCATCCACTTTATACTTTTACACCGTTATCTCCCGCGAATCTGTCACTTTCCACCTTTATCGCTTCGAACCATAAACATTGCAGAGATAGACAGTTTATCGGTGGTTCGCTCTGTATCTTGACAAGCGATCTAAATCGATCCATTGTTTGTTAAACATATCTTGTCCAGAATGACCTCCAAAATATCTACCAGCTTTGTGCATCTCTTTACTCGCATTGCTCTCTTCCCGACACTGTGTTGGTGCTGGAGTTTGCGTAATCGCGAGACTTAAATCTTAATTACTCGAGTCCGCCGCGCGAAGTGCATGAATCTCTCGGATTACTCGCGGAATATTCGCAACAAATAGGCATGCGAGAGAGAGAGCGGAGGAGTCAGCGAAGCAGGATCGCAAAAGAATAGCAGAGTTTATGTCCATTGTCTCGGAGGCAGCGCGCGTCTATCTCCGCGGATCGCGAGCGATAAATCGTTCCCGATTCCTCGAGCTTCCTCTGGTCGTTCTCCGGTCGTCCTCGCTGTCAACTGTAGGGATCGTGCGACTCGCCATGTCGCGGACTTCCGGTCGGCGCAGGTGCGTGTTACACGCGTGAGCGGCCATTGCAGGCCGCGGACAAAAGGCACACGCAGCACGTCCGAAGCGTGCAGACATCGTACGTGTGCACGAATCCTCCGACCAATCGCGAGCCTCCTTTTCAGAAGCCATTCCTTCGGAAAGCTGCGCCAAGGTGTGCGGAGAGAAACGAGTACAGGCCAAGGGCGTGGTTCCCGCGATTATTTCATTCATCGAGGACAGGGAGACAGGGGTTCGCCTCTATGATTATGCCTGTGCATACTTCTCAGAACCAGTCACACAACTGCCATGTAAAACTTGTGGTACTTTGAACACGCTCGAACAGTTCCGATAACGAGGCGATATGATAGGCGAACGCTACCGTGTCGCAGATCTGGAGGATGCAATGCAAGAAATTGCGCCAACAAATATGATAATTACTCCAACCAAACAGGGTCTAAACGGTTCGATTGCTCGGACTGGAATGTCCTGATCCTAAGTCCCGATATTTTGATTGACCCCGTCTCTGCAGGATCGTTGTTCTTTTCTGAGGAGGTTTTCCAGGACAAGTGGCCTCGCCTCTATCTACTTGTCCCTCGTTGCAACACCCTCATCTGCAAGCCTTTTGCGAAGACATCGGCGCTGGGATTCAAGGACACTGTCTCTGGGCAGTGTCCACTATCGATCTAGGAGCACTTGAGATGCCAGGATTGGAAGAGAATATCTCGCCTATCGTCTCCATTTCCGCCGTTTCTTACGCTAATCTTGGCACGAGACGCGTGAACACGGTCGCGGCCAATATCGCATGATAAGGGGCGGCACCCCGTCATCGATCACGCGGCCGAACTTTTAAAGTTTCACGTAATTCCGCGCGCATAGTGATTCCCTTCGGCGAGGACTCCGCCCTTGAATGCTCATCGGGACGTCTCCTCAAGTAACCACCGAGGGATTACGGGTAACAAGTGATTCCGTTGATACACGGCTCGCCACCGACACGAAAATCCTTCGAATAGGGTGCTCGCTCTATTGAATGGAATATCCACGGGATTTATTATCCGCACACCACCACCGTAGACCTCAATTTATTCCGTCCCATGATATCGGAGACCGGCGTATCAGAGGCTCCGCAAAATTCGCTGACCCTTGGATTAAAAATTGATAGAAATACGATCCAATCAGGTGACACGAATAAATGGATACCGATCGAAAGGTAGGTTCAGCAAGGTGACGATCGAGGTTCCCGGTTGGCCGAGCTTCCTCGCGCGGAACCGGATAAATTCGCCCCGTCGACCTAAGAAATATTTGCCGTCGTCGGATCATAAGCACCCTCGGTCGACCGCCATCATCGACTTCCTTACTCCGTAGGTATCCCGATGATGGTTGTGTGCGCGTGCGATCTCGCTTTAAAGGGATAACGCGTCCGGCGACTTAGCTCATAATATATTTACGGTTACCTTACGACGTTTATATATTATCCTGTCCCTGGCTGTCCCCTCCCGCGCCACCACCGACCCCGGCGCTGATGTATTATGCATTCCGAACGCGATGTATTCTCGCATGCGCGCGTTACACGGCTCATACATTTTTGACCTCGATCTATCGAGTTCATTCCGCGGTAGCAGCCACGTTTAGCTCGCGAGCCCCGCGACCGCCTCGGAAGAAAATGCGTGAAATCCCTTCGCAGCCAGGCTGCCACGAACACGCCGGTGGCAGTGAAGCAACGTTCACGTTCACGTTCACGTTCACATTCGCCGTGCCATCGACCTCTCATCCTTCTCTCTCGCTCTCTGTCTCGCTTCTCGATCCTGCTCCAGCGATCCGTCCTTCGCTCGTTCTTCCCCCTCGTCTTCTCTCGATCTATCTTTCTCAGGCTGATCCTACGTGGTTAAGAGTTGGATTACCCTTATGGTGTTCCGCGGGCTAAATCACCTATTATGCATACGCCGGCACTTCTGCAAGTCAAGGAGAGTGAGAGAGACGAGCCGAGTCGAGCCGAGTCGACTCGAGTCGTGGCTGGAGCACACTGGAGCCAAGTTCTCGGTAGCTCGAACGCTCCTCTCGTTCCCGGTGGCAGGCGGAATCCTCCGCCTATTACTCCCTCATTTGCCCCGGGTCCATAGAAATGTAATTAAATCCCCTGAGCGGACGCGAAACGACGCGACGCGATCCGAGTCAGCCCGAACCCGAACCGACCCGATGCGACGACGCGAGCTACCGTGCCCGCTGACTCGTGGGAAAGTCGTCGAGCTTCCGGGGGGTTGTGGGCGGCCGGCCGGGGAGGTACTTTTGACAGGCAAGCGTTAATTAGCGCCACCAGGATCGACGACCTCATCATTTTTTTAAACTTAATTGGGCAAGCACCGCAATTAGAGGAGAGGCGAACGCTAGAACGCGCGCACGGCTCGACAAAGCGGGGGTGGGAAACACACCAGGGTTGGAAGAAACGCATCTACCGGACGATCTTCTGTTCCACTGGGACAAAGAACTTCGCCGGAGAACAGCCGCGCACAATTTTTGCCTCGTGGCCTTCCTGTTCCACCCTCCAACTTTGTTTCTTCCCTCTTCGCTTTTTTCTACGCGACCGTGTCCTTGTGGTTGATGTACGCCGCGCTCGGACACAGGGAAATTAATTTCACGTTTGCAAGACAGCCCCGAGCATTCGCGAATCCGTGCAAGGTACCCTGGTACACCCCCTGGCAAAGTGATAGCACCTAAATCTTCGTGGCTCTGGCTTCGCGGATTATCAAGTCAAACTTTCCGTTCATCATTTTTACGCAAAGTTAGTAAGCTAGGGTTAAAGTTCAAAATCCATTTTGTTTCTGCTTACTCCCATTCCATTCTATTTTCGTCCTACCTAAGGTAGGAGTTAAGGTTCCCCTAAGAACTGTTTTATATTTCTCACTGTAGTAATATTTTCAACACCGCCACCATTTTTTCGCACCCCACGCTGAAGAAAGGATTTTCCGCCACCGCGTGCAAAAATGCTCCGCGTTGCAGCGCATTTGAGAGTTGTCCTATCATTTTGCCGCGGGGTGTACGTGCGCGCGATACGCGGCGAAGTGCAGACAGGAGAGGAAATAAAAATATCTTGGCCGGGGACGTACGCGGTTTGCGACGTTTGCGCAGAGTTTCATTTAAAATTAATTTCTCTCGTCGACGTGTGTCGGCGTGTGCTCTCCGCGGGTGTCGACGGTGCTCTCGACGCGACGCACGCGACTCGCGACGGTCCGTCGTCGACGGGAACGCAATTCGAGAGAGTGCGAGAGATCGGCCTCGCAACGATTTTCTTGCCGCGGGTATCGGTTTTCCCGCGCGAGGAGATAGACGAGGTTCTGAAACAATGGGACAAAAAGAATGATCTACGGGGACGACGGGCGGGGTTGCATCGATGCAATTGCATTCCGCCCACGGCCCCCAGCTTCGAAAGTCAAAACCCCTCGTTCCGTGCATCTTCTTATTCGTCGTTCTACCTCTCCCGGAATCCTCTCCGCGGCCCATCTCTTTCTCCGAGTTACCGTGAACTTTGAAAGTTTATCTTTTCGCGCGTCGGCCGTCCTCGTCTTTCTTTACGCGCAAAGCGGCATCGCGATCCCTCGGCTGTTTGCTGGTCTCTCTCTCTCTCTCTCGCCGGCCGAGCCAACTTTACACTCGGTACATTATGAATACCACGATTTCCGCGAAGAAGTTATACGCTTCGGTCATTTTTAAAATGGAAAACTGCGAGGAAAAGTGGGTCGTACGCGCACGGGCTTAGGGCAATGTTCTCCCGCTGCCGCTAGGGTCGCCGATCCTCGAATCCTCTTACCGGCTTTCCGACTCTCGCGAATAACTCTTCGCTGAATGCAGGAAGCGTAGCATATTTTCCACGCTTCCCGATACTTTCCATCGTTATATTATTAATTAGCACCAATGGAACTTTCCCTTCGTCGATCGTTGCTCCAACGCTCCACGGCTAGATGTTGGTGACTCGTTGTGCCGGAAACTGCTATCACGAATAATTATGCTCTTTCGTTAGCTCGTTATTAGTGACGCTCGGTCATGTTCTCTTACTGAACTCTTTTTCTATCGGCTGCTTTATCCCTTTCGAAAGAAAGGAGGGTGGAATCCGATTCCTATCGAGGTAACGTTTAACAAGAGCTTTTCTCTACATGAAGATGGTAAACTATGCTTTATTATGCGCTTTTTAATTGCACAATGCTTCTCCAAGAAATATGTTCTTTACGTAGACTGTGCAATGTACGAGGGTGAACTGCAGCCAGGGGCTATTTCGGATCCAGATACTGAATGAAAACTAAATTAATTCTGCTGCAATGTTGAGAGAAGTGCACTGGCAACAATTTCCATAAAGAAGTGTTATACGATAGTATCAAAGAATTTTAGTGAAACTTAGTTAACCCTTATCCGCCCCTCGTGCCAATTTGACACATTTCAAAGAGAGGGGAGTCCATTCCGGAAAAGTGAATATTTCATTGAATAAGATCAGCGTGGTTGTTAACAGCTGAAAATAATTATGCTTTCCGGGGTCGGCGGAATCGTTACCGGAGTTAATAATTTTCGAATAGCCGTGCGTCACGTGACGATACAAAGAGACCAGGGGCGCGCAGTTTTTATCAGGAAATCTGCACGCGTCCTCTCGTGGACCTCGCGGGGCACCGTAATCCGTAGGAATATTAGAATGCAAAAGTCAGCCGGTGTAAATGTTGGAACCTTGTATCAAGGCTCATTAAAAAGGGAGAATTATTTGCCCAACCGCGAACGAGCGACGCGGCGTGCTTAATATGGCGGACGGTAATCGCGAGCGGACACGTGACCGTGTCGAAAAACACGCGACAGCGTTCCAGACCGCACTAATGATACATACTTCGCCGAAGTACGAGGTTATCGATCGCAGTCGTCTGGGCCGATTATCAACAAGTTTGATTTCGAATGTCGATTCTCGTAATTTCGCAACGGTCACCGGTCCCGGGTCCACGATTCGCAACGTCAGGCACGGTAATGGCGAACCAAAGTGCACAGGTGCCGCAACAATTTACCGCGCACACGGCGGTGGAAACGGCACCTTGTTAATTGCTTGGGAACACGTAACGAGTAATGAATATTTTATCCGACGGCAGTTAGTCTTCCTAAAATGAGCTGATAATGTTTCGAATGTTTTAAAGGGTGCTTCGAAAATACAGACACTTTTTCCAACCGACAACCCTGGAAAAGAAACGATTACAAATTGAAATTGCGGTCATAATGCAGCCGTATCTCCCCTTTGAGGTCTGCAAATAAAAATGCAGCTGCAGAGATTGCCGGGAACTGCATTAGCATCTTAAAAAGCTACGAGCGGGCTGTAGACCTTTATGCAAACTAATAAAATCTTCTGGGATTATTTTCCGTCTTGGCGATTCATCTTACTTAACAGAATTCAATGGATTTAACCTTTGCACTCGAGAAATGAATATATTGTAATTTAAAACAATTACTACATATACTACTACAGTCAAAATATGAATTCTGGAGTCAAAATAGCTTCGAGTGGAAAGGGTTAGATGTAGTATAAACGAGTCACATCAACCGTAAAGGGTCGAATGCATAAAAAATCCTCCAATTTCGTCGAGGTCTAGTCGTGAACGCCTTGTCACGAGCATAATGATCGATTGACGAGCGACGGCATGCAGCAGCGCAGCGCGTCCCTTAGAAATTCACAGACTCTCGGCCCCATTAACGCAGCGTTCCCTCGCGCGGCATTAGGTTCCATCTTCCAGCTTCCATCTTGTCACCCTTTAAACGTTGAAACGTTGAACGTTTAGACCCGGGGCCCGAGCGCTCGTGTGATAGAGAAGGCAATTTAGAGCGCGTTCCGGGCGTCTTCGCGCGACACCGAACGATTTTACGGGCGTTAATTGGTGAGCCCCTCGTCCTATGCCGTCAGCAGGTATATGATTTTTTTTCTAGAAAAGAGTAAGACGCCCGGTGTCAGGTTGATGGATGGATGAGGCTCGAGCCAGTCTGCCGGTCCGCCCCCTCCTCTCCTCGGACGACGCGACACGGCGACGATTGATCCAGGGGCTTCGTTTTAAACTTTCAACCTCGAAAACTTGATACCTCCGGCCCGATCTCTCCCCGTTGCCCCTCTCCGCCATCGACCGATACGTTCGCCCCCATACTGTTTTTAACTACTTCCCCCGGCATCGGCCGGAATTTATCCGGGATTAAAGGTGAACCGGGGGAACGCGACTCTATAATATTCCGCATCACGCTTATCTCCGGTGTCGTCCGCAGAAATTATATTTCGAAATCGACTTCGGCGCGAGCGTCGTCGAATTTTCCATGCGATTCGCCCTCTCCTCCTATCAGTTCACCATATCCCCTTCAGTCTGGCTCGCCTTGTACAGTTTTAAGTTTTAATATACGACCATGAAAGTCGATCCCCAAACCGAACTTCCTCCATCCGCTGGCTCACAAAACCGGGACAATCGCGGGAAGATCAAGGGTGGATCGAAGTTCCCTCGAAAACCGAGGGATCTACGTAAGGATGATCCTCGAATAGAAGATTCCGGGTACGACGAGTCCCTCGGAAATGGATACCGAGCTCCGACGCTGACAGTCGTCGAACCTTTTGTGCTTTATTTATTCTGGCCTGGCGGACTTGACGCTCCGTGGCTCCGTCGACTGGCTGGCGGAAGTTTCCGGCGAATTCGCGAAACTACCCTTGCTGTTACAGCTGCGCTCGACCTAGATCGACCGGCGGCAGTCTCTGAATAAAAAAGGAGAGACTCCTCGAAACAAGAGAGAGAGAGAGAGAGAGAGAGAGGGGGGTTGATCTCGACACAACGATTTCGTTGCGTGTCTACTCGAGCGGGCTCTTGTCGCGCAATGTCCTCCTGTCCGTTTGCAACCCCCTTCGGCGTCGTGTCGCTGGGACTCGAGATCGCCGCGTGTGATTTCGATTTCGCCAGGCCGGGCCGAGTACTTCGCGATTTATTTAACTTTAAGAAGAGTTCGCCGGCAAAGTGTTGGCCACCGGAAGGGGGAACGGGAATGGCTGGTTTTGCGGGGCGCGAAAGGGGAGAATGGATGCGCGGGTGTGCACCGATGGAAAAGCGGAGCCGAGCCGAGCCGAGCCGAGCCGAGCCGAGCCGAGCCGAATCTGGCTGGCTGGCCCCTCTGACGTTCCGGGGGCGTCAATGTATTGGGGGTACGTTCCAGGTTGATGCCACTGGCGCTGGACGCAATTTGAGAGCAATCGACTGAACGACACGCCGCAAATCAAACCCGTCCGTGGTAGTCGTGTGTTAGCTAGCCTCACCTCCACCGACTGCGTCGCCCCCTACGTTCAACGAGTCCCACTCCATGTCACCTTTCACCCTTCCCTGCCCGAGTGTGTTCCTCCTTCCTCTTTCTACGTCCCTCAACCTATACACCGTCACGCTTTTCGTTCCCCTGGACCTCTCTGGCGAGGGGAGCTCTGTCCTCTCAATTTGAGTTGACGCTTCTCCGTACGGTCGAGCGATTCCAGTTGACGCGCGACAGCTGCTTCTACCGATGCATCGCCTTTCGCATCCGGTGCGCATTACACCGCTGTTACTGTTAATTGAATCGATCGTTTTCAGATTGCCGGTTGCTATACTAGCACCGTAAAATCGACAAAATCTCTCCCGCTGCATCCATAAGCGAGGATTTCCGGGGGATGGCCCGCCGCCACCGTCGCGACGGACGGCCGAGGGTGGCGAGACTATTGGGCACACCGCAAATTCGCTGTATACTATTCGACAACCCAGGAACCGGTTAACGAGTGAACTTTACACTGTTCCGCTCCTTTCCAGCTAGCAGGCGTCAAGATGCCGGGTTGACGATCGTGCTTGTTACAGATTTCGTATCGCTGCTCTACCAATGTTGAGCAAAAATAGTCTGTCTGCAATACTCGATGCAGAACAGTTTAGACACAAGAATTGATATTGTTCTTTCGACATTGACTTCACTGTAAATATGAACGTGAATATACAAACACTTCCTTGTAATGCAACGGAAACCGGAGCGTAACATGGCGTTAAATTCGAGGCGAATCTAGAACGCGGAATGCTTTTGTCCCGATTTTACGGTATCCGGTGTGGCAAGTGTCCGTTAATAACTAAAGTAAACGCGAGTTCACTCGGCGCACGGTGTAACGCGTTCAGTAATTTCGGTAATACGGCGGTTACGCTCCGTTAATAGAAGCACCGAGCAGCAGCAGCAAACATCTTGAGCCATTAAAAAAGAAGGGGGTTATCAAGAATTGGATGTGCACGAAACTGTCAGACATATGCTCGAAACTCGGCGCGCAGTTTCCGCGGCGTAGTTTGATTGCCGGTCGAACTTCAGCTATTTGTATGACCTTATTTGAGGTTTCTGGTCTTTGGAATCGAAGTTTCCGCGCCGCATCGCGTCAGAAATGGTTACGCCTTGGAAGCCCCCCTGTACACCCGTCGCAAATTACTCTCCATCACTTGACCGAGTTTCGACGCATGAAAAACTGTTCCCGGCTCGGAAATTCATATTCCATTATTATTTATCTGCACTTCGCGTATACACTTCCGAATCCATACCGGGAAAACGCAATTACCCCGGCATGATCACGACAATTTTATTCGATAAACAAACGCGACATCGATCCATCCGCGCAGCTATCGCGAAAGCAAAAACCCGACTTCCGGATCTAATTAAATTTGACCTTGTTCCGGCTGCTCGAACGGTATAGAATTCGATAGACACGGTAATTCAAGTTCACAATCGATCTTACTTCGATGCTGAACTTCGCGAGCACAAAGGGAGTACACTAAGCTGAATAATCGGATCCAAGCTATTTCAACCGAATTTCCAGCATGTTCGTGTATCGAATATTGCTACCGGTTGATTTAAATAAATGTAATTTAGCAGACGGCGGATTGAGATGATTAAAAGAGAAAATCAATTTTTATTAACTTTCCGTTTCTTAGAACTGGAAAATTTTTATTTTGCATCATAATCGGCAGTCTAATATTTGGACATCGGAAGCTCAGATGAATAGCGTAACTCTCTACAAACTGTGTGCTTAATAATGTTTAATAATGTGCAGCAATGACGCTAAATATATTTAGAGATTTTCTGGTGAAAAATTTCACGGATCGATGGGGTAACGCAACACAGAGGACGCGTTTATACCATTGTTACCGTTAATTAAAACGATCGCTCGCGGATCTGTGGTTGTTTCGCGACCCTCGAAATTGCATGGAGCACGTGGCTAAACCGGTCCTGCGAGCGTGGCTGCGTTTCGCAGGCGGCCGGAAAACATCAAGAGAGAGAGAGAGGCAGACGGAGTCGCCGCTCGCATTTGACCGATCGATGATCTCTGTGAAGCGCTTAATTCCCCGCTTTCCCAGCCGCGCGAAACGAATAGTTGAATGGGCAGAGCGCGGGCACACTCGTCCGACACTTCGTAACTGCGTCGTTCCCTCGATTTGCATCGGGTCCGTTCAAGCGTCACGCGATCGTTACTATTAATCGGTTCGATTGCGTCGGAATTGACAGTTCCCTTAACAGCTCACGCCCTGCTGATTTACCCGACGGATGTTTGCGAACTCTGGACAAAAGAGATTCCGAATCCCCTATCCTCCATCTGTTTTTTCGATTCCCTTCGACCGAGTATCGGCCTCGCCTAGCGTCGAGCCAGGCGGGATCATCGATTTCGCGCCTGTTACGCGATCACCGGTACAGTCATTGAATTTTTAATCGGAACTTGAAACCATCTCTCTGTCCCCTTTGATCAAGCTTTTTTCCGTGTTTACCGACTTTTGCGGCAAACGCCGCGCCGCGCACACTTCTCCACCAATTTCCACTTTCCATTCGCGAATACGTGTGTGCTCTTCGTTTCGTTTTTGTTCGTACGGCGCCGATGTGCAGATTCGCAAGCGCCGCGCGCCGACCGCTTATTCCCGCGGCTATAAATTGACTTTACTCGTTCACCCTCGAATCCGACCGCGCGCGTCTTCCTTGATTGCCGGTCGGACGCAATATAAACGACGCATCGTCGCTCTTTCTGGCTCTGCTTTTTGTCTTTTTCGTTTCTCCCTTTCTCCTCCATCCGACTCGCCGAACGACCACGCAATTTTATCGCGCGCGTGTCCATTCAGCCGCGACGTTAATCATGTTATTCTTCTTCGCTTGTGCGCGAGAATGCGCTCGCGCGTGTTCTCGCTCGCGTGCCTGCGAAGATAGCTCCGTTGAAAACAAAGTGAAATTGATAGCGGTCGGGATCGACGGGACTTCACAAAGCGCTCGGTAAGAATGCATATCAGCAATGGAACCGTCGTCTTTGATAATCGAATCAGCGGCTGCCGGCGCAGCGTTCGTTCTCTCGATCAGAAATTAAGGTCGACATCGATCATTGTTAGAGACACTGAATCGAACGGAGCTAATGATACGATCGGTATCGCTTTGTTCTTTTCGAGATTACACGGGGACGTTTCCCAGGGCTTTAATTACCGTTTCCAGAATCGACCGTTTCTGACCTGACATCGATCGACGTATCGCGGCGAAGTTCGTCTTCGGGATCCAACCGGGGAGAACGTGTAGAACCGGGACAGTGATTAGCCCGGGCTTCTTTTGATTAAGATTCTTTTGTGCACCGCGTACCTCCTGAAAGACCTAATTGCGAATTACAAGGTTCTAATTAGAAATCTGTTGGACGGTTCCATGCGCCGATCTGAAATTGCAACTCCTGGAGATTGTACGGCGTTAGCTTGACCTGGAATTCAGAATCGAAAGCTACAATTAAAACGTCCGCCGGCTCATTTCATTGGCTCTTCATTGGCTAGTCGGGTGCTTTGACTTCCCATTGATTGATCCCTATGATTAAACACACGGTGCACAGAGTTTTCCGATAACCGCTGTCCGATGTTTTTCCTTTAACCTTCTCTCCATGCATGGGGGTGCAAATGCGAAACAGGCTGATAAAAACGGAAACAAAAGGTTGATGAAGGGAAAATTTCCAAAGATTTTTAAATAATTAATTCTTAAACAGATAGAATCTGCCGTGAGTTTCGCCTGTGAAATGTTTCTTGCAAAAATCGTTACTAATTGCAGCTTTTTCGAGCATGCGAAAGTAGAATGCTTTCGGTCTGTACAGACGACAAACGTGTCCTCGCATGGCGAGCGAAATATGAAACCCTCCAGCGGTTCATATTAGAAAGCTTTGTCGTTCGAGTGCCAACAGAAGTAAAAAGGAAATTGAATAATAATAAAAGTTGTAACACGATTAAACTGGCTTTATTACGACAAATCCCGTTAGGTTAACCGAATATAATGGCTCCACCACGTTAAAGCTATCACTTTATAATCGCATGGAGACGCAGTCGGTGAAATAAATCAGTCCAAGCGTGTCCGGATTGGTCGGATTAACAGAGAGGCAGATAGGAATTTTCGACCGGTGACTTAATTTACCGGGCTCGCGCAATCCGTTGTCCCTCTGTCCCTATATCTCTCTTTGTCTCTGCCAGTTAGTCTTCCTCTTCCTATCTCGAGCGGCAACTGGAGCGAGCGCCGGCACGATAAAGAGGTTAATACGATTTTACGCGGCAAACGAGTGAAAATACCGTGGGCGTATGGTTAGTACACGGTAGCGCCCTTAAGCGCGATAAAACGGGTCGCATGTGAAACAGGAAAGATCGGCCGGGCAACAGCAGCAACAACCGGTCGTGTAGCATCGGGAGCCGTTTATGCTTTAAAGGGGCCAAGTGGCCTGGGTCTGTGCATCGGCAACGACGCGGTTAATGGCGAGCGAGCGTTGTTAAAATATTGAAGGGAAATATTGCTCCCGGCCCGTCTATGGCCGCGTAAAACTTCTAAATAGAAGCCTAACGATCGGCCGTGGAAAACCCGAGTGTACCGGAGACCGTGTTCGACATCATCGGTACCATTCGCATCGATACTATGGCGCTCGAAGAACCCTGAAGACTACGGAAAAATTGCCGCGTTAATGGAACCGTTCACCGACCGTGTAAGGATTCCAAGCACTTGTAATTGCGGCGTTACGGCCGTTGCGGAAGCTGTTGGCCGATGCAGCGCCGCTTGCAAATTGGTAAGCGAGCCGGGTCCCGTTCAACGGGCTTTGAAAAAGGAGACTTTGATGCGCGTGAAAAGTCCTTTTTTCTCTTGCCCGGCTTCTTTGAACCACCGATCCTGGCATTTCTGCTCGCAGGTTGACTCGACGGTCCGCAGAGGACCGCAGCAGTTTTTCAAACCTTTATTCCTGCGATTCGCGTTGGAAACGTCGCGCAATAATAAACGCAATTGTAGAAAATTGTTGTGCGTACTCTACAATACCAATGAAAGTATAACTACTTCTCTGGTTGCGCAGCGTTCCCTCCCCGTGTGTATTTTAAAGATCTTTACGAGGTACTTGCAACTATACAGTGTCGCACAGTCCGGTCATTACACCGAGCGAAATTAGAAGGTTAATTAAAAGCGGGCAAGCAAGAAACGCGCGAGTGGAAACCGTTAAACGTCCGCCGCTAATTGATTTCGCTATCGAAAAAACGTTGCATTTACTTGGCATCTCGTAGCTAATGATAAGAGATCTGGTAATATATAGAGGTTCGTCACTATCCAATGCCATCATTTCCGGCTGTTTCATAGTAAATAATTAATATCACGTCCGAACCTGGACCGCTAATAACCCATAATCTTCTGATTGCAGATGTTTTGAAGCAGATCGAATGAAGGCAAAGATGAAGGCCGTAATCGCGTCGTGTTTCCTGCTCGTATTCGTCCTGGCCAACGGCGGCGTCCTGTCCGTCGATTGGAAACACAGCGCCGCCCTCGACGACAAGTTCCTGCTCCTCTGGACGCCCGGCGAGAATGATATCATGTTCGAGATCCAAGTAAAAACCCTCGGCTACGTGGGTTTCGGTTTCTCCAAGGACGACGACAAGGTTCGCGCCGACATGGTCATCGGATGGGTGGACAATAACGGACAGCTCCATCTCCAGGTAAGCGTCTTTAAGGAACCTGCCTTGTTCCCGATCTAGTTCTTGTCCGTTTCTGGAATCGTCGCGCACCTGTTAAGCTATCGACACAGGCTGGTGCTTGTTGATCAAGCAACCGTATCCTTAACCTCGGCTCAATTACATTCGCGTAATTTTAACATTTCGCCTTCTCAGAAGGTCTAGATGCTCGCGCGAAATTATCGGCGTTGATCGTCAGTCGTCTATGGCCGCGGATGATGTACGAGCGCCGGCAACAGGCAAAAATCCACGCAATTATGGTCCCTAGTTTCGCCGATGAGCAATTGAAAATGATCATCCGGCGAAACGATTATTCCTATCGTCCGTCGTCCTAGCCGGATTATATTCATTTCCCGAGCCTCGACGTGAAATAATTTCAACTAATTACTCTTATGCTACCGATCCGATGCGTCGAATGTTGTAGAGGATCGTTCGGAGCCGGTGTTCGCCGCACGGGGCGCGGTGGCAGAGCGGGGCGAGGAGGAACGCGCATAATGATAGTCCTTTCGGAGATAAGTAATGGGTTTCTCGTTTCGATCGGTGCATCGGATAGTTATCAATCTTGCCAACCGAAGCCAGCGGCCTGTCATTACGCGTGCTCGTCATTTTGTACGACACTTTGTCGTTTTATTTTTCGCGAACGATTATCTTGGACAATTTTCAGTCACCGAGCATGATGTATTGCTTTTATCGGCGTACCAAGACCCGCGCCGATGAAAGCAAATAACTTTCGACCGGAAAAAACCGAGTCGCTTGGAAGAAACGAAAATAGACATCGTTCGAAATGCGTCTGTCCCCGTTCCGACGTGCCGAGACGAAGATCGACCAGATATACATACATACCCACCCGCCGGTTTCGTCGTAACCGGACGCGTTTCGAGCATCTCGCTGATCCGTGGAAGCCGGAGGGTGGTTGACGACGACGAGGACAAAGTTGCTCGGTCAGTAAAATCGCGCCGGATATCGTTCGGAACCGGTTTGATTTCGCCAGAAGAGCCGCGTCGCTTGTACGCGCGTAGAATTTCGACGGTATGCCCGCGGTTTATTTCCGAGCACCGTTAAATTTAAAACACCGCCGGCACCGGCATCGTAGCCATCTTGTTGACGTAAACCCTTCTCGAAAACCGGACTCGGGAGGATTACGCGGTATCCTCCCTTTCATCAGTGCTGCACGGCTGTTGTCACTTTGCAGGTTCTTCATAACATCGGGGACCCAACGGAGGGAGATGGATGTCATATTCCCTTTTTCCTTCCCCCCTCGCCGCGGCCCGAGCTTTCCTCTGACGCAAATGGGACGACCAGTGGCATACGAGCAACCATGACTCGCTCCTTTCTCCGTTCGTTTCTCTTTCTCCGCGGGCTCGCTCTCTCATTTACAGGCCCGCCGTTGAATATTTCTTTTAAAAACAGCTCTCGACCCGACGCGACACGACGCGACGGCCGCGCGTTGTGCGTCGGCGTTTCATCATCGCCTCCCAGCGGCTACTTCGCGCGGAATTTCCCGGCGACGACAAATTCGCTTGGCATCACGCTGCGTCACTGTCAACAACGCAACAGATGTCCTTCCTTTTCTGATTACCCTCCACGGTTAACGACAACAATTTTCCCTCGCTAAACCCTCCGCCGCGGGGTCCGGCCATAATTCTCGCACATTTGCGCTCTCGCGAGATCGCTTCGACCCGAGCGGTTCTCTTCTTCGTCGTTTACGCTGATCGTCAAATTTGCATCGCGATTTTAATAATACGCCACGCGAACTCCTTGCCACAAGTTCCACCAATTGTATTCACAGAAGCAATCAGCGTTATTAGTAACAATTTCCTTTTAATTTGGGTTTCTACTAGGCCATTAACGGTATAATTCTGGGTTTTGTTAGTTACTTGATAATAAAATTTTCACATTATATTATAATCCAATTAATTTCCATATTAATAAAATCGCAATGTCATCATTAAAAATATTTTTACGTTATTCAATTCGTTCATATCTAATAGTTGGTAAGATTTTTGAGTTAGACCAGCTCCGAGTACAAGCGGCAGAATTACATGTAATTTCGGATTTCCTCGCCAAGGCATAGAAAACCCGGGTCTCTTATCTTTGTCGAGCGGGATGGCGTGAAACGGCTCGTACATTTTTCCAGGTGCCTTGTACAGACTGGTAGGGTCGGTAAGGGGACGAAATAAAATCTGAGGAATCGACGGAAGTCGGTAGACATCCGTTGGCCGCGTAAACAGCTCGCTTATTGCCAGCGAGTGTATGATCGGGTCCGGTATCAGCGGGTGGCCGGGTCCGTGTTATAGACATCTCTCTCGGTCGTTTCTTCTAAAATGGAAAGGAGCCGTAACCGAGGGGCGGTGAGGCGGGTGGAGGAGCTCGGGGATGCAATATAGGAAAGCAATCTTCTCCGGCGACTAGCGCGGAGCAACCCCGGCGAGAGAGGGAGAGAGAGAGAGGAAAAGAGAGGATAGATAGAGAGAAGAAGGGAGAGGAAGCGCGGTGGTTCGGTGCTTAGGTACATATCTACGTAGGTAGGTAGTCAGGCTGCAGATCGCGTCCGTCTCGCGTGTCCGCAATTTTTCCGGTAGAATCGTTGCCCGCTCGTTCCATAATGCATGCCGTGCCGCGCAATGCTCTATGCGATGCAGCCGTCGCCGGACGTTCTCATACAGAGAACGACGCCACGAAGAAAAAGGAGAGGGAACAGCCTGCCGGATGGGACAAACGGAGACAGAGGGATCGGAAGGACGAGCGAAGGAAGAGAGAACGAGGGGCCGGGGTGTGGGGGCAGAGTTGACGGCCAATGGGAGCGAGAAGGTTTTTCGTTATGATCGTAATCTTAGAACCAGAACAGCCGCGGGCATCCGAGAGACCAGCCCGAACCACCGACCCCGGACTCTCTCCTTCTCTCTCTCTCTCTCTCTCTCTCTCTCTCTCTCTGTCCTCTCTCCTAGTGCTCGATTTCTTGTCCTTATAGATGCCCGTTTTGCACCCGACGCTCACTCAACCCCCGACCTTCCATTGCCCCCTGTTCCAATTCAACGCTAGGATTCTTTTCCTCGCGTGGCTTAACTCCTCGCTTCCGGGGGCGCTTTCTCGCCTCAAACTGAACGAACCGAAATTCCGTGGTACGAATGGGAAAAATGCCCTTGTCCGACTGCTTTTGCTACTGTCCTTTCTCTTTGCGTCTCGCGCCGATAACACTCTCGACTTCATATACTTAGTAGTCTTCGTGGATGTTTCGATCATCGAACACCTGGGCATCTTGACAAATTATTGCAGTAGTCAGCCATCTTAGACTCGCCATTCGAGTGCAAAAAATTGATAGCGTCTATGTAAAATCAACTTATACAATTCTGGAACTTTTTGTTCAAGTACAATCCAAAGATTACAAAGCACTTTAGGATGTGCATTAATTTCCATACGAATAGTATTGTTAAGATAAATTCCACTAAAATCACTGAGACGAAGTATATACATATATTCGAACAGCATTTATTCAATTACTCCGACAGGTCGGTCTCGTTGCGTCGAGCTTCCATTCGGTTTTACTTGTGTTCCGGTTGATGGAAATTTTATATAGCCACTGGGAATAGCCTTTCGTTATCCAGGACGTACGAGGGTCTATGAAAACCTCGGTTTTCTTGTTTCCACTTAGGGGAAGAAGGGAGGATGACGTCGATTGATTAAAGCAACAGTCCAAGCACTCCAATCAGCCGATTCTTTCGCACGATCGGCTGCATCTAATCCTGTTTAAAGGGAATATATTTCGCGCGCGCGGATCTGTTATGGTTATTACCTCGGCAGGTGAAGGAGAGGAGAAACCCGTAGTAACGTCCGACAAGACGAATCGAAGTTGATTAAAGATGTATGGCTGATACATCCCGCCGCTCCAGACTGCGGGCTGTTGTGTGCCGAACCACTTCAGCTTCCGTCTCTTCAGCCAGCTGAATTCAATTTTCCTGGTCTAATTCTTTTATTCGCTTCGTTTAACTTTCCCGTTCCGTTCGGCACGTCGTTTCACAGCGGATCCGTGGCTCGGTGTCTATTTGAGGTCTTTTCTGCCTGGAATACTCCTCGAACAAGCGATCAGGATGCGAGTTGACGGGGGATTTGCGTTGCTAGACAGCTACGATTTCGTATTACCGAAAGGGAGGCATTATTTTTTGCTCGGCTATCTTGCTCTCCTACACGAATACGTCTGTCATTCGTGACGTAACCATTTTTCTTCCCGGGTAATTGTTTTTCGAAACCACTTGATGCTCGCACCACACTCGTTAATAAATCTTAAACAATTACACGTTGAGCGATCGAATTATTAGAGTTATTAGAATTATTAAAACTGTTTTTATACGTTGACGCATCCTCAAAAATTTATTCCGTAATGTGCATGCATAATGTTAGTATATTCGTGTTGTGGATATTTCAGGGAAACGAAACGTATTTTTGGGACAACCTAATTCCAGTTTCATGAAGAGCGTTCAGCTGTCGAAACGCGGAAGCGCGACTATAGATTCGCAATTATTTAAAGCAAATTGAAAGTGGAGAAGCTCGTTTATATTCCGGGAGGCGGATCCCTTACGAAATGCAACAAGAGAAAAGTATTCCATGCATAACCGTCGGTAGAATACATCGAAAAATTGTATGTATTCAGCTCCGGTATGTATTACCGTGCAGAGCGAGGTCGCTTGGCAAAACTCTAATTTAAATTCCGGCGCGTTTAGATCGGAATAGATTCCGCATTCGGGAACGCGCGGTGGTATCGCGCGGGTTCGACGATGGGGCGCGTTGGGCACCGTCCAAAATATCGCGGCCCTTACCCGCCTCTCGCATTCCCGGGTGCCCGGGATTAAAAAATTTCCACGGCGAATTAGGAAACGCTATTTACCCAGCAATCGTCTGAACTGGGGCCGTTAATGGATTTCTCGAGCAAGTGTTCCTCGGAGGAGGACGAAATATGCTTCGGAAGGTTGTACGGTCTCGCCTTTCGCAGCACATTTTCATGGCCCCATCCCCGGCGGGCTTTTTTCAGCCACTTTGCCGACTGCAGTGGCAAACCGCCGACAATGCGGAATAGGAATTTCATTCTGCGCGAAATGCTGCGGCCCGCTCCTCGTTTTTTCTCCTCGGCGAGGCACCCAGTGCCTGTCCTGCATCCGGTCCCACACTGTGATTACATTCGACTCCGTGCGTGCGGCCGCCAGGGAACTGTTCGCCTCGCCTCGCAAGCCTGGATTCCAAAATTAACTGCAGCGCAAGATCTCATTACCGTTCCGCCCGAAGCCTCGCTCTACGGGGACACGCCGGCCGAAATAATCGCGAGTTGGCCCGGTTTTTGCACGCCCCCGCGTTCCTTTCTTTTGCTGCCATTGCCGCACGTCGTGCCACCGGAACCAAGATGCACGGCTAAACCGGCGAACGATTTATCATGCTGTATTATTTATTCGAATGTCAGCCGCAGCTACAGAAGCGTTCTCCGCGTTTCGCGCTCGCCTCCGCTCCATATGAGTCGTTAAATATTAACCGCCGCAAGCCGGATCGCTATATCGCCGCCTCCATTCTTTCTCCCGCTTCCGTTCAACAGACCCGCGGAATCGCGCGCGTTTGCGCGGAACATCTCCGTAGTGAAATCGCATGCCTTGAATCGGCCGGCTGTGGTAAAAACCGTACGTGTTGCGACAGCTCTGAACAATAGTCTGCGAACCGTTGCTTTTCTCAGGCACGTCGTTTTATACTTTGTGCGAGCGATTACTCGAGAGATTAAGGAAACCTTTATTTAATAAGTCACTTGTGAGAAAATGTGTACAAAGTCTGGAGATCGAGTCGATTGTCCCGTGCTGGTTCAATGTACAGAGTGCTTCATCAAATATGTTTGAAAATCTGATCGTTTAGAGACCTGTTAACACAATAAAAATGATTATTTTAGTCTATAATTAAAGTGTTTATCAAATCCACATGATACTTTTTTAAACTCCACTGTATGAAGCGGCTTGCTGTAGTATGTAAATAGAAAAATACAGTTCCACTGCGTATGTGGGACACGAACAATAACTTCATTTTTTCAATGCAGCGCAAGGTAAATGTTTCTATATTTACGTTGTCCTTACCATACCGACTAACTTCCGTTTGAAGCGCCTTTCAAATTTTTTGGTCACGTGTGGGCATTTCAATCTGACAATATTTGATGCGTGAAAAAGTTCAAAATTCGTTTCAGAATTTTACTGAGGGCTGTGCAAATATACAAAATATGGCTGCAGATTTCATTTAAAAAATTGAAGTTTCCCTCTTTGCGTACTCTACCACGGATACGTCAATTGCTATTGATCTAGGGGAGTCGCGTGCACGCGTTTGTTACAAACGAGCGGTGACAAATTAACTTGTGGTGACCTGATTCCAGTGTTAATTAGTGGGCGGTATTATAAAACATACTAAGAATTACTTTGGTCCAATATTGAATAGTTCTCAAGAGAATCGAATTTGTACATGATGCGTAAACAAGTCGTCTTGATCTATCTGTAGTTGTAGCGTCAATGTTGATTTTATTAGTGAGCTCGAAGAACTTCGAGCAACAAACCGAAATCTCATAATCCCCGTGACCGGGACTCGTCCCGGCAAACAGTATCAAACGGAGGGTGCGCGGGTCGGTGAAACAGAAACAATGACCGCGGTTCGGCCGCATCAACCGGCAGAGGGACGAGGTTGAAAAAATAAAGGGGTTTTACGTGGGTAGGGGATAGCGGTGGTAGCGCGGGGATTGCACCGTCGAAGGAGAGGCCCGCAAGAATTCGCGGATATTTGCGAACGCGTGCTCGCATTCAATTCCATTCGATGTTCGCAAACACGCGCCGCGCCGTCGGCTTTATTGTGTGAGGTGCACAACGCAAGGCCGCGCGTCGGCCTGACCGCCCGCGCCCCATACGTGCGTTCCAACTGTTTGGTGAATAAATGATATGTTTAGTAATACGCGCTCACTCGCGGCATTCGCGAGTCACGGGGAATGAGAGAGGGACTGGACAAATACTCGGCCGGACGAATAAATCGAAAAAGGAAGCCAGGAATTGCGAACCAGAGTGGGCGTTTGCTTTAAACAGTGTAATTTCGATTCCCCCGGCGCGGTGCGGTGCGTCGATTGTGCCGCGAACGACAAAGAATACACGCTGAAGTATTGTTTGTTGCTCGTTTCTTCGACCGCGGTTATAAACGGACCCTGCGAAAAACGATGCAGCTTCTTAATTGGGTAATAACAATTTTCGTACTAACTTTATTGATTATGACGTTTCCGAGCAATTTCGGCCGGTTGGATTGAGTCCAAAGTGTAACAGGCAACTCGCCGTTAGGACACGCGTTCCGCGTACGTTCGTTCTACCGAGATTAGCTCAATTCCGTTCGCAGACTGCCTTTTTAAACGGGTTACGGCAATATGGTTCTTTCATTTTCGAAATAAGTGAGGAGGAAATGCTGAGTCGTTCTTTCTGTTCCAAGTTTACTGCCACGTACAAGCTGTTCAGCAGCGATTCGGTTACTTTCATGCTTCCGCTTTGATCTTTTGCTATAAACTTTATCATCCTGTAATTAAGACAAGCATTGAGGATAAAGTGATGCTGCATATGATGCTGCATTATTGAACCCAAAGTGTAACATTTAGTAACATAGGACTCGTTTCGACTTATAATAATTTCGAGTAGTGCCTCAGAGAAGACAGTCAAGTGCGAAAGGTTGAAGACTTGTTTCTGCTGGAATAACCACTTCCGTGATATTAGTCTTGTCGATAGGCGCGCCGTGTTTTCAGTGAACTCTCGGTGACGTTCGATTTGAAGCGCAGTGCCATCGATTACTTCCGGTCTGCTCGGTTCTTCGCGTAGGTCGCGGCTGGTAAAAACATAAAATTAGCCTGGAGTTGTAGGAATCGGCGACGAGGCCGCATCGACAATAAGAAGAGGAGAGCCGGCCCCCGTGGAACGCGGGGTTGTGGAACGGGGTCGAAAACGAGGCAAAGAGGGATGATAAAAATACCGAAGCTCGTGAGAGTGCTTAACAGCGGCACGCGGCGTTCTTGCGTAAAAATGCAAGCGGTGCATCTGCATACGCGGGCCGCCTCGTTGCCGCACCCGCGACTGTTCACTAGGCCGGGGGGTTGGCGGGGTGTGCAAGGGGTTGTATAACTGCGCGGAGGCTATTCCCAAGGCAGTTCTGCCATGGGAGCCCCCCGATGCGATTTTACCCACCGTAAATAGGATTCAGTGTAAATGCAGTTACGTATACACGCGCGTTCTCGTAAATGTTGTCGCGACACTGTTTAAAACTTGCCCCGCACTCCCCGTACAGGTTCTCTTTCTCTCTCTCCTGCGAGCATCTGCGCTGCGATACTCCCGCTGCGAAGCGGCGAAATCTGTGCGCGACGATAGCGGGTGTAATTGCGGTAAATGCAGATCGCCTTTCTGATCCCGAGCTCCTTGGAACACGCTGAATAAATCCTTTGTTTCTAACTACGGTCTCTCGTTAGTAGGTCAGAATGGCGGCCGCAATTCCAGGCTTCACCACCTCCGAAGCGGAAATTTCGCTGGGCGTTACTCGCTCCAGTCTCGAGTGGCTCGTATCGTGCCGCGATTCCTTGAAAAATCGCTTTCTCGAACGAGCGATTCGAAATTAAATTGTACCAGCTGCTTTCCGCGCAGTCACGATGAAAATCGTACGGAACACGATTCCGGTTACGAATTTCTGAGACGAGTCTATTCGATTCCCAACTGGGTTTTACGGTAGAGAGATCATTAAAACTCTAATGTTAACACATTGCATGACAAAACGAAAATAAGAAATGAAACAGAGCTTGATTGCAAAGCACAACGCATTCCGCGCGATTTTGGTTCCATTTCGTTAATAATCGACGAAGTTATTGGCAGCGCGAACGCAGAAACGCTTTTCGACGCAATGGCTACCGTTCGTTCGCGCGAGGTTCACCTATTTGTTCGCGTTCCGAAAATATGGCAATGATGTGGTAAAAATTTTTCGGAGCGTGTATCGATGTCAATAAGCATGGTAAAAATGTGGCCGAGCAGGAAGTCGGACCGGCGCGTTGAAAATTGTACGTGTAATTACGAGTTACGAGCGGTGTTTACATTTCCTGTTTTGTTTCGAGCCTCCTGCGTCCGAATGGACGTAAACGCGGAACTATAACGAAACAATCGATACGATGCCGTTGTAACCGTTTAATATCGTTGTCCCATCGCATCAGCTAGAATGGCGATGCCGCTACAGGAAGCGAGCTCCCTCAGCAGCGTCGAATCCTCTTTCGCGCGATTCAATAACTTCCGGATCGATCCGCGTCGGAAAAGGAATTCCGGTTAATGCTCGTGGATGGAAATAATTGATAAAACGGTGGCCGAGTATTAGTATAATTCCGCCGGTCTTTCGAGCGCCGGGGAATAAAGGGAGCAGTTCTTTTCTCGTTCTCTTTTCGCCTTTGTTCCTTTTGTATGTTGGCGTGGGCGTGAACGGAGGACGCGCGTCTCGCGGCCGATCACCTTTTTGACGATGAACCTTTCAGTTAATCGATTCCATTATTGACTCTGCGCGCCGGTACTTATCGGATCAGAATAGAAATCGTGTTATGGCATCTGAAATGAAGTCGGGGATGTTCCCGGAGCACGCGTTTACCCCGGGAGAAAGCGTGGAGAAGAGGTGTGTAAGAGGTTTCCCGTGGATATGGGCGGCCTCCTCGCATGCCGATTCGCTTTTTCGAGGATCCTCCTACGCTCCCGTAAGCGAGCTCCCGCGAAATCAAAATTCCCCGAGCCAAGAACTATTTAGGATTCCCGGTAGACGATATCCAGGCGTTTGGGAGTCGCGTCTCGAACCGTGGTATTCCGCTTCGCGTCGCGTCACTACGCGTCGAGTCAAATTGAATGCCACAAATCATGCGAACTACGTGGTGCCTGTGATATCGGGTGGCTCGTGTAAATTATATTATCCGGCGAATGTTCGAGGAATATATTAAGATAAAAAGAACGAGGTTCGCGAGGAAGAAAAAGAAGATCGTCCGAATGACGCACGACGAGTGTCTTTGTGGTTGGTTCCACGGCCCGCTCAAATTCCAATCAGTATTTCCTGGATCATTCGTCACGAGATAATATTGACTTTACAATGACCACGGGCGAACCTCTTTTGCGTGTTCCTGTCTCTTTTTTGTTGGAATGGGAGGAGGAAAGGTGTCCCGGCGAAACGAAAATATTTTAGGGGACATCTCGTTATAAATTGTATTATAATGACAGCCGTAATTACGTGCCTAGCGTCGAAGGTGTCCGAAAGAAGTGGCACATAATGGCATTCAGAGTGGGGTTTTGTAGTCGGTCGCGAAATATACTATAGCCCGAAACGACTCCATGGAAGGCTCTCCTCTCTGTACGAATGGCTTCAAAAGATTCTCGGCTCGAAGCCATGCCTCGCATGCTGATTCGTCTCTCTCCTCTCTCTCTCACTCTCTCTTTCTCCCACTTTCGTTCTCTCTTTCTCGACGTCTTTGGAGCAGTTCGGCGCCCCGGGCTGCGTCTAGACTCTTGAGACGAGATTACTCAGACCCAAATCCTTCCGAGAAGGACCATTTAAATCTTAAAATTCAAACGAATCCCCTCGAACGATTTTAATGGCGCTAATACGATTCTCGTTGCGATTTAACGCGAATGCAATCGAATTAACCATTTCTCATAGCGACTCCTCTGCAGACAATATAAATGGGCTAAAATTAATTCCCTCTTGTCCGACGACCGGGAACCACTTCGTCGGATTCGAGAATATTGATTCCGTCTTGTTAAACGGACACGATCGAGCCGGCCCTGTGACATCTTCTGTTTCTTAGTGGGATGGCTATCGCGGGGCCACGCCTCCGAATATTTATAGAGGCTTGAAAATGTCGAGGATAGAAGCTTATTTTTAAGAGAACAGTCGCCACCGCACGTCTAGTTTTTGTCGCAAAATGTCTGGCGCCGCTTCGCGTTGCAAACCCCGCGAATAAATATTTGAATTCGAAGATTAAGCAAATATTCTTATATAAGTAAATAACCATATCTCCGGCGGGGTGGTTTGCGTTGAATATAACATGCGCCTGGAACTTTCGGAAGTGAAACACCTAACTGTTCGGCTGAACATTGTCGGAACTTATGAAAGTTGTATCTTCACTGCAGTTCGAAATAATATACAGACGGAATCGCGATCTGTAGTTCTTGATTATTTGTTGTACTGACTATATCGCAATTGTTCCTCCTTGTGATATTGAGAAATTGAAAAAATTCTGCAAAAATGTTTAGTAGAAACAATTGTTCCTTTTCTTATTTCCGACCTATTTTCGAGACAAATTGACCAGAGTGCGACGTGCGTTATATCACCGTGTCCTCAACAGCGCGCGGCTTTCATTGTATCTGTGTGATTGCTTTTCTTCGAACTGGGTGGTACGTTGCTGATCTTTACCGTGCGGCCGAAACGATGCACTCGCGCCAGTCGAGCCGGACTGCATAAAACTTTATGACGGCAGTAAAAAGCGGCGCCGCCACCGCTCGCGCCGCGATACAGATGGGACGGAAAAAGACGGAGCGGTAACCGCGTTCTCGCGGCGGGACACGGTTGCACGTGCGAGCCACGCCACCCCGCGATTTCACGGGCACGATTCCTTTCGCGTCGCTTCCACGGACTTTTAATAAATCCGCGGGAAAACGGGAACCGTAGCGGGAGCACGGGTGTGTCGCTTCACGCTGCAGCGAAAACGATATTTGTTCCATGGAATCGCGGGGAGCGCGTAATGAGCGAGCCGAACGCGCTGTCTCTCCTCTTCTTCATCTTCTTCTTCTCCCCTGTCCTCTCTGCCTGTGTATCCATTTCCCTTTCGCCTCGAAATCTTTTACAGCACCGGCGCGGCTTGTCGCGTACCGAGAGGCTCCCCGATTTACGCGACTGCGTCTCGTATTTTATATCTTGTCGCGCGGAGCATTTTATGAAGAGCCGAGGTGGTCCCCGAGCTCGGTCTGCTGGCCTGTGTACATTTCATTGCTGGTAGAAAGGCTCTTTAGTACACACATATCGCTGCTCGGAAATTTTGAGTACCCTCCGCTATTCCGGCTTTTACCGCATCACATTATTCCGCATCTTTTTTGGCTGGTTATTTATCACTCTGACTTGTGTCTCATATTCTACTGTCCAGTCTACTCAATCTACTGCACCTGCATTTATTAGCTACGACATATCTTTTATCTCAGAATTTACTACCGAAGCTCTTTCGGAATTACTCGGAGCGAATTTTGTATGTTGCGTGTTATTCGGTATTTGTTGTGCAACAATAGAACGCAGAATTACTTACTACATTTTGCACGTATCGAAAGGATATGACAAATTAGTTCCGAAAGAGTCAGAACAGCAAATACCGTGAATAATCCATCACTGCGCGACGTTCCCACCGAATCCATTAAAATTCAGAAGGATATTTTCTTAAAAATTAAATCGGAAACATGCAATAAAATGTTTGCTCCTGACGCCTCGTTTCCCAGAAGATAGAACCTGAAAACTGTCAAGCACACCTGCACTTGGTTAGATGTAATCATTCCCTATGGAGAAATAAGTAAAAAGTGTAGAATCAAATCTTTTCATTTGCAACCTCGTTTCCGAGAAAATCCAATTTAGAAGTTCGTGTCTGTGCCCGTGGTTGGCTGCGGCTCGATAAAACGTGTTCATATTTGTTTTTTCGTTAATGAGGCTTCGAACAAAAGAATTTTGCCCTCCATGTCCCAATTAATTTCACATAGGTAGACTTGTTCAGTGGAAAACATGTTGGATAATTATTGATATTCAATTTCCTCGGAAATGGACTCTCCGATGAAACGATTTCACTCCAAAATTTTGTCACGTAAAAGAATTAAAATCAGGTGGAGGACTGTTCACTGCATCATCTCTCAACGAGAATATCGAAAAGCTAGTCGTACGGAGCCGTTGCCAATATTTTAATCAAGCAAGGAATGAAATAATTTTTTTCCGGCTTTAAATTTGTTCCTAAAGAGGCGAAGGTGTTCGTCTGCTGGTTGCCGGCTGACTGTCCCGAGAGGGGAGTCCTCAGCTACTTTCTCGGCAGGGACCTCGATGGGCTGGCCGATACTGTCAGAACTCCGGAAAGCTGGGCGTGAACGCAGAAGTCTGTGCTGCGACCGGTCTCCGACACGACGATTATCTTTCTGACTTCCTCGTGGTACGACAGCGCGGCGGCGTGTCAGGTGGTTAACAATTTTTAACAAGGCTTTCCCCGACCGGTACCAGTCGCCAGACAACCAGCATCCAGCGAAACGACCTGCAACTTTTGCTCGTTAATCAGCAGGAGGAGGGGGGCGGGGCATTGATGGGCGCAGATGTTATTAAATTATTGTTAATTCGATGCGACTACGCGGGTCCGGGTTAAATGGGCCTCGGCACAGTCGCGCGGCTCGAATTATTGGAACGTTAAAATCCGCTGTCATTACTGTCGTTTCGTTATTAAATTACACGGTGACCGCTGGATAAACGATCTAACGCGGTCAACACAATTCCGCCGATGTTCCGTGAATGTCTGCGGGCGACTGTTCGCGGAATGATTGCGCGCGTTGGATTTCGCGTTCGACGAGTCCTTAGCAAAACCGCTGTTTCAATTATCGTTCGGTTTTCATAGCGAATGTCGTTCTTATCGTTCGCGTTGCGGAACAAACGATCCGAAAAACCGTGTACAGATCGGCGAGCTAGATATTGTCGACGCTGTTGGCCGAACGTTTTCGAGTCGCATCGTGCAACCGGCAATTACCATATTTTATAGAGCTCCTGCGCAACGAAAATCAACCTTCCGCCGTTGCGTCGCATAAAACAACTATTTGATAATAATTTACACCGGCGCTCTCTGTATTTGTTGGATTAATGCGGCTTGGTTGGCTCGTAATGATCCACCCTGTCACGAATCGCGTACGTCTCGTAAATACGTCACTCCGTTATCAGAGGCTGATACGACTCCGACAACTGATTCGATACGTATGCAAATACGCAGGCACGTGGACGCACAGTTATTGAGCTGTGAAATATGACTCGACGATAAATAACAACTTTGCGGCAGATGATCATACGCAAATCACGTTCCCATGGACACCGGCCTGCCAAGGTGCAACCATAATTTCTGATCGCGATAGTACAAGTTTCAATTCTGTGGATGGTGAACCGGATCTCCAAATGATCAGTTTATTATTACACGTCACATAACTGATTATACTACTTGATTCACATTAGTACGAGTAAAGAGGGAAACTACTATTTTCTTTGAAAGCATATAATCTTAGATCAACTTGCTTTTCGGCATCTTTGAGATACGTCAATTTTCTTATCAGACCCATCATGAATAACCAGTGACTTAAAGTACCCGCCAGTAAATGAAGGTTCATTTCATGGATAATAGAATCGAAGAACATCGCGGACAGAGTAACGCTGAAAATAGACGCATGATCGACGGAGAGACTTTTCATTAGGCGAAATCGATTCTGAAACGTCGTGGCAAGAACGTGATAATACCACGCTATTCGACAAAGTCAGCAGTAGGCAATCTCGAATTCTCCTGACAGAATTCTCCTGTCCGAGCGGGCGGGTCCGCCTTCGAGATATTTCCGGGGTCCATCCTTGATGGACAGTGTCCACGTGTCAGCCGGTTAAGCAGATTATTCCGTGACGTCGGTATTTCCGCACGGAAATGTCCGGGATCGTAGTCCCAGGGTTGATACCGGGCCAGCGGTACGTTTCCGCGGTTCTTCGGGGGATAATTGGTAGAAATTAGACGCCGTTCGGCAAGTTTCTGAACCGGCGGAGGGGAAAACGAGAATTCGGACAGGACAGACGGGAGGGAGGGAGGTGAAGTCGGCTGAATGAGCCGCAATTTCTATTGGTTCTTTGGGAACGGCGGCGGGATCCATCGATTGTGTTGTGGCTAAGCCAATTACTGATACGGGCTTTGTCTTTGGCCCGTTGTCCGCGCGACGCGACGCGTCCTCTTAATGGCCGGCTCTTTAAACAAAATCGGCGCGACGAACGTGGGCTCTCTTAATTTTCAATTTCGCGTTTCCCGGGTCCTTGGATAGTGCTCCGTATCGTGGAACAAAAACAAGGGCGGGGCCCCCGGCACGGAATCTAACTGCCGGATTTTATTGCAGTCCTTCTGATTTCTCCGCGTAATTATGAGCTTGTCGCGTAAGAGGATTTGCCGACTCATCCTTCGAATTCGTTTACAGTAAGTAATTGCATTTTTAAGCGTGCTGCTCGACTTGCGCCGGCGTAATGCAAAATCCTCGGCGCGTCTCCCGCGCGTTTAATCTTCCTGCTCGCGTTTATGAATTTCTTTTACCATTGTAGCCCGATCCCGGGCCCAGTAATTTCAGCCGAGTCGTTCCAACCGACCGTCGACGAAGGACAAGAAGCCGAACCGAAGAGAAAATGGGTATCGGGACCGTGAGAATCGGGAGACGGTCGCGTGAGACGATCTCCTTCTCCCGATCGAAAAACGACAGACAGCCTTGTTGCACTTAGCGAAGAGCCACTCTACATACCGCCCTTTCGTGGAATGACTATCCGTCACACGTACCTATGTAAGTGTTGACGTTGCTTGAAGTGTGCTGACAGCGAAGCATCATTTTCTCAAGTTCTCCGCAACCTTTAACGCTCGATCGCGTTTTAACTCGGCAAAGTTTGCCCCTGGGGCGACCGGGATTCCGCGAAAGGGATTAATGACGATAGCCGTGCGGTTCAAGATGTCGCGTTGTTCTTCCACGAGCAAAAATGTCCCCGTGAAAAGTGGCCGGGACCGCGTTTGACGCAATTAATCTACTTTTTCCATGGACCGTTCATCCCGCCTCGCGGAGATAGATATAACCGTCGCTTAATCTAGTAGCAAAGGATCTCGGGCCGCGAGACGGGTATTTATTTCGCTTCCCTTGGAAGCTGTCCACGTCTTCTGGCCGGGTCGCGCGGGCTCGAACAACGGGGAAATCCTTAATAATTGTTTTCCTTGCCCGTGTTATCCGTAGGGGACGTCGGCCGGTCGCGCGTCCTATGGTAGTAGTCCGGCGGTTAAGTGGTGGCGCGATACAAAGGATCAAATCTGCCAGCTCTTAACGATCCCCGGCTTAGGATGCAATCCTCGAGGTGAAACCGGCTTAGGCGGCGCTGGGACACTGGTCAGCCGGCCGGGGAAGGAACAGAGGAAGGAAGGAAGACGCTGTCCGTGGCAACGGAACGGATGGAGACCCAGTTTTCGAGCAGGCGCGGGGCGGAAGGACACTGCGGCTCGGGTCCAGCCTGTGCCCGCCTAACCCGACGCTTGTTCGTTCCACCATATCTCCTGTCGTAACAAGCGCCGATGTTAAAGTCGACTTCGCTGAGTCAGCTCCGCCAGCGCACACCGTGTAGGTTTACCTCGGCCCTCGTCGGGGTTTCTTCGTCCTACAACCCTTTTCCGTTGCTCGCCTCGCCGCGCGAGCCTAGCATTGTATCGGAATTCCCCAGGGCCTTTCCTACTACGGGACAAAACAAAAATACTCGTGCACCGTCGGCTCTCTTCAAAGACTGCCAGGCGCACTCCACATCCACGTCCACCACCCCCTGTCCCGGGAGCGGAACGCCGCCATCGTCTGCTATCGCTTGCAACTGACGCGATCCTCCAGGCTTTTACGCCCGGGACCGACTTAACTCGCAGCCCCGGTGATACCGGTGTATTGACTGCTTTATCGCGGATTACCGGCGTACGTCTTTTGTCCGGTAATCCTTCCCAAATGGACCCGGAAATTGTCCGACGTTCTGCGACTCTGCACACGCCGCTCAGGGACGCGCGGATCCCGATCGGATAGCTTCGTTCGATCAGCTTGCGGAGACTTCGGGTTTTGCAATTTCTTCCGCCGGTCGTACGAGTCCCGGCGTGGAAATGTTTGTCCTCGATTCGACTGGTACCATTGTTGCATCTATTTCTATTGTATGAGGTTACGAGGACGTTGCTCGAGTGGCGCATGCTGATTGTGTTACTGTGCACGATTTTATTCGACCACCTTCGGTATCCAGGTCTTCGCTATCCTATGGAATATTACAATGCTCCGCACCGCTAGTTAGACAACATAAATAATAGGCACTGATTGTCGGGTACCTATCTGGAATAAATAGCAATTTCTGTTCGCCTAAAAAAGATAAAAATTCGTGAAAAGGAAGATTGCGGATCCCGCATCGCGTCCTTGATTAGCGTCACGAACGGCACTCGTAAATCATCATTATCACGAAAATATTACAATAAGATGATGGATGACGCCTTTCAACGAGCACCGTCGTTGCCCTTAATACTTCTCGCTCTGTTTTTCGTGGAGAGCCTGACCGGATTGTTCACGGAGCCCGTCGCGCGGAATAAATAATTTTCGTCATGAGAGTCACGCACGCGCCATTATATCACTCGCCCGGGATTTTTTTCGTGAGCCCGAGCGCTGGGGTTAACGCGTGGAGAACGAGACCGGTCCCATCAAGATTTCAGAAACCGGCTACTTTCTTGCTACCACTCCCGGAGCGTGCGTGACACGTTTTTCAGCCGGCAGCCGCGATCCGGTTGACGATGAGATTTCTCATTTCGCCGGTTACATGTTTACGGCGGCGAGCATCAGCGCCGAGGAACGCGTTTGCGAGGGCGTCGCGTCGCAGCGATAGGGAGTCATAACAGGCAAACTATTAGCAGTGGCAGTCAAGACTTGTGTGATGCAGTAAATCCGTAGTCTATCGAATCTTTGAGATTTTCTTACAGAAAAATGTAGCACCCGATTCTTTAATCCGAGATCCAACAGTGCAGTTTAACCGAAATCGTGCTGCTCGGTCGATTGTACGTTTCTCTTCAGTTCCCATCTTCGCCCCCGACTCCTTTCCGAGACGTGCGTTCATATTTTTCGCGCTCGCAGCTGCACCGCCGCATCCGCTCTTAACGAGCATCCGCCGTTTTTTCCTCTCCTTCCGAAGAAATATTAATTTCGTTGTAAAAACAGCCGCGTTCGATGGATCGTAACGCGTCCAGTTTCGCCGAGGAAACGCTTCCCCGGGAATGCCTGCCCGAGATAGACCGTGAAGAAAGCAAAATAGCCAGTACGTGTTTTATCTTCCTAAAAGAAGACTCATTATCTGTCTTGCTTTTCCTCGCCTTTTTCATCCTGCAGACGACGACCCGGCTGATCTTATAAGGCGAGCGGCAATATCTCTAGATATAGCTTAATGCCATTGTGGAGGTCGCTCTCCGCTGGAACGCTGGAAATTCTTAGAGAAACTCTCTGTCTTTCTCTCTATCTATCTATCTTTCCTCCTCTCTTTCTCTTTCGCAGCAGCGTCTGGCCGTGGTTCGAGGCTGCCTTATACGGCCGCGTAACGAAGTGTAATATTTCTGAGCGGTTCTCACGATTAACGGCGGACGTATGCGATAAAACTCCTTTACGGTGTCGAAAATTGATAACCGACCGCGGATAGAAAAGTGCCCAGAGCCAGCCAGCCAGCCTCGAGTGGAAAGAGCTCGAACGAAACGAGCCACCGGTGGCTGTCGATGCTCGGCCATTCAGAGGGAAGATTCATCAGGTATCCCCGGTCCTTCGATTCTCATTTCCCGGCTCCGTTTCATCTTATAAGGCAAAACGTCCGACGTCCTTGCGGACCCAGCTGTTGCTGGTGTGCCGCGGCTGCTCCTCAAAAGTCTCCTCAAGGTACCTCCCCGATCTCTCGTGTCCCCGGTCCTTTTTCTCATCCCGCCGGTTACTCCGAGAACCGACTAGCCGACACAACAGTGTGCGTGAATGTGTATCAGGAATGATGCGTGGAGACCGAAGGACAGACGAAGATGGCGCACAACGGAGTAGGCAGAGGGAACGACAACGACGACGACGACGATGGAGGAGAGTCAGGGAGATGGAGGTGGAGGAGGTGGTGGAGGCCTAAGAGATATGAACGAACCCAGTCGCAAAAGAGGAAGGGGAGGAACTAGTTATGGTAATGAGGAGATGCTACGAGAAATGATAGCTTCGCGTCCGCTCCAGCTTTGCTCTGGCCCCGCTCGGCTCCCTCGCCTTCGCTCTGCCCGTATGGCAATGATCTTCGAGACCGCTTACACCTTTTATGCCTTATTGTCCGAGATGGCTGTTATCCGTGTGAGCCCGCAATCTGTGGCATCGCGACCGCGTCCCCGCGTGTGCACACGTACCCCGTGTACGTGCAACCGGCTCCTCTTATTGTCTGCGTGCCCGCGTGCAGCCTCGTATAATAGGATGGGCTGCTCACTTTAAACAAATAACTCGCAGTGGCGCCGCATTATCTGGAACGCGGCCGAGCGTAATTCTCGAGATGCTCGGTGGATGGAACGTTTTTTGGACGTTGACCGTTTCGACGCTATGTTCTCCTCGCGTCTCGTGCGACCGTGTTCTACGCGCGAGGATCATCCTCATCCCCGAGAAACACGTACGCGTATACCTACACAACAGATCTTGATGTCCGTTCGTGGGCAAGCATACTGCTGCGAACCGCGGCGCGCGATGATTACGCCGCGTGCTTTCACGTGTACCAGTCCCCGACGGTGTAATCTGCTGTTTAGGTCAGCCGAGGGAAATTCTTCGCTTTCGTTACCAGCGCCGAGGAACGCGCGGCACCGTGGAACAGGGCAAATTGTACGCGTGTACGAGTCAATCATCATTTCCTTCTGCGCCCTGTTCTGTAACATTTTTTTACATAAATACTGTCGATTACCTTCCAGGAATTGAATCGTATCCCGTTAACTGGTTCGTTTCGCCGGGTTCGTGTCGGTTTTTCGCCGCGTTACATCCATGTTCAATTTACTCTGTAAAACCGAACCCTTTCTAACCTCGTTTAATCGAACCTATTCGATTTCCAACATTTTTGCTAGAGCTCTCCCCGTTCCGAAATGTAACAAAAAACTTGATCTTAAATATGTTGTGTATTGGCATTGGTTAGCGACCTGTTGAGTAGGAAACATAAACTATAAAATCGGAACTTGATCGAGTGATAATCGTGGGGCTATAAACGCGCGGGTAGCGAACCGATTGGAACGAGCGTGACCGTGGAATGGCTGAGAGCAACGTCGAAGAGAGAGAGTGCCCACGGGATCCTTTTAAGAGCAAGATTTCACGCAGTAGTCACGAACGATCAGCGGTAACCTGAATAATTGAGTCGAAACGATTTCGAGTGCGCGGACGGGAGATTAATTTCGCCGGGTCGAGGAATTAAAGGTGTATCGAGTTTCCGTTGAAAGGAACAAACTGGCCGCCGCGCCGCGGCGGAGTCACGATCGGCGCGTTAGCGCCTCGGTGGGAGTTAAGGTAGATTCCAGGGGACTCGTTGCCGGCCTCCGGCAGCCCCGATACCATCTTAAGAATCTTTCGAATTCCGCTTCTTTCCTCTCGGCTCGCCGGCGAGAACGAATTATCTGTAAATTCGACAAATTATCGACCGTATCGTTCACACGCAATACCATCGTGAAGAACGCGGGGGCCATGGGATGCCCATGGCTTGTTAAGATTATCGGGAGAGAAAGAGAGAGTGAGAGAGAGTGAGATAGGGGTGGGGGGACGAGGTGAAAGCCACGGGTCGGCGGTTTTCGTCGGCTCTCGAGATAAATTCCAGCTATTCGGCTACTTAACTCGTATTACAGCTAATTGGTGGAACGGCTGCGTCCGTTTAATGGCTCACTTTTAACGACGCTTCCATTTCTACCTCTCTCGCGCACTCTCCGCGGTTTCTCGTGTCGTCCCCTCCGCCGTCGGCGTTACAGTGTCACGCCTCACGACCAATTAGTCGACCGCCACGCCGGGGAAAGCAATAATCGTTAATAGATTAATTATCCTGTGGCACTTATTCATTGGCCTGCCGGTTTCTTGCAGGACGTCCGAACGAGCACCATAAATTAGGGCGTTTGGGGTAATTAAGGAACATCTACCGAGCCACTCCGCGATTGCGTCATTTTTTCCTCGAGGTCCGGCTTGTACGACCCGTCCAGCCGAGGTCGACGATCGCTCCGGAGAAACTATAAGGGTGGTAATTACGCGCGAGCGACACGGAATCGTGATCCGCGATATTCCTCTTTTACTATTACAGTGTCGTTATTGGCAATATCAAACGCAGCTTACACACCTAAAAAAGCCGTCAACACGAGCGCGTCTTGAAGTTCGCCGGCATGGCAGCCGAGCGTGGAATTTTCTCGTCTCTATCGCAAAACGCGAGCATTCAATTCAATTCCTCGAGTAACGAGGCTCACGTAACTGCGATTTTCTATCCGCTCCATTGTACCCGCGTGGAAAATAGGGTTGGATTTTCAGCGCGCCCCGTTGTCATCCGATTATGACGGTAAGAGCTTACGCCATTACCAGTTTGACAAGCAAACGGTCGTAAGTTACTTTTTGCGGTCGGCCGTTCGTTCGGTCGGTCGGTCGGTTCGTTCGTTCGTTCTTCCCTTCGGCGGATAATGTATTGCGTTCCTGATGAAGAGAACGGGCCGGCACCTGGCATTCGGATCGCTTCCCCGCCGGGACAAACGTTTCGCCGGCCACAGGGACATCCTGCGTGCAGTAATGAGCCGCAATAAGACGGTCGGGGAGAAAAACAGTGGTGAGCCCTGTGCGCGCGTCTCTTTCCGTCGATCCAGCGCCGTCTTCTTTCCGTTCTCCTTTCGTGCGGCCGACGACGACGACCAACGCGGCCGCAACAAGAAACGGCGAAAAGAGACGTCGAACTGTGACGTGGGAGGAAACGTAGCGTGATACCGGACCACTTGCTCGTATATAACGTTATCCATCCACTCGGGCCCGCGTGTCTACCCTTCCTTCTCTTTCTCTCTTCTTTCTCTTCCTCTTCTTCATCCTCATCCTCCTTCTCCTCCTTCTCCTTCGCCACCGACGCTTTATTTCTGTCCCGGCGAGATAGCCGTGTTTTTCCTTCGTGCCGCTGACAGTTTCGCCAGGGTCTCTCGCTCCTGCTGACGCTGCAGTTACCCGGGATTGGCCGACGAGAACGGACAATCGGGCGCAATTCGCTCGGTGTTTCCACTTCGAGACAACAACACGCCGTGTTAGCGGAGAAAATGGCACCGGGACGCGGAACGAGAAACGAGCCCGAACGTCCTCGCCAGGCTAGCACCGGCTGGCTCTATAACGTCGTCCCCCTTCTCGCCGACCCGTCTTTGAAGTGGACCCATTGTACACGGCTGCTCGGGATGTTTCGTCTTGGAATTGTCATAATAATCCGCCGTGGCCGCGTCTTGGACGTTAATACGCTACCTCGGACCAACGCGGAAAGCACGGAGTCATTGTTGCGTTAGTTGCGATGGAGGAGCTCTCACACTCGACTCGAAAACAGACCAAATAGAAGTACATACCAAGGTATTAATGACGATGCGGATAGACTGCACCTTTTTATTTAATTATTTCCTCCTGAAAAGGAACTAAATTAGAAACATGAAGACATTAATGACGATAGGAGGGGATTATTCACGGAGGCCGAATATACAAATCGGACCTGGGGTCATGCTACTTTAAATTCTTATCAGAATATTTTACCGAATATTTACCGAATATATATATAGTCTGCCGTTTACCTACGTGCAGACAGATTTGGGGCTCCGAGCTTTCAGTAAGGGATCACAGAGAAACAGATAGAGAACTTAGTGAACGAAAGAAAGGATGAAAGTGTACGTCTCGGAAAATTGAGAAAAAGAGAAAATGAAACGAATAGTACATCTGTGAAATAAATGGAGCACTGGAGACAAGAATCCAAGGGAAGAACCCAAAGGAATAAAGCGTTTTGGGATAGTGGTACACCAAGTCCGAATTCCTCACATGCGAGACTGAAATAAAGAACCTGCCACATTCACCTGGCCACTAAACCGCGCTTATGAAATTATCCGCTCCCCCTTCGATTCCGCTTTACGATCTCCTTTATCGGCGCGCAATTTCAGTCGATTTTCACGTCGATAAGCAACACGGACCACACTGTCCGGCTAAAATTCAGCAGAAGCGGCGTCGGTTATCTGCCGGCGGCGAGAGAACGGTACGTACTCCTAAAACCGGGTGAACACGATTGCGACGTCGTGGAAACACTACGGTGCCATAAAAAGGGCGTTCTTGGAGGCGGAATGCGGCGCAAAATCGGACTTCAATAAATCCCCGGGTCTCCAGTGATTTATATTTTACGGCAGAACAATTTACACCTTCCTTATCAATACGTTTACAATCGGCGGAAGGATCGCGCGAGCGGACCAGTCGCATTTTTGTTTATTGCGGCAATAAAATCTTATCAGCGGTGCGGGGCTATTCCTTGCGGAGCCAATGGGATCGGATGAAAATCGACGGGTCGAGGCGGACGCGAGCTAACTGGCCGGGTCCCCGATTAATACGCCGGCGAGTACAACGGGTACGTCGGGTAGATGTAGACCGGTCCGCTCATTACGTTCGAGACGAGATCTCAGCCGAGGGAAAATTCACTTTCGCGCGAGCTTCTCGATTGCGAAGCGCGAAGAAATTGGGAGCGGCGAGACGGGCCTCGAGAAACGGTATTTCCCTGGAGATGGATGAAAAAAGAGGCTCAGACGGAAAGTGGGACGGATAAATGGACGTCATCCGTCTGACCGGCTGGCAGTACACATATAGCCTATCAAGGCTGTTTCTGCGCTCCGAATCTACCAAAAATTAGAAACGACTCATTCAGTATTATTCTTAGTATTATTTTAATGGCGGCCTTTTTAAACGAAATTTCTGTTGCTGATCAAACAAAAAATGTATCGTTCCACTGTAGCGTGGTCGAAGCAATCGAGGCTGTACAACGGTACCGTTCACCCGACCAAGGAAGTGGTGAGACGAGGTGGGACGAGGCGTATTTGCAAACGCAAGGTATCCTCGCTCATCTTGAACTGTCCAATCTCCGCGCAATTACATCCGCGCTAGACACCGCAACTTTTTGCTCCGACGTCCTCGCACCGTGAACTCTCGTCACTCTGCTTTCCCAGGACGATTTCCGACTGTTCTGTGGTCCGTAACCGCGAGGGGCGTGTATCGTGTTCGATGATGGACGATCATCTGAACCTGAAAGCTGAGTAGACGCGACGGATCCCCCGGAAGCGAGACATTTCGCGGTGATAGGAATCGGCGGACCTGCGGCCCCTAATGATAAAGTTCGCGAACCCGTCACCGTAAAATTGCTATGTACGCCGCTGAATACTACCTCTGTCACCTCCAAAGCACTCCCCTCGGGAAGCTATGCTTCGATGTCAGCGTCCGATCCGCTGCTCGAAATGATTCCGGTAATAATAATCATTACAGAAATGATAATCTTTATTAATAAGACAACAGTCTCGGTTCAGCAGCGTGAGAGAGTCTCGATGAGATAACTCGGAACAGCCTGTCTATTCAGATGTAAACATTTTTGTGACGTCAGGAGTGATCGGATCATTGCTCTGGAGGAAATTCTGTAAAATCATTTTCAAACTAGAAATGCGTATCTTTCATGTTTTTTAATAATAATTCTAACAAGTTGAAAATATTGTAATATTACTTTCAAATACGTGTAACAGCTTCACAGTTTTGTGTGTTCACCGTTCATTTTTATTACAACTGCATAAAATCCACAGTCTAGTAATGAAACACGCCGATTTTTATGAACTTTCAGCACGATGCAGAGCCCGAAAAAATGTTTGACACATATTGCTTTTTGTCGACCAACGCTCTTTATGAAGGGGTGAAAACAACCCCCGAGGTTCAGTTTGAAAAATCCATTTTATTGAATATCCCCGACACTACTAGTTGTAGAGGAAAATTTCAAAATGCAGTTTATACGTCATTCAACACTGAAGGTTGACAGACATGATCGTCTTACTTGGACAGCGTCTCTATTAATCAACGGAGGTAGAGGAAAAGGAATTTGCACGACTTTGTGACTGCAATATGCGTTTGCTGCATCGATTGCAGTTGCAAGACCTATCGTTGCACTGTGAAGTGGAGACGACAATCGGCATCGAGACGCGCAGGAATTTGATAAAGTTCACGAATGACAGATCGAATGATTCCGCGTGGAGGAGTTCTGGATTCGCGGATCCGCCGTTTCGCGAATGCGATAAATCGCGCGCGGCCGCGGAAGGCGGAAGAGGAATCGCGGTCAGCCGATTTGGCACGGTCGGTGGCGCGTTATTCGATCGGCAGAATCTTCCGTATCGATGGAGAATAATCAAGGCGCGGGAGCAGGACGGAATCTCGAGCGAAAGGTTCACGGAGAATTTCGGTGGCTTTATCACGGTAATCTCACAAAGGAGCCGGAGGATTTTCGGCTGCTTGACATTCCTCGCGTCGGCCGAGCGATGCCTGTGCGTTCGCCGAAGCGTTGATCGTTGGCTGCCATTCGGCTTCCTACGTGAATGCCAGGCGTTCACCGATGCAAATGCGTGCATGCACCAAAGGTCACGTAAGTGGATTAGTTCCCCTGTGCCCGGGAATCTGCATCGCGTTCCCGCTTGGCCGCGGAAATATGATAGCTGCGGCACAGCCGTCGATTCGGTCTCTCCCAGGAAAAATCTCGGGGACGCCATTCTCGGTTTATACGATTCGGGCGAAATCAATTTCGCGCCCAGTCACAATCGTGGATCACGATCCAACGAACGGGTATTAATAAGCTCGTAGAATCGCGGAACGTGCGAGATTTATAATTGATATCAAACCGGAATCGAACGGGAGCCGTTTCCCCGGCCATTCGACGTTTATCGCTTACCGATTCTCTGATTAATCCCGGGCGCGCTACCGCGGATACCTCGACCTTTGATAGATCGCGGAACTAATGAAACCCAAACGGAAGGTAGCTGAAGGGAAACGGCCGTTCTCCAGGCAGCTCGCAGCTCGATTCGTGAATTCACCGTTACGCGGTGGCCGGAAAATAAACTAGCACCGTGAAATATGTCAATTCCGATGGGTGCTGGATCGCTCGTTAAAACGCTTTACGACCGTCGGTCGAACGTTTGCGGCCGTGCACCGATCGGTCGAGTGGTTAGCTACGATCAGCCTGCAGCAAACGAAGCGGCCGGCTTGTATCAGCGATACTGGAATTGCGGAATATTCTGCGGCCTGGCAAATCGTTTTTCAATAATTGCTCGCCGCCGCGCACCGCAAGTACGAGCCATCGCGAAGGCGATAGAGGGAAAAACTGTTTCCCGTCCGTCTGACGTTAGACCCCCCGGGTTTCTCGAAATTCCCGGCCCCTGGAATGCCAATTTGCCAAGGCGAAAACCTTCTTCGGCCCTCACCGAAGCTGAACCGAGTCGATTATTCATTATTAACGACCGCATCAGTGTCGACTGTTCGTTACAAAGACGCATGGGATCGCCGATGGAAATAGACTAGTTTATTGAACAGCTGCGAGTTCTCATCACCCCCCGTATGTGTTTGGTCTACGTGTTTGATCCTAGTAATTACCTGCAATTAGGAGATCCTGTTGATACAGTAGTTACGAAGAGCTTCCAGGCTCTATCCCTACTCCTCAACACCCCCGGATACTTCGGCGTGTCTACGTACCGCGGCCGATCGATCGATCAATCTACTCCCGGTACACGTACCCTTTCACCTGGCAAAAATTTTTCCACCTCATTCCAGATGGATGACAGTCCCAATCAGAACCGTACAGAGCGAAATTTCTATTACGGGTCGAATGAAAAAAATTCGGGAATAGAATGTCGCAATACTGATCAAGCTTGAACTCATCGCGTGTAAAAAAGCCTGCGAACTGTTCGGATAGTGGCCACCACGGTATCGAATGGAGGAGGATCCATGATTGGATTGGTTATGGCTATCTGCTACAATATTAGATATTTTTAATTAAACTCTGTCGATAACTATGACACGCGCCTCTGATCGGCGATTTGTGCATCTGAGTCAATATGTTATATTTTTATCTCTTGCAATGACAACAACAAATATTCACATATTCTAGTTGCACTTTTCAAAAATTATTTCACAAGTTCGTCTATAGCCTGATCTTTCCGAGTCGAAACAACAGTGAGGTATGAATTACGAATATTTGATCCTAGCGAATTCCCATAAAAATGTATTGAACACTGAAAACTGGCGAGGGCAGCGCAGGGTATTCTGGGGTCTGGTGTCAAAAAAATTCAACATGGGTTTCGCAGCCTCACCATGGCGGAATGTCGCCGACACCTTATTACACGGAAATCCCATGAGTATCAGGGGCATTCAGCGGCGAGGACAGTATCATACGCGCCCCGTGGGAATCCAGCGAGCTCGGTTAAAGGTATCGCGTTTCATGAAAACGATAGAAGCGCGCGGTACCTGACCGAGGACGACGGTGTTGCCGGTCGTCGGCCCCTTTTTCACGGGGGGATCGTGATTCGCGTCGCAAATTTATCACGCGCGAACCTCGAACGGTTGGTTATCGCGTCGTGGAAATGATTTCATTTGGAAAAACCGTGCGTCGCCGCAGCCGGCAATTTGTCTTCGGCGATCGCGGATCGTCGATCTTCCTTGTCCCGGACGACGATAAGTCGATAAGCGGTGGAACACCGAGTTCGCGAACGTCGCCGAGAAAGCACGGCGAGCAGTCACGCGCGATTTGTCTCCCGTCTATCCGGCTTTTTCATCTGGACGCTTTGTTTCGTCGTTGGCTGAGATTTCTGGCGAGCAATCCCAAACCGACGCGACGCGACGATACGCTCCGTAATTTCGTTTACGGACGTCGCTCAATCCGCGAGAACTGTACTTCCGGCTTGATTTCTTCGGCACTTTCGGCTAACCGATTCGGGGCTCCATTCAGTGAAATTTTATGTTTACCTCGTTTTATCCGGCACGCTTCTACCTTGATTAATCGGTCAACATGCTACAGTTCTTGGTTCGGAAGAAAGCTGTGTTCGATCATTTTGTGTGAAATTTTTGCTAGACAATTTTTGTGAAATTTATCCGGGAGACATTATTCCACCAAGTCGTGGTTTTCAGTTCGAAAATTTCGCTCCTGCAGTAATCACAGCATCCAGGAGCATCAGTAGTTTCCTCGAGTAGACGGCACAAACTTTCTTCCAGGTGAGGAGCGACATGATTACGAGGCATTAACGCGGACCGGGTTTGTATCGGTGTCGGAGCGTGGTCCCGAGAAAAATGGAACAAAATCATTACGCTAAAAGCGACTGGGTCTCGATGTGGTGGCTCGCGGCGTTGGTGGCTCGTCGTGTCGGAAAGACAAAAAACGAAATTATACCGGCGGGGATAAAAGAAAGGCGGGCCGGGCTGGTCCTTTGTCAGGAAAACTGCTCCGTACCATTTTTCGTGGCCGGTAACACCGAAAGTTTGCGACGCGCTGGATCCCGGGCGTTCTCCGTGCGGTAGATTACGTGGAAACTTGCTATTCAACGCGCGTGGCGACGGTTGCAAGGAGTTCGGCAACAGGGGTGGAATGAAATTTTCAGGAACGTGTGCGGGAGTGAGTCTGGTCACCCCGAGATGCTCAGACGATGTCTCGATATTGTCGGATTTTAGGAAAAAGAGAGATTCGTAGCTGATCAGCTCCAGCTTTCCTAATTTCCATACTGTAACGTTCCCGAAATATCGCAATTCGTGTGCCGAATTTCGCGGGGTCGTAAATTCCACGCCGCTGAGAAACATTTTATTCATCTGTAATATCATAAAATGTCGACCATATACAGAATGTAGAAGCAAACTGACAATCCATTGCTATCCCCGAAGGAGCGGGTGAGTCGACATATTTGAAACTAAGCAATCGTGAAATACAGAGTTCTGTTTGATTGCGATTTCGTGTTCTGGTTCGGATGATGGTATCTGGCAGTGGCGGTTGTCCCCGGGCCTTGAACGGGCCGAAAACACGAGGCAGCGATGCGTATCGTGGTCTTATATGGTTTAGGGGATGCATTCGCCACCAGGGGACCGTAAAGCGGAATTAATAATCGTTCCAGCGGTAAAATACCGCAACGGGCCGCCACCGGCGCGGCGTATCACGGTATAATGGGCCGAGCGACGAGCTGCCGGAGATCCTCGCATCCGCGCTGAACGCCGCTAAGTAAGCTTGCGCGTTATTAATAAATTACAATACGCCCGAGACGTTAATTACCGGCTCCGGATTCGCGACGGGACGATGCGACGTGCGCGCGAGGGTGCCGGATCGCGAAGCAGGAAACAATTTCTAATTACTTCGGGACACGCCGAGCCACGGGATAGTCTATAAAACAGTAGTGCATCTGCGCGCCCATTCGAAAAACCTGATAGGCGAACCGCCCTCGCAATTTCTGTCACACGCGATCCCCGCTGCGTCTCGCCCTCGCGTTTCTAATTTACAGTCGTAGGTAACGAAGAAATACATCGCCACGCGAAAAGTATGCGACGTCAATTATTGGTTACAACGTGCCGGGCTCTGTTCTGGTGCTTCTACAACGTCGTTTTCACGCCGGCACGATCTAGATGGGTTTCCGTGTATGTGGTAATGGAGAACTTTGATAATCATCGCCTTTTAATATTTATTGGATGATTAACGCAGTGACGTCTCATCGGATGTGGCTGAATGTTTGGAATTTGTGATCAAGCCGAAATGACTTTCCTAAAATGGGCCGCCGAGATCAAGTATGCGTGTTAACAATCACGTTCGCGCGAGCGTTTACGTCATATAACGAGGTATTCGCAGGATTACAAAACGATTTAACAAGCTTCATTTTCGGATTATCTCTTGCAGATTCATGGCAGTATACTCTTGAATATCGAGACTCATTCAAAGTTGATTGCAAGCTTTTTTCTTGTGTTTTCGAAAAATCACCGATCGCGAACCGAGACAGTGTCGAATGTGGGAAATATTGAATCGCGTAGGCAAAAGAAAATCCCGAAACGCTGCGAAACAGTCGGCGGGTGATAAATCGTTTCGGACAGTTGCCCGGTGACGTCTCTCGAGAAGGGTGGAATCGGTCGAAGCGTCAACACGCGAAGCCACTGGGGCACAAAAAACGGCATTATTTAACCCGGACGATTCACGATTCCCGTTCCCTTGTCGGGTCGTTTCGTTTTCTCGCGAAACCCGAGGTCCGTATCCCGGCCGCAAGGAATTCCAGACATCCTTTCGTATCCTCCCGTCGTCCGTGTTTTCACGGCTGACTGGGCCGGATCTCGTGAAACCTGCTACTAATATTTATCCTCGAAGTGACATCGGAGCCCATCCTTCGACATGGCCGACGCTGCGCGTTTTATTTTGCACGCGTCGCGCCGTGTCCTGACGAGGGGAGCCTGTAGCCCACACCGCAGATCCCTAGCTGAACATCGAGGGTATTTTCGTTTTACCAAAAGATCCCATCCAATCCAATCTTCACTCAATTTTGTTTTATCAAAAAACTCACCAGTAAACCCGTGTTTGAATCTCGAGAAAGATATCGCTGTTCCCTCGTTACCGGCTGGAAAGGCAGAATGTGTTTCACGGCTAGAATGTACGATAGCTATAATATGCAAATGGCGCGCGCGTGACTTTATAGGCCGTGACACTAAACGCGCGCCACGCTGAAGCGTAAGTTGTGAGCGGAGAACAGTGCGGCGGGACGTTTGCTAGTCGAAAAGGGAACATCGAAAAACCAGGATAGCCGGCCAGGTCCGTGAATTTATTATAACGGCTCCGGTAATTAAATTCATGGGATTCCGTGAAGTTTTTACGCTATGTCCTTGGGGATGGAAAACGGTCCAGCTCTCGGCCGCGATTCCGTCGAGTCTAGCATGAAATCGACTTCCAGTGGATTATCCGTGAAAGAATCTCGCCTGGGGCCCCGCGAGGTTCGCCGGGGCGACCAATGTTTTAATTTTATTCGTCGGCTCGGCCCCGGCAGTCGGACGTTAGATGTTCCACGCACTATCACCTCCGGTGATCTCGCTCGTAATCCCCGAGGGCTCTCCGATTCCTGGCACTTTCGCCTCCACGCCGGGCCGCCCTTCTTCTTTCTTTTACGGGTCTCGCACTCTTTTGACACCCGGCCCGTTATCGTTAGACGCGCTGCCTGATGCGTGTTGACGCGCGGACGACCGCCCCCTCCGTTCACTGTCGACACAAAGTAGAAAAAGATACGGCCCTCTCGCGTTTCCTTGACCATCCGCCTCGATGGTAAACCCGTGTCCCCTCCGTCGTGTCGTCGTGTTGTCCCACCGTCGAGCTTTCCGTGGAGAACCCGCGAACCTACGAGGTGTGGCCAGGAACGCATGCTCGAATTAACCGGGCCGATGCTTTCGGAGATCTCCGGACCCGATCGCGCGGCATCAGAAAATGTAAATGGGAAAGAGGAGACACGCCGGGTACACGAGCATCTATATCCTCGCTAACGGTTGTAGTTCCCCGGGATACGACCGAGAGGTACAAATTCACCGCGTCCTCTTATTGCTCCGATCTTCGTGTATCGGAATTTATCATCGTCGCCGCTGAAACAAACGAGGGATAAGATCTTTGAGCATCTCGACGGTTCGTACCAAGATGCCGTAAAGTAAGCGATTTATCTGAACGTTTTACTCGTCACTGGTCCCGCGTCCACACGACACGATATGCTGCGAGAATCGTGTTATGACACTACTCGATATCTGCCGATTTTTATCCATCTCTTGCTCGTAGTACAGAAATGTTGATGCGGATCTTTATACAAAATATTGTTCGCATTAATTTGCTGGGTGTAGGAACCAAACAGGAATTTATTCTTCTTTTTAGTAAATTCTTTTAATCTATTCACTGTGTGAAATTATCGTCGCCCATTGTTGTTGTAAATCCATAGAATCTGAAGTTTATTATTGAGCTAATAGTCCAATTGTATTGAAACTGTCATATTATAATTTTATCAAGGCTTTATTATAAATGCATAAAGTTCCGCAGTCTATTCATAATTAACAGAAATAAGCTTATGGGAATACCTGCCTGTCCACTGTTTCAACTGTTGATTCTGTTGAATATTAATGATGGTCCTATTGGTTATTGTGAGTTGGCGTTGAATAACCGCTCGCAGTATGTCGAGTCAGACTCGTGATAAAGACTGCAAACAAAATATCTGCTAAATATGAACGGTACTACCTGTTAAATTGCAATGAAACTCTATTTCTCTGTCATCAGATTTTTCGCTTGAAGATATATGCACATTTCGGTACTCGTGAACATGAATAGCTTAGCTCCTTCATCTGAAATTCCTGTTTTCCACCCGAGCTCGTAAATGAACAGCAATGCAAATGGTTAATGCTGAAGAAAGAGTTCATTTGTCGATACAAAGGCGTGCAAAAGCCCGAGTATGCGATTGTTGGAGGCAGAGCGAGTGTCTGAAGGTGCTGATGGTCGTCGCGACTGTCGGCTACCTGCATTGTGGCCGAGCAGATCGTGCCGGGCCATGTCTCACCTTTCCGAGTCTCCTTTTGGAGCCCGTTCAAAGGAGGAGTCCTCGTTACGATAGGATCGCGCTATTCCGGCAGCCGGGATTAATGTCGGCGACGTTTAGCGTGCCGGGATGCTGCGTGCACGTAGAGCCCGGCCGCGCATTCATTTGGACAATTTAGGCGGGCACGGAGAAAACAATCGGGGATCGGGATCGAGTCGAGTTTGGACTTACAAAAGGGGGCAAGAGATTGCCGAGCGAGGAGAAGAGGCCACCTTTGGGCGAGAGAAGGTGGAATTGGTGAGACTCGGGGCCAGAAATCTCTGGTGGTGGAAGCGAACCGAGCGACGGGCCCGAAGGGTTTCGAGAAAAAGGAGAAGAGAACAAGAGAAGAGAAGGAGGGGACAAGACTCGCGCGAGAAAGAGTGGACAAGTGGAAGAAGGGAGACGGAAAGCCGACGAAGATGGGACCCGTTATGGAGATGAGAGAGGGACCCGGCGGACAATGGCTTTCGGGGGCCGGGCCTCCTGAATTCATAATCCTCATTCCTCCGGCGCGCGTTCGGCCTCGGCTGCGCACAATGATCCAAATATGTTTTCTGTATAACAAAACGCTTTTATAAATGTTTATCATCAATTTAAATATTATCTGATGCCGGCGGTATTTTGCCGGAGAACCCAGCTACCATCGTTCGGATCGACCGGTCGTCGGTGGCCCCGGCTCTTCTCTTCTCTATCCTTTCTCTGTCTTTCCACAGGTGGAACAGATGAGGAATGGCTTCGAGATTTTTCACTGCCTACCGCAGAGACTGGCTTCACGTCTTTCAGCTTTCGCCTCATCCCATCCACGGCCCGGCGACGACTTCTTCTTTCTCGAGACCCTCTCGGCCCCACCCCCGCCACGAAGACGGACGGGCAGAAGTTACGAATGAATTAGACCGAGGAAGAGCAAACTCCTCGGTCGCGAGCCGATGAACGGTGACTTTTTCACCCGGCCCCGGCCCCGTTTTCTTTGCGCGAACTCTTTCATATTAATCTCCACGGTTATCGATACCGAATATCACTAACTACGTAATGGACGACTATGGCTGCAAACCGGCCTATTCAGAACGGCCGGGAACGCTATCGGTTACCTTTAATAGTCCCACAAAAGGTTCTACCTTAGTGTTTACCAAAAAGTAAACTAACAATGGACAGAAGTACAGATAAAAATCATCACACAAAAATAACCACATAATAATTGCGACAAGAATTTTCATGAATGGAACCCAGGAAACAGGTCCGTGAGCCGCGAGAAACTAATAACAGTGTTCGCGGAAGCCTCACGTTCACCTCACCTGCGGCGAAACTGCAAGAGCGAATTACCCCAAAAAATGTTTATAGCGAGCCGTTGTTCGTCGTCGGATCGTCGTCCGTTTTGTATAAAAAGACGGTGCTCGGCTTGAAATTTATTTCGACTCGATCACGCGGCACGCCGGATTCCGTGCACCGAAACCGGTGCTTCAACCGGCGGAGGAATGACGATGATTATTATTCCGCCTCGGGGTAACGTCACACAGCCCGACCATTTTTCTTCCACGGTGCACGTGTACCCCCGCGAGTCAGCTCTCGGAGTAGCCGCGATATTAAATAAGGACGACGAAAGTGATTTACGAGCATGAAACGATTTCTGGGATTCTCCGTGGCGATACTTACACCGATGATTTAGGAACGTGTACGCGATCATAGCGCAATTATCAGCTATAAGGGGAAAAGGGTGGGAGGCTGAAGGGGTATATAATGGTGTTTCTGGGTGGCTATGTGGGCTCTCCGCTCGCTATACGATAGCCCGGCGAAATTGGAGCCGCGATTATCTCTTGGGTTTCGAGGTTTGAATTTTAAACGAGCCCGGAGTCCGGCCGGAACAGTAGTTCAGTGTACGTGCGTATACAACTTTTAACCGCGGTTCCTGTTATCTAATTAAGTCCCAACTTGTCACGAGAACTAATATACGGAGTAATGCGGGATCGCTGTTTAGAATTACTTACGGGAACTTGTTTTTCGCCGGGATTACGCGGTCGAGATTTGCATTTTAACGTTGCCCGGGCTGCCTGTCCCGTCGCGTCGTTCGGTACTTGACAACGACGACGATTGCGGTCAAAATTGCCCCGCGGTTTGCGAGACTCTTTCAACTTTCGTGAAACCCTCTCTCCCGCTTCGGAATTGGAAAGCATTACCGATGGTGTTTCCCTGGTTAATAATAAATGGAATAATTTGGTGTGGTACGGTTTGACGCATCTAACGGGATTATAATACGGCTGGGAAGGTCGCGCGGGGATTGTCAATAAAATCGAACAGCCGGGCGACGACGACGGTGTTGTGCGAGGCAGAATATAGCCGGCGACCGTTTCCGCGGACTATAACGATCGGCGACGATGCGATTGCACGCCGGTGGGGAGCGGGCGCCGCGCCGGACGGGCGAAATGGAGGACGTCGTAACGCGAAACATCCCTGGAAAACAAGCTAGTGGACCCGGGGGTGACGTCGGCGAAAGAATCGAATAAATTAATACTTAATCAGGACAGGTCGGCTGCGAGAGGGGGAAGGGGGGCGGGGGTGTAAAAGGGAAAGAAATTTACGACGAGCGGACGCTTCGCGTTTCCACGATAATATCCTCGGGTGTCTCGTGATTAATGCAGGCGCTCGGTCGGTGAAAAGGCGTCGGGCTTACGCGAGGATCGACTCGTGATCCAGAAAAACTGGCTGCATGGGACGGAAAGAATAATGGAGTCGCACGCTGATGACTCCTTTCGACGGAAACCTCGGCGTCGCAGTGACGACGACCGCGACGTGGACGTTGACGACGTCGTGGCTCCCTTCGTTGGGAGCCTCGACCTGGCACAGGCCACGAACGTGTAATATGAAATTGTTCGTACCACCGCGACAAGGATCTGCGAGCAAGAATCCGCGTCTCCTTGGAGCGTAACACCGGTGTAACGTATCAAGCGTCGCGACGCGAAATTTAGTATGCAGTCGTCTGGGCGCAAGACTATTGCCGAGCAGGAACCGTTCCAAATAGAAATTTCGAGTAATGGTCGCTTGACTGAACCAATCTTCCCGCGCTGAGACCGAGACCCCAGCGAAATAGAGGATCTTCAGGGCCGCCGGGGTCTGGAAAATGATTGCCTATCGGTAACCGAGTCGTATGCGTAATATAGTTTTTAGCTGATAATTGAATCATCCGACAGTTTTATCTAGACTAGGTTCCCCGGTTTAAAAGCGAAGGGACGTCTATTGGGGTCTGCGTTCCTTTGGAAATGTATTTCAGTCAGGCTTAAGTGATACATCGCGAGGCGATGAGTTATGCAAAGCTCGAGAATCTGGGACGGAGTAGTCTCGAGATCTACCAGTCGCTACTTGCCAGACTAATTACCACATTCAAACCTTCAGCATATGTAGTCAACTTTCATCTTCAATCTTATCAATCGCTAAATCATCGTCGTGTATGTTATTAGAAACCGGAGGAGGTGAGTTTAAATTAGGACGCAATGATTGGGTCTCTCGTGAACATTGGTACTTTCTTATCTCATCTACCAGTGTATAATGAAGTTTCTTATTGGGTGGTCTTGGGTGGAAATAGAATCGGGATGTTTGTGGAGTGCCGCGTCCTGCGGGAGAAAGGCTAATCCTGAAGAGTTTCCTTTCCTGGCTCGAGTGTCCCGTCAGTTTTATGGACGCCTCTTCAGTTTTTGGGGGAAAACGTGCATGGTGAAGCGTGGGTGGCCGCGAGTGGGATAAGTGACAGCGTGCATCTGGAGTGAAGGGTAGACGATGCAGGCCCATTTCGAGAGATGTCCTACTTACTCGGTGGAGAGTGTTGCATTCCGAACGTTTGGAGTCACCGAGAAATTTGGACCAAGCATTCTAGTTCTTTTTAACAGTGAGTTTAAATTCGAGGCATGCAAAACTGTACGCTAAGACGATAAAGTGAGGGCTAAATGTCGGTAGGTTGGATAAGCGATCGAGAAATTCGCGAGGTTCGAAGAATCACGTTTCTTGTTGCTGATTAAGAAACGCGGAGTCATCATCGTATTGCCGGAACGTATGATACGTGGCGCGGGAGTGATAGGTCGTATTCCCTCGAATCTAGGTTACCGTGAAATTTGTAGCCACGAGCTTCTTGATATTCATGAAACTTTTTGCTCTAGCAACCTCCCTCTTTCGTTTTTCTTGGCCCCTCCCGTCCGCTCTTTGCCTCTGTTCTATCCCGGGTAATTGTCTTCATCTGTAACAAGTCCGGGGCTGCCGCTTACGATTCCGAGGCAATACCAGGCAACGTCTTGAATAAAATATTTCTCCTGGCCGAGACGTCAGCCGCGCTCAATCTCCGCGAAAGCGATACATCCTCTCCGGACGCGCGGCGCGGCGCATCCGACATTCATTTTCCGTCGTTCGATAATTTCCAGCTTGAACACTCGAGTCCCCTCGGTTCGACAGCTCGCACCACTCGACACCCTGCCGGGTTTCGACGACCCGACCAGACGAGACGAGTCGAGACGAGATCGAGAACGAGGCGAGACACGAAGCGAAACGAAGCCGTTAATCCTCTCCGAGGGATTGTCCGCTCATAGACGAAACCGTGAAGTGGTAGTCGGCAAATGAATTGATTTGCAAATCGAAGAAATCGACGGATGTAGCGCGACGACCGTCCCTCCCGGCTTTTCATCGCCGCCGATCTCGATGGCAATTTATGCGAGGGTCATTTCGTGAAATTCACGGCACTCCGAGGACCAAAGTGGCCGAAAAAGAAACGATCGCCCTTCCCCCTCTTCGTTATCGACTCCTCGAACTTCCAATAGCAGTAGAAAGCATTCTATTGTCTCCGTAATGTCTCGTACCGAGACTTTTCACCAAGCTTCGTAATTTTACAATTATTAACTGAAATATACACAGAGCTAATCTATATGTTATATTTTACATTATATCTATACTATCGGATACGCTACATCACGATAGGGAAGAAGGATGTATTTATAAAGATTCGACTGTTAAGATGCATTTGTAATTTTGTACATCAATGAAATAGTACAGTCGTTTAATTTACGTACATTTAAAATTTTGTTTTTTAGCTCATAAATCCATCAAAGTATCGTGGAGCTTATCAGTTGGCAGAAAATGAGGTATTATTAAAGGGCAAGAGAGAACGTGATGTTAGGGGTAAAACATGCTCAAGACGCTGCTCGCGTAATGCGGCACGTTCCGCCGCGGGTTTCTGTGTAATTCTTCCGCTAATTCGAATTCAAACCGTGCGCCGGGTTACTTTCGATTACGGAGACGCACGAATTCGCCGGGATTGTAATCCCCGTGACGATAAATGGAGCGCGAGGAATCGAAGGTCGTTGCTCGGTCTGAAACATCGATTATGCCGCGCGGACCCGCTGCACCGGCGGAATCGTGTTTCCACCGAGCAATGTTTTGTCGCGACACGACCGGGGTAAATTATTAATCCGAAATCCTGGAATCGCGTGGTCGAGGTGAAAACCCATGGAGCTGTTGTTGTGCCGGCTCGATTCAACTCAGATATTCTACCTGGAAAGTTGGTAACCCAGATCACTGGGAACCGATGTTGTACAGTGGAACTGTTGAGTGAAATCACGTGTAGTGAATGTTGAATGCGCTATCTGCCGGTTCTTCTGCTTATTGGCACGTACTGACTAGTCCGTGCATATTACGTATTGATGCGAAACTGCGGATGTCTATGCGAAAATTCTCGTGTTCACCAATCACAATCAGCTAGGATTTCATCCTCCGAATACGAAGCTTCGATAAACGCGACGCGCCGGTGTCGCTAAATTCTTTCATCAGAAGCAAATTTTTCTTTTATCGTGATTCCTTCGGAGGGATCATTGGAAATAGAAATACGAGTGAATATAATTTTCTTGTACATACAATGCATGGCCGAGAGAACTCGCCAGCGTATACCGGTGGCAAGATACCAGATATTCACACTGAATTCGCATACATTTCCCACGGTGGGATCAAGAAAAACACGATCCGCTTATCACAGCGAATGAATTATCCGTCGAAATCGCCACTCGCTAGTTTCCATAAGCAGATCCGCTTGGAACTCGCGCAGCAAGATTTCAAGTGCGAGACTACAGCACTTCCTGACAGGTACACGTTCAGTTTCGAGTCTGGCAAAAGTCGCGATGCTAATGCTATCGGGCTAAATGTATCTGAGACCGTTATCTACTGTCGATGATCCCTATACTCGCTTCCACCGCCACCGTTGCGTGTTACGCTGCCCCGAGGATGCGTGCTGCTCCCGTCCGGCTACTTTCCGGTAATTTTATCAATTTTATCATTTCCAAAGAGGGAACGAGCGAATCGCACGTTCCGCCTCTTGGAAACACTAGTTGAACTCTGCGTCGCGTCGGCCGGATAACATCGCCCCGGAATAAAGTTGCTTTCCGTTTTTGCCGCATTCTTGTCGTTGATCCGCGGCCCGATGCTCCCGTTCCCCGTTCCACCGATCCACCCGATAAGCTCGAAAGCTCTTCCTGACTTCCGTTTTAATTAGCGAACCTCGCGCGCCACGTCCTACGATGGTATCGATCATGTTTCCAAAAACATCTCGACTGGGCGTTTCTGATTGTTTATTTTCTCAAACGTTCGTACCGATCACAATTTTACGTTACCTAAAATTATAAAGTATTACCATGATATATTCGGAGAATTTTTAACTTTCCTGTTAAAAGAAAGTTCCAAATAATAAAATAAAATTAGTGGTTATTATTGTTCGATGAACGGACTGCGGACTCTCGGCCGACGGAAAAAACGAAATTCTTTCGCGCGAAACAGCGTTTCCAAGGAAAGCATGTTTTAAGCTTAGGTTAATGCGAAAAATGTTCCGAACAATGTATTAGTCGGGGTAACTTAGTAAATACGGCGGAGCACGCAACGTCGGTTTAAATTACTGCAATTTACGCGATGAAACGAGCATTTCTGACATACCGACGTTCTACGTTGCGAGCTACCCTCGTAAAATGCATACCAGATCAGGTCGGTTTTTCGAAAAAGAAATCACGCCCGAATATGTGCATAAGTAACATTATTTATTATTTATTTGACCGTGGTCGCATTAACAGCGAGATGATTCATAAAACAGTTGATAAAATAACCGAAGCTCCAAGCAACATCTTTCTAAAATATAGTTGGAGGAAGCTCGTCGGAAATTAACATTCCTCGGCATTCTTGTGCGAGTTTCGTCGAATCTTCGTGGCAGACGGACCTCTCGAATTTGTCACAAGGACTGGGCAGTTAGCTCGGACAATAAAGCGAGAGAAAGGAAACGTTTCGGGCCGCGAATTCGTGCCGGTTTCGCGCACGCAATCGCTCGTATCCAGGTTTTGTTATCGTGCGAGCACTTGCCATTAAACTCGGGGGCTATTTTCGGGGCCGAGAGGACCGTGGTCGCCGATTCTCTTCGGATCGGGTGGTAGAACCTGCTGCACAACACGGACACCGCGGATGCGTGTGGTTGTCGTTATCAATTTTATGAATTTGGGAGAACGCGCGGCCACCGAACGTTTCACGCCTGAGGTGCGCCGGGAATGCGAGAGCTGCCGTTTATTTATTGGGCCGATAGCATCGCCGGGCAGAGGAACACGGCCACCGTTAATGATTACGCGGACACTCGTGGAAACGAGCGCAGTGAATAAAATCCACGATCTCGTTGTACGCATTGCGACAAACGAGACGAGGTTAACGCCGCCTAGATTGTCGCGCAACGATAACTATTTTATGACGGGGCAAAGAACGTGTGTGCCGTGTATGCGCGGCCAGCCATACGTGTGTTTGAACGGTTGACCATCGCGTCGCGTCGTGGCCGCTAACACACGGCGAACGTAAATCCGGAATTGAAATCAGGAAATTGTTCCTTTTCAAATGAGCGAGCAATTCGTGTAACAGGTTGCCGGTTTTTAAATCCGCCGGGTGTTCGACGCGGTTCGACTGGTCGATACAATTTGCTACGCTTCAACGAGTTACATTTTCCCGTGTAAGATCAGTCCAGTACTAATCATTTTATTTTGAAGGAAAAATCGAATACGTGAGCGTAAAGAACAAATTGCAGCTCGAAACCCTTATCGAAAGAAGACTTCGGTTTCACGGGGGCTTTAATATACGCAACAGGATTGATAATCGCATAATCAGTCCCGTTAAAGGGGAGAACAATTGCAATCGTCTTCGATCCCCGATTTGACGCTCCCGCTGTGGGAATTTCGGCTATCGATCTCGTTCGTGACGCTATTCGAGCCCATTAAGCGCTATCATTAGCCGGTCGGGTAGAATGCTGCTGTCAGCGTGGGTGACGTCGCGTCGCATTATCGCAATCGACGAATCGAGCCGGAGTAATTGACATAATTGTCCGGCATGTGAAATCGATCGAGTATAGGCATCGATAGAAGGTGCACCCAAAGATCGCCCCGAGCTTGCTACCGAATTCTACATATAAACATCCACAGTGATCGGCGACCCGGATCAAATTGCTCAATCAGTCCCACGCGAAAGACACCAGCGTACTTGCTCTCTACATTATATTTCTCGTCCGCGTTCTATCGTCTTTGATTTTCTTCGACAGAAGTAATTACAGCGATTGTTGTAGCGAGCTTCATTAATCTTTTATCCCGTCCTACTGATTATACGCATTCAGCCCCGTTTCATTCCACCGACACGAGTGTCATCCAGCGAATCGTTCCCATTCATGCGGATGATTCACAACACACGAGACAATGGCGACTGTCGAAACAGGCAGGACCCCCCGCCTAATTGGCATAATTTCTCGCTACGCGGAGCCGTGGCGCATGTTCACTCGCATCAAGATGTTTTACATAGAGTCAAGATAGGACGACGAGGCGCCATTCTGCCTTCGAGAGATTTATGATGAGGGTCTTAGCCTGCGTGGGGTCTTGAAAGAGGACAAACGAGGCTAAACACAGCTGTCGTCGATGCCTGGTGACCACGTTTTCTTTTTATTCGCTGGAAGTTGCGGATGGCAAGAAGCCGGATGCAATTTCTCTTTATTATCTAATTCCCTTTAAAATTGGAGCCACCATTCTCGATGAGTCCGGCTCGCCTAGAAATAAAAATTACTCTATTTTCGGGATCTCGCGGGGACTACGATTGGGATAATTGCAAGAGGCAGAGCACAGAAGTTCCCGGTCGTTCCAGAAAATAAACTCCACCATATGAGTTTGCTGGTTTAGTGGTGCCAGCAGATTTTCGGGTCACGCGGTTTTTCCCAGCGGCATTTCGAGCCACTTGGCAAAGAGGCAAGGCTAAGTCGGTGAGAACGCGGCTTTATGCCGGTGTGGGGCATCCACCTTCCCGTGTTCCGTGTCACTCGAAATTACAGAAGAAAAAAAAACGGCCGAAGAACTCGGAGGTCGCGGCGCGGAATTTCCGGAAACGTTTTCCGTGCTTGACGTCTCGCGTTTCTTTCGGTCGGACGCTTTCCCAGTGGAGAGAGAGAGAGAGGGGGGAAGCTCACGCGCGACATTCGTGAGCGTGGCAAGAACGCAACGACAATTTATTAACAATTACCGTGTCCGGCGATTGTTTCCGTCCCAGCTTATCCGCACGCGTGATCGTGCCTTTCGCGGGATCGCGACGATTTCCCCGGAAGGGTACCGCGCGGTTTTGTCCGGAACGGTTTGCGGGACGCGATCGGGTAGGATCGTTATCTGGACAGGTCGTTTGCCATCACGGGCGACAGCGTCGGCCGATTCGCGATTGGGCCCCGGCGTAATTACTATAATCCCCGGAGCCGCGGAATCCGTCGCCGCGCCGCACGAGATACCAAACTCGATAGAACCGCCAAGACAATTACACCGCAGCACGTTGACACGCGGAATGTTGCCAGCCCCGCGTCGCGTCGCGTTGTCTACCCCTCACTAGCGCGCAGAACGAAACCGATTTACAGGGGTCCCGATCGCCGATTACTAGTCTGATTGCGGGTTAAGCGATTCGACCGCGTAACTTAATCAACGACGGCCCCGGTAATTGTAATAACGAGCCCGAAAAGAATTTACTGATTGGTACGGTCTTAACGGAACGAGGGAAATTGAAACGGGGACCGAGAACTTTTTAATTCATTGACTGTCCCTGATCGTTCTGACAAATTCGATGCCGAAATATCTAATTCGATACTGAAATGTTTCTGCACCTCCCTCGGTTGCTGTTTCCAGTTCATTTATTGAATTCAATTAGCTTCGCTGTCTCGATCAATTCCTCGAAGACGATTCATTCTCTATTATGTTTAAATCAGAAGATCCTGATAACCATTGTAAACTACTTCTACACTGCTGCGTACAAAAGTGTTCTATATCATATTTGAGAATCGCCAAAAAATCGAAGATGTCCTCGCTTTGTACCGAAGTGTATACAGCATGATCAACGTGGTGTACTATAAAGCCAGCAGCTCTTTTCCTGGCGATCAATGTATAGAAAACGATAAGCTGCCCGTCGCGTCTGCCAAAAGGACTACCAGTCCACAAGAATGACTCCAGTTCGGAAACAAGATTAAGTGGGGCAAGTTTTTGTATTCTAAATTCACTGGTTCAACGGGATCTTGCGTAACGCCGCGCCTTTGGAACTGCTTTAACCTACTTGAAATAGGACCATTTTACCGGAGCCGCAATCTGCTATTTCGGTCGTACGAAGGCCAAAGTAATAAGCCATAATCACCGACCGCTCGGAAAGTAGTCGACTCTCTCGTTCGCTTCCGTTACGGCTCGGCTGCGTTTCTTCGTGAATACCGTACAGTCCATCGTCCTCCCTTCACACTCGATAAATAATTAAAAAAGTTGTATAATGCAACTTCGTGGAACAGCTGACTCCGTGTCCGCCGTCGTGAGGCCGAGTGTGTTTGCCATAGCATGACGCCCCCGCGACAATAAATATGGGGACGACAGTCGATGCCAAGGAAAAGGCAGCGGTGGTGTACACCGTGGGATGCGTACAGCCGCGGATACGATGCCTCTATCGCGATAGCGTTCTACAACGGCCGCGCACTTCCTGATTTTTTTAGTAGCTCCGGATGGCGTATGTAAACGTGCAAACAATGCCTCGCACGCGAGAACCGGGGAACTTACGAAAACTTTCTTGTTACGCCTCGCGCACTCTCGCGCCATAGTCGATATCGGATTTTCGAGCCTGCGAATCCGGTTCGCCGCCGATAAGATAGAGCGGATGAACGTCTCAATGGAATCGTTAGCGGATCTCGGATTTTATGCATCCGTAAGAGAAAAGAGCGAACAGCTTAAACGTTCCTAACACGAATTGAGAAAAACGCGATTCTTCGCGAACGTCGCGCAGATTTTGCTGTTATGGATGTTAAAATATTAATTAAGAGCTCTTATATTCGAAGAATGAAACTCTGATCTGTGATAATCGTTATCTCTGCATTAGACACCGCCGAGTTCGAAAGAAACACCTAAGCAATTTGGTTCCCGTGATAAATCGCTGGCTCGTGAAAGCGCGGCAGCAACGAGGCAGAGCCCGACTTCAATTTCGCCGAAATAATTGCAGCAAGAAATTTCATGCGCAGCAGTTTCTGTTTCGTTATCTTCTCCGGCTCATTTGTAACCTTAATGAGTAGACGCGATAACGAGTCTGCATTCAATTACCGTAGACCAGCTAACCGCTCCCGTTTCGTCGATAAATTACGGTTCAAGCAGGATGCACCTCGATCGTGTAAACACGGCCACTTTCCTCGCGTGTGAGGAAAGGGGGCGAAAGCGTGTGTGGGGGACGTTTTATCGGTTATAACGACGCGCGTCGACAAATTCGATAATACGGTCCCGAAAGAGCATCCGTTCGCCAGCGGAGGGACTCGGTGAATCGGAACGGAAGCCGAAACTCGGGTCTCGTTTAAATCAGAGCAGTTAAACCGGCCTGCACGATCGCGGCCGCGCATTCACGCACCTTCCCATCCCGCTTTTCCCTGCGGGATGTGCGTGCGCGGAGAAGGTATTGTCCGCGATCGGCGCTCGTTCAAACAGCGACAGACATAATTCGTATAATTGCAGGACACGGGCATTCTTTCGCGGGAAACGCGAGCGCGGAATCCGCCGGTATCATCCGGGCCGAGTACCTGGATGCGACAATAAACAGCGGGACCGCCGATGGGGACAGCCGGGAAGACAATTGCTCGGCGCAGGGACACGAGCCACTCGCGGAAACGGAACACACTCGTCCACTCGCGAACGATTTCCACGAATGACAACGATGTTCCCCTCTTTCGCTTGTCCTTTTTTACACCGTTCGTCCCCGCAACTCGCCGCGCCCTTCACCACCCACGCCGAGTCTGGAGGAAACTTATATATCCGCGAGTTTACTGCCGTACGTGATTCGATCCGATTTCCTTTTATCGTTCGACGACCGCGTTCTCGCGCGCGGCTCTACGAGCGTGCTCCAAAAACGGTGGGCCAAATGGATCCGCGTGGAAACATACGGTGTTGGCGGTACAGAGGATAATTCTTGAAAAAGTGGGTCAGAAGTGTAGAATAAATTTTTTTACGCGAGCTCGTGTTTTCGAGAGAAGCGAATTTTAAAATTCCCGAGGCCGTGCGCTGCTAAATGGATAACGGCTGACGCGTCTGATCCTGTGTGTGTGTGGCTTGCCATTTCTACTTCGCGAACGGAGTAATCCGTGAGTGCTCGACAAATTTCGAGAATGAAAATATGTATTCTGCATTTTTCATTGTTATATTTCACGTAGAATCATCTGGTTGTACCGCGTGCAGTAGAATAACGTCGCCTGGCCGGCCACGAGCGTTGAATCGTCCTGTACACGAGCGATCGCGCGGCGCGCAACCGGCAGGAATTCCCTGTAAACTGGCACCCTCGTTCCCACTCCGCTCGTGTCCCTCGTACACAAAATTGATGACAAGCGCGCGGCGCGCTGAAACGAAAGTTCTCGCGAACACGTCAACGGCCTGGCGGTTGCTGGAGAAGTGGATGTAAGAGCGTCGTCATTGAACGTCCGATCGGTCGTGTGTCGGCTCGGCAGGGGAAAAAGTATGCTCCCCGCTTCCGACATGGCAGCGGAAATTGAAGAAGTTGCGCGAGACGGCATTGGAAATTATTTATTACTCGGTCGTCGACGTCTCGCGCTACGTTCCAATGGCTACGGTTTTTAGGGGCGCGTCGTGGTTTCCCAGGCTTTCGTTGCTTCGTGAAATTTAGTTCCGACTCCTCAAGCCCTCTCTTCTTCCGCGTTTCGATCCTGAAATCCTCTTTTTTCTTCTCTGCGGAACAGGGCACGAGGAAATTAAACTTTTTCGCGAGAGTTTTGTCGTCCGGCATGCTTGCGGTGAATCGGAATCAATACTAGCTTCCGGTAACTTCTGATTATACCGTTTCCACGAAGCTACAGTTTCCCTTTTTGCGCGTTGCGAACTTGATCTACGACAGCAGACTTGTACTTCTTGCTTATGAGCTAATGAAGCTGTTTCTGCCGTAGAATGCAGCATTTGTTCCATTTTATTGTTATTCAGCGAGAGTCGTGGGGAGATCACTTCTTTTAAAACCGTCGGTATATCGAGTGCTTAACCGTTTTTAATTCACTGAACAACATCCAATGATGAACTGATAGTACTGGTTGTACAGTATGTGCTATTACACAAAGTTGAAAATTTGTATTTATTTGTTCCGGCCTACCTTAACCGGAGTTGTATTAATTAACTCGTTATTGAAAAATATTTTTTATTAAACCCAGAGCGTCAAATGTACATAGATATGTAGATGTTCAGACACAATCATACCCGTGTCTAGGTATGCAAATCGGCAATTAGTGTTCTGGGCGAGGGTTTAGGGAAACCCGGAGACTATGTTTTAATTCATTCCCTTTCTAATGGCGTATTATCTCGGTAACATATTATCTGATATCTCATCATGCAAATATTATCCGTGAATCCTGAACTAGGCATGTACGTGTGCGGCTGACGGTGCGCAAAGTTGGTTACCCTAAAGCAACAGAAACAAAGTCAAAGTTTTCCTACGCGGAAAATGTGCCATGGGAAATAACGTTATCCTCCCGAGACAGATTTCGTCATGGACGAAAATCAAAGTTGCGAGTACAAATAGTTTTTGCTGTTCGCCTCGGAGAGAGACAGAGGAAAGGGTGGGGGGCAGTTGTCAAGTTGTCGCGCGGGAAGTTTAAACGGAATCTTTATCCGTACCGGACTCCGGGCCCGCTAAAAGAATTTAATTTCCTTCTCGACTAGCTTGGCGTACAATTAAACCGGTGCTCATCGGGCAATAAACAGTGGCCTCGTTCCACGGTTTACTTGGTTTAAATCCGTGGCATCTTATTTGCAGGATTCCCCAAGACAAAAGGGCGTAGTTGTTAGCTATCAGCCTGGACGATCGAGGCTCTTATCGAAACGCTAAACGTGGAAGCAATATCGACACCGACTGCCGGCTCAAAGCGCGATCGTCGGGCTCTCAAAACGAAAGAATGGTTCTTGTTTCCTTGAGGAATTCGAATTTTCTCCGAGATTCACTGCGTTACATTTTCAAGCGGCTTCGTGTCCATTGCAAGCCTCGATTCCCGTGAAACACTTAGACAAAGAAGCGCTAGAAACAAATATACACTTTCGAATACTACCGATGTCTGATCGAGACGAAACTTGGCAAACATAAGGAAATTAAAGGGTAGATGCGATCTAGAAAATCTCAGCTTCGGGAACTCGCGAGTTCGTAAGATACAGATTTATACGTGTAAGGACATTTGGCTGCGCTATGAAACGGCACCGGCAGGCAATTAATTTCAAACGTGGTACAGCTGGTGGTTGGTCTGAATCATATCTTTAGCAAGTGGCGCACTATTAAGATGTGGAAGAACATGAGAAGATAATTATTTCAGATGTAATCGAGTTAAGATGCGAAAAGATGTGGAGCTAACGATCGGGTTTGCTGATGAAAATCTTTGTAAAACCATACACAGAGCTGGAAGCGAGCGATCAGCGTCCCGAAAACGCTAAGTAACTTTGACAGTATCGTTCCCGGTCGCAGTTCGCTACACCTGCGTCCTGTGCGTTGCTTTTTTCCTCTCGTTGAACCGCAGACGTTCCACGGTTTTTACGGGGGCGCTCTCTCGCGCGGCAGCGAGTTTTTATTCGGAACGCTTTATATTTTATATCCAATCAGGCGGTTCTCCGGCCTGTTGCGAGGCTTTCGCGCGTCGGGGCCAACGTAAATGGATATTCCGGTGTTCTTTCTTCTCAACGGCCCCTCCCCCCGTGTTTTCGCATACGACTCTTTCGTGACTGTGTGTACGCAGTATGTATGCGACTCGCAGGTGAGACGAATGGCGGAGGACAGAAGAATGCCGGGACAAAAGGAGCTGAGAAGTATAACACGCGTGACTCGCCGGGGCTCACGCCGCGCGCGTAGCTGGTCCACGGACTCCTCTGTTCCCCGCTGGTAAATTAAATTCTAATAAAGCTCGCCGAAAAGCTGAGAAAAAAGCGGCTCGCTCGTTTACGGGGAACAATGGCTGCGGTGGAAGGCGTCGTCGGCACCGAGCGTCCAGACGACGCGAACCGCGGATAATTATATCGAGGCGGCGGCCGGGAATCTCGCAGAAAAACTTGTCTTCGTGCCTGCCGGGATTCGAACGCCGCCTTCGGAGACTGTTAACTAACCTGCCGGTCCTCTCCCGATGCTGCTAGGTGTGTCCTTCCGAGACGCGTCGGCCCCAGAAAAAAGGCGGCGCGTTGAATAACTTCTCCCATCCTTCTCTTCTCCTTCGTCCTCTCATGTCGCGAATTTCGCCTCGTAGATCTGCCTCTCACCTTGTTCGGACGGTTTGATAGCTCCTCGTTTGCAGAATCCGTGTATCGTGAGATTCAGCCATTCAGCCCGCGATAAGAAACCACACCTGATAGGCTCGAACGAAACATTCTCCTCTTCTCGCAAGCGGAAAGCAGCTTCTTCTGCGAAGTGTAAAATAGCTATGTAGTTTAGTCTCGAGTTTTTCGGCTAATGATGTAGATGTAGTGTTAGGCTAATGATAGCTGCGGATCACCTCGTCGAATGTGCTCCAGTTGAATTTCGGTTGCCCGATTGTGGTTATATATACGGGCCGGTTTACTTTTATCGAGTTTCTATCTTTCCTACGGCGCACTTCGATATGCTCATAATAAATCAGTTTGGAAATACTAAATCCGAACGTGCGTCGGAATTAATGTTTCAGCGTGCAAGCATTAGCAATACAGTGCACTGAATATTGCAACCCTCGTATTCTTCAAGAACAGTACTGTTAACTTTGGACACGTATAAGTATAGACGATTTCCAACTATAGATGATGTAAAATACGTAGTGCGAAGCTCGATTCCAGAAACGGGGAGACGGTCGAACGGCCGCCGTGCATTATCCTAATGTTTTTACTGGTCGATTGGCGCGGAGTTAAACGTAAAGTTATTGCCTTTTCAGGACCGGCACGTGAAGGATACCAGCAAAGACCCGGAGATGGACTCGAGCCAGGACTATACGCTGCTACTGGGTTACGAGAACAAGACGCACACCGTTCTACGTTTCTTCAGGCGGTACAATACGTGCGACCCACGAGACTTCAAGATCACGGTAGGTGGTTTGATTTATGTGGCTTCCGGTGTGAAAGATAATTCCCTGCGTCCGTGCGAAGTGCTCGCCCGAGGATCATTTGATGGATTTACGGGAAAAATTGAGCGGGCTCTGAGCGTGCGGTGCCGGCCGCCTCTGGGGGGAAGGGATGGAATTATTTATCATAGCCTCTTCGGAAAATTGAACGTTGCAGCTGCACAGACCCCTGTCGATTAACCCTTTTACCCGAGCTATTTCATTACATCGTTCGCCCCTTACAGAATTTCTAATGTGATCGCCTTTCGAAATTATTTCTAATTACATTCCAAAAGGCTAGGGCGATCTGTAAGTCAATGAACGTTTGCATCAGCCATCTAAACCTATTTTTAAGAACTCATTCATCACAGTGGTATGAGAACGCGATAGATCAGACATAGTTGAATCATTCTCTCGACAAGTCATCCTATGAAGACATTATCTCTTCGTCGCGGTGCACGATTATTAAAAGACGATTCATCCTACTAGCAATTAACTCGTATTAATCAGCACTAGTGAGCCCAGGCTCTCGTTCGGATGACAACGAAAATGTCAGGGAGCTGAACCGTTCATGGTCGACTGATTCGACACAGTCACGGTTCACTGTCACGATCGACGTGTGGGACGTTTCGCGTTTTATCGGCTCGAAATGGAAGACTCGTTATCACCGATCGTTTTCGTGGTATTTGAACCGGTTGCGGGACAGCTCGACCCAGTTCTTTATTTCGACGGTAATTAACTCGGAAGTAGATCGCGCGATAGAGCTGTCTACTGGCCGGCTTAACTCGGAGGGAAGGAGATCATGCGCGTGTTGCGATTTGCTCGAAACCGCGCGCAGCCTACAATTTATGTCAGCGGTGCAAGCCACAGTTGCCATCGAGCTTTCAAAGGGGTGGTCGGCTCCGATAATGGCATCATTGATATGCAGTTAGGGCATCTTGCGTCTTGTAACTGTTTTTGAGCACCTCCAGCAAAGATACGCTATTAGTTAGCTATTGGGGAAACGAGAATCCAATTATGCTGCAACCAGTTATTTATGTTACGAGCTGGCAAAGTGTCCCCGATTCTTCAAACTTTCCTATAGAGATAAATCTTGCTAGAGACATAAATAAATTTTATGAAAGTAGGATAAGGAAAAATCATTTTTTGTCGATTGTAATAATATAATAAATTAATGTTGAACCAAAAGAAAATTGTTCGCAGAGTTTAGTATCCCACGAGGACGATGTAGAATTTATTCCTGGTGATTCCAAGCGTTCCACGTTTCTGGCGTGTGTCGGAGTTCAGCTAAGGAATAATTATACGGGTTAACGTTTCGCGTGTCAATATCATTCGGAGCTGTCGATATTAATGTCCCGCGACGTTTATCCAAAACGTAGTGACGAGTCGCTTCGGTCGGACGATGAATATTCGCGTTCTATGTACGCGTAAATAATCAACGCGTGCAGTGCAAATATTGGCTGGCGAAGTTGAAGAGGAACGTTGTCGAAACTGTCGCGTCGAATTTCCGTGGAAGACACACGGTGCACGTACCAAAATAACCGGAATAGGATTGCTTTGTCAATAAAGTAATTATACGATGCTCGCGGCTGGCGAATAGTTAATCCTTACGACTCTGTCAAAAAGAAAAATGTTGCCCCCCCACCCCCCTTCTCGGTGAAACAGCGACTTAACGTTTGACACGTCGTTCTGTTTAGAACACTGTTGAAATGCTGAATTTTTCGAGGATTTTGGATGCATTCTCAAATAATCAATGCGCTCTATGTCGCCGTTCTTTTAACGTATAATCAGTGACTACTTTATGATTTTGTTCACTATATCTACAATTACTTTAACGCTGAAATATTGATTACAATAGACCAGAATTTTATTTCGACGGAAGGACGACGAAAGGAAGGAGTACCTTCCATATTTAATGGGCTCTGTTTGAAATCTTCATCACGATTCGTTATTAATGCAGCGAGGGATTAACTATGTACTACAGCGATATTTGGAGCATATTATTTATACCAATTCGCAGTTTTATAGATTACTTTTTAAAGGCATTAATACGAAATTACCGGGGACTATTATTACAGAAATTATATCGGTAGACAAGGGAGCTGCGGATTTCTAGAACATTCACTATGACAGCGAACACGTTAATTCCTGGGAAGATTGAAATTTTGTGGATGAAGATTTCAGAATTGCGTTGTCTCCGGTCCGATCTTCTTCACGTATCCGTTAACCAGACTTTAGAAAAACGGTTTAGGGCCGAGCGGGCGATCTTGATCTCGGCGATCCGTTACGAAGGGAACTGTACGTCCTGGTGGATGTTAGTCCCCCGCGGGACGACCGGGTACGTCCATCTAGCAGTTGAGTCATCAAAATAGTTGGGTGCAAAAATAAAGCGAGCCACCGCGGGCCGAGAGATTCTATCGGAGACGACAAACGACGAAGTCAGCTCCCCTTTCCCTTATCTGATCGCGTGATGTATCGGTACCCTACATGATATTTTTACGTGTCACGTTCGCCCCGCAGGACGACGGGGCCCCTAGCCCTGCATTATGCTTTCGCCTTCGCGAAAGGAACCGCTGAATCCGTAGGTGGACCCCGAGATACTTTAAATGGGCTTGCGAACTCGGTACAACCGTACGCTTTCGTACAAGGTTATCGGTGATCGGGGACGCAGAATGTATGGCGAGCCCTTGTTTTCAAAAGAAAATCGTGCTGCCTTGAGCGACTTGCTCTGCCGGGTTTCAATAGCGGCAGATAATTCTCCCGACGACACATAGTATGTAGATTGAAAATGTTCAATGATATTTATTCGTGCGAACCGTCATTTTTCAGGAAATTAAATTCAATGCCTGTGTATCATCGACTCCATTGTTCGAGGAACTCGTGAATCACACTTTTCGAACCGACCGCGGATAAAATGCTCCGAGAATGACTATTTAAATAACGCACCGTATTATTCCGTGGTCGGATGAAATAACTCGTTATCTTATTTTCTATCTGAAAAATATATTTCGTTTCCGAATAAAATACTATTTTGCGGTACTGTTATCTACTATCTCGCTCGAATGAAAGCTTGATTTAAAGATCATATAGTAGATCGTTTCGATACCGGTCTAGACTACGGTAGAAAGAGTAGCTCTCCGACGGGCACAACAATCTGACAATAAATCGACGTAACAGAATCGGCAGAGCGAGAAGGTAAAAAGAATTTGGCGGACGTCGATTCCGTGTCGAATTACTGATACACGGTGTACATAAACACGTCGTAGCACTCGAACAGTGCATTGTCAATACTGTTACGAGCCCGGGATCTCGGTACGATTGTTATTTCTAGCGACAGCCGCGCTTGATTAATCGAATGAACATCAAATTAAGCGGCGCTCCGTCGTAACCGGCTTACGTGGAAGAGGGCTTCGATTGCATATTAATATAGCGCAGCGGCCGGCCCTCCTTTGGGCTTAGTATGCAGACAGTCTCATCAACGGTACGTGAAATTAGGCTCGACTATGTTGCAGATGACACACCGGTCTTGAGGCCGGCGAATTCGCAAATGCGAGGATGCGACACGACGGTATATTTCGCGTGTGCCTCGTAATTAGTTCGTTAACGGGCTCGCGCGCGCGTCGTAAACGCGTGACATTTTGGCAGAGCATTGAAGTATGTATTTTTCATAATTAGGCTCGGCTGGACGGGACTCGGACGCAAATCACGCGACGAAGTTATGCAAACTAGTAATTATTTCGTTAGCCGGGGAACCGGGCGCGCAATCACACACCCGGCTCTCTGCCCGGAGAATTTCAAACCCGATGGTACTTTGTGGTACAAAGGCTTCCTGCGTTTCCACCATCCGCCTCAATTATTTTGGAACATTAGTTTAGGCCGCGGTAACGCTCGGATAATTGTTCCAATTTCTGCCCGGCTAATTGTCTCAGAAGTGTCAACAGGACGCGCACGGTCCACCGCGGGCAGCCTCGTCACGTTCGCTCGCGAAATTCTCGAGCTTTTGAAACGTGCCGATCCGAAAAAGAATTCTTCTCTGCTCGGAGCGTGGCGTAATTCCATTTCGTCATCAGGCTGCTTTTTTCCACAGTGGTTTCGAGGACGAAAACCAACAAGCTGCACATATGAAAAAAGCTATTACCCGTGCCATCAATCATTTGAATTCGCTGATCGTCTCGGTTCTCTTAGCTACTTTCGCCGCTCGACAGGTGCTGCGCCTCATGAAGCGAATCTTCTTCCTTGTTCGAGAGGTTCAACGTACTGGGTGGCCCATTTTAATCTGGAAGCTCATACTTTCAATAATTTCGTAACTGTAATATTCAACAGACTGGCGCACGTCTGGCAAAAATAGTCGGTCAACACATCAAGAATTTATCATTACGAATCTATGATTAGTCGTAGAAAAGATGGTGCTTCTCCCAATTCTACTCCAGTACATTTGAAGTTAACAAATGTACTTGCCAAGTTGGACAAATGTATTTATAAATCCACGGTCTGAGGAAGTGCATTTTACAGTACAAACAAAAAGGAAACAAAGACTTAATGGTACCTGGAAACGGAAGATGGGTAACTTCCCATCTGGAAGAACATACACAGAGTTCTTCCAATACCCGTATTCACGATCGTATCTTTTCCGCCAGAGCTAGAAAACATTATTATTCCTACCCGGAAATAACTCACGTAGCGCAGGGAGTAGATACTTGTCCCAACAAATCGCACCCTGTTGACTGCTCGGTGTCCAAAGAAATCTTCTGTGCCCGTAGGATTGGCCCGGTCCAATTTCGCGTTGTGTTCTCGGGTAAACAGTCTGCTTACCCTTTGCATCTGATAAATTTCGCAATGCTCGTGGTCCTTGGCTGGTCGCAACGGGATATTCCCGGTAGTCAGTCACCGTCGGCGGCGTGCTCCCGAGTCTCTCCTCGGTTAGACGTCGATGATAGAAACCGCAAAAGTTCCGCGACGCGTAGCAACGGATTCCCCTTTGAGGCTGCTCGGCAGTAGCGCGGCAGTAGCAGCCCCGGCAAGGATTTTTCCGGCGTGGCATTATGTAATCCAGCTGCGCTGGCAACGGCATCGACGTTGCCTCGAAGTTTCCACTTTGCAAGATTCGTAGTCCGGTTTTTTCGTGGACGGAGCTCCGCGGCGCCCTCCTCTCCCCGCCGTCACTTTTTCACGTGGAATCCTCCCGAGTGCGATGACGAAGAGAGAATCGTTGAGGGGGGTTGGTCGAGGATGGTGTGGGCGGGAGGGCAAGTGCGATTCGTACGTACATATTCGGGCAAGCGAATGGAAAACGGGGAAATTGAGGAGAGAAAATGCGGAAAAACAGAGGGGGCGAGGGAGGAAGGTATGGAAAGGTAGAAAGATGGGTGTGTAGAGGGTTGATGGTGGTGCGCTCGAGGATATGCACGTGAATGTTACCGGTAGGGAGATTGGTGTGCCTTGCAGAGGGGATTGGCTAGCTGACCCGGTTCTGCTTCTATTCCCTTCCTATCTGTAGCCGTATCTAGTTTACCACTTCACTCCCCGGCTGGATGGCTGGCTGGCTGGCTCTCGCTGGCTAGCCAGCTAGCTGACTGACTGGCCGGCCCTATAGTAGCCAACGCGAACTTCCTGAATAAGGTCCTCCCTCGGCACTAGAACTGATCGCTATTCCGAATGGTTCGGTTCGGTGTAAAAGGAAAATCGAATTTGACCGATGCCTTTGGGAGTGACAAGGAGAGGGTTGGCCCAGGAAGGGGGGCTACGGGAGAGTCGCCAGGTGCGCTGACGATCTTATTGGGTGGATCCGTACACACGTACCGTCGTGCCAGAGGGCGCCAGGGGATTTCGCCGGAAGCTACTATCCGGAGCGACGGGAAATCGAATCACCGTGGAAGGAGATTTCGCGGGCCTCCCTTCCAGTACCAGATTACATACGTTTGGAGACAATTATCGCCGGGAATTCGATTTCTCCGTCAAACCGGTGCGCCGGCCTCCGCTAAATGGGTGCGTCGCTCGGTCATTTACAGACTACAGCGTACCCGAGTTTGTCTCGATTTTTCTCCTCGAGCTCTCGCTTTACTTTTCCAATTACCCTTCGCTTTGCACTTTTCGTTACCGAAACGAGTCTAAACTTGCAGGAAAACAAGGACTCTCAACAGCCGCACCAAACAATCCTTTTAAAAATAACACTCTGGATTTTCTTAGTTTCAAACTGGCTTTCCGTCTAATTGTATTATCATAGTTTGATCCTGGACTTTCATCGTTCAGTTTATGAACTTCTTATTCAGAAGAACTATATTCTTATACTTTTGTCAAATACGCGAAACCACCGTTGAAAAAGAGCTCAATAACGTAGGACGATCTCCATCATGCTTCAACCGTCCTCAAGATTGAAGAGATTCTTATCGAAGGGTTAGGACGTTTCCGATTGTTTCGGTCCAGGGGACAACGAAATCCCGTTCATCTAGGGGCGGAAACATTTTTTCCAGAGCTTCTTCCGTCGGATCCCGATCCCTCGGACGTTAAGGAAACATCAATCTAACCGCGGCAAAAGCAACCTTCGCCGAAGTTCTCTCCGAGGCAACCGCAACAGAGGGTCGAGCATCGCGGGAAAGTAACTTCCAATTACGTGGATGCCTGTTCTCCCCCGGTTTTTCGCGGCCGGCAATCTAGCCGTTGTCAACATGTTTGTTAAAGGGAGCCGTGCCGACGGGATTGAATGAAACCGGACTGCCTACCGTCGTCGGCCGACGCTTCCCCACGCTTCGATAACTAATGACAGTTCGCGGAAGTTCTCCTCTAAGTTTTCCAATCGGCCAAAAACTTGCGAACTGACATTTACCTAGAAGAATTCGGGGCCGGGCCAGACAGTAGGAGAGAGGATTCCCCGACACTTTTATCGACGCAGTCACGGGAAGGAGGAGCGCGAGATCTTCCGCGATCAATCGCGTCGGCTGCGCTGTGCTTTCCAATCAGCGTCCCCTTCATTTTCCGTCCCGTGATGTCCCTTTGAAACGACGCGATAAGGTATCCCGAGAACGCCGCCGGTTGCGAAGGAAGTTCGAGAAAGTGGCGCGATTCCGGAAAACCGACCGTCAAAATTGGCCCCTTCACTTGGCCCCTTCTTCGAATGTTTCCAATCTGGGAATCGAATTCCCCCGGAAGACATTCGTGACTCGGTAATGCAGCCCATATTCGAGATGTTAGTGCCGGACCGAATGGCCAACTACCGCGCCGTCCGGGGAAGATAGAGAGACGGAAAACACGGGTATTGGTTGCCCGGAGAGAAATTGGAATAATTGCGGCGGCTCCGGGGAAATTAAATTATCAAACTATGTTAGTTTTAATGAAATCGTTTAGCGGTCAAATGACACGGGCCAGCTCCTCGTTATGACAATTGGCTGATCAATCGGAAATGTAAACACAATGCAGTTAGAGAAAATTTGTGGCAACGATAAGAGGTCTCCCATTCATTTTTTTTAAAAGAACCAGCGGATTTCCACGAGAGGATTTATCCTCTCATCGGGGTGATATTTTGGAATTCTGTCCAGAAAAGGTTGTTTTCTAATTGATCAAGTTTCGCGGATAAACGTCCGCGAACAGTTGACCGACAAAAGCTGCGAATTTGTTTGCGTATTATCTTGTAAACATTCGGTTTGTGATTGTATGGGGAGTTGGCCATTAAATTGGTGTTTCGGATTACCTCTAATTCCTCGCAGGCGTCGCGCCGCTGCGCTGGAAGCGCGCGGATTAGTCGAAGATTAAGCTGTTGGACACGTTACTGGCCCGGTCCGTAATCGGAAGAAACTTGCCTGGGGTTTCCTTACGAAAGCGTCTTTTCCGAGCGAGGTAAAAGTTATCGACGCCGCGCTTGAGGTTAAATTGGATAAGCATTGCCGGGCCATAACTTCCTCTCGCCGACGCGCCGCGCCGTGCCGCGCCGGTAGAATGATAAAAGTAAAATGACGCGGAAAAAAAGTGTACGCGCGATGCAGAGAACGGCGGCGGCATGTCGCCCGAGTCACTTTTTACCGGACGAGCTCCCGGAAATCTCTTCTGGCGCCACCGCCGGCGCAAATTGTATTAAATATTAGTCCCCATAACGCGGCCGCACCGACGCGCAATTTTATTCATGGCGCCGCGCTGAAGAATGGCACCTCGGCTCGCCCGAGAAATGGAATCCTTGTAAGATTCCTCGAAAGAAATTCCGAGAGCCTTCGAAAATTAAAGTTTATTATGTGACCCCATTAAAGAGGCATTAGGTCTGAATTAGGCCAGAAATAGTACCGTAGAAAACGCCGCCGGAATGTGTCGCAATTTAAAATAGTAAATCGTTCAACTCGACGCCGAGCGCTAACGAACAGCTGGAATTACTTTTCCTGCGAGAGCAGGCTAAAGGAACGCCGATTTTTAGATTTCCCTTGTCGACTGAATTTATCTCGAGTGACCGGACCGGATTCCATATTTCCCCGATGCGTTCGGGCGACGCCGTAATAATCGCGGGATAATCTCGTTACGAAACAACAAAAGAATTCTATCGGGGGAACAATCGGAGGTTCGATAAACGATATTACGTAACGCGAGTAACACGAAATATCGGCGACACGCGCGCACAAAGGGAGAGAGACCGCCGAAAGTACATTCTACTGTCCCATCCTAATTTCATTTCACAAAAGAAAGTGGGTCGACGCGCGGATCTCGTTAACTCAGGAAGAACGAATCGAGAGAAAAGCTTTATATATAACCTCGCTGCTGTGGATCAATATTCAGCGGACATATTATAAGGATCGCGTCGAAAATATATTTGAAACGAGCATGCTGCTAGAATATTAAAAAAAAGCTCCGGGGTATAATGTCACTTTTAAACAGATGCAAATCAGCCAGTGTGTACGATAACGTTGCGGTGATGTTTCCGCAAATGAAAAATCATAACAATCATGAAAAAAATGTCGAAATGGCCGCATTTTTCATGATGTGTACGCGCATTCATATTTCATATTAAATCACAGGGATTTTGTTCTAAGCAGGCAATATTTCACGACACGGTCCGGATCGGTTTTTCTATTTTTCTTTCGTCACTCGACACGGTTTGTGGCGAGAGCGATCCGTCAAAAACCGCGAGATCGACGAATGATTTTCGGATCGTTGCCGCGATAACAATTGGCCGGTTTATAAAATTGGATTAAAAGTCCGCCGTCGGAGGCTTTCGGCACAGTGCAGCGCGACAACTGGTTTATGTACACGGGACAAGCTCGACGCTATTAAATCGTACCAACATATATTACAAAATCGGCCACGGAGCTTAACTGCTTACATCGAAGCTTAAATTAGGTGGCGTTCGCTCACAAGCTCGGAACAGCGTTAACCAATTTTATCGTGGCCGTTAGACATGTAAATTAGCTGCATACAAAATAAGCTAATGTAAAGCGGAAGCGATCGTATTTAGGAGAGGCGGTCGGCCGCGCCGGAAAGGGACGTTCGACGACGAGAAAAAGCTGGTCATGCAATTTTAAGGCGCGTTCTTACGGCACTCGCCGCGCCGGCACGCATTTTGCAAATCAGTCCGTGTATCGATTGGGTCCCCGTGCTGAAAGCCTCTGCACTTCCGGTTGCACTTTAACCCAACCAACTTTGTCCGCCGCGTTACAATTTTATTCATTAAGCGTATACATAAGTGATCGCCGTTTTCGCCTCTTTATCGATAGCTGTGACTTGATACCGCGTTACGCAGCCATAATAACTCCCTTCCTTGTCCATCACTTGTTGCCGTTTTTCCCGCGAGAATTGCATTCCATCATGAAGCAATTAAAATTTGCGAAGTGGAATGGGCGTAACATCATAAAACAGCATAACATGAAATAGTACACAAATTTCATTTCCCATATAGATTAAAACGACATCAAAAAGGCGACTATTTTATAAATGATATTTTTACTAGTACCGTGTTTGCAAACGGTTAGTTAAATATGTACAACAATTTATATATTTGTTTTCGCGGCTGACTGCCCCGAAAATTTGATTGTTCGAAAGTGCGACGACAGGAGTGAGTGAGACGTCGATAACAAGCAAGAGACAGCGCAGGCCCGAGTCGATAAATTGTGAAAACAAACATGTTTGGGGACACAAGGTCTTCGGAACCCGGTTCAGTGAACTGGCTGGTGATTCGCTTTCTACTATAGACACATAGCTCGGGGCTCGCAACGCGCTTGTAGAGAGCAGCGGGGTCCGGTTCCATAATTGTTTCGATCGCCTCGATTCTATTCTGTTCTTTATCTCTGCTAGAAATAAAGCGGACATAACGGATCGAGAATCGCGACGTGGTGGTTTAAACGTCACCGGTATTCTTTTATAAAAAACGTAATACCTTTTAATCGACGCCAATTGTATCGCGGAGAGAAAAATTCCGCGGAATGTTGTTTCGCGCCATCGACATGGGGAACGGCCGGCTAATCGTTTGATCCTTTGCAGGATTGTCTTTGTCGGTGGCGCGAGAGCCATTTGAATGTACGAATTTGCGCGAGAATGCGGACGGCAAAGTCCCCCGTGGCTCCGCGTGTTCTTTATTGAAACACCGAATGGCCAGATTAAGCCGGGCTTATAACGATTATGCGTTATGGTTCTGCCGAGGAAACAATTTCCATTATCATTAATTGCGGTTTTATATGCAAAAACGTGGCGGCGACCCGGTTTCGCGGCGCGACGGCCCGGCCCGGCCCTGGCTAGAAAAGAAAAAAGTCCGCCGGCGCGCGCGCGCGGAGATGGCTGCCGGGTAAAAAGAACGGGATCTCACGCAATGGACGGGGACCGACATTAATCTTTTGAAAGTTGACGGGGTTGTCATAGTCCTTGCCGATCGCGATCTGCGGGCCCCACCATTAATAAAACTGATCCGGCGAACGATTTCACTCGGTAGCGCGACCCGGCCCGGAACGTACACATCGCAGCGTTACATCAAAGTCACACACGGAAGTTTATAGTTCGTAACGAGGTTTACCCGGGTTCGTGCGCGGAATGCGATTATGATTTATGATCCGCGAGTAATCGAACAGCCGAAAGCAATTTCGCCCCCTCTTTCTTTCGTGTCGCCGGAATCCTTATCGAACGACATTTCTTTTTTTTTTCTGTACTCCATCCGCGCGCCGCCATCAGATACCGGCGGGCGAAATTACACGAATTTCATTTAATGAAGAATCAATTTTTACTTTGGCCAAAGCTGAATCTGATAGCTCGAACCGACTCGGCCTTTTTCCTTTTTATCGGCTCTATCGAACAACCGACGCGAAGTATTAGAATAAAAACGCCCGGCGTTACGGATGATCGTCGGCCGCGCGATGATGAAAGCAACGATTCGTAAAAAATTAACGACCGGGTTACTTTCGAGGTTTATTTTACCTCAGACCGGCAGTTTCGGTCACGAATTTAAAAAGTACGGCATTGGTTACACGGAAAAAATAATCCTGCAACTATAACGTATTCTTTAACGTGCACGTATTATTTTAATCGACGTCTGCGCGATACAAATAATGTTTGGAATTTTTGTTAGGAACGTCGCGGTGAAAATATTATTAGATATCTGTGCTCGAGGAAAAGATCTGAAAACAGGTGAAAAGCCGGGTTTTATTATCGCCGGGGCATCAAAGTTTCGAACTGTCGAACAAAGTTTGCGTTTGATTTTCTCTCCAGTCGCATTTCTATCGCTTTGATAACTACCGCAGGTCGATCGATTAAGTGTTGGCTGAACGTTTAAACTGTCCGATCATCTCGGCCCTAAATGCCAGCTAGGAAATACCCGTTGGCAGCGATAATGCAACTATTATGTCTGCGGCTATGCCTGGAATCGGAGTTGGCGCAGTTAACAGCCACCAGATATTGCAAGTTAATTTAAACTTTCGCCGGTTCGCCGGAGGGGGATCTTGATGCATAGTCTCGACGGATTCTTTCGCCAGGGCTGTGTACACAGAATAGACGTCGGGGAATCGCTGCGCGGAAAGTTCATGCTCGAATTATCCGCGCGCGCGAAACCCTTTTTGTCCTCTCTCAAGCAAGACAATCTCGCTCGATCGGGACAGCCAATCGCGAACCAGATTCTACGTCGGGCAGGACGGATTCGCATTAACGGGGAACCGGTCGCAATTTTTGCCACCGCGTATCTCATGCATTAATTTAATCTATGGGTGGCTTCGGCCGGTATAATCGCGGAACCACTCGCCGCCGAGAGAATACACGAAGAGGAAGCGGACCGTCATCGTTCACCGGGATGCTAGCACGACTTGTCTCTGCCATTCGCTGCTCCCGAGCTCGGGCAAAGATGCCGGTCGTCCGCCCCGAGCCAACAAAGATTGCCGCTTACTTTCAGCCCTTAAATTACGAGCCCCGTACGTTCTCTATCGTGCCGGTTCTAATTTTCCGTCGTACGTGCGAGCCTCGGCGCCGCGCCGTAATGCAACGGCCAAAGCTGACGCGTAAGTGGTACCTTATCGCGCGGGGGCTTCTGTTAACAAGTCCATGTCATCGGGCCGAGCGGGAACAGTTGTTTGAGTTCCGGTCAGGTACGTCCCCGGAGAGCGAAACGGAGCAGAGACTCCCTGCGGTGTCCCCAGTGGACCGCGAATACACACTTTTAAATTTAGTTGAATTTCCTAACTAACGTCGCGTCGGGAGGAATTGGATTTTTTTGTTCGAGCCTGAGGGGTCGCCGCGGCCACTTTATTCTCGTGAAGCACGGCGCTCCTAGATCGAAATCTACGGGTTCATCAAATCTCCGGACATTGTACGTAGTAGTTGTTCCTCGGCGATCGTCACGTCAGCTCGTCAACGTTCCGACGAACAAATTGCTCGGCGTTCCCAGAGTGATACCCAGTCCAGTAAAACTAACCTGGTCGGTCGGTCTTTCGGTCAGTCCTTCGTTAATCGCGACCGACCATCTTTCCCCTTGTTCTTGTTACCGAGGCTCCCAAGATTCGACTAGACTCTAATGATCGTAAATTCCTGGCATCGCGGCGAGATCTGGAACGACATTCGAGTTCCGGTCATGTAGGAGTCACCCTCGGAGAGATACCTGACTGGAGAATAGACGGAAGAGTGTACCGGGCCCGCTGCACGACCCTCCTATGAAATCGCCTAGTTTCCTCGTTTACCCGCTGAGACCGGGAGCCCCGGAGTTCGCGTTGAAGTTTCTCGCGTTACTTCCCAATTCTCATCTTCACCGCCATCCAACTTCTTCCCTTACCTATTTCCTTCCACCAGATGTCCCCTGTCCCCGTTCCCACCTCTCACGCTACCAGGTTGACTCGTTCCTGGGGACGACGTCATACAACCAGGACGACGTTTACATATCTTCTCTCTGTCTCCCCGTTCAATGTTCCGCGTATCGTTCCACCCTCGTTGCACCCCTGACTCTCTTTCTCCCTCTCTCTCACACACATACACACACACACACAATTTCTGGTCTCAACCCCACACGCACGCAGACAGTGACTCCTCTCGCGGTGAACCAGCCCACAGGCACACGGAAGTTAAACGAAGAGGTAATCCCGAGCAAATATCTCGGAATCAGCGATAGTTCAACTAAGTTACGGGAGAACAACTCTTTCCCGTTTCCGCACTCAGGTTATCGCGCATAATATATCGTCCTCCGCGGGAATATCGTATCAACCGCCCCCGAGATCTGGGACGAGGCTTAGGGACGAACGTCTAACATTCTTTTCGTAGAATTGTAAAGCCGATTCCCCTGTCTCTGATAGAACACTTCCCTTTAACGCTCGACCCACCGAGCGCTGAATGTAGTACGCGTTGCCTTGTGGAAACGACAAGATTGAATTTATTCAGGTATTGCGCGATTTATTTAAATGGCAAGCGTTTTGATTATTTCAATAATTGTGAAATAAATCCGAAACTGATCATTCGATCGGTGTATTCAATTCGAACGCGACACCGCTGAGAGCGACAAACACGAGAAATTCGAATCTTTCTGCCAAACGTTTTATTTTACAAGTAAATAAAACTGTTGAGAATCGCTGAACGCCTGTTGATTACCTGAATCGTATCCCATGAATGAAGTCGTTATTTGTAGTTTGTTTAAAGATCTGCGGTATAATAATAATAGCGAAATTCTACATGAAATATGAAACATCATTGAATGTGATTCGCATTCGCCGAAAAGTATTTCATTAAAACCGCATAATTTGCGCCGGATCTACGGAGGTGGTTCCGTGACGCAAGAGAGGAATTCTGTGGAAATAGAGAGTAAGGAAGAGGGTCGGCGAGAAGTGACGTATTATAGAGATTTCTCGTATATAAATCCTGTCGTGACGGGGAGCGTCGAGCGGATATATAGGCCACCGATTGGATTCCATCCCATGCGTGAAAGCGCGGCGAAGAAATTGAGAAGCCAAGTTGCATATTGCAGCAGCCTTGCACGTTCAATCTGTATCCGCGATCGACAGATCCCGGGTGTACAACGCGATGTCTCTCCGGGGCGCGGCTAGAGAGAGTGAGAGGGAGAGAGAGAGAGCAATCTCGCGTCATTACGGAGTTTTATGATCCGGAATGACAAAACTGGGGCTTGGCGCTGGTAGGATCGCGATAGCAGACTCCGTGTTTCAGGGAGAGGTAATTAATCAGCGCAATGAATGCCTGAAAATCGCTGGCCACACGATTATGGAAATTTTAATTAATAAATAATAGGTTGCCGTCCTAGTGGTTCCCCTCAAGCTCGGCCGTTTGTTTAAGATTAATTGTTGATTAACGGCCGATGCTTTTTCTTTCCTGCGCCGACATTTAATCTCGCCGCACGCGCGTTGTTCTTTGCTGAAACAAGAATTATGAATCGTTGTGCACGAAAGATCTCTGTCTCGGAATTTTCGCGATCTTCCGAATACGCAAGCCGGCCCATGGGGACGATCGTAAATCAAAATTGACTCCCCGGAACGTCTTTGACCCGAGTTTAAAGCGACTCGATAAATATTATATCGTTCTCGGTGAGAGTAATTGTAAACCGTGGTATAGCCACCATGGGAACGATCGCGGAAAATGGGCTTGGAAGTTCACCGGTTAATATTTATGCGAGCGATGGCAAGCAACGGCGCGCGGAACATTTATACGCGTTCCGTGCAACTTTATTACAGGAAATATTTCCCGCATTAGTCTCATTTTCATATTATAAATTGCAACGTTTCGTATCACAGCGAACTCAAACGTTTTTGCAAATATACATTACCGGTGGTCGGTTTGAAATTTCTTATCGATTTTTAGCATTGCCGTACCGTATCGGATCGCAAATTATCTCACGTCTGATATTCCATATTTTTAGTAATGGCTTTTGAAACTCCCGATTGTTTTCTTTCACAAAAATGTTTTACGTCTCGTTTTCCGTGAAACGAGAATAGCCGGAAGTGCTATTAATCCTGAAGCCATCGTCGCATGGATGACATTCGCTATCCTTCAAAACGAAAGAGCTTGAAACTAAAACTATTCACTTTCTATGAAACTTTTCATTGGAAGACAAGATCAACACAACTTATTTAACAATACAAGGATATTCTCACATCTCCTGAAATCTAATCAAATGTGGTTTACCTTAACATTTTTATCCTGGCTCTCACAATGTTAAAGACCTTCAGAAATAGCAGAATAACATTAGAATTAAAAAGAATAGGAGTATTACGAGAATTTAATCGAAAAAGTCGTAATGAATGACAGCTGTTATCCCCGGGAGGACTGCGTGGTGGAGTAATAAACGACGAATTCGAGATTTCACTTAGCCACACGTCCTCTTTAGAGTGGAGGGAGCATTATCCGGTAAAGGCAGCGTGAATTCGTAAAAGGGTGGCAAGACAACATTCGGAATTACCGTGGGAACGAAAAAATTCGAATTCCCGGGTAATCTTCTTTGCCGTGAATTACGTGGCTATCGAAGGCCCCGTTTCTACGCGGCAATCCGTGGATTAATATATGTTAAGACTGCGCAATCCCATAAGCCTGTGGCTACGGGCGTACGGCGTAGCCACGAATTCCATCATCCCTGCTTTCCCTCGTCGTTTTCTCCCCGTGCTCGGTGGGGTTGGTTTTTTCGCTAAAACGCGCGAGCCCGGCTACGCGCCAGTAACAGGTGTTCCCGCGGATAATGTCCTAAAAAGCTTCCAGAGCATCACTCGGCGTTTATCAAAGCGCCTCGAATGCGGCTGGCTTTTCACGATTCCCTCTCCTCCGGCATCCAACCTCAAACCCACCCTCGCAGGCCGGAGACAAGGGGCGACAATACGGCCGCAAAAGTCCGCGACTCGCTCGCCGTGAATAGCGGCGCGGAATAATAAAGCGGTCGTTATCAATTCTTCGAGTGGAGACATTGTCGTGAACCGTCGAGCATCGGAACACGTGGGAACCGGTCGAAAGAAAGAAAGACGAACGGCCGCGTTTTTCAAACCGCATGAGTTCCTGAAACGTCTAGATTCGTACGCCCCCGCAATTGTTCCAAGCAAACGCCTTCGCGCGCGCCATTCTTATTCTCGCAACTAACAATTTTCATTGAGACATCCTATATATTGGGCTCCAGCTGTTTTTATCGGGACTTGTTAATATACATTGGGCCCTTTAACTATCTGTACGGAAAATGTCTGGTGATCCCATAGGAGTCGATTGAAAAATATATAAAAGAAAATTGTACCATAAAGATTTGAGTGGACATAGTGATAGCTGCCATAAAATGGTCAAAAGTGTCCGCAATCCAAGGGTTAAGCTTTATGAAATATGAATATTCTGATTTTTATTCGCTTTACTTGCAAACAAAGAGTCTTGAGATGAGCCAAGCTAATTTAGAGAGCCCATAACAAAAAGGCTGTACCATGGAATCAGGTAGATCCAGGCTTGAAAGAAAGGTCTGTAATAAAATTCATAATAAAAATGTTCGTCAAGTTGAATCGGTCTAGAGTTTTGTCCCGCCATAATGGCGCAGCGCGATCCCGGAGAAGCTATCGTGACTCGTAGGCGCTGCATGTGAATCCGAACGTAATAATAGAGCCTCGTCTCGTTCGGAACCAAGTCAATTATCTCCGCGTGGAACGTTCCGAAACTTTAAAGACTTAATTGTTACGTGCCGTGGGCAGCAGAAAAACAGAGCGCTGTAATTCGGCGAGAATCGCGCGCGCGGTGGTTCGCTCGCTCGGTCGCGGGAACGATTCCGAGTTTCAATTGAAGTTTCATTCGGGGGAGAGAGTGGGGGGGGGGGTGGTGGACTAGAGAGACGGATCGTCACTGTGGGTCGTCGAACCCTCGAGGGCGAAGACTGTCGAAACTTCTCTGTTATTGTATGCAAAAGCGTTTCGACGCGATGCTCTCGTTCGCCGGACGGTTTCGGACGCACACTGCCGCTTCGAACAAAGAGCATAATTAATGTCCGTCCGGCCGTGCCGATAGTTTCGCGCGGTCGGATCCAGCTGGATTTAAAATATCTCGAGCTCGATGCCGGAGTCGCTTTCCAATGCATGGAAATGCGCCGGAAGGCGGCGGCTTGCGAAACTACGCCGCGGAGATAGCTTTATCGGGACCGCGTTAATAACGTTACAAGTTGCGAAATTCCCCCCGGAAAATGCTCGTACACTGGGTGGCCGAAATGGTTCGGGAAAACCCCGCCGCTCAAAGGGCACCGTAAAACGAAAACCTAAAACTGTTCGTTGTTTACACAAAGAACAGACTGCCATGAAAACAAACTAAACGCCCCGGTGTGCGTAACTGCGATTGTTGCGCAGGATATCATTCCTGGGTTAAGTAAAACCTCTTAAGTAAAATTTCCAATTCGACACTTATGGATATCGATTGTTAATAAAATAAATTAGATTCCAAGCGGCGAGATCAGGGGACTTCCGCGTACGGAAAATTATATCGCGAATGTCGACGATGGTTGTGTAAAACCACGGGTCGCGAGCACAAACAACGGCGCAGTATCGCGGCTCATACGTTTCATTAGCGCGATTCCACTCTCATCAGCCTGAGCTTTATTTCGAGTTATCCGAGAGCAGTTCTATCAGCCTTTTACCGTTCCGATTCACGCGCGCGGAAACGCGACAACTTTGATATTCTAATATCGACTCGCGCTCGCGTACGCCAATGCCTGGAAGAATAATGGCGAATATGGGTCACGACGCTTTTTCGCAACAAAAATCACGTCGTGCTCTATCTACGTTGATGGCTGAGCTCGTTTCGGACGCCCTGAGGCACACGCCGAGGAAATCTCTGAAATTAATTACCATCGGAATCGGCGTCCTTATTTTCGTTACGACGGAGACCTCACCTTAGGCTGGCCGCGGAAAATTTCACTTGCGCAAAATATCCACTTGCTTTCATTGCAAATTAATGTTGCCAAAGATAACAGCTGGGACAGAATGTGTTATCCCAACTGCGTTTAGTTTAGGCGGTTTAATAAGATCCCTCGGCTACGGTTGTTTTCGGATCGCAGACATTAATTGGTTAATGGAACCGACGACGAGAGCAATCACCAGCATTTTTCCGACGAGTTTAATGATCCGCGTTTAACGAGGTGCGTTCCATTTGCGCGGCGGGGAATGGGCAAACTTCCGAAATGAAAATATGTATTATACATTATCTTATCAACTCTGACTTCTCGGTTTTCCTATTTTCCTAGATAACAGTGCCACCATTACTCAATGTCTACATGTACTATTATAAATAACGTTGCGAATCGATATAAGGAGCACGAATCTGAAATATTTTTCATTTAATTCTGGCAAGGCTGAAATGGTTGTGTATTAATTTTTTTCCTTTTTTGACCCAATTATTCAACCGAAGAAACTAGAATTTAGATAGAATGTGGGATGCACAGGAAAAATAATTAACAAACAATGTTACGCGCGAAAGAAAAAGGGAATGGATAGATACGAAGACACGCATAATGGAATTCACTTAAACGAGTCAAAAGAGCAAGAGAATAAGCATAAAGGACTGACTCCTTTATCCAAACGCGTGAGACTGAAAGAAAGATCCGACCGTTCAGCGCAAGTTTCCTGCCATTACAGCCAGGCGGCTGATTCGAGTTTCGCGAAGAAGCTTGCAGAATCCTCTCACGAGCCGAAATCGAATTACCCAGATCGAAGTCAATGCGGAGTCACCGTTCAGGGATCCGAATAAGAATTCGCAGTCGCCTCCGATCTCGCTCGGATTCAATCAGAGGTGAAAATGCGGGTAAATCGCGGGGCCGTATCGCCGGTGGCACGGCGAGCGCGCCGATAAAGGCAAAAACATATTCGATTCCTATTACGCGGCTTATTCGTGGCTCGAATCCGCTGGTGTGTTCCGCAGTCTCGCGGAAAAAGGGCGTAGTGGCGTCTCCGTTTTTCGTTCGCAGCTGGTGAATACAGCTGTTTGCGCTTCAGAATGGCAGCCACTCTTCCGGTATTCGCCACTCGATCTTCAATTTCCACGAGATCCGCGCGCTGTTTCGCGCTATTCGACTCGGCCACCATCTCGTCTCCATCGTTTCGCATATTCGCTGGCGGACTTCCTCCGGATTGTCTCCGTAGGAGCGTAGACTCGGGGCTCTCCTACCTCGATCCCTTCTTTTCGATCCCATTTCTCAATCGGCACCCTTACTTTGGGTTTTAGGCCCCCTGCAACTCAGAGAGAAGGAGAGAGAGAACTAGGCGAGCCTATATTCTCCTCTGGCGCTGGTACGAGTCGGAACGCGGTGGTGAGGGTAGCAACTCGAGCGTGGTCGACAGTTCAGACCTGTCCTAGTCATTCGGGCCCCCACTTTAGATTTCAGATCTCCTCCAACTCGTCTCACGGACGGGAAAGATCGAGAGACAGAACTGCTTCACCATTTCTGTCCATCTCAAAACCATGCCAGTTGAATGGTGCGGTGGGATAGCACGAAACTCGGGGAAGGAGCTGAACATGGCCCGCGGGCCGCAATTTGTACAGACCTGACGTAAACTGTACGGAACGCTACCCTATTGCGAGCTGGAACGCGCAACCGTACGAGGTCGTTGAAAGCGTTCAAAGCAGCTCGACCCTGCGTCATTTCTAACGTGTGCTTACTTGGCCGGATAGAACGAGGATCGATCCCCGTTCTCCGCAGCTTCATCCTCGCCGCAACGAAACCGAACGTTTACGCCCCCGAGTTTCGACTTCGTTGGCCGTGCTCCACTTTTCGCCAGAGAACCGACTCGACTCGACTCGGCCGCGGTCGTTTTTCCACGGTACATACCGTATCACCGGCTTGTTACACGGCCCGCGGTCTTTCCGCGGGCTAAATGGCCGGTGCGCAAGTCTTTTGCCTCTGTTGATTGGATGGTTTGCCCCGGCACGCATGAATGAGTCGACGCCGGAACTTTAGGATCAATCGCGGAGCCAACCAGCCTCTCTCTCTCGCTGAGGGCGATTCGATTCGAAGCACATAAGGTATTCGCTCCCGAGCCTTGTGTTCCTTCCGAACACGCCCACGTGCGGGCTTGTGTGCACGCGTAATCCCAGGCTCCACCGTTCTACCATCGAGCCAGACTGATCCGACCTCTCGTTTTGACAGTCTTCGATCCTTTTCCCCCCTGCTTCGAATCCGCTCCCCTTCAACCGAGAGAACAGTTCCCTCGACTGAAACGCGGCCGCGATTTTCCGCGCTTCGAAGTTTATTTACCTGGAACCTGGAAAACAGCCCCAGCCATGCCCGAGAAGAATACCAATGGAAAGATGGAAAATAAACGAACAGCGCCCGAGTGGAAGGGCAACCCGATCGATAAGAGTTTTCACGGATCGAATCGCCGCGGTGGCATCCGAGATTTCGTCACGCAACTTCTACCTGTTCCGCGCTACTGCTCGAGCGCAGCGCACTTCGCACTTATTTACTTATTGCATCCTGTTCTTTCCCCCCTTGTTGTCCCCTAGCGATTAACGCTTTGCGGTCTATGCTGGTTTTGCCGGTTCGTTCCAGCTGGTTTGCGTTTGCTTGGCCAGTTTTGGACATCGCACAGTTTCGCTGTGTTTGAATAACGCAGGAAATATAAATAAAAATCATGTTCACACTCAATATGCTTATATTAATGATAAAACCTCTTCTATTGAGTCGAATGAAATCGCGAATCGGCAATTCCGTCGGATGACCGAGTGGCCTAATATCGTACCGATAGGACTTTCCATTCCCGCTGCACGTGACATATTGTGCGAACGCTGTTCGCCGATCGTATTTACAGGAAGTGCTCGAAGTAGTTCCCGCTTTCTCGTATCGAACAATAGGAACTTGCGTTCGAGTGGAACGGGCACGGGCGAGGAGATAAAGAAATCGCGATAGGGTTTGGAGGGTTAACGACGCGCGGCGTGTTCCCTATAATAATCGAGGACACGCGAGCTGAATTACTACCGATGGATCCGCAATTTATTTTTCCTGTGGATCGCGTTGAAACACCTGGTCCGAAGGAAACCTGGTAGTGGGTGGAGGGCAACGAACGGGCCGGGAAATGGAAAGGCAGAAAAGAAACGTTCGAGTGTGAGGTTAAAACGGAGCCTGGCCCGCGGAACGTTCGCCCAGGGGCAATTGAATCGGTTTCGCCCAATCAGCGGCGCCGTTAATAGCAATCAACGGTCCTTCCCTTTCGGTCTTTGGCAAACGATCGGACTAATTACTGATCGGGATAAGGCGCGCGCAGTGGCAATATGTGCACGGATATCGGACGTGCCGAACTCTCTTCTATTCCCGCCCTCTGATCGGCCCTTTCCTCCACAATTTTCCTCCAGCCTAAACCGCCTCTTTCACCAGTGGGTTCGCCATTCTCTTTCTCCTTTCTCCGTTTCCCTGGCCCGTCGACTTCCTTTTCTTGAAATCGGGCGATAGGAGCGAACGCATGCGCCCTCCGTCGAGTTTGAAAGGAACGGATAGTAGGGTGGAAAGCAACGGGAGCAAACGAGGCATGATAGGGCCAAAGGGTGAACGAGAAGGACAAGGAAGGTGGGCGAGCGACGAGAAAGACGCCGGCAAGGGTGGAGGAAGAAGGAGGGTTTCCACTGTGCGATAACGACTGGCATCAGCAGCGCGCCTCTACCTACGACCTTCGTAGCCCTACGAGCTTAATGTACATAGACATAGAGAGAGCAAGAGCTGGAGGGGATGAAGCAGCGAAGAGAGGGAAGAACAAAGAGGGAGGAAAACGAGGAAGCAAGGTGTACGTACTATACGTCAAGACAATAAGTACCATTAAGATAACAGTCGGAGGAGGGGGAACTCAGATAACCCTTGCATGGACCTCAGGGGGTCCGTAATGGAGGATTCCATTTTATTCCGAGCGTTATTTTTACCGTATCCAGTGTACGGGTGGCTACGCGAGTTCTCTGGTTTTTCGGTAACGATCCAATCTCTCGAGAAGCGGCTAAGCCGGCCCGTTTAATTCGAAGGCTCGCGATTGAATCCTCTTTCGCGCTCCCGAAGAGCGACGTACAAGCTCACAGGTGTCCCATAAAAGGATACAAGCGTCTTCTTTCTTCCGGTATCGCATATTCTGACCTCGTTACCCGCTCGGGAAAAACGAATATCTGCATTGAAGCGGGGGCCAATCCACGGGCGGAGATGAAACGCGAAATTTTATCGCTCGGAGTATGGCTGCTCTACCATGCTCCTCACCGTTCAAGCGGCCACCGCGTAATGACAATGATTAATATTGACCCACGTGCACCGTTCAACCGGGTAATATAGTCTCCAGCAGAGATGCGGTGGGCAAACTTTAGTGTCTCCCCCACCCACGTCCCAATCCTCGGGGATTCCGCAGTTCGTCGACACGACAGTCGCCGTCAAAAGTTACGGTATCTCGTCCCCGCCATGTTTGCAGAATTCGATGGACTTTCGCATTCTTATCTGACCCCACCCACCCGGCGAAAATTCGAGTTACGTGGATTTCTCCGAGGAAGCCGATTCCAAACAACATCAAACGCTCGGGCTGAGTGCACAATTGCACTTACGCGCACATCTTTGAACGTAGAATCTGCGGTAGTGAACCGCATTCTTCGCGAAACTTTATTATCGTTTCAAATCAGCTTATCATTTCTATAATCAATTTTAACCCTCCACTCATCAGTCTACTTCCTGTATATTACCGATTTTATGTTCCTTATATGCTTCCACTGTCTAGATTCTCAACTCTAGAATATTGTATGTGCTATGTAAATGGAGTCAATTTCATCGAGTTTACATGATTGATAGTATTGATCAAATTCGTACGCCAGTTCCTCTGAAAATTGTTTCATCAAAAACCGTTCGTTCGAATCTAATCAACCTGCGGATAAACTGGTGTACTCTATTAATGAACGTTGCGATTCATTTTTCATGCAATTTGTACGATTGATATTAATCACGCTCGCATGCTAGTTCCTTTGAAAATAGTTTCACCGCAAATCAGTAATATACAGGCTTTTGCGAGAGCCTGAAATCTCGTAATGCATGTTCGAATCAAAGTAACGATAAACCGCAATAGCACTAATGAACGTTGCGACTCATTTCGTCTAATCGTTCTTTATTGCCAGTTTTACGTCGCCAAAATACAATTATACGGGAGGGGGAAAAAACGTTAAGCCGGGTTCACGAATAATTCACAGCTCGCAGCGTAAGTAGCCCGCTCGTAAACGGACACATGCGATTCCGAGGGGATCCCGGATGCCGTTGTACAGCGGAAGGTCTTCTAAGTCATTAATTATACAAGTACCGTAGGCACTTATCCGACGGCTTGCTGACGCGAATATTCTGGCTCTACATAAAGAGGTTGCAGACCGAGAGGAAAACTCGTATTCGCGTGGTACCGTATACACTTTTCATTTGATTCGCTCGATCAATCTCGCCGGGACATCAATGTTATCCCCTTTGTCTTACCTTCCGGCTATAGCCAACAGGTACTAATTTTGGAGTTAGTTCGCCGGGGTAAACGGTCGATTCTGTGTTTTATCGAGCTCCTAAGTGAAGCTATTTGACACAATTCCGTACTCGGTTTAAACGATATAGCGCGGCTGAATTGCCCCTCTTCCGTCCTATTGATTCCATTCGATTCCTTTAACTGGATGATATACGAGTCTCTTTAATTCACGTTTCATGAGCGAATTGTTCGTAATTGGAGTATCTTCTTTTCAGGCGATTCCGTTTGACTGGGAGAACAAATCATTCGACGGAACGGAATTGTTTTTATCGATCTTCCCTAGACCGGCGTGCCGCGAAACAGATCTTTGTAGACGTTCGCTGTGCTTTGGTATTCGATCATTAGCTAGCGCATTTTTGTGTGAAATATTGTACATCATTTTTAAGAAGCAGAAGCCAAAAAGACTTCTCTGTCTTTAGTAATTTTAGTAAACTGATAATACATTGGGGTATCGAAATTCTCTTTTGAGTTATCAGAAGGCACCAAAAAATCGATCTATCTTGTAATGTATAACAGACTCGCGAAAAGTAAATCTAGTACCAATTATAAACGAATTACATTGTACATATTTCCTTTTTCCTGAACAGCGAATGTCTACATCTGATCAAATACCCTTGATTATTAATATCAGAATAATCGTTATTACTAGATTGCACATGAAAAACACGGCGAGATATAAAATACAATGGAATTTAATATGAAAATCATCGATAAAGGAAATATTGTCTCTGTAAATTACACTCGGGAAATTTAATTCCACACAGGGATTAGCAGTATAATTATTACCGCGCGCACAGTATGCTCTCGTGTGTATTCTGTTTGTGGGTATTCTCGAACTCTCCCTTTTAATAAGATCGATTCCTGCGGAATGTTGGATGCAAACAGGCTGTGTCTTGGACTGTTCCGCGTGGTCCTTAACGGGATTCGCCGGAAGTTTCGGCCGAGTTTACTCGTTAATGACTGTGTACATACCAGGAGCGTGCTCAGGTACCTCGGTGGCCACGTATTCGCCGATGTTGGCTCATCGGCATCAAGTTGATGAAGAGAACACCGGCGATACGCCCCGGTCGATGCGATAGAATCTTGTTAGCGCAACTGTCTCTTTTCCAACGCGCGCTGTCGGTACACAAGCGCGTCCAATCAATGTTTCCTCATGAATTATGTTGGATCAGTTTGCGAGATAGTCTTTCGGCGCCCCCGCTCGGACATTGGATACCTCGTTCCCTCGTTGACATCGGTTACGTATTTTCCGCGTTTTCGTTCGATCGGCCGAACGAACCGATCGTTTCGCACCAAAGGGACTGCGACTCGATAAGAGCGAGCGCGCCAGCGAGCGCTAATTACGACGTGAGATATTTATAATGGCCGATCGATCCGCGGATTTGAATTTTATCCGACTCCGGCCGGATATCATTTAAAATTCAATTTGTTTTGCCAGCGAATGTTGGACAGCATGAAAATAATACCGAACTCCCGCGAGCAACTTGTGTATCTTTGCCAGCGGTACACGCTTTAAAGTCATTATTCACGGTCGGCCGGGAACTGTAATCGCGAAAAGTTTAATCACGCGATTCTAAAATTATCTGCTCGCCCCCACCTTCCCCCGAGAATTCCCTGAACTTCGAGAAGGTTAAAAGCTAGGCGCGGCTCTGCGAAAATCCCGGAGCAATACCTTGGTGATTTCGTGCCCTCGGGTTCCGAGCAATTAATAAAATCAGTCGAAAATGCTCGATCGAAGATATTTTACGATGTATCGAATTTTTGCGTGATAAAGCAAACTGGGAGGAAACTTTTCCACCGTTGAAAAATTTCTGTATTTTATGATACCATTTGTTGCTAGTAGTAACTTACTACAGTCAATATCAAAAGTTCCGCAGTCTGTGGAAGTGCGGGAGACTGTAAAATATTCGCACAGTAATCACTCGCTTCCGTTTTAGCGAGTCGAGGAAAGAATTTCCAACGAGGTAGATTCGATTGGCAGTGCTCGCGCCGCAGCTCTTGAATTCCCGCGGATCGTTCCGATACACGAAATCGAATATAATCGATGTAGACGTGCCAGCTTGTAATGGCAGCGACAGTTTCAATGGAGCTGTGTCGCGGATGACTGGATCCGCGAACGATATGTGCATATCGCCACTTGAACAGAAACGCACGCTCTCGCGAGATATTACCGCGGAACGAAGGAATCGCCCCTTACGAGATTTACATCGTACATTACGATCATTCGAGAATTCACGCCGGCCCAAAATCGATTCGATTCCTCGGCTACAGCGGCGCGAAGAATCCCATTGAGTCGGAGTATCTTTTTATATCCAGAAAATATTCGATGTACAAGATGTCTTGCGGTATATGCGGCTGCGTTCGAGGAAAAATTGTAAAGAAGGTTCACATAAACAGATTTTCGGAGAGTGCTGTGGTTGCTCGTTTATCTTGGTTTGTGTTAGGTATAGTCAATTCTAAAATTGAATCTCATTTATAATCTATAGTTTGTTAATATATTGTGAATGTTACTGCGAATATTATTTTTCTTTCTCAAGATACGTAGTGGTTCAATTAAGCAAGTAGTCCAACCTAATATTTACCTATAACATAGTTGGAGACGTGTTAACATTCGAATATTGCAGCCAGCTTTGAAACAATTTTACAAAATATTTCCTTGCTGGGGACGTTCGAAAAACGTGACAGATATGTCTAACTGTGACAGATATTTCAACCTTCTGCTGTTTCGTGCACAGAAAGTTCCAGGGCGAAAAGCTCCGGTATCCGTAGTAAAATAATTATAACGAGCCCAGTCTGAACCGCAACGTATTCCGCGAAACGAGCGTATCATAACTCCATCTGAAAAAAAACGTAGTTCCCGGCAGCCGGAAATGAAGTCCGAACTGGGTCATTTGACATCGTTGCGGCCAGGGAAACCCGTTAAATAGGGAGCTAACAGTAATTAACGCTGTTTCCCCGGATCACTCAGCGGCGACGTGAATTCTCGTGGCTTCCGCGAACTTTGCCGCGGTTACGAGGCTGAGCCATTGCTCTGAACGGCTTGGCCGGCTTTCGCCGTGAAATTCTGTACGATAACGGAAGAATTCGGAGTTCTCTGGGACAATAGGCCGGTTTCTGATACGACACAGCATAGCGTAATGTCGGCAAACGAGAAACCACTGGTGGACGAACTGAACGGAAGAGAGAGACAGGGGAGAGACCCGAACCTCGGAAGGAGTGAATGGGCGCGAGAGAAATAAGGGCTGAGAGAAAGAAGAATGGATCTGTAGCGGGAGAAGTAAAGCGTCGGAAGTTTGAAGTCCTTAATTGCTTTTTAAAACTTTCAAGTTCGACTCGGTCCCGGACCCCTCCGTTCTTCATCCTCGTCCCGCAGAACTCGTCCCGGTCGCACCCTTTGCATTCCACTTTGGAATGTTCAATATTAGTTTTCCCTATCGGAGTTGCAAACACGTTCGGCACGAGGGGTAACTCGAACGCTAAGAGGGTGGCGATGCGCAAGAAAATAGACGGGCAGATAGAGAGAATGAGCGGTCGAGAGCCGGCAGAAAGAGATGGCAACCACGAAAAAGAGAAGGACGGAGGCCCCGAGGAGAGAGCCCGAGCCGTCGATAACTAGCCGCGCCTAGGTTTTTGCACTCGAAGCAATTAACGTCGCCCGGAAAAGAAGCCGCGGCACTCGAGGGGTCGCTTCTATTGGTTTGTGTATCCTCTGGGCGTCGGGCTCACTTTTCTTCTCGCGAAACTCCGCGAAACCGTAAAGTGCCCCGTCCTCGAACTTTCGTCCGAACGGTCCTCTCCCTCTTTTCTTTCGTTTCGCGCGCGCGTCCGCCGAGCTTTCAGCTCCGGAGAAGATACTTTTATTGGGTCCGAAAGTTTTGTCGCGGGGAATCGCCACCGCTCGTGATCCGGAATGGTTCATCGACGCTGCTCGATAAATTGCGCGATCCTCAGGCCTGGGAAAATTCCCCCCCTTCTTCAGGAGTTTTATACTCGTCCGGCAAGAACCCGTCGCGCATAACTTCCGCGCACGGTCACCGTCGCTTTATGTCGTTTATTTTGCAAGACCTGCATCGCGGAACGCCGACTATCACCCCATTCTATAGACAAAATAGATGCTTCTGTACTTATGGATTTCTACGTTCTCTAGCAGGGGGTGAAAAACCTGTTCTTCATGGTCACTGCTTAAGACTTTCAAAAGTTTAGGTGACTATACTACCTAAACCACTCCATCATTCATACCACAATTCAAAAGCATCAAGTGAGTGGCACGTCAGGTAAAAGATCGTTATTTAGAGAATGGGCCCGTGAGGGTAACTGGATCGATCGGACAGTTCTGGATCGTATTTAAGGTTCCAGGGAGCATTTAATCTACATTTCGATCCATATTGCATGAGCGATTCCTCTCGAAACGTCCATTCAAATGCTCGGTGCCGTGCTCTATTTCGAGGCGTCCGCGTCGAGGGAGAGACTGCTCGTATCTTTTCTCTCGAGTTGCTCGTTCGGATCCTCGAGAGTCCGCGGCAGACCTTTCGAGAGACAGTCTTTTCCCGCGAATCGTCTCCGCGACCCAAGCCGTCGATCTCGAAATTAGAGCGGCTTCTCGCGTCCGAGAGGTTAATCGGTGGTCACGGTTCGATCGGCACGGAACAAGGGCCGGTTAATGGAGGTGTCCGGACAAAGAAAGGGAAACAAACGAACTTCACGTACGCGGGACGAGGGGGTACCGCTCTGACAAAAGGTTTCTTCTCGCGATCCATTACGGTTCGTTATATTCAAACTTCTGACTAATTTCCCTCTTTCTCTCTTTCCGCAGCCGTTCTTTGTCAGCGTTCCGCGGGCTCATTGTTACCGGAGATATTGGAGCTTTCTACCTCGATTATTTGTAATGTCGCATTTAATTGACAAACGTTTTCCTTCTATGTCGTTAATACTGCAATTACAAGGAACAGAGGGTGTACAGGTGCAACAGTGTCTTTCTGTCCGGCTGGTGACTTGATCTAGAATAAGGGGTGAGTTCAGGATAAATCTTTTATGGTTCCTAGAGGGGCCGGAGCCATTTGCTCGCATCACCAGTGACGTCTTTAACTTTCTAAATGGGATCTTGTCCCCGGGATTCAACGATTATTGGGAAGGATAAACGCGAGCTGCGAGTTCTCATAAGACAGACTCATGGCGAGGGTGAAAGCCAGGAGTGGAAGCACGCCAGAGAAAGCAGGAGGACAGATTTCCGCGTTTCAAGAGCGACGAACAACGGAAGCTTCTTAATGAAGAATAACGCTCCGGCCAAAGGAAAGATATTTCCACTTAAACAAACGCCCTCCTAGTCGGTCCTCCTTTGCTTTCTGTCGACGGCAATTGCTCTCCATTTTTCCCCTAATCTCTCCTCTTTCTCTCCCCTCTTTTTCTCCCTTGGAACGTGTCCCTCCAACTTCCTCTATATTGATAGCGCCATTACCTTTCTATCGACTCCTTCCACGCAGCGTCTTAATAGAGTGTATCCCTAAGACGTCGGCAGCGACTGCACGAATTTGTCTCACGGTGTCCTCCAATAGCTTTGAATAGGAATACCTCTCACTTCAATTACCCAGCACCAAAAATGACTAGGTATACCCGAAAGTGAGAAGATTGTATACAGATTTTGTAAGGTTGTATCGTAATATGCTTCACTGATGGAATTTATCACTGACAGAATCGTCTTCGCAATTTTAATAATCGTAGAATGAAATGCCGGTCATCACCGTGGCGAGCTCAGTGTTTAAACGAAAAGCAAGCTTCCTCTTGTTACCCCAAGAGGATAGAGATCTCCAGTTGAAAGGAGAATCGTGTCGATGGTACCTCGCGACGCGTTTAATTCTCTTAACGATCGGCTCGCGGCCGAGGAAAGAGGTTCAGACAGAAGCGTGGCTCTGTATGACGTCGTCAAAGAGGCTCTTCGGACGATAGCGTCGGATCGCGTGATTCCCTTCTGGCTTCACACGCGATGCCCATTTCCTCCTATCGACCTTCCATCGGATCGCATCGCATCGCACCGCGCCTCGGCCGTCGGAATCTTTCGATCTCGTTAGGGTCGCCCTTCTGTACTTGTCCCAACCCATCCGATTCAGGTAAACGGCGCCCGATTGTCTCGATCGGGACAAAACGTAGGCCCGGAAACCCGTGGGCACGATGATTCCCGGGGCTGGATCGCCGGCAACGACGATTATCGGCGAACGTGAACGCCTGACGCGTGAGTGGCCTGCGAATCCAACCAGCAGCGACACTCTTCAGCTACGAGAGACACGATCGCGGTTCCACCAGGATCGCCGATTTTTCACTGACGTCGCACGTGCCCCTGTAACCGTTAAGAGCCGCGTACCTTCCTTATCTTTCCGTTATAAAACGATAACGGGGATCGTTCGGCGGACACATCGCCACGTGAATACCGAATGCTGGCTGGCTCGTGTGTTGCGAAATTTTAAGTGCCACGCTGGGCTGCTCTAATCGTCGGACATTGTAGATGTTATCCCGTTCGAGTTGGGTCACTAGAAGTTTTAGGAGATTGTACAACTGTTTTCCTAGGTTCAGGGAGAAGACACAAACACTGCTTTTTCTTAATCCTGATGCTCTGGAGTTTTTGCGATTTGCTAGGGGTTAATACTAAATTCGTGTATAAAAATTCCTCAGTGGGTGAAGCATTCCGAACATTGAAACTGAGTGAACAAACAAATTTTAAGCGAGCAGTATAAATTGTCTATCTTCCAGAAGATCACACGGGAGGAATAAAATGGCAGCAGTATTCAGGAGTGCAAGAAAATGAAACAGATGCTTCAATTAAAATCCTGAAATACTCTGAATGCGCGGGTTGGATAGCGGGACATGCAGAATGATCTAATTAGGATTGCTGGCCGGCGATGTAATATCATGTTGCTCGATTCGACGGAGGGGATGAAAGGGTAATCGAGTTCCGTTGTACGAATAAAATCCGCCGGGCTATGAAAGACACATCCACAAAGGATCCACGCGACAACAAATCTCATCATGATAATTAGTTTAGGTTTAGCTGATAAGGGGATTCCTGCCTGGGTCAAAATGAAACATTAACGAGGCTGCATCTGGCCAATGCTCTCTCCAATCAAGTGTGATTGTTCCGAATTGTGAGTGGTCGAGGACCCTAGGATGCCGGACGCATAACGCGGATCGATATACATGTTTCGAGGTCGACCACCGATAGGTGGATAGGAATACCATTGCCCGGTATTGTTGTAGAACGTGGGTGGAAAAGAGGTGGGAAGGGGGTTGCCAGCAGCCCTCTCGGTCTCGTCTCGTCCCTTCTTTTCGAAGAGCACACCAGCAGCAGCCTGTGCGGCCGCACGACAGACACAGATTATCGGTACACACGGCGCGGAATTGATCCCCGAGGCATGCCTGCACGTAAAACTTTCGGAGATGAAAATGCCCCGGATTGATTGCTCGCCCGTTCACGCTTCGCGTGGGAACGTTCTAGTTCGCGTCACGTGAACAAACCAGACACGTCGGTATATTTATTAAACGGGAACAAAGCGGGGTCGGATCCGGCCAGCTCGCAGCAAGTTGTTGCTTGTAAACCGCCCTCTGTCTGACACTGATTCTTGCCGCACCAGATTCTTTCGATAAAATACACGGGCACTAGCTCTTTGTCGCATCCCGATCAAAATTTACGACCTCCCGCTAAACTTCAAACATTTTTACACATTTTACGAGCGGCATACATCTGCCGAATTTTGAATATTAACACGTTCTCATGAATTTTTAGGACTCTTGTAGCCGAAAAGGTTTCGTTGGTGTTGGTTCTTATTTTGCTAATTAATATTAGACAGATTTTGAGCAAGCTGACAATGATTTTTAGTACGTCTCATTCATTACGATTTTATTTTTTTTATTTTTTATTTATATTATTATATTAAAAAATTGGATACATATGCACAGCTCTGCAACTTCCTGTCTCTTTGAAATTTACCCGAAATGGAGGAACTCCTTCGTTATAATTATGAAATGATGAATCTAGGAGTTAAGCGACATCCAAATTTCATTGGAAGAAGTAGTTGCACACAATATTTCTTTTTTTAACTTTATTTTACGTCGCACTTAACTGCCAGGGTTTTTTCGCGACGGGATCTATAGTTTTTATGAGGTGGGTTCCGAACCACCTTGGGCACCACAGTTTTAAAAAGACACATGCACACAATATTTCAACGAACGAAACCTGCGTTCCATTAGTTTTCGGACAAGCCAATTTAACTTGGGCTTAAACTATCGCAATTATATTGTACATTCATTCTCGGTATTTGATATATTCTGGAGCAACGTGTAAATGCGTTCGATGACAAGAAAATTGCCGGGCGGATTATTAAAATATTGTTTGATGATACTCTAAGCTTGGAACTGACGTTATCCGTAAGTGGAGTTTCGGATGTGGGGTTAGCGCAGGTTTTCATCGGATTCACGATTTCATCGGAACAACTGCGCGAACCGGGTTCGGTGCTAATTTGTCGGGCGTCGCCGTACGAAAGCAACCGTGTACTGTGTTTCGCGGCTGGAACCGCGCCAGGTACCGAGTAAATACACCTATCGCGTGGAATTGGGTTCGATAGGACTGAACGTCCAATAGATAAGAAGTCCCGACTTCAAAATCTCCATTCGGAAATAATTGACTGTGGATTATTATGTCCGTCCTAACCACAATCACACCAAAATAAATTTTTCTCTAATTTTCACAGCATCACAAAATCAAAGAAACATCGAAATTTTTACGTTTCACATCGACGTGTTCAGTTGTAGCAACTTGCAACCACCCTGTAAAGACAAGTAAATATGCAGAGATAAAGCTAGAATGGCCTATAAATTCAAGATTGATGAAGCTACAAACTTATATGTATCATCGAAAGGCAGATTTACCGGCGAAACGCTTGCGCGATCTCTCGTAAACGTTCAATTACCGGGCGTCGGCTCGGTATCGTGATCGGTCTTTCTGGCAATCGATTCTTTCACGTGTTGAGCTTGAGCACCGGGCGCAATCGAAACGCGGATTAATTAATTTCAGCTCGATAACGGTGGATCCTGTTGTTCACGGTCGAACCGGGCGCTTCGGGTGTCGATTTCAAGGATCGCGAGGAAAAGATAGATCCGGCCGGGTCTACCTAATTTCACACCGGTCGATATAATCCAATCGCGATAAATTCCATGCGAACGACTCCGGCTCGTGGCTAATGCATGCATGTATGTATAACCGTCGGCCAGGCGTGGCTCCCTTCGAAATACGATTTATTCGATTCCGTGTTATTCGCTACTCTATTACGTGCTGGCCGCTAATCAACTTACGGCGGTTCCATTTTAGTTGGTCGGACCCGAGAGAATAAAAGTTGCGATCGAACGTTTGCCTACGGCGATCCTTTGCTATAACCGGTGAACATCTTTTTACGAAATTTTGTTCACGGCATCCTTCTTAACTCTTTCGCTTTTGTTAGGGCACGTATGATCTGCATCCATTATTCTTTTTGATTTATGTATCAAATCTAATGTGAACGCAAACTTTAATTTTTTATGATCTTTTTTACTACGATCACTTAAAAGGTTAAAGAGACTACAGTACAAAACTTCAACATTTCAATATTCCGGTCGATGCCAAAGAAAATAGGCGTTCCACCGTGCGAAGTGCTAAAAATGTCATAGCTAAACAATAAGATCCACCCTCGGCTCAACCGCTGGACGCGGGCGACCTCGATAACGGGACACGGGTTAACGCGATGTACACGGAAACGCTTTTCCCCCTTATGGACGGGCCTCGTCGAAACACTGCAATATGAGATTCGCCGACGGCGGATATTGCGAAATAAAAAGGGTTAAATTAAAAATTCTCGGTCGAGTGCCCCGTCCTTTCGCCCAGTGTCTCGAGAATATTCCTGCGGAATTTGAACGTGAAAGCACGGACAGAGAGAGAGAGAGATACATAGAGGAAGGGATCCGATCCTTTTCTCTCGTTCGCTCTTTTCCTCGTTTCGCGGTTGCCTCTTCTACCCGAAGGCTTCGACTTTTATAGCAAGCCCGGGTATAAAAGGCGGTGCTTTGTGCTTCCGTAAGCCGCCCTTATCGATATTTCTCGATAACAAAAATGAACGACTCGACTTGACTTTACTATCGTTTTCTCTTTGTGTTCCAGAACGACACGATGCAAGTGGTTTGGCAATATCACAAGGAGGAGCCGGCGTCGGCCGCCGGAGTTTTGCCCGCTAACGGCGCGGTTCGGGGCTCGAGGCCGCTTTATCTGGTGCAAAGGGACTCGCAACCGAGGCCGAGCTCGCGCAACCAAGATGCCGAGCAATCGCTTCAAACGTGGGACATATTGAACAAGCAGGTTCGTATCGGAGTCATTTATCCCTATCCGCGGACGGCTCCCAGACGATCAATTACCCGCTACCGCTGTATTTTATCCTTATGCAACGCAACCCTGTGACCGGGCCTCACCCGAGCCACCTTACTCTACACCCTATCCTCCAGCTTCTACAGGCTGTTGATTCACCGGTAGACCCAAAAGCAGTGCGATATAGTCACAAAAGCGATGTCGGTCTCTTTGCCGACACTTAAATATAACTGAAAATACGCATTTTTGGATCCGCCTTTGGCACTGCTTTTGGATCCGCTATTCGGTGAATCACCCTGTATTTGTTCTCGGCTCTCCCCCGTCCGGTTCGACGGTCATTCGATGATGTGCGAAGCCGGCGCGGCGGGATGGCGTGGGCGGAAAATTATGGTGTAACGCGAGCCATTGCGTGGCCGAGTATCCCATAATATGATTATAACGCGCGGAAGAAGGATACCTCTCGACAACGGCGCGCACCGAGAACTTGCGTATGCATAATGATAGACCCCGGCGTAGGTGGTAATAATTTAATGTATAGGTGTTCAGCGGGATTTTGGGTGTTAGGGATATTAACGGCGCAAGGAGATGGGCTGCAACGAGCCGGATATCTCCGTGTGCATAATCCTGAAGACGGGTCTGAAAATTTTTACCGAATTTTTGTTTGTCGAACCTTTACACCTTGCGAGGACCTCCCGTTTCTGAAGGCTTGCGTCGGTTGATTATTATAAATGCTGGAGTATATTCATGGTTTTCGAGTAATGCTTAGTATTTATTGTAAACGTCCATCCGAAACGCTGTTGGAATATTGAATGTTTTTCTAGTAATTGATTGTGTGGTATTACCAACAGTTATTTGTATTATTATTGGTTCTGTACATACAAATGACCAATTATGCTTTGTTTGCACATATTTACACGTTACACCAGTGGTGTATTTTGCCGGTTAAATTAGGTTCGATCGAATAATGCGAGAGAATTGTAAGGCTTGTCGTGACAATGTCGGTAGCGTGGAAATGTCATATTTTACACGTTCTATGGACATTTAATTTACATGTTGGCCCAAATTAATTGAATGGCACAATATTTATGTTCGTTGCTGCTGAAACAAAACAGTATCGATTTTTTGAAGTTTGTAAATGGAATTCCTCCCTACTCTCCGTTGGCGAACGCTTTCTTCTGTGTCAAAACTCTACAGGTGTCACACAGGCGTGGTACTGTCCTTATAACAACTTCAACGACTCCATAAAATTAAAGTCACCATGAACCTGTTCGCAGTTTCCCCGAACAAAGAGCATCGATGTCGAGAAAATCGCACGAGTGCTAAGGTCTCGACGCGGGCGTTTTCGTTTTGCGGCCGGCCCCCTAACACAATTGCGCCACATGGCCGCTAATTTCGTTGGGCGGATGCTTATCGATTTCAGACCGCAATCTGTTCGCGCGAAGGAGGCCCCATTATTCGTCGGTTCATTGGCTCGGCACTCGAAGGCGGCCAGATTTTTGTTGTTTCGGCCGCGATACTCCGCGCCGCTCGATTTAGTCACGCTTCTGTTTCGCGATCGAGCGAACGATCTCGCTAACACGGTTTGCGGGGTGTGGAAAACAGCAGAGGGTGGTCACCCACCAGCATCACCCTCCCAGGTGGGTGGTGGCTGGATCCGTGAGCGCGCGCGTGAGATGAATGTTCGAACCCGTTTAACGTTTAGGCCGGCGCGAGTGGATTTTTATCGGATGCAAGCCGCGGAGCATTGTGCGCGCCGAATTTATGACGGCATAAATCTTAACCGGGTCACATCCGGCAAAAACTATTCGTTCATTAGAGTCGTCGGGTCATAGATTATGGGTTGACGCTATCGTCCGGATCAGACAATGCTAATTCCACGGGCTGCCGGCCGTGCTTATAGTTTATATCGGGAGGGAGGTGTCCCTCTTTTGCAGAGAATTTACGCGTCACGTACACGGAGGGAAGGGATCGATCAACCGGCGAATGGGGAAAAAGAATGTGCTCTCGTGCTTCATTCGATTCCGAAATATTTCCCGGCGACGACGTTCGTCGAGGAAGCCTCGTCTCGATCTGGTCGTAAAAACAGAGCGCAATTCGTAAATACGGAAATATGCGCCCAGAATCGATGGAGACGCACGTATCCAGAGCAAATCGCTACTATCCAGTCAACTTTCATCCCTCTCGTTCTCAGAGTCGCGGAAATCTTGAATTTCAAGGCCATTTTATCCGTGAAATTTATGGCCAGCCAGAATACTTACTTTACCCCATTGGTGGATACGCTCCAACAGTGAAATGTAAATTTTTCGCATATGTTATATAAATCGTTGCTTCGGTTTCTCGTCGTTCTTTTGCACATCGTTCTCGTTCTTTGATTCACGTAATTCAATCGACCGCGTTCGAGCGGTGCGTGTCGATGGGTCGCGTAATGAAAGCGTCGACGAACCGAACGGCAGGGGTCGAGAAGCGGTGTTATCAGGAAACCAGGAACGAAATAATAAATTGGAATTATGGGGCGGCGCTCGGAACCGTCGAAACCAAATGACGCTAATTTCATCAGTTCTATTTACAATTTATACATCGAACAGGCTCGCGGGCCAGGGCTCGGTTGTTTCGGTGCTCATCACGCTGTAACAAATTACCGCTTCTCCGAACTGGAAAGAAATTACTCATTCGCCCGGCAAATGAAACGATTCCACGTCCTTTTCGCCTTTTATACTCCGATACACGTCCGCGATGAAATTGTTTGTTCCCCGTCAGTTCTCGGGTGCGCATACTGGTTTGGTACAGCTAGCTCGACAAGGTTTTCTTAATCGTAAAATAATTTCGAAATTACATTGCGAGTTGATCACCTTATTATAATTTGCGAATTCTTCTTCAGCATCGCTTTCGCCAGAGAGTGCGTAATTAGAGAAAATAATACTATACTTCTAATAATAGTTATGGTTAGATACGGCGAATTCTAAGCCAATTGATATAAAAATAACTCGCCCATTTATCTGCATCACTTATCTGGCAAGAAACTTTTTCTCGTTGGAATACATCTTGCTCGTAAGATGTTTTCATCCGGCGGTTCGAAACTATGAACTTCTTAATTCCGTGGCCGATTACTCGAACACACGTTGCCTGGTCTCGGAAACTTCCGGCGCAGCACAGGCGTCGAGAGTCACGGTTTTAATTGTCTTGGCGGAAGGAAGGAAGGAAGTAGGAAGGAAGCCGGAAGGAAGGAAGGAGGAAGGAAGCAAGCGCAACGCAACGCGTCTATGTTCGTCGAAGAGGACGTTAAAGTTGCCAAGAAGCGTGCCCGCTTATCTTACCGGCGTTGGTGTCGGCGTCAGCGTCGGCGTCGGCTACTCTTCTTACTTTCTTTCTTTGCGCGAATGCCACTTGTTCTTCGTTAACTACGTACGCGAAAGTTCCGCGCCAGCCGAATAACTTTTGTATCGCGCAGCGATGAATATGAATGTCCGCGGGCACAAAGAGGAGACGGCTTGTTAGGACGGGTTTGCATTCATTCGGCTCCTTTTCGCCGACTGGCAACGATACCTTTTTTCCGCGGACCATTCTCGGCGACGAATCGGGACGAAAACTTCGTTGACGAGGCCCCGGACTCGCAGTACGCCCGCAGCGGATTGCGCTCAGACCGACGCCTTTGCTGAAGTCATCACTTTCCCCCCGCAAGATATTCGCGTTCCCTTTTTGCCGAGCGACAACGCGGTTATCGCGACATTGCACTAACTTCTGGCGAATATCCTTAGCGTTCCATCCGCTGAAAGAATGTTCAAGTCTTTTCGCTGGGAAAGAGATCTGAGGTGCACCGATGATCATTCTGCGAATCTTTTTGCGAAATAAGAATTTTCTGCATTATTTTTTCTTTTAAGAATTTGAACAAGTCAGAAGATACGTGACACTATCCTCTTTTGATGCTCAGCGTTTTGTATTTCATCTGCATATTTTTGTCATAAATGCATAAAATTCGCCCGTTAGTCATGGTAATTGTCCGTACGACGTGAGCAAGATGCATATTTATTGCGAGCATCAATGTCATTTATTTGGTAATTTTCCTTTTAACAATTTTAAATCTCATCACTAATCGGGGTAATTGTTCACATGACACGAGCGAGAGGATATTTATTGCGAACATATGGATATCGTTTACCGGGTGATGATAAAAATTAATTTTATTAGTCAGTAATTACGAATGCTATTACTTGAGAAGTCCATAAATTTTCGAAAGACCGTTAAACAACTGTCGTTGGGTAAGGTATTAATAAAACATCGTTCTTGAATATTTCAGCGGTTGAATTGTTTATTGCGTCCGAGTCGTAATTTAATCTGGATCGTTCGATAATTTATTACTAATTGAATGGTTACGATCTCAGACGGGCTTCGAATTGATAGAACTATACATCCACGGATCTATTACATTACAGATTGAATTTGCATGGTTAAATCGGTCCTCAAACATTCACATCGGCGATAGTCTCCCGACCAAAGATTATGCCCAGAATAATGTAAAACGCGTGTCGCTTCGTCAAAGGAAATCCTTGAAATGTCAGTGTCGCCTGTCAGCTAAACCCTTTTCATACGTGCATTAATCTTTCCAACCCCTAAAAAGTAACAATTACATCAATTCTTCCATTATAAAAAATTGGAGAGCTTGGTATAAAAACCGAGCAAGTCCATGTTTTAATAAATCTATATATTTCTAGTAAATTTATTAATTTTCATCTATATAATTTAGTAAATCTATACTTGCCGAAATTTTATACATATACGCCGATCGATGCGGAACCAGTTTCAGTAGAGATAGTGAAGTTTATCGATTATGAAGAACCATCGAACGATAGTGTTCAGTTTAAATCGCGGATGCTCGACAATCGGCTTTCCGGTATTAGAGGCTAGCAGTCCGAGTGGATCCGGAACATCTAGATCGGATGTTGATGCGGGATCGAGGGCGTGATATTAGCTATTTATGCGAGGAAAAGCGCGGTTAAAAGTTGGCGTCGAGCTGAGGAACAGGAAAGAGCGAAATATGAAGTGGCTGTGCGAGTGAGCCAGTCGAGCAGCATAAAACGCGTTTTTATGTGGTCCGCGCTTGAAAAGGAGCCTCCCATTTGAACGCATTGCATGCGAAACGCGGCATACCCGGAGGATAATTATCATCGTCTCTCCTCGTTCCAAGAAACGAGACGCACCGGGTGGAAAAAGCGGCCAAGGGTGAGCCGCGTCATGAATCCCTCGCACGATGACGTTTGTTCGCGATGAATTCGTGAAAACAAACCGACCACACTCTGCTCTTTTCTCATCTGCATATTCAGTTCCAATTCATTTCTGTCAAATGAGATGTTTATTCTAACTGAATTCTATTTTCGATGGTATTCTTCCTGATTTCCCGTAACATTGTTATTCGCAATATGCGCACGCAAATTCTTATTTCGTAGAACTGTCTTCATCGAAAAAAGTCATGCGACGAAGACAGACGCATGGAGCAGGCTTAATGATCTTGCGAATTCGCGTAAGATTTCGGGATGGAGGGAACGGTTCGGTCGCGTGAGGAAAGTCGCTCGAACATGCTGGCTACGGCTCAGGGAGCTACGAAATCGTAAATACAGCTCGCAAAGCCTAAATCTCCGGCGTCGCCCGTGGGCGTTCAGCATATTCGACCGCAAAACAATAAACGCAGTCGTCCTTCTCGGTAATCTTGACATCGATAATTTCGCAGAAGCGCGTGGGAGAATCCGGCGGCGTAGTCGGGCTCAAGGCAGCTGGGGAATACGGCCGCGAAAAAAGAATTGCAATTTTCTCGGGACTCTTCGGTCGCGTAGAAACCCCGCGGCTGCAATCCGAACCAACCTCTCCCTTCGCGGTTCTTTCTTTTTCTTTCTTCCCTCCCTCTTCCTCTCTTTCTCTTGTTCTCTGTATTCAACAGGAATCTTTCGCAACGTTAAAATAAACATGATGGAGATCGATGCCCAGGTACTTTTATCTAATCGTTCGAATGCCTGTCATTACCGGAACAATACTTTTTCCATCGGCATCGATCGTTTTGATGAAACATGAGAAATGTGGATTGCAGAGTTTCAAAAGGATCCTGTTCCTTTTGCGTTTTTACCGGAATTGTGCCTCGAACGCGTCAATTACAGTCTTCTTGCATCGATCGCTCTGACATAGTTTCATTGGGAGACTCGCGGATTTCGTGGTTCAGTTTATGCTTTGTCGCTGTCAATTTCAAAGAGGTTGATACCAGTACAGTCATTCATTTTTAAAAAGGGATTGAATAGAAAATGCTGAACACACATGAAAAATGACACACATGAAATCGTTAAATATTTAACGCAGAACTTTTTGAACGAATCACCGTTTGCAGCAGAATCTAATAATTGATATTATGATTTAAAGAAGAGCTTTGCATTTCGAAACGACTCTGATAGAAAATAAATAAAACTCCTCGAACTATACTTGCAACCGGCGGTTAAGGAATAGCAACAAGAAATAAGCGGAACGGATGTGACAAGATGAACAACACGCTAGACGGGCACGCTTAGTTCTTATTCTATTAGACGTGTCGGAAAACTCGGAACAGAATCATTTATAATGCAATGAGGTGTGCATGGAGCATGTGTGCGCAACGTTGCTTTGCCAGTTTGCTGTTAGGCATTATCGAACAACGCGTCACGTTAACTCAGTTCCTCCGACCTCATTTCTTTGGTCTTATTCCGCACGAGAAGCTACCGCTTAAAAATCGCTATCGAAATGTACAGTGACAACGTCAGTGTCAATTTGTGGATTGTACGTCGATGCAGTCTCCGGCTTTACTTCGAACAGCGACAGAAAACACGAGCAGACCCAGCTCTAATTTCGCGAAGCGGGAATAGTTCGCTTCATTTAGGAGTACGCGTTCCGAAAATCGGGGACAGAATTAACTTTGTCACGCGAATTGCGGAACTCGGCCGAAGACAGTCGCAATTAGAAAAACAGTTGGATACTGTTATTCGGGGCGATTGTAAGCTTGTACCCGGCTAAATACCGAGTTATTCCATTAGCGCGCATAGACAGATTCCCCGGTGTTTCACTGGCAGTCGCATTGTACAGGGGGCCTTGCACACTCGGGGAAGTTTTGAGAAAGCATTAACGAAATTCCTGGCGCGTGCACGGCCGACAGCATTCCCGCACCCTTGTCCGGGTCTGATTCGTTTCATCTCCGCGTTTCGACGTGAGGGAAAGCAATCTCTCTCTCTGCAACTGTGATTCATACGGGTATTCAGCAAGATCAGACACGAGCGTAGATATGAAGTGTATCAAAGAGGTCCGGTTAGAAGGGAAAGCGATTATTCATGGTTTACAACCACTAAAATAGTAACTTTGCTTCCGCTGCGCGAGCGCCGGGCTTTCCTTTCAGCCCTCTGCAACCCGAATTTTCTACGAGTTCAAAGGATGAAACATTCAGACTGTTTGAAAACGAAATATTCAATTGATGGATCTGCGAAAGAGTGAAATGGTGCATCAGATTGTTGGTAAAAAATACGGAGTTAGAAAGTGTAAACAGGTTGATGATAACAAATTTTTATTTGAGAAACTGTAATAGAAATTGAATAGGATAGAAGTGACAGTCAAGGTGTTAGTACATATAATTTAAGACTTTTCCAGTTTCATCATTTCGTTTACGTTCGCAAATTAGCACAGTTGAACCAACTAAGATACGTTTTTTTGCTGAAAAGTCATCTAGCTGCAAATTAGCGCGAATCGAGCAGCATTTATCATTTATTATCCTCTTCTTTTCCTCCGACGTAAACTGGGTCAGCCGAATTCTCGCAAGGAACTCATCAAGGCACTCGACATAGTTAAGCCTATCCAAGCTTACTCGTTCTCCAAAGATTCGCGATCACGAGGGCCTCGACTCTGTTAGTTCGGAACTGTGGAACATTGCATAATGAAAAGGCTTAGCGCCGAGCCGCCGATTAATTTTCGAGAATGTCAACCGTATCGAGTCGAAGCGAACACATTTGATTAACCAATTAATTAATTAAATTGCAGGTCCGCCTACCGATGGATAAGGACACGCTACACTCGTGCCGCATTGTCAAGATGCCAAACATTCATCGCAAACACCACGTTGTGAAGGTAGGTTCCCCTAGCAGTAACCTAGTGACTTCTCGTCCCCTAAAGTCCCACGCATCCAGCCCATCGAGACTTGATTAAACCGAGAATGTAGCTACAGATTCCCGTCGGTATGGGAACAATCGTGTCCTCCGTGGATCGCACCTTCTCGAGTGGAAGTCCTCCTGAGAACAGTCGTTCCCAGACTCGGTTTACTGCAACGATTCATGAAACTCGCCGAACTGTCGGCTCCATAGAGTCCCCGGGCTGTAATAGGCCATCGTGTTATTTTTCGCGTATTCGGAGTATTTCGATTCGCAAGGACCAAATGCGCCGGGACCAAACGCTGCTCCCGATCATGCTCGAACGAGTTCGATTTATTGCCACGCGCGACAGCGATTTCTATTTCTGCTTAACAGTCGACCGTAAAGCTATCGGATCGAATCTATGCCAGTTTGTAATAGCCGTCGTTGCGGAATGTCCCGGGCCTCGATGACAAACTTTCAAGTAGGCCATTCACGTGATTGATTAGACACTTGTGGTGCTCGCACGACCCGATCACCGATTCGAGAAAGAAAAACTTAAGGTAGATTGCAGATTTAGTTTCCTTCTTGGCTATCGACTTGGCATTTGTTATTTCCTTAACTGTGTTTCAATTTTCAATCTTCAATTCAGTCATTCTCGCGTGTCCAATTTACAGTCTGAATAGCTCGATGTAAAGATCGAAAGAGCAATCGGGGATTAACCGAGTAAACTACTTTATAAAGAGTGCAACGTCCGTAAATACTCGAAAGACTAACGGGGCTTTCCGATACCGCACAAAAAGGATAAAGAAAAGCGTTAAATTAATTATTGTGCAATGTAGCGGATAGATTCAGTTGACGACGTGACAGTAAGGCATCCCGAATAATTTTCTGGTCAGTCGACGAGGTGGGTACGGTGCAGCTTGTATCTATGCGCCATCGAGAGCTAACTGCATCTCGAAGTCAATCGGACGTGACCACGTTACGTGACGGGATTGCATTGCACCCTCTTTGCGGGAGAATGCTCGAGAAGAGATTACCTCCAAGATGCCGATAACTTTGCGATTCGAAATTTATCCATCGTCATAGTCGTTTAAGCATTAAGAATTCCTGTCGTGTGATTCACGAGTCGATACACGCTATTGAATTAACTTCTTGCACCGGCCGACCGCGGAATCGTTCCTTTCCGTATCGGACAGACCAATGGGGTTTTCAGACTGTACGTTTAATGTTTTTGTTTTCTTGTTACAGTACGAGCCGGTGATACAACCGGGAAGTCATGACTTCTTGCAGCACATGACACTGTACGAGTGTCGCGGGAACCAAACGGAACTGGAGTCCGCGTCGAAAACTTCCGGCAGCGTTCGCTATCAGCCGTCCTTTCAATGCACCACAATCGCGGCCATCTGGAGTCTTGGCTCCGAGGTAAGCTACCTATGTCCGAGCAAACCTTCTACCGCCCATTAACACGTTCCCTATGGACTTCACATATTATGTATCATTCCATCGGCTTTCGATGAATTCTTATATGATAGACTCTCGCGTGTTGCAACCTCATACATTGCATCGAGTTCTGGTCCTTACATATTAGTGATTCCCACCACGAGTTGTGAGAAGTTCTGGAACTCGTGGTGGGGATTGTGGTGATTACATACAGCGTTACCAGATCGGGGGAACTGGGGGGACATGCCATAGTAAGAACCGTGTGACGTCACGAGTCTATAGTGTAGTCTATCCCAGATCGAGAGAATTGTTTAAGGAAATCTCGAAGAATAAACTAGTGAGGATAAGATCCGATGACGTTGGGATTGTTGCTGAGAGTGAGGACATCATTGGTTACTCCCACTATTGAAATGGCGGTGGACAATCCTCGGAACGTGATGTATATATACGGTCTCTCATCTATATTTTTAAATATATTTTCCAGGCTAATATCGAGCCTGTTAAATATTAAATCAAACCGAATGTCACGAATGCAATATACTATATTTGTACAATTAACGTAGAACACTCCATAACCGATTCTATTATTCGTTGCACGTCCTCGATCATCGCCAGATTCGGCACTCGTTATCTTTTAAAAAGATATTTTGTTATTAATGCCGGTGTAGTGTTATTTAATAATTCCGCAGTGGCGATGCTTAATTGAATACGACGCAATAGATTTCGAGGGAATCGAATGAGTCTCGTTCGATGTGGGTCGCGAATCGAAGAGTATATTTTAAGTAGCCCATGACGCAGCTGCGATGAAATTTATCGAATCGATCAGACGCGTTATCGTCGCGGATGTAATCTTCGCAACAACAGAATAAAACGGCCCCGTTTTAATTACCCCAATGTCGCGGGGATCCGAAATTTTCCACTTATTTTTGATCGGACGGAAATGCGTTTCGCGAGTAATTAAATGGCCGCCGTGATGTCGCGGATGTATTCTTCGCAACAACAGAATAAAACGGCCCCGTTTTAATTATCTCGATGTCGCGGGGATCCGAAATTTTCCACTTATTTTCGATCGGACAGAAATGCGTTTCGCGAGTAATTAAATGGCCGCCGTGATGTCGCGTATGAAATTACCGAAACCGGCCTGCGATCGAGCCCATCTTCGCAGGACGTGTTCGTGCTTCGAGCGACCGCGAAGAAACGAGTTTGCGGCGCGCTCCCATTGGTATGCATTACACAAAACCCAGAATTACCGCGATACACCTCCCCCTCTCCGGGATCTCCCCCGTTTCTGAACCCTTGCCCGTGTCTCTTACGCCCGTCCCATGACGACGACGGATTAACATTCGCGGACAGTGATTTATCTCCGTATAATTACTCACGTAACTGATTCGGATCTCGGCCCTATCCGATGCATGATTTGCGACGCCAATTACAGCGTCTACGATTACAATATTTTCTGCGATTAGCGGGCCGCATGATCGCCGGCAACGTATTTCGCGACCCACGCAATTTTACCATGATTTCCTGATTGAATCTCCTGATTTCCATCGACCATTTGCGGCCCGAGATACTTTCGACGGTTCGTTTCAGCTGGTATGTGTGCTCGTTTGACCACTTTTGGATCGCTGCCTCCACATTACTGAATTTAATCAATTACATAATTGTGAGAAAGTCGTCCCCTGAGACTGAAAAAGAAAGGAAAATGAAAATGCATTAAGAAATTTTTAAATGTCTGGCTGCGATGGAATCGTGTCCAATGAAACGTGGTTCATTGTGGTCTATACTTTATGTAAAATAATACATGTTTGCAATTTCGGGAGTTAGGTGTGGTTCTGACTGTCCTCATTATTAGAGTTTGTTGAGAATTTACTTTTACTCTACGTATAGTGTACAATATTCTCAGTGATACCGAAACATTTAATACCCTCCATGTAATACAATCGCAATGATAATGTACGCATTAGACAAAAGTTACTGAAATAACGTCTGTAATATTATATGCAGCGTACAATGCATTTGCGAGCACCGCGTAAACTGCCACCATTGCAACCCTATGGTTAGAGAGAATCGGTCGACGACCTGAATAGCTCAATTGGAAGAGTCAGTCACGAAGCGAGAGGCCTCTTGAAAATAAACCATACGATATTCTCTTACGCGGTTCTACCAGAAATTTCGATGCTACAATCCCTGAAAATATAGGAAATAAATAATATACACGAGCCACAAATAACAATTTTGAGCTACTGGAAACATAATCCTTCATGATCCATCGTTCATTCCAGAACCTGTTACAAAATATTTCAATTATATCCCTGCACGAATGTAACCTTCATAATCTATTCATTTCGGACAGTTAAGAACTAATACATTTGTTACTATATCAATATGTAATTGTTAATATGTAATTGTTGCATTATTCATGAATAGACTGGGAATAATTATGCAAAATAAATATAGTTTGCATCGATTTAAATCGATAGTTGAACGAAGATGTAAACAAAGTCGCCTAATTTCCATGGTGATGGAAATATTGCAGCAATTAAGGGCCATATCTTGGTGGCTTTTAATCGTTGCTGGCACCTGCGTATGGTGCTCCGAAAACTGATCCAATTATCCCACGATTCGGGTGATTTCTTGAGGCTGCCTTGTAATCGCGTTTTTCTCTGGACTTTTTTGTTCGCAGGGGTTCAATTATCCGTTGGAGGCCGGCTACCCGCTGGACCCGCACGAGGGCCCGCGTTATTACATGCTTGAAACGCATTACACGAATCCGCTGTTGGACGTGGACATCACCGACAGCTCGGGCTTGCGTCTGCATTACACGGACCGGCTGCGTACTCACGACGCCGGCATCCTCAGCGTCGGCATCGACCCGAACTGGAGGCATACGATCCCGCCAGGCCAGCCTGAAGTAGTCTCCGAAGGTCATTGCATCTCGAACTGTACCGGACAGACTATCCCCAACAACGGCATCAACATATTCGCCGTCGTCATGCATACTCATCAACTCGGGAGGAAGGTCCGATTGCGTCAGATAAGGTCCGGAGAGGAACTGCCACCCATTGCGTCTGACACCAATTACGATCCCAACTATCAGGAGTATCGGAAGCTGCAGAAGCCCGTCAGGGTCTATCCGGTGAGTGCTGTGCCAGGCCTGATGGTGTTTCGAGGGCCCGTCTCGCCTCTGTATTTCATTAGACAGTAATTTAATGACGCCCAGCCGTGAAACTGACCGATAAGGAATAAATTTGTACCCACGCTGCTGCGAGATTAACCGACTGCCATATGATTCGTCTCGCAGCTGCAGTGGTCAGAACTCCTTTGTCGTTCGTAATTCTGTGTAAGAATGAAGTCTATTTTATGCCTGTATTGTCTCTAATGCATAAATATCAATGACAGAGAAATCTAGCAACAGAGACAGAGCGAGGATCTAAAATACGAACTCGTCGCGGTGGTGTCAATAAATTTCAGAGAGCGCGAGCTGTCGCTCGTAAAAATTGATTTTAAATTGTCCGGCTCATAAAACACCGTCGTAGTGACCGTGAGCTTTTGCGTTTTGTTTCAGGGCGATCATCTGATAGCGGAGTGCACGTACTCGTCCGAGTCGAGGCAGGCGATTACGTTGGGCGGTTTGACAACGCGACACGAGACCTGCCTGGTGTCCACACTTTATTATCCGCGCATCGAACTATCTCTCTGCTACTCGTTGCCTTCGTTACCGACGGTTCTGCAGAGTCTGGGGATCCAGAAGCTAGTGCAGTGAGTACATGTATCTGTCAAAATATTTACGTCCGACGCAGTGGACGCGGAGTGTCGAGGCCACGTTTCCACGTGGAATAATGACGGTCATTAATGGCGGATTCCGGTTCGAAGTCCGTTTGATATTAATTTACACGGGCCGTTGTTACCGCGCTAATGATCAAGCCGCGCGCCCTCATCGTTTCTATAGCCCGGTGCTGGCCAGACGTTCACTCCTTTTACTCTGATTACTTTAAATTGGCAATTAGGGACGACGATCGGTCGCGCGTCACGACCGCACGACCTGCCGTTTGCTGGACGAGCGCCGGTCATGTTGCGCCAGACGCATCGTTCATTGCATTATGTAACGTTACGTGTGTCACGAAGACGTTTCCTGCGACGTGTCGCGAACTTTAATGCACCGAACGTCCTGTTTCGCTAAACACACTCGGCCTATCGTCATGCTCTCTCATTCCCTCTCTCTCTCTCTCTCTCTCTCTCTCTGCGGCTGAGTTACTGTTATTACCGCCACTAATATCGGCAGCTCGTTGCCAGTTGGCTCGTTAACTCTGACAGAGATCATCGTCATCTTTGTGTGACATCGGGACGCGACGGGTGCATCGAACGCAGAAATTAAACGCGGACGGGCCGTTGTTGCCCGGTTAATTGACAGTAATACGACTCGTACGCGATCGTTCTATTAATTGCCAACCTAAACTGGTCCGAACTGACTCTCCGTAATGTAATTAAGTACACTGAGTACTCGCAGTACTTTTCTATGCTGATAGAATTTTTTTTGATTGAGATAGGACCTCGTTAAAAATTCTATCAGGGGAACACGTAAAGATTTTGTTAACTCTAAATAGCTAGTGTAAAGATTTGACATTCATTCTATTCCTTCCTGTACTCGCATTAATTAATTTTTATCTGTGAAATGTGATTTATTTTCTCAAACGCGAAGCCTCAATAGGAGCAAAGGGATCCAGCTCTGAGAAAGTCATTGAACAACGGATCCAGAGATCTAACAAAGTGTTTCACGTTTCGTCCACTTTGTGTTGCAGGAGTGACAATCGCACGGTGACGATCGAGGAACCGAAGGAGTTGGCCGGGATGACGCTGGAGGAGCGTCTGATGAGTTACGACTGGGTGACCAACTTCCAGTATTTCCAGGAAGTGACGCGTGTCGGTACGATCACGCCATTGTGTTCGACGAGCAAGGGTCCTCTTCCTGGGACAGGGAACCTGGAGGTTCATTACCCGCGGATCCTAAGGCCGTACGAGGACGCGAGCCTGCCCTGCTTGAAGAAGCCGCTGAGGAACAAGCTGTCGATGTTGCTGAGCGAGGACGCGGACATCGGGACTCCAGTTGACCCGGACAGCGACGAGACGAACGCCGTCGAACGAGGACAATTGGTTCGCAGCAAAGTGTCCCGTAGCAGCGATGGTCCCGCCGCCGGAAGTTCCTCAACAAGATCGGTATCGTTGCCAGTCGTCCTGGCTCTGGCAGCGATGCTCGTCGGCGGCGCCGCGTTCAGGTGAACACTGGCCCGTCCCATCGACGCCGATCGACCGACAGATCGATCGATTCTGTTTATCTAGGTCGGCCGTTTTATCCTCTCGTTGATCGTGCTGCATCGGGGAGGAGATGCATGTAAGTACGTGCCGGTGTACACTCTGACGCGTTACTTAGGCTAAATGATAACTATTGTCGTTCGCTGGCTGTTGACCGAGGACAGGGTGGTCGAAGCACGCAACCCTTCGAAACCCGCCTCCTGAATCCTTTGCAAACACCGGCTACGCAGAGATCCGTGTGCAATTTTTACCGCGGAACCGATCCCGACGGCACGTCGAACCTCGGGAGGAATCAGACATATTTTTGACGGCGCGGAACGAATGGGATTCGTCACCGCGACCATAGGCTTTGCCAAACATACATACTTCCTTCGAAGAGGAACGCCCATCGGGAATCGGCATCCACGCTGTCCTCGCTCAATGATCGACCACCCTCCCTTCTCGCGATCTCTGCTCGTGCACTATTGTTATGATGTATCGCGTGCTCGTACAGGATGCTCGATGGATATCTTTCGTTTACGAACGACTTGGTTTTTGGGGAACCTGGGTAGGTCACTTTCGTCTTCAAAAGACGATGTGTTTTAGCTGTCAGCGAAAATCGGCGAATCGCCAACCCTATCAATGAGACTTCCTACGGATTACTTGGATCTACTTACTGTTCTTATAAATGCCACTCAAAATTCAGAGAACAGTGAATACACACGCAAAGAACTCGCTGATAGGGGTTGTCGAGTTCCACAAGGATAACGCTTCGTTATGTAGGCCATGGTTTCGTTAATTTCTTTGGTCTACATATATCGAAGACGACAGCCGTTGTATCGTGCGTGATACAATGCTGTCCAGCGACGGGACTCTGTATGTACACCGCTTTACATACGTCGTGGTTGAAAATTTTAATTAAGCTTCCGTTGCGTTCTTCACATCGGGGTTTTATCCAGAGCGACGGCCCAAGAAAACACAAGTTTCTAGTCCATTTAGGTGAGCGGCGGGGTCGCAGACGCGGTTCCGCTGCCTTGCGATAAGAACGTAGCTCGAGCACAGAGCGTTCTGGTGTTTTTGTTGGCCTGTTTGTAGCAGTTAACGATCTCGAACGAAAGATATCCACGGATAGAGAACGAAGAGTTGACGCAGGATCCTGTTGATCGAGCGGGTTATTATATTTTGGTGACTCTGGACTCGAAAAAATTTATATTGTTGGCTGTTTATTTCTCTGGCCGGAAGAGGGATCAAGCGGCGCTGCTCGCCTGACGAGAAGCTCCATATTAGAGATGTTCGATTCACCTCAAAGAACCGATTCTCAAATCGATTCTCTTAAAAAATACTGAATCAAAAAGTTGATTCAGGGGAACATCGAATATACCAATCGATTTAAACGATCGATCCTTTGATTGAAAAAATCAATCCCCTGATCGAATCAGAATGGAGCATCCCTAATCGATTGTTAGGTCTTATCTCCGACGGAGCTGCTCAGAGTGTCGCGCGACGAGTTCCGCTTGGCTCCCGCCGGAAGTCTGTATATTCTGTTACTATTAGAGCTACGAACGAGTGCGTTTTCGAACTGAAGACCACATAAACGTTGGTCGATCCGCGCGCGCACGCGACAACTCCGAGACGAAGACGCGCTCGACCAACGTTTGTGTGCGCGCGAAACCGCCACGGTCCTTTGTAATATTCTGTACAGTTTCTTACGTGTAACGTTGGCGTCCGAGTGCCCGCGCTGCAGCGGGCGTGCGATTATTTATTTTTTATTTAATTGTATAGAGTTACTTCTTGCCACGTTAACACACTCCCTTTCGCTTGCTGGATACACGCGATCGAACGCGTTCTCAAGCCGCTTCACCGCAACCATAAACGCAGCCTCGGCTTCACGATACGCACCTAAATCGCGGCTACGACCGGCATCCGATCGGTCTCGGGTTTTCCTGTGAGGTCTGATTTGAAACGATTCTGTCTAAGCCGGAAGATTCTTCGCCGTGTCCGATTGTCCGACGTCCGTGATTTTTCGGGCACCCGGGGATCAATGCAAGATGGAACACGACTATAATCGTCACGCTCGAATGCGAGGGCTTGAAAGAGTGTTGTATACTGTGACATTGTTTCCAGGACATTCGCGAGTACGACCGGAAACGACTTCGAGCCGAATTCGAACGTACGAGCCGCTTCTCGAGACCATGCTCTCTGGTCCGTCTTTATTTCTGCGCACATTTATATATTTTGTTAACCGAGAAGTTTTGTATATAAATAAATATATCGTTCTTACATTAAATGCGTGCAATATTATTTTCTTTTCACTCTCGAACTGATTTTCTGTTTTAGCCGGCGCGCGCGAACTGGTTAGTCTATTTTGTTGCGAGTTGCGAGAATGGGCAGTTTGATCGAGCATTTATTAACTTGATTGCTGGAACGAGGTGAATTTCGAAGGACTTAGTACGAACTTGTTGGTCTGTTTTACGTACGTTTTCGTACGTTTACGTACATTTACGAATTTACCATTGGAACTGAATTTTGCGAGAGTTTGCGTTGCAGTCTTTAATTGAAGTTCGGGTGTCCGAATGATTCCGCGTGGCACGGAATTTTTGGAATTTCGGCTCGAGCCAAACAGATCAGTTCCTGACGAAAAGTTGGGGTATAGCGCGGCCTTGGTCTTTCATCAGCGGAAACACTTGTCGCCGCGACGTTCCTCGAATATCACAATTCGATCGATTTCTGCGTCATACCATTGATGGACGACGCGTACTTCCGTTCCTTTGTGCTCGGCATCAAAGGGACGCTATTCTTGGTGAACCTTTCGAATTTTTCATGCGTGCTGAATTATTCCATTGGTTTCGACACTCCTAGCTAATCCAGCGAAGTCCCCCCTCCCCCAGCCCCCACGCGCCTTCCCGACCGTAGTCTCAACAAATTCTGTTCGCGTTTTCATTCCGCCGTTCACACTCGAGACAATAAAAACCTTCGAAACAATGCAACGAGTTTTTCTGCGACGCGATTAAAGTAACACGAGAAACGATAGAGAACAGAAAAAAAAGAAGGAAAGAAACGAAAAATACGGGGACAGACTCGACTCACGGCTACTCCGTTTAGAATGTCTTCTATCGCGTCTGGATTAGATTGAATTCGACAATTGAAGCTTGACGATAACCATTTCTATGCGATTCGCTTTCTGTTCGATCGATTCACGTTTCCGAGACGCTTCTCTCTAGGTGTTAAAAATTGAACAGAATAATAATATTTAGATAGAGGGAACCGGGAAGAGGTTCTTCGACTTCTTTCGACCCGCGGAAAATAGAAAATACAAATTGCATGCACGGTGGCGTGCAACGAGAGGACTTACGCCGTGGCAAGGGCGATCAATAGCGGCACGTTGTAGTCAACGGTCCCCCTAACGCGTGCATTTTTCCTGAACTCCATTAGCGTCGAGGAAAGAACGCGGCTCGCTACCGGACAAAAGGACAGAACAAGAAAATCGGTCAGTCCGGTCAGCAAGCCCGTTTCTATCGAAAAATTTCACGGGGAACGACACGACTTGATTCGCGTACGATTTTTTCCTTCACGGTCGTCAGAGAGGTCGGTAGGAGGTCCATGGTTGTCCGTGAACCTCCTCGACGACGATCGGTGTTGTCGATGATTAAACTTTCTCCCTAGCATAGTAGGAAAAACCTCCTGTAGTCGACTAATCGGTAATGGATAAACGAGTAGCCACATTTTACAATTTAATACTACGATTATTCGTAAATGTCATAGGGGATCTGTATGTGTAGAAGACCGTAGGGCAGTCGAGCGAGATCACCTAACACCACGCGGAAACACACAATTAGGCGCCAAAAAGAGCAACAAAAATAAAGACAAAAAACAAAATAAGAGAGAACGAACAAATCCACCGTTCCTTTCGATCCTCATCATCATTGTCCATCGTGTAATCGTCGAATCGAGTTTGCCGGGAAGAACAAATTGCCGCCAACCAGATTGCCAACTTCGCTAACGTCGTCGGCTTCACCCAACTTCGAACTGCCATACCCTTTTTCCGTTCGTCGTTCTTCATTTGTTACATCGAATATCATCGAGTCTACATACACGAACACATGCGTACTCATACACGAGATGTGAAAATGGATATTGCTCGGAATCGTCATTGCTGATCCAATGCGATTCGAGCGATGGCTGTGTTGGGCGAGTGCGGTCGCTCTGCTGGTTTCTCTCCATTCTAATTAACAAACTGAAACGTTCATTAACCTTGGAGCACATTTTTTATCATTTCATTATCTGTGCGAAAGTTTTCCGTTAGTGGCAAAGAAACGACGACTGAACACGATCCTCGTGAACTCAATCAAATTTTTATTCAATTTAAAAAGTACGTACACTTTATAGCTACATTTTCATACTAAAGACAAGACGTGTTCAAATAATCGCCAAAATATGCGAATAGGGTCACAGTCCAGAGCTGGAGAATGGAGGAAAGAATCGCAAAAATCCACAAAGTACAAGGGAGTATAATCGATTAAATTGACCGGAGTTGTTAAATTTTCATGATTTGCAGCCGGCATAGTGTTCACAGTCGCCCGACGATCGAGCGTAGGTTGATCTGCAAAGAGCGAGTGAGAAAAGAGAGGTACAGAGCTTGTGAAACGAGCGAGAACCACTTCGTCGCTTTCTTACCCTCGAATTTCTGCGCTGCGTGTACTACGTAACCGTGCGATCCGCCAAGGGGATAAGCGATGATTTTTCATCGCCGAAGGAGCTCGTTAGAATCGGCTGTGCGAGAGTGGCGACGGACGGAGTCGTTCCGTGACTTCTTCCGCGCCGCGACGTCGACGTTTGATTTCGGTCACGGCGCCGCGACCCCGTTGTCGTCGTCGTCGTCGACATTGCGTCTAAGAGGAAATTCGGAGAAAAGATGATTTTCGGTTGGAGTGTTAAAGGACGGTGATAGGAACTGCCGGTGATATTGACCAGAACAATCAAGCAAAGTGTCACAAGTAAATGTCATTTATACTGGAATAATTATGTTAGATACATAGGGAACGAATATTATGCATTTATACTAAAGAAAACGGAAAAATAAACAAAAATGATCTTGCATCGTGTGTACGTTAGCTGGTTCGTCTTTTAAGCCGAGAACTCCTGGCGCCCGTCGCGCTTTCGAACGCGTCGAACGTAAATCGAAGTTTAAATCGACTGTGGTCCTACCGGGGCAGGACGTTCGTTCACGGATTATCCAGTCGTTTCTGCGTCAGATCAAATTGCACATTGTACAATATACACACGGAGACGCGTTCGTTCGGTTCTCTGAATAAGCGGCGAGAGAGCAGTACCTGAGACACGAAGAGGAAGAAGAAGAAGAACGTAGTGTGTGAGAGAGAGAGAGAGAGAGAGGAAGAGAAATGCGAGCTGCGATCGCCATTGTTCGCGAAACTGTTCCGCGTCGTTCCGATTTGCCTGATTAGCTCGATCGGATTCAGCGACACGCGATGCACGGCCATTAGAGGCGCCGGCCTCGGTAAACACCGAGGATTCGATTGATACGCGGCCGACGAAAACGCGACGCAGGGCCAGGAAATCGGACATGTGTATGTACTGTATGTAGTAAAAGATTAGAGAACGATACCAGCGGCCCGTTCCCCGATTATATATGGGTCACCGGGCAGCAACGCAAGCAACAAAACAGCAGGAATGAGTAAAGGAATCGGGCGGATAGCGTGTGCGTGTACATAGGTATCCTGTATATAGTTTTTAGATTTAAAATTACGTCCCGGACTCTTTATAGGCACCTACACTCGAATTCCGGTAGCTAGCTAAATAGTATCTTGTATCTTTATAATTTACATGTAACCGTGTTGAACAAAAAGCGACGAAAAAAAAAGAGAAATGAAATGATAAAGAAGCGCAAAACTGTAGCGACGCGCGCGTGTGCGCTCCGAGAACATATTACGGAACGCACAGGCGCGCACGCACGCTCATGATTCGTACGCATACCGGGCGCCCTGTCCTTCCATACCGCTCTTAGATTTATACCTAATTTACACTGGATATTAATGTCTAAACGCTACACTATCATCTACACTGTAACAAATTGTATTATATTTTATATATATATAAATATGTAAATGTTTTTCTAAAATCTCGTCTCGAATTTTCTTCGCCTCTCTTTCCCTCGCTAATCCTTCTACACGTCTTTTTTGAGATTTTTCGCGTCAATTGCAAGATATTGGAACCAGATAAGTATTTGTTTTTCTTTCTCTAACGATTTAAAATTTTAATTGAAATACTTTCTATGTGTTCCTATTTTTTATATTTCGCCTATTCATGGTTGTCAGAGATGCGTAAAATCCGCAGTCTATTGGTCCGTTTACAAATTATCGTTTCACGCAGAGATTATCACAGAATTCTCCATTTGTCGAGTCGGCCATTATCAACTCTCTGGCAAATAAATGATTCTAAAAATAAATATAGTTCGATCACACATGATTGATTCACTCCGTTCTATTAATTTAAAATTCAAATGAAATTGAGAGAGCGAATATATATATAAAACATTGGTCACGTTGAACTATGTACAAACTATTTCGTACGACCACGTTTCAGGGGAAATTGTCATTTCAAGCCAGAGCAAGAAAGATGAGTGCTAGATAGTAAAGATAATAAAGTATAAATTTAGAAAATAAATTACAGCGAATAACTAACAATGTGATACATTAATCTTGATGAAGATGAAGATACAGAAATATTGAGTTCTCATTTCACCATCTTCAAAGGCGGGAAAACGTGTAGACTAGCTATATATTTTCTAAAGAAGTATAGTTTCCAGTGAAGTCGCGTTTCGAGTTACTAATTGCCTGAAGTTTCTCGGGTGTCGCCATTAATATCGACCGATTGTTAAATAGCCAGCGACGATAGACATAGGGGCAGACGCTGGGTCGACCGAGACGCGGACGGGGGAGGCCAATAAAATTACTATAGCCAACAACAAATCAGTCGGTGAGCGCAGTATCCAGGGCGACACAACTAATTACACGCGCGTATATTAGTTGCAGACAGAGCCTCCGAAACCGCGGTGGTTTCGAACTGTTCGGCTGTTGCTGGCAGTTTCAATTGCCGGCCCCGATCCAGTCGTCAGATTACAACGTGGATTTACCAAGGCGTCCAACTCTCCCCGATCCATTAATGAACAAGTTCCCGGCTACGATCGCTAATATTCTGTTTGCACGGGCTGCCGACTAATCAAACTTCCGTTCTCGCCGCGTTACCTTAACGAGACACGTGGTTTCTTACTTTTCTTTCGCGGCTGGATCCGTCCGTTGAATTTACTAATTGCGAAGGTCCTTCGGGCGTTCTTGTTTAAGGAAGTTTCGTGGCCGGATGCTACCGGTACAAGCGCGATCGTGTAAACTGCACGATGAATGGGAACAAGTTGCCGCCGCTATGCGTTTAACTGCGGGAAACTTGCCGACAGACACGGTGCGCTACCCATTTTTCGTCTGCCATCGATCTTTCCGTTTACTGACGGTGAAATACTGACAGCTGACTGCGTGTCGTTACGCGAATTCGTTTAAAGTCGTTACACAATTTTAAAATTCAGGTTGCCTGATAAACAAATATTTAATTTCGTTGCTTCTTCATCAAGATTCTACGACACCCCGTATTACGCTGATCCACATTACCCGCATTCATCCTACAACAATTTAGCTAAAACTGCCGGTCCACTGTAATGACCATTCATATACAGGTCCGGGATTAACGTTGGCCGCGGCGCGGCGGCCTTAGAGCGTGCAACGGTTTAAACGAAAACGGACTTGTTAATCGTTTATTAAATACCACGAAACGTCCCCGGTTAGCCGGTTGTTCGAGGTGAAGCGAACAAAGTAATATCTCCGCTTGAAAATACCAAGTAATCACGGCTAGTCCGTTACAGTCGGATGCACTCGAGAATGCTCTCAGCAGCCGTGCAATAACGAGGGCACAATGCAACATTTCTCGAATCAATCTGAGTCGCCGCGTAGCCCGTACACGGCACTCCCTCTCGCTCTCCGCAGCCTCGTGTCTGCCGGTTATCGAGTTTATGTAAAGTGCGCGCGCGATTATTATTACTTTTCCGAACGCGGAGTTAATTAAAACCTGCCAATGAACGCAGGAAGGCAATATTCTGACGCGCTGCTTCGTTTCCCCGGAATAGGCACTTGAATAAGAGAACAGGCCCGATTGTCAGGGAATGTCACTTCCCTGTAACACGGCACGGTTGAACGGCCCCGGTGCCGATCAGTAAACAAACCGTCTTCGGACCAGCTAAGGAAAGCTTAATGAAGCAATTTTCGTTTTACGAGGGTGTGACAGGTGTCGGCCCGGCTTGTATCGGCCAGATCGACGTGACCCCGACGATAGATCTAGGGATACACGTCGACGATCGAACCCCGACGACACGTAAACTGATTTTCTTCCTCTGATTTCAATCCTCCGCCTTCGACATCCTCCACTACGAGTCCATGAACTTTGGGATGCTTTTGCTGGCCTTGAATGATTATAATTTTACTTTTCCAAAGTATGCTCTTAGATGTCTTACAATGCTTTATCCAATTTTAATGTGCGCCACTTGCAATTTTATCGTGTGTTCTTTTTATAGACATACAAAACCTAGTTTTATCTCCAAACAGTGTATAGGGTTTATATTAAATATTTTCAAGAATTTTTAATTGGCTCGAGCATTTTTAGTTGAATTCGAATGCACCGAGCACGCACGAAGCGGGGAACTTCAATTTTAATTTGTTGCAGGAAGTTTGTTTTCAGAGTATACTGTAATGGATATCGCTGCTTTTAGTTCCAGGGGAAATCGGATATAAAAGTGCCGAAGGAAACGGAGAAACCGTGTAGCATCGATAGAATCATCGAAGATTGATTAAAAACATAAAAATGGGAAATTGATTTAGCTTGACGTCGAGGTTTTGAAGTAGGTCGAACAATCTCGCCATGGAATCTCTGGGACGTCAAAATCGAAAGAGTGTAGGTTAAAAGTGTATTTCCGTCCGAAATAAAAACGATAAATACTGATAGGAACAGAGGCCGAAGTGCCACTTTAAAAATTCTACAACGATTCGATATTACTGTCGTTTTTAATCAAAATGCTCGGAAATTCTTTGTTTATTTTCTGTCAATAGCAATAATCAGAGAATATTGAAAAACAGCGGACGAATAAAACTGTGGATGTCACTGCATAATGGTATTGTACACGTTCCAAAACAATATACATTTATAACTAGATATTTTTTGGCGAAATTTGTTGAGTGAAATATAAAACAGTAAAAGATTACAAAAATTTAAGAATATTGTTATGTTGTTTCCAATATATCAAAATTGTTAACGGAGAAAATCTATTCAATTCCTGTTTTCTACAATCGACGCAAAATATTTTCTTTCCCTCGAAAGCATTTCGACAACAATTAAAATGAAGTATTTACAATATGCAATATGAATGTAGAAGTTATGGAAACTGTCTTGACAAAGTGGGATGGTGAAATTGAGACCCTGAGTTGGGTTCCTGTTCGCCAGGAGTATGATTACTTTTCTTTCTTTTTCCTTTTACTTTCTTCTCTCAAGAACCGATTTATTCAGGGACGTTGAAATATGTATGTCGTGCCTCCAAATTGACTTCTTCCCGAGAAATATTTTTCAATAAGAAACAAATTGCCGTTCCACATCAAGTGAAAGGTCCAATGTATCAATACAAGCAATTATTAGGTGTCCCTGGTACATGATCGACAGTTATCATTCAACTTTATGTACACAGTAACTGCCGTAGAAAGTCTAAAATAAAACGTTCAACGGTTAATGTTATATTAATTTTGTAAAATATTAATTAACAGAGAAAAATACGTTCTTTCCAGTAAAATGGCCTCTTAGTCGATGAAGCCATTGTGAAGTTATCGATCGGCGATAAGGACGTCGTGGGTTTTGTTTAATGCAAATTTCGCGTTCCGGGAGCCAATCAACGGGACCGGGGCCGGTGCGGAATTTACGTTTTCGTGGGTCGTGTTACCGCGCACGAACGATAGATCGACGTGAACCAATCAGCGTACCTTCGATCAGGTAGCAATAAATATCGGTAGGGGTCGAAGTATGCGAGCGACGCCTTCAATGAGGACGCGATTGTATTTCGGGCTCCCTTCGAACTGCCGTCGACGGTGGAGCGTCGTCGCTGCCGTTGATTGAAATTTATGTCCGATGGGACCACGCCAATTCCACCGGTTCGCATGGCGATACCCGGCGCTGTCCGCCGGCAGATTTTGGCGTTTCCCGCGATACACCCAGGAGATTCTGCGAGCTAAACTTCTCCTTCTACCCCCGGACGTCCGAGTACCCTCGCGTTTGCCCAACTGTTTCGAGATTGAATTCGCTCCAAACGATTTTCGTCCAGCTCCGCGTCGCTTCTTCCCTATCTCCACTGTACCGGCGTGCACGACCGTCCCCTCCCGGGCCACCAGATTTATTTTATCGATGTTTTATTAATACATTTACTGCTGTTCAAATTTATTCCGGGCACCGCTGCTGTTCCAGACGCTCAGCTCGCCGGTACCGACCGCATAAATCTTTCAAGTCAATCGCAATCGTTCGCTCAATTACAAACGGCGATTTATAAGCAGTCGGAGACAGATAAATGGAACTCTCTATCGGCTCTAAACAATCGTCTCGGTTAGGCTCGAAATATGATTCGAATAATTGTTCACATACCCTTTAACTCGGTGCATTATGATTTATGTTGTAGTCGCAGTCATTAGAAGTTCTTTGTATCTTAGATGAAGACGGAAGTTTTTAATGTTAAAGTAACTATCTTTACAAATATAGCGTACCAAGTGAAATTTCTGCGTCGTATATTCGCGAAATGCGTTGATAGCGAAAGTAGGTATGTTTCTTCGGTTTGGGTAGGGGGAGGGTCGGCCGGATCGTTTCATCGAGAATAATCGGCAGGTAATGGGCTTTGTTAAACGAGTTCCCGCAAAAAATGGCGAAACTTGCCTGGCGAAGTCGGTATTTTCTCCGGGGGGTGGTTGGCGTCCATACGTGCCGACGCTCTTCATCCCGGAGATTAGAAAAGTTACGATCGTATTTATGCGGTGTACAGTCGCGATGAAAAATTTTATGGACAATACTCATCCCCGATACGATCCACTCCGGTGTTTTTTCTCCCACTATAAACCCGGCTTATTTCACAGCTCGGTAGGTTCGAACGCTTCTTCGAGTGTTCGCCGGCCGTACTGACGTAATTACGCGCCGATCCACTTTGCATGATAAAAGCAAGATTATGCAATTTATGAAGCACATTGTGTGGATCCACAAAGGAGACCCCGCACTTGGAATACAGTAGGTCCTCTGCTCCGATGCATCGTTTGCATCTAATTCTGTGACTCTACACGCTTTGTCCGAGCCCGAAGATTCTGCTTTACGGCGATCGGTCTGGTAAGCGTCTTGATTATCCTTTTCAAACAATCTTGACCTAATTTTCTATACGGAACCCTGACGATTCCGAATACAAAGCTCAGGAGCTCCGAACATACCGCTGCGTACACATAATTAATCGGTTACGTGCAATGCAATTCCTCCGTACAACATTGGACATTATTCCAGTCGCCAACAGCCCTTGTCGTTAACATATTTCATTAATCGTGCATCTATGGACTATTCCATTATTCATTGCAATTTCAAATTACTATGTCCACGGTGTTAATTTGGTTTCGTTTAAACAAAATATGAGACACCTATTACTTGTAGTTGCTCCATTTAAGTTTGCTTTAGACATTGAGTGGATTACATATTAATCCTTAGCAATCGGGGGAGGAGGGGGGGGTTACTCAGAAACTCACCACTACAAATTGCTGCACTATTATTCACAATATTGTTTATCTCCGAGAATCGTGCATTTATGTCTAACACTATGCGTGGTATCGTTCAGGATAGTGGGACATCGGTTATTACGCGAATCGCATGACTCGGCGGTTCGACGTTTAGAAAAGGACGGATATCCGGTGCCACGGAAAACCTATTAGCCATTGTACGTATCTAGAAAGTCGCCGCGGCCCACTATTGAACTAACACAGTGGCTGCGGCCGGAGAAATATTAAATCGATACAAAACGGCGTGGTATTTAATCGATAGCTGAGAGGCCGGATCGCGGCCGCGTTCTGTCTGACCATAGGCAGTCCCGCTCCACTGCGCGGGAAACAGGAAAGCATTAACGGTCCGGCTGCGGGGGTGGATTGCGTCATCAATTCCGGCGAGTCATCGCGCGAAACGACGCGACGCCGAAAACAGCAACTGGGCCGGGTACGCAAATCACCGGTGCAAAAACCGGGCCTGGAAAATTCGGGCGCGATGCTGCGAAGAAATATGCGGGTGCCGAGAGGAGGAACACAATCGGGGGTCCGGACCGTATAATTCGATGCTAATTTATGGGCTAATTAAACGATCGAACTTCCAACACAAACAATAAAGTTCCGTCCGTGAAGATCGAAAGTAGGTCGGAGAAACTGGATGATAGCAGAGGATTGAGAAAGAGAGAGATAGAGAGTGAGAGAGAACTAGGAGTCAGCGGTATCACGTGGCTCTGCGCGGGGGTGGATTTAGTTGCAGCATACGGGAGGCTGAATTGAAAGAATATTTAAATAAAGAATTATATACTTCAAATTGCTGCAACTTTTTTAAAAATTAATTTTTTCAACATTCGCATTGAAGAGGACTTCTTTTGTCTGGTTTAATAAACCGAGCTTACGCGATTCAAGGTAAATTGGCCATTTATTATCGGGAACGAATAGTACCGCATATATTCGTAATTTGCAAATGAGATTGTGTTCCATTCCGGCTAATGTGTTTTTACAGTGTATCGATATGCCGGAATTATTCCTAGAGCTGCATTCACGCTATTATTCGATACTGACAGACGCTACCCGCTGTCAAACTGCCGTCAGAGTGGCTTTCAATGGAATTTGTTCAACGATGTTCAAACTATTCGCGCGTCGCGGATTTTTACAAAAGGTTTTCAATGGCCGCTGGCCGTTGACCGTAGCACTGCGAAAATCTAGCTTAAGGATTTTGCAATACAATTGGCACATCAACGGTGCCGTCAGTGCATCAAAATGAATTCACTTGTTTTTTATTCCCGCACGATTCGACCCATTTAATACCCTTGTGTTTGCGCAGATTTATGGAAACAATGCGCTTGGCCATTTATGCTCCGAAAAATGTAAATAATTTCGGATAATCTTCCCTTTAATAAAATGGACTTGCTTTTATCTCTGAAATATTAGCTCTGTGATGAAACTGTTGCATTCATAATCGAGAGTGGTATGCAATCGTTTCAAAGCATTGCTACGGGTTGTAATTTATGTAACGAATTACGTAATTTTCTATTTTAATTTGTTTCTGGTATTTATTATTCAAATAATTTATTATCCAAATAGTAGTTCTTATTCAAATTATAAGCATTTCCAGCAGAGGTTTCGCAAAATACACAGGGCCTCATTAACGAAACGGTTTATTATTCGCTACTATGTTAAGTCGAACCTGCCCGTTTCACGTTCGTTTCGAAGTCCCCGGAAGTTCCGGGAGCGTTTCTTTATTTCGCCTTTGGTGCGCGATACTTCTGAACTTTTGGAACAGCCATGAGCGTCGGAACTTATGACTGCCAGTGGCAGACAGTTCGGAATTAATGAGATATTTGAAAGTTCAAGTTTCGCGTAAAACCGACGCGCGACGGCTCGTCGTCCATCTTGGAAACTTACATGCGTCGCGCATTTGTAAGATTCACGTGCACTCCGGCCGCGTTTTTATCCGCGAAAACTGTTTCTCCTGGTTCGTCGAGAAGTATTCGGTAGTCGCGGAATAAATAACGCACGGTGATACATCGAAGGTAATAAGCGGTTTTCGATTTTGCTGACACGAATCGTTTATTTGTTGGTATTTATAATCGTTGCTATTGGCAGCTTCACAAATCTACATGTCCGCCATTTTCTCATTAAAATGATAAGCTGTAATCATCAACAAGATATTCTATGAACTCTGGAAACGGAAATCCGCGCACTGTGTGCTTATATGCAATGTTGTGAAAATGTTATTCAGAATAACGAACAGATTCATTATTTATTATTCAATCATTATATACACATAAGAAATAAAAATTTGCGTTGTTTACATCATTACCCATCGCATGGAAATAAGTAAAAATACGAAATAAAAGACTGAATGTAATATTAACGTAATAAAATGTCTCATTACAATTTATATAAAACAATTAATTAAATTGATTCCTTTGAGCTTACTTTCAATACTATGCTCTTTTACGTTGAGGAGAAAAAAATATATATTTTAAAACGTATTATTTATTGGTTGGTATTTATCGCATGAGTTGCAATATTTGAATACCTTTTGTATTGTCATGTCGAATCCGCAGCACGTTTAATCCTTGCCATTTCGCGACTAGACGCTGCACCGTTTTCCATCGACGCTTTCATCCCGCGATTCTCCTGTGCAACAATCGAATATCGTGGTTCCACGGAGGCGATAACCCGTCGGTCCACGAAACCTTTTATTTTCGCTGGGAGAAAGAAATAAAAATACTCCCCGAAAAAATGGTAACGCCCAGCCGACCGTGCGACCAAAAAATTTGTGAAATGTATTGATTGCTCGTTTACGATAAATCACTGCCACGGGAAAATACTGGCCGTTGGAATAATTTGTACGCGATGCCATTTTTCACGAAGGTTTGCATGCGTCGATGCGGTTTTACAGACAACTATACACTGTGCCCCCTCTGTCCTCCTTTACCACAGGCTTCTTCTAAAACATAGTCGATGCGAACCATTAAGTTCAATAGCATAAATGAGGTACTTCGATTACTAGTACTTTCCTTATGCCACACTGTTGCTTAAAAGGCTTAAATCCGTGCTGATAGAAAAAATATCAAAATTAATAATGTCTTATATCATATAAAGAGAAATATAAAACAAGTTTTAGTAGTAATAGCAACTACTAGAATATTGTACTGGGTGTATAAGGGATTAAAATAGTATAAATATGCTAGCAAACTACGAACATACATATTCATACAAAGTTTACAGAGATTTTCATAAAAGAATAAAGGTTTCATAGAATTGAATTTTTCCTCGTTTTATTTAATTCACTGGCACGGTTAATAGAAAAAGTAAAATACCTTCTTTTTATTTGAGTTTCGTGATTTATCACTGTACCAATTTGCACTTTCAATAAAAATCTGTCCTGTGATAACTCTTCGTCAAAACGCAAGTGGAAAAAGTGGAACGAATGAAGCTAAACGAATCTTCATTTTTCCGGAAACCGATTTTGAAAAATTCATGGAGCATGCACAGCACGAAGCCGAACTTGGCTGACGTGTGTGCCCATTAATCGTTGTTTCCACTCGCCCTCATAAGAGCAAACATTGACTGTGAGCGGCGTTGTCTGTTTCTAGTAGTGACTTGGCATAAACTAGCCAGTCGAGAAACGATGTCATGTTTGCGACGAGCATATTCCACGTATTTCGTTTATGCGCTCCAATATAAAAACTATCCTAGCACAAATATCCAATATTTTATGTAACAACATATTCTTTTAATAAAACATTGCATTTCCTTGGGCTTTCTGGCCGCGCATGGACATTCCGGCGAATATTATTTTTAAAAGTTTTGCTTATCCGCCACAAACGAAACAACGGGAATTTATCAAAAACAATGGCAGTTGACGGTAAACATTTGCCGGTCGCGAAGCCACCTTTATGAATTTGATCAATTTTTACGCCACCAGAATTTGACGAAAAAAGCGAAACCAAGAAAACACGACGGGTGAAAAGAAAATAGAAAAAGTTTTTTAAGAGCGGGATACACTGGATTCCGAAGTACGTCGTTAGCTGTTTCGTTGTTTTATACGTGGGAACCAAAATTTACAACGGTTTGCCACTTTTTACGTTCTGGAGCATGTGTAACTTTTTCTTGAAAGCGATAAACGTGTTTAAATGCAAAGGTTTCCATGTCAAGCGAAGAGTGAACCGTTAAATGGACGAAACGTGAAAGGTAATTCGTTATTTGCAGCGTGAAAGCAAAATACAAACTAGAATTACCGAAGCTATTCGAATCTTTAATGTATATCGTCACTCTGAAAGTTTGCTCGACTTCGAACTGATTTAGTTTAGCTCCTCGTTTTCTTTCGTAAATCAAGCAGGCACGGACCCCGCTGTTTATCGAATCCTCCACTTCTACGTATTCAATCGACCGTATCCGTTGCCTGATTTGCGTTTTACGATTTCACGCACTTCGTTCCCGTAACTGGAGGAGCGTTGTTGATATTTACATAAACGGGAAGCCTCTTCCACCCTCACGGAATTTTTCTTGCACCTCCGAGGTACTCAACGCTTCCATTGTACGGTTCCTTCCAACACCCCTGAATATTTCCCGGACTATAAAATACCTTGCGAAGTTTCACGTTCATGCTTCTTTCACCGGCAATCGTTCCATCGAAAGCCATCTTGCCTTGATTAAATTTCGAGTGACAACATCAGCACAACCAAATAAATTAATTCTCGTTTACTCAAATTACAGTAAAGTCGCGATTCTTGTCACGGTTCTGCACGGATAGTGATCGCATACCGACATTATCTTTTTATGATTGCGTCTACCGCGCCGACCGCGCCGAGAGTTCAAACGAAAGCCGAACGTAGAGAAGGATAGCATGACAGTGGAGTGGGTAGGCACCTGACTGTGATCACGTACCCGATCGCTGACAGTGAACGCGACTTTACTGTATTACACTGCATGCGGTTCTTTAATTCTTACCTTAATCGTCAAGTGGTTTTCAATTTTCAATGGTCACTTAGTTTCATTCGAGAAACGTATTCGTCAAAACGTTGGGTCGTCATAAACTGTAACCGCAGCCATAATGCGAGGAGAATTGTAGTATATCAACGGAATCGATACCATACATAGCCTCTTGCCTGTTATGTTAGTGACCAATCGCGATTCTTTTACTTCGGACTAGACGAAGCCCTTGTGATCCCCTCCGTTCGAAGCAGGGAACGAAAATGCTGTTATGAAATGTAGTCACGGAAAGGATCAAGCGGGGAAATATAGTAGAGAGGGTGGAGATTGAAAGAGAAGGAGGGACCGTCCCTTTGAGTTTTAGGGTATGCGATCATCGTTACGTAAACTAAACACTGAGTTCGCTTTCGATACAGAGATACCTCCTAGCTGCTGTCTTAGGCCGCGTGTACACTGCAGAATAGACTTTCTCGAGTTGCGGAACTTTCGGAGAGTCGCTTCCAATATTCTGTCTGTTAACACTAGAACTGAATAATATATATATATCAGATCTCTGGTTTCGCAGTTATGGACATGAAAGTGTGGAAACACATTGATACATGTGCATATTCCGAAAAACACTAATTGAACTGACAAAGAATGCATTTTCACACAAGAAAACTCTGTTAACAAAGGGAACTTATGACACAGTAAACCATGAAAATCTGGAGTAGTCATCAGCTGCAGGTTCTAGCTCACCGATCGACGCAGCAATCCATTAAATGGTGTTTCTGCTTGCACGGCCATCAGCATTACCGCACAGACAGAGCCGGAGCTCCGGGGCGAAGACTTCCGTCTCGTCTCATTACGAGGCGTTCCCATTAACTTTCGGAATCGTTCCCGGTTTCCCGCACGACTCGATCTCAGGGGGATGTTCGAAATAACAACGCATCCTCGTGCACGCTAGGAAACGATCACGGGGGCGGTGATTGCCGGCGAGACCGGAGAGAAAATCGCGGCGAGGATCGGGCGCGAAGAAGAAGCTCGCAGAAGAAGAAGGAACAAAGACGATGTTTTTCGATGGAGGGCGGTAGAGGAAGTACGAGAGAGTGAAAGGAAGGGAGAGATCGAAGGGAAAGCGTATGTTGTCCTCGCGAAGGCGGGGGCCGGCCTCGAAATTTATTAGCCCCGGACGCGCTCAGCCACGGCACGTCACTGTAAATTAACAGCAAACAGAGAGAAACGAAATGACCCCGCAAGCTCGCTCGAACTCTTTTCCTCCATTCCCTCGTCCGGGGTCGTTGCTGTACGGCGCGCCGCGTTTCCCGCGGCCGCCCATTCGGCTATGAATTAAAACATAAATTTCAATCAACCGGCCGAAGACATTTATGGTGGCTCGGCCCTCCTCGTCGATTCGCAAGCGCCTGCAAAGCGACCGATCGTTCCCGTCGATCGCGCGACGAACCGAAGACAAAGAGGAAAACGAGAGAGAGAGAGAGAGAGAGAGAGAGAAAGAGAGAAGGTATCGGCGAATAAGCGATTACGAGGAGCCTCTGAATCGATTAAATGGGTATCGCCGTCCTCCTCTGGTCGCACGTAATCTCTTCTTCTCTGAGGAGAAGAACTGCCTGATGTGGACCGTAGAAAGTGAATTTTTGGGAATTTATTATAAGCAATGGGTTGGAATAATGTTTCTGAAATTTTAGGCCTGGTTTACTACACTATTGGAGTAACTAATAATATTTTGTTCGCGGCGGGGAAAGTTATTTTTCGGGTACCGGGGATAGTAAAATCTTATGGTTATCCGGAGGCCACTCATTCCGCGGAGAACGGGTTCGTTAAATCCGTTCCCTTTAAAAAGTTGCGAGATGTTACGAGCCGTTTGGAAAAGCTTACAAGCCTCGCGCTACGGCACGCCATTATGTAATTTTACGCGGTAAGTGCAAGCTTTGCTTATTAAAAGTCCGGGAAGCTTCATTTTGAAGCGGCCCCGACGGTCGAAGCTTGCCGTTATGCTTGTCGAATTATGCACTCAGATGAATTGAGCGGATTCTTTTGTTCATTGTTTAATGAAGGAAACGTTTGTAATCGGTAGACTGGGAATTTTTTGCGTTTATTCTAGCCTTGATGACCTAAAAGTTAAAGGAATTGAAGAGTTAAATGAGAAAAGCTTACTGAATGGTTATAATTTCTTAATAAAAGTCGTAATGAAATTCTCCACTGAAATTAATTTCTGGAAATTAATGTATAATTGTCCTATGAAATTGTTGTCGGAGTTTCATTTTACAACCACAACAATTTTAAGCTGCGATTAATATTCAAAATCAAAATTAAATAGACATTTAGGAGCTAAACTCCGGAACGGATCAGCTAAATCTAATAAGGCTACACTATTAATGGAGTCGTAAAGTTCAAAATAAAACGAGAACCTGCCAAAATTTTATTAAACATTTAGCCGCACCAATATATCGTCATACTAGTTCTAAATGCATCAAATTCGCAGTCTGCTTATAACTTCCGGAAAAGATTATATCCATCACTATAACTGCCCTATAAAACTGATGAAAATACACCACTCGAATCATATTTCCGAGAAGACAGGAAGCGAAGATGTCACCTCTTATTAACAGGGTATGTAAATTTATTAGATCAGTCGATGCAGAAGAAAAAGATATTTGAAATTGAAATGAAGACTCGGTTTTCATTAAGGAGAGCGATATTTGTTATGTAAATCCACGAAGTCATTTTATTTTGCTGACTTCGAAAAGAGAGACATCTTCCGCCATTTTGGTGGATCTTGAACGGTGCAAATTTATTCAGTCCGTGAATGGTATCCATTCCGTCGACAAACTTTGCTGCCGTGAGGTCGTGTCACCGAGCCGATATTACTTTTAATTACAGGTAGCCGGGGAGCGTGCACACAAACGAGCCGACGTGGCGTGGCGTAGCTCGGCGTGGCTTGTTGTTTTTGCAACGAGCCATCTCGTTCGTTAATTATTTCGCATGTGCGGACTGACCCTGGGAGTTGTTCGCGACTTTAAACAACAGCCAGATGGCAACAGGTAGCTCGCGATCACTTGTAATAAGCTAATTATTCTGCCACATGTAATAGAAAACCATTAGCAAGTAACCCGCCACGCCATTATTAACTACGACCCTCCGTCAAAGCCGCCGCCGTTGCTGACGCCAACGCCGACGCCGACGCCGAGCGTCGACCCTAATTGATGTACACGTCGCGAATACTGATCGTAGAACCGTGGATACGCATATTAGTACAAATGGCCGGATAAAAGATACAGGTTTACCGAGGGAACTTGAGGTTTACTGGGAACAGATAAGGGGAATTAGATGGAAACGGTGGCGTTCGGAGGAGATCTACGACTATTAATCAACCGAATCTACCGGGCGATTCAAAGTACAAGTTACCCCACACTGCTACCTATGCTAATCTAACTGAAAATCTAAACTAAAATCTTCCAATTTTTAAATTAACTTTAACTCACTGACTCTATTACTATAGGAAACATCATCTAGTGAACTTTTAATTTTCCGAAAATTTGTATGCGAATGCAAAGATTAAACAAAATGTTTGTTATGCGAGACCACTTGAAGATTCCTTTTATATTTTACGCTCAGGTTTACATTTCAGTGGAAACTCTTGTATACAAATCCCCTTTTCCGCTACACTTCATTTTTCGATCTCTTTGCAAGGACATCCATAAAACGCGCAACAAATTGATGCAGCGCCGGTTGCACGGCATACACTGGTGTTTTTACGCGTTCTCGGGTAGCACCGAAGGAATTGACCGTTTCAGGAAGAGGATACGCAACCTAGAAAAGTTACGCAAACATCGTCCTTTTTCTTTTAATAGGAATTCCTTTACAGGGATTCTTGTAATATTAGAGTTGCTGCTACACAGAATTCCTCCGAAATAAGTGTCTATGAGGAGAATCTGCGCCAGTTTCGCTTTTCTTGTTGACGTGAACTTTACAATGGATAATTTTATTAAATTCCAGTCCTGCACAAAAATTTATACATTTCAAAATTAGTTCAATCTAATTCCTGCTTGATACATTAATATTTCTTTTCGAGATTGTAAACGATTTGGGAGAAGTACTCGAGAAGAGCAAAGGATTTAGATAAGCATCGTGGGAACAGTTTTAGGAGCGGTATTTAGGGAACGTACATGATCTGCTCGTGAAACAGATCCGTGTACCTTCGTTCAAGTTCTCATTGCCAAATTGCATTAGCATTCATGGAGATCAGAACATTTAGGCTGAAATGAAAAATCAGTTTTAGCTGAGGCAGGAGAGGGTTGGGGGATATCAGCAATTGTCAAAGCATACGGCGCACAAACGCACAATAACGCTTATTCCGGCACGCGTCATGTCGACCGAGGATGTTCCCGAATCTCCAACCGTGTTAGAACGAAATTATGTTGTAGGAGTACCGTGTTACACGGGGGTTGCCTCTATTGTTTTAGATAAGGTAACAAGGGTAAACTTCGGTGTACCCGCCTCGCCTGACCGATAAATCCACGTCACGGCTAATCGAAAATTTCTGCAACCCCGATGCGTTATGAGGTCGCACGTTTAAAACGCGCGACTGCGTTACGTAAATCCTTTCGCATGCACAAAGAGGAACCCATCTCCGTCATCCCGGAGCCGCTTATAGCTCCGCTATAATTTGCCCGCTTATATCCATATCTCATAAATTTCGGTGAGCCGAGGAGTTATGTCAGCTGGTCACTTAGGTCTGCAGCAATGCACTTGGGCGTTCGTCTCGCGGTCAGTATATTAATAATAATATCGCCAGCGTCAAATGAACGGAACGGTATCCTCAACGTTCACACGCTTACAATTTCTCCATTTTCCCTCTTGTTCCTTAAATATTTTGCTATCGTCCCATTTTCTCCTGGCCAATAAACTGCCGCAAACTGATCCGGCGATAACAGGCGCCGATGTATGGCCGGCAATCATAAAAATAGTGAGGCCAGGCGAACGGGGAAAGAGAACGAGGTGTCGTGACATCGGGAAAGTAGCTGCTATGCGACCTCCGACCCCTGCGGTACGTGCTAGGCCAGCTGCCATCCCTCAGGATCCATGGGAGCGAACTGGACCGCTATTGGAACGTGCGGAATAGCTGGAACTGTCGGAGAACGCGCGGAAGTTCGGGGCAAAAGCGAAGCCCGACGAAAGAGCGTGAGGTACAGGTTACGGAGTCTAGGCCCGATTCAATCAGCTTTCATTGTTTAAAAGTGCTGGCCGGGGTACCGCGACGTTACCTGCCAGCTGGCCACCGCACCCCGGGGCCAAAGTGCCATTTCAGCGCTCCGAAAATCGATCCCTCAACTCTTTAAGTCTCTATAAACAACCGCTCGATCCGTGTCAGCAGTCTGGAGCATTTTAACAATTTTTTAGACTTTCAGTATGGCTGTATAGCACATAGGCATAAAATATATATAAATTTTCTTTTCCCTTTAGGAAATTATGAACGACAAAGAAGTTCTAATCATTGTATTGAAATTTCGAAAAAGTGTGATTAATTTCATTCGTTCTCCCAGAAAAGCGACTAAATTTCATTTATGTTGAAAAGAAAATTTGAATTCCGGCTGAAATATTTCTCTTCCACATCGCACCAATTTCTGATCGACCGTCGCGATTTTTGGCCACTGCAGCAGTAGCTCGAGCGACCGTGGATCTCGGGGTTGAACAATCGTGTTTCTTGCTGGCGGCGGCTACGCACAGCAGCAAGCACAGCGACAACATTTCCGCTAAGCATAGGAACGAGCCCGAAGCAGACAGGAGGAGGCAAAGAGCGAGGTTGAGTCTTCGGGGCGCTTCCGACTTGATTGCGCGAGTGCGCGAGCGAGCGGCGAAGCTAGCTCTCTTCTTTCGACGTGAGTTACATTGACTACGCCGCACATTAATTACCATTAGAGAGGATTGCTCTAATTCCACTTCACTCGTCCCGCACTCCCGGTTCTCTGGCCTTGTTCCACCTCTTCCTGCTGCTGCTGGTGCCGATGCCGACGTCGAAACGATGTGGATCGAGAGAGGGTCGAGGGGGTTGGTAACCAGGGAGCTGGTGCTCTCGCCTCCTGCTTCCCTCTTCCTGTTCTCCCATTGAGTCGGTGGAGAAGCGTTCCGCAGAAAATTGCGACGGCGGGGAAACTGCTCCGGCCCCCGAGGAAATTTATTACGGTCACCTTCGGCGCTGACTTTGGCATTTTTTTTCTGGACCCGTCCGTGACCGGATTCCGGCCGTTTCGGACCGATGGATCATCGCGATTTGAATGTTTCCTGACCCGGCTCGGTTCGGCTCGGCACTTCCACCGTCGCGCCTTTTATCCAGAATCGAGGACAGAGCGGGAATCGCGCGAAGGAGGTCGCCTAGTAGGCGTAATTGCGGGCAATTTTACTTTCGCCGCAATCGTTCCAGCCCTGTTTTTCATCCGGAATTACCCTCTCGTCCGAGATTCGCCGACTTCGAGCAGATGGAATACTAAATTTTTAGTTGTCGCATTCAGGATTTCTGTTTTTCTTCTACTTGTCCAATCACTCTATTGCGTGTTTCATTCAGAAATTGCTCGCCGTCTTCGAGAAATTAAAGATCGCACATCTGTGCTATCATTTCGTTGGGAAGTGTATCGCGGGACCGGTGATCTCGCGTGCGTTTTATTAGGTGCGATGCAACCTGGCGTAATTCGCAGCCGTGTATCAAAACATTTATTGCGCGTGAACGTTATTAAGCCCCCGCGGAAAATAATACTTTCTGATACCGCTCGCCAGATGATTTACTATTACGAGTATACGCGGACGACGCGCGAGGCTTACGAGATCTAGGCCCATGCAATTTAAAAATCGTTTAAATCATTTGCCAACAGCGTGCGCGCCCTCTCCCGGCGGATCCAGATTAGATCGGTATCGGCCTCGATTACCGCCGGTTATGCATAATTAAAAAGCCCGTGCTGTGTTCGCACGCTAATCTACCGCGTAATATGTTGCGCTCTCTCACGAGAGCATTTCGCAGTTCGTCGCACGGAGACGAATTGTTCGAAGCTCGTTCGATACGATTTATCACCGTTAACTTGTCGATGAGGCGAGAAAGAAGTCGTTTCGAAATCGATAAGGAACGTGTTGAGCTTTATCGTTGTATCGTCTTCATTCCCTGGTTTAGCGAAGAGGAAGTAAAACCGATCGATTGCACTTTATTCTCTAGAATCATTTACCTCGTTACACCGGAAGGAAATTGCCTTTACGAATACAAGAAGTATTTATACATAGTGCAAAGGCAAGTTACAAAATGTTTTATAGAAAATAATTTAATCCGTGTAACTACACACATCGAAATATTGCCATTTTAGCACAGACGTGTGGTCTCAGAGGCCGTTATATTAATGTGACAATCTGTTATTTTGGACAAAATGTTTTTACTTTGATTACCGTTTTTACTGTTTCATAAAAGTACCATAATTACCCTTTTATAATGAGCCACTTTAAATTAAAGCTACGCGAGTGAAGCTGCATAGTCACTCGAGTGCATACTCTCGCGGGATCAGACGAAACAAATGCTTCTGCACCTTTTTAATGTCTCTCAGACTGCGCGCCTGCGATTCCAGTTTAACTAACTCAGACCGTAACAAAAACAATTATGGAGCAGCATCTCTGAAAAATGATGAGTTACGGAAACTATTTATTAAATTGTAGCTAATATTCTAAATTGGCAAGAATCAATGGAAATGTTTTTGTCCACAGTTCAATTACCAAAATGAAATTTGTGAAGTCAATAAAAATGAATGAACTGACAGAATTACGGGATTCAATTTTCACTTTCCTGAAACCCTGCAGTTCCAACGTTTCCTGTAGCAAATTGCATACATAGTCCAATACATCTTTTCCCGAACTGCATTCCAATAATTAGAATTCTCGAATCGCGGTTACGAACTGCAGAAGACGATTAAAGGAATTCGTATCGATTCGATATAACTGATGGAATGAGATTTTTTGTATCTATGGTATTTCCAATCGGTTTCGAAATTAAAAATAAAAGGATGAGGGAACGTTGAAAAATACATTTTAATAATCTTTTTTTTTTCAAGCATCAACGATCCGAATGGGCTTTCGAGCTTGTCTTTCGAAAATTTTCGAGTGGCCTGTTTGTTTCCAGCAAGCCCGACAACGTCGAATGATTAGTGTGTGAATAATTGATGAAATAATCGATAATGTCTGCATCGGAGACCCACTTGAAAGCGCCATATTATAGAGAAGCACTCTCGGCGCAGCGAACATTACGCGTCCTTTTTAAAATGCAATGTATCGCGAACTGGGGCGAAAAACGCATGGTTAATGTAATACGATTAATCATCGAGTGCGATCATCGTGCACGGTCTGCTATCTTTTTCCACGAACGTAATCCACTAGCAACTACGCGTGAAAATTTTGTTGTTGAAACCGAAACGCTCGAGTTTAATTGATCGCTATTCCTCGGTATTCTATTTTTAATTAAAAAATGTGCGACAGCTCTGCGTGCAATCAAACCGATTCAAAATTATTGTCGATTTTAGATGAATATCATACGGAATCTGGATATTTGGAATTGATTTTTGTATTGGAATTGTCATTTTTATAAGCTAAAACATTTTAATCGCTTTTAGTGCTAGGTAGGTTTAGTGTTAATCTCATGCACGATAATTCAAAATTTCAGCGGCAAAACGAGCAAACGCATTCCGTCATTCTATTTAACCAAGGGAATCGTTCAAGGTGCAACTGCGCGATCGCCAATAAAATCTGAGACCGTTATCAACGCTGCATTCGGCCTCATGTATATCGTGATTTTCGGTTTGTTTCGGCCTCCTGGGACGGGTTTTTTATCGTCCCGTAAAATATAACAGCGCAATCATAAGTGAAACGTATAACGTTCGAAAACAGTGCGCTAGATCCGCGCTATTTCGAACGTTTATGTCCCGCGGTGGTCTGGGGGATAGCATTCGAGGCGAAAGTAAAGCCACGCCCGACTCCGCTCAAAGTCGTACCGCATGCCACGCATTATTGAATGCACGTGTACGTACGTACAGCCATTACGAAAGGTAATTACCGGTTGTAGTAAAAGCCGAGCATACGTTTCACGATATAGGCGCCGAGCGCCGCTGAACGAAATCGAACAGCTTTCGTGCACCGCCGAAGTTACAGTTTCAATTTCGTGTCAACCGAGCCACCGAGAAATCTCTTCATCTTGCAACATCATAGAGTCGCGTTGTTTGCTCTTTAACCCCTTGCCGTATTTTAACGAGTCACTTTCTTTCTTTCTTTCTTTTTAAATGAAATAAAATTTGATTCGTTTGTAATCAATATTTAAGCATTAAATAAATGTAGCCATGCGAAAAATATAAATTTTCTTTTCATTTCTACGACATTTTTGGAGATAAAGACGTTTTAATCACTGTAACTGTAAAGAAAATGATACCACAAGAGGTTCGGTACAGTGAACCGGATTAATATTCGGACGCTTTAAAAAAGACGATAACTTTTTCAATATTGTACTATACGATTTGAACTTTTTTGAGGAGCTGGAGCAAGTAGTTTACTACAGGATGTGAAAAGAAATTTTTTCAAAAACTGCAATTGATCGGAATTGTAGAAAAAATACAACCAATAAAAAGGTTGTAAAATGCAACTTTTGCGAAAAAAATTTCTTTTCACATCCTGTAGTAAATTAATTACTCTAGCTTCCCAAAAAGGTTCAAATCGTATACTACAATATTAAAAAAGTTATCGTCTTTTTTAGAGCGGAATTTAGTCCGAATATTAATCCGATTCATTGTATGTCTTTATTAATATTGACGAACCAAGCTCGATGAAAATATTTTCGCAATAAATAACGCCTGAATCCGATGACGACACCTGTTAAAGAGCTGCCGACTTGCTGGAACGATGTAGACACTGTTTACTTGTATTTGCATAAAAAAGCCTGATCGACATATTTCACGTGCTGCAGCCTCGTGGGTGCACGTAATAAAGACGTTTTTATTGTATGCACTAGGTTCATCGACGAGGATGGAAAATGACGGGTCGGGAAATATGAGATTAATATGATAAAAATGCAGAACATTACAACATTAATAATTACACAGAACATTAAGAATCTAGAATGAGGTTGATGTGAAATAGAACTAAATTAAAAATAAAGTGTGTTAAATACTCAGAGACTGTATAATATAAGATATGTGGTGCATTGTTGCTAAAAAAAATAAAGTTTCAAAATAATCTACTGAAAGAAACAAACGTTCCGACGTTTCAGTTGTAAGGAACCGTGCGCCATTTTAATTCTCGTGAATAAATAAAGAAGTCGAACGATATTTTTTGAAGTGTAGCACAGGCCGCGCGGAAAGGGCTTCATAGTAGCTGGAATATGTTGCAGAAACGTGCGCCCGTAGCGCTTGGAAAATTTACTGCAATGAATTTTTAGAGCGGAGGCCTCATTCGGTTTCGTTCTTCCAAGCGAGTATTGTTTACTTCTATAAGTTGGCAAGCGGTTTTGAAGTTCTTCGTTTTCTGGCACGAAAAATCACCACTTCTGTGCTGCGCCCGTTGATTCCGGGATGGAGCTACATAATTCACGGGAAGTTTCGCAACATTTTAAAACTAAAAGAAGGCAGATATGGATAAACACGGCCATGGACATTTTTCACTTCTCTCTTGCGCATCGTTAAATTATCATCCTATCCTCCTTACTCGCGGGACTAATTGCAGTTCTACAATTGCAATTCAAACATGTAAAGTTTCAAATATTCTGTTATTTGTGATTATTAACGTTACGCGCGAGCAATCTTTAAAAAATGCCAGCTTTCCACCGCGCCAACAAGTATAATTGCATCTACTATACATCGTATTATGAACCAGCGCAGCGATGCAAACATGCCTCGCAAAGATATTTCAACCTCGGAAGTTCCGCGGAACTTGATTCTCTTCTTTGCCGCTGTTAAAACCCTCGGAGAATAAAATCTCGAACGATGTTATCTAAGAGTGATTATTAAATCAGAAGGAGGAGATAAGAACACACTGATACAGTTTTACGTTCTTGTCCGCAATCGTGATTTCATTTAACGGATCGGTCCAAGTTCTCGTCGAAGCCCGGTGGTCACGAATTAATTACTATGTCGGGTAGAGCGGCAGCACGCGCATGCAGACGATACTAAAAAGTTCGAAAGTTCGGCCAAGTGGCCAGCTAGGATCGTGTTTTTAACGACTGGCATGGCGGCCCGGGCTCGCATGAAAGGGATGACGTACGCGTGGTTCGGCGACGCCGAATTAAAGACCGTAACATATTTGCGAAACGATCGGTCTAACTGCTTCCTTCCGGTATTTACGGGTACGTTTTTCGCCGTTGGGACCGGCTGGTTTGCCAAAGAAACATAGCGAGGGGAAGGTATGGCAGCGAAAGGGGGATGAAACGCTGAATGATGGGCACAGGAGGGGCCGAGGGGACGGGGGATGGCAAACTAAAGAGCTAAGTTACCGCGTCAGGAGTTCGAAAACTTACAGCGATACGTTTTAGGTCGAGGCCGATCTATAATCGAGCCCGGAACTCGGTTCCTCGTGGTTCTTGTTACGCAAATTGGTAGTACACTCCCTGACATCGTAAAGAAGAGTAGAGGGGCCGTGATATCAACTCCCGGGCCTCTATAAGCTCCTTCAGATACTCCACCCTCGCGACAAGACGCGTGCGTGATAATCAGATTGCGGTTGTTTATGCAAGGTCACACCTTCGCAGGCTATCCCGCGGAAATTGAGCTTAAACAGACATTTCGGCGACTTTATTAACTCTTTACTTGTAACTAACAGTGTTTATAACCCTTAACTGGTAGATTGGAGTGTCGCATAACCCCGGTAATCGGTTTAGTTAAAATTGTTATTAAAGTATGAACTGTGATTTGGCACTCTGATACTCGATATCTGAGAAATACCAAATTTGAGCATTGCGATTAGAAAGTTGTTAACAATGTTCTTCCTTTCTTAGCATTATTCCACAAGTTCTAGGTCAGGAATTGATACACTAATACGTCGCGTGGGAAATATATCAATGATCAAACATAACAACAGAATAATCGCGTATCTGGCAATGCCCTGCCAATAATGGGCAAGCATATAACAATACCCCAGAAGCCTATTGCAACCAACTAACAATGAACCACTGCCTTAATACCGAAATCCAATAGGGCAATATTGTACCAGTGCAACAATCGGCGAAGCCTCAAATGCAAAAATGCAGTAGTACATTGCTGCGATTAATCGACAGTGAGGTGATACAGCTAGATAACAATATCACAATGCAACCAGTCCACCGGCATAGTTCGAACGCAGTAGTTTTACAATTAACAACGTTCCGCACGTCATACGAGATGTCGGCAGAATTACCTTCATACTATCGCAACGCAATAATCGATTCAGCACGCCGAAGTTAATGTCGAAGTGACTTGCGATTGCCTAAATGGGTCGCCTATTGATTTTTACAGCCGATGACTTTAATCCTGGAACTGACCAGTCCGATACTAACAACTACAAACCGTTTGCTCGTGACAACCATGATCTCGCAACCGAGCAATCCAACATCGACAGTTCCTAGGATTCTCTGTCCTAGTTTTGTCAAGGCTGGTTGTGCAATCGTGCGACCTAATTCCGACGATTCTGCAGTTCTTTGACCTAAAACAACTTTTAAGATATTTACCCTGTCAGCATTCTCTTTCCGCGAACCATAAATATCCTGCAGCAACCTCCACGAAATTCGGCTAATTCGCGAAGACAGGAAACTTTGAAATATCTTTTATCTTGGAACTTATTTAGGGATTCCGCCGTGCTTAATAAAAACGTCCCGGGACGGCAGATGGCAAAAAAGACTTTTTGATTGATCTTGATGCTTTTGAAGGTTTTTCATTTTTAAGTAAACTGACAGTATAACCGATGTTCCATTTTTAGTTTCAAGCTCTTTTGTTTAGAAGCAGAGTTGATAATTTGTTGATAGATTGAGTGCTCCAGCTATTAATTTATTGCAAAATGAGCGAATGTATGTGAGGCCGCCACCTTTACATTGTTGCCAATTAATAAATATTTACAATATTAAATAACAAACAAGTTAACAAATAACAATAATACTGTTACTTTATGACCGTCTATCAAGCCACGCGAATTAAAACAGAAGATCAGTATCATGTTGTTAAATTGAGCCACAGGAATCATAATAACTAGTTTATACGAGAATCCAGCGGCGTCTGAAAATTTGATCGCACTTTTAGGTTATCATTGGACTCGCCTTCGCATGACAATGGTTCATTGAAGTTCCTGTGCGATAAAGATCGACCGTACCATCCTCGGAGCGAATGTTCCGCTACTAACGGTCCTTGAACGACATAACCGGGATCCTTCGCGAATCGTGAATCCCTGAAGTCACGACCCAAGAATACCGCGTCGTTTCGAGGTCCCTTATCAGCAGGAAACCTCGGCGCCGTTTAATTCTAATATCGTCGCGCTACGGAATTTTAATCTTCCGGTTAGCAGGCGGAAAGGAGGTTAGCCGGCCCGGCCGGTGCGGGTTCTCGGCCCGGAAGAAAATCGACGGCGAACGGTTTCCCGAAGAAGGTAAATAAGGCTATCGTGATGTTGGCAAAGCAAACAGCAATCGAGTGATCGGTAATTGCTATTGCCGTGAACCCTGTTCGATGGTACTGGAGAGAAGACTGGTGTGCCGACGAAGTGACCCGGTGAATGGGTTGTTAGTAGAAGATTACCTCGACGCCTTACAATCACGGCGCCACTTTGAAACGCATGCTCTGACCTCGGCCCGCAAGCTATCGACTCGCATGCCAATTAGCGAACTAGTTATCTTCCCTTCAAACTATTGCGGTGGAACCTACTGATTAATAGTGGATTCAGCAATCTCGAATCAATCCTTTGTATCCGACGTTCCACGGCGAACGTGTTAATCTAACCGAGTGAAAACGATTACGGCCCTGGCGCCAAGTGAAATTTTATCGGGCCGATCTGCCGATCGGACGAGCAACAGTTTTTCGATTAAACGGCCGCGTCGGATTAGACAATCAGCCGTTCCTTCCGACAACGAACATTGCACGATTCGATGTTGCTGAAACATATTCGACACATATTTTTTAGAGATCAAAATAGCCACCGAGATTGAAGACGGAACGCTATTTTATATCATATTAAATACAAATTATAACACGGTTTTTGTGTATTTTTATTGATTTTGTTATTAATATAAATTGAAACTTGTCACGTTCATTAAACGACGGGAAATTAGGCGAATTTTTTAAAGCAATAATAACAAGTTTGTTCGAAGTAACAGTTAAGATGTCACGTTTTAAAAATATATTATTAAGACGCTTCGAGAAAATACAAGAGAATACAATATTTATGAATCATTAAATTACGAAAGCCCCTTAATTGACCAACGTCCATTTAATTTTCGCGGTGAAGTTGTTCCCATAATTATTTCGCGAAGAGTGATATTTACGCGTCGCTCCGGCTTCGTTTCATTAAACTTTACGCGGTCAGCCTCTGACCGAGTGTATGAAAAAATGTACGTAGACCCGTGAGTCGTGGTTCCGCGTTTTAATTAAATAATACAAACCTGCGTCAAGGGAATCCCACTACGTTCATTTGCCAGAATATTGCTGACGCATCGCTTAAAATTTTTCGGCGTTTAGAGAATTTGTGTCCCGCGTATACAGTTCCCACCTCGGGCTCGCGGAAAACCGTACCGAGCTGTTGTTGCAATGAATATGACTTCTGCGTGCTTCAAATCGTTCTCCATTGTACAGAATTGTTAATCAAACTGGGTCTGTAAATGCTGGGCAAAAGTTTCGTGCATTCTGCCCAAACACGTTGTTCACTAAAAATGTCTATTATGTTCTCTTTTTACAATCACTTTCTCAGGGCCCAGTCTTTATGTTTGAAGATTAAAATATTGTCAGTTGCAGGCCTTGCAAAAATCATGAGTTAGTATGAATTTATCATAAATTATAAATGATCATAAAACAGTAATCTTCATTGTATTTAATGATGAAATTCAAAATTGTTTGAAAATTTTTAAAATCGAAGATGTTAATATATGATTTCTTATATATATATAAGGGAAGAAATATCATTCAATTTAGTTTCTATACCTTGCAATCGATGCAGACAATTTTAATTTTGTATAAAGATCCGCAGCCTATTAATGATATATGGTAGAAACTTATGCAATGTCTAACTATAATGCTCAATAGGCTGCGAACACGACATGCTATTCATCATAATGATAAAAGTAAAGGATGAATTTATTCAGCTGTCTAAAACTGAAAACAATTCGATAAAGTGACTAATATCTGGAACATCAACATTTCTGGGTTCAGTGGAACGGTGATAAAGGAGCATGTATCTATACTTGAACAAGAATTTCTTTTTTTAACTAAAACTCACGTCAGTGAACTATTTAGGTCGTCCACTTAGCGCGAATCAAGCAGTATGAAACAAAGTACGGTCGAATTAAATTGTGCAGCAGGTAGCGAGCAAATAGCCGTGAGCTGGTATCATAAAACAAACATGAACAAGCCGCTATCAGTGTAGCCATAAGATGATTGGCACAGATTTGATCTTATTACTGCCGGCTATCATGAATAGTGGCAATCAGTTATGTAGTCTTCCGTTATTCGCCGATGGTATAAGTGGGGTTTAGAGTAATCTTTACGTATAGCCCTCGTTTAAGGGGAGGCAACCTGTGCGCATACTCGAACAGAAAATTGCAGATTACCTCTGACAGTGTTGATTCGCGGTTCTACGACAAGTGAACGTTCGCTGTCCCCTTTTATTAACCGCACGCGGCTGCAAACTGTGACCCGTTTTCCTCGAACATTGCACAATAGTTCCAAATCAATACGAGTAACTTCCTTAAAAAACGTGAAATTATAATATCGTATTAGTGGAAAATAATTGAATAAATGAATATTTATCCAGACACGTACAATAAAAAGCCTAACTAAGAAGTCTAATTAAATTCAGATTGTTGTCGTTTGTATGAAGTAACACAGTTACTTTTAGCGCTACATGTAGGCCACCATTCGACCATAAATTAGTCTCGTTCAATTCATTCCTGTGCGCAAATTAAACTCTCTAGCTACTGAAACGGCATTGTGGACCACGGTGGGGTTGGGGTTGAGTCGTTCCGTAAGAAAATGATGTCAAAGTTCTCGTGCTCGCGCGATGGGAGTAATTGTCGAGGAAGGAGAACTGGTTATCGCGTTCTGCTGCTCTGACGAGCATTTGTATAAGTCCGCACCGGGAGTAACCGGGACAAAGGCCGATAAGGGCAAATAAATGCTTCTTACCGGCAACCGTTGTGTCTTCACAAGCTATTTGTTGGGGCCGTGGCGAGCCACTGCGTCGCGTCGAGAACCAGTCGAAGACCTATTTCATCTTGAAAGCCGCGTCACCGTAGAAAGGCTTGAATAGACTACGTATGAAATGATTAAGGTTCGAACGAGGAAGATAGACCCTTGAAAGGGTCGGATAAGATTATAGGTTCTTTGACAGGTATAATGGTTTCGCTGGCTCCTACCCCCGGATCACCGCGTTACGCGTTTATGAACTTTCACCGGACGATGCCGCCTTCGATGGAAAATCATTCGCCATGATAATTTTCAATCGTCTCTCCGCCCGTATATAGACTTTCCATTTTTAGTTTTCTAAAGATTATCTGCCTCGCAGTTACTTGTACGGTACCCAATAAAAATTAAAGGATACATCATTACTCAAGCACCTTGAAAATAAGCCCAAATTATTTTCTGTCATTCTAAAACCGAATAATAGAACATCAAAAGAATGCTCATTGATATAAATAATAAATATTACCTGGAACAAAAGACACGACACCAAGGCGAGAGAAGTTTCCCTTGTTCCGACGTGCGACATCCAATGAGGAACTTAAACGGGAATACAGGAACCGGCGCAGCAATACTTCGATCGTTCTATACCGATTACGATATTACGAAAGTGCGAATAAAATGTTTTCGAAGGACTGTCTAATTACAAACTAAGCTGTTAATTCACGATGCACCGAGGCTCGCTTCCAATCAAGTTCGCAATTATGGTCGGGGCCATTCTTTCCCGCGGGCTAATTCCTATAATTCCTCCTCCATTATTTTTCCCCCCGATTACTTTCGCTGTAATTGCGTCGAAGAACGTCTCCTATCCATTTACGACAATTTCACGGGCAGTTCGTCGCGATCCCGTGATGCGAAATTATCCTGGTGGAGCCAGGGCTCGTCGAAATTTCAACCCCTCGCGAGTCACGCCCCGGTATTATTTCGATAGGAATCGTGCACCTCGGGGGTGACAGAGTCTGAACTCGTTATTTATTCCTCATAACCAACGTGATCTTCGTCGCGGGGATGGCAGAAACGGGATACGCGCTGATCGATGGCAGAGAGTGGAGGGTGCGGCGAGCCTGGGCTCTTCAACTTTTTATTAAAACCGGCAGGGTTAACAAGAACGCGAGCTCGGCCGCACGCTGCTGCTGCTGCCGCCGCGCCGGTGTGGTGGCTGGCATGGCGTGGGGGTGTAAAACGCGTGGCTCAGTTAAGTCTGCGAACGAGCCAGGAATATCGTGCCGGTTCAAGAAGTAACCGTGAAGATGGCGGGGAAACGGAACGAGCACGGGAAGTTGACGGTGCTCGATGGGGGTGGGAACGAAATAGCGTTCCGCGCCGGCAGCTGGTAAAAAGAAACGGAACGCTGAAGGGTGGTAGCAAGGAGGGCCGAATAAAAATGACGGAAAGAGAGAGAGAGAGAGAGCGGGAGGGACGGAAAAACGGAAGAAGAACGGCGGAAATAATAGCGCGGCCTTGGAACGAGACGGATATAATGTTTGAAATATGTCGCCGGGATAGGAAGACAAAGCCAACAGAAAGAGATATCAAGAAGTGAGATAAATAGGGTGAGGGAAAACTCGATGGCGTAGGCCAGAGGGGTGACGCGGAGGGGAGTGAAGAACCGAGTGGATAGAGATGAACACGAGGATGAGGTTTTAGATGAGCACGCAGATGGGGGAATCGGGAACCAAGGGAGAGAAAAGTGAAGTGCAGGGTGATTTGCAAATTCCATCATCCCTCGTCGCATTAGCCCCCTGCCTTCCAGGAACATGCGGAGATGTATATCTATAGAGTCGGTCGCCATCGCGGCGTGATTGCTCGCGACAAAAAGACGATTTGCGGTTTCTCCTGTGTCGTTGCTTCTCAAGAAGGAATTGTGTGCTTGCTTTGTGCATCAGCCGACTACCGATGCGCCGCGAAATCTCTCTTTAACGCGTTCGATTACGCTGCCCGCGATACTTGTTTTGAGGATCATGATGGAACTGTTGTAGCTTAATGGGTTAGGAGGAGTGAGGGTTAATGTGATGACAAAATAGTTCAACTTCTTCAGTAGCAGTTATTTAAAAGTAAATCTAACGAATCTCCCCAAAGAACACCAACGGTATGAATGAGATGCATCGTCCCTTTGGAAGAGAAAATCCAGAATTGGGAAAATCCAGATTTCTGAAAAGTCAGGGATACTACTGCTGATTTACGGTGCAGGTTAACCGAACATTTCGGACACGCAAAAACGTACTGATGAAATACCCAGCAAGAATGGATGTCAATAATGATAAATTGTAAGGAAGTGAACACCTTGTTCCCGGACGTCGTGTCGGGAAGACTTATTTTACTCCTTTGTGGCGGCCGCTCGTTTTTGACGGCAGATTGCTCCCGTCTTTCGTTTATGTCGGTTTCATAGAGAGTTCCAATAATCGAGCAGACGTTCCGCACGAAATAAATCTAATAAACGGCGGAAAGCGCGTCGCGTCGTTGACTTTCGCCGATGATTTTCGAGCGTGTGCGCGCTCGCGCTCTCGCTGCGAGCGGCTCGGGCTTTAACGACACAGGGGCACACGTGAATTCAACTGTGCTATTGAAAAATTCCTCGATTACAACAAGAGGGAGCGAGAAAAAGAAGAAAGGCAGAGCGCGGATGCAGTCGAACCACCGCACCGTACAATACCCGGGAGAGCCGGTCCACCTAAAATGAGGCCACCGCATTTTTCGATTTCACTCGCGCGACCGTAACTATCCGCTCCGCATTCCGTTCCGTCGTTGATGCACGTGTGCACGCGCGGATGGCTCGACGAATGCCTCGCTTTGCATAAATCACGATTACGTTAACGTTTCCGTGGCCGTAGCCGAATTAAATTAAATTGAACCGTTAAATTAAAAACCGCGGTTTTGTGATCGGTGCCCGTGTAACGCGAGCCTTGCTCTCTCGCCCCTTTAAATAGCTCATGCTAAACTGCGGGTCTCGTGCATTTATGATAAAAAATCAGTGGGCGAAATAATAAAGAAGAATTTAAAAACATGATCACCTTATTTGTGACTGGTTAAAATTAAGAAAAAAGATCAATTTCTTTTTCTTGCAAACAGCATTTTATAGAGCGACCTGTATATCTTGCATCGCACGTTCACCCGCGTGTCTCCGTGGTGAATTCTGTGCCAAGCGTCTTTTCATCGAAGTCGAAATCGGGAAATTTCGGTATATGAGCAACGTCGGAAATCTCCGCTAGCGTTTCCAAGCGGAGGTTGGGCATTTTCGGCTGGGAAAAGGACTCGGACCGGGAATTGGTCCAGGTGAATGGGCCGGTCAAAGAGCAGCTACATTTTACACGGGCATGACTTTTAGCGTGTTCATTTACTTGCGTTGCATCGACTGTCGAGCAGTCATCTAGCTGTGTATACACGCGACCCCTTCCACGCACACAGCCGATCCCTCGTCGCTCGTTGGCTGCATCCATCTGCCCTTTCAAGCCTTTTATTACCGACCCTACCTGTTCAGAAGAACTTTTACCCTCAAAGTATTCAGATACCTGCACGCTCTCCTTTACGTCGCGAGAACCGTCCTAGTTATTTCTTTCCTCGTCTTTTTTCTCTCTCGTCTTCCGCGCTCACGCTAAGAAGAAGAATGGTAAACAGCGTTAAATATGCATGTCCACCGGAAACGAAAGAAATTCAATTGTCGCGGGGATGGACAGGAACGTGTTGACGTTTGCGAATCGACAAACCGCAGGAGTTTATATACATACACTTTTATAGCGTGTAGCAGGAAGTTTGTGTACCTTTCACTTTGACGCCGGAGTGTATACGGAGTGTTATAGAATCAAATAATAGCCTCGCGTTTGATTGAAGCTATGAAATTGTTTATGACGACGAGACGGGCCGCTGGATTGCCGAGGCGCTTCGTTGCTCGACTATTTCTTCTTGTTACACGCGTGATCGCGAATTCCTTTGTCGTTTACACCGCACTTAATCGTACGTTACATCGAATATTGATGTTTAACTTCTATTATTATGTTCATTGCTCACGACTCTATATTATCTTATCCCAAGTGTTCGTTACCTCTCGACTAATGCTTACACGGAATATCAGATCAGAACAATTTTGATTAATTCATAACAGACATTGTATTAGTTGCAGGAGACAAAAATAGGTATATATTTTTTATAGAAAAAGTAATTGGAAGAGTGACTTCAAAGAAGTTCAAATTGGGATGGTAAATGAATAACCATTAATAAATTCAGTTTCGATACGCGCGTCGCGCCGTACAGGCAAAATATTCGCGGAGATCTCGTTACCGAATAATTTACGATCATGCAGTCGCCGGTGCTTTTAATTAATCCGCGCAAATCTTTCCCCTCGATTATGCATTCGTTCATAAAAACAAAGCACGATAAAAAAAAAGGAGAAAAGTGTTGCGGGGCAGTAAATTCTACTTGCATTATATTTCAACTGCCGTTCCACTCGAATCAAACAAGTGTCTGGCGACTCGCGAGGAGAAGTGCACGTACACGCGCCGGGCATATGTATATCTCGAAGCATTCTGCATATGAATGCGCGATTCGTCGTTGGTAACCTAGATATCGCGAGAGCGGCGAATCAAAGTATTTAAAAATCGTGGGGGAAGAAAGGGAGCGTGAAACGTTCTATAAATGTTAATGGAAGTGATAAGAGGAAGAGAGCGGCGCGGCAGGGAGCGCGGCGGACGATTCAATTTAATTTAATTCGTCGCCGTTAATCGATATTCTGTCCGACCATTCACCGGTGTGCGCCAACGTGTGCGAGCCGCGAACAAAAAAAATTGTTAGTCGGCGTATTCCGTCGGCTGATCGCGTAATGCGAATTTTCCAGTTCGCAATTGATTCGTTAAGAAATCGGAAGGCTGTATTTCCGAAAGCGACTCTCGGTGAATTTTTCATCGCCGTCGACGTCGACGTCCCGTCGTTCCGCGCCCACCGTTCTTTCAGACCTTTTAATTTCATCACTACACGTACGTTCAGACCTTCCATCGGCCTCGCTACGTATGTACGCCACCGGCTTGACCTAATTCCGATGAGCATGATGTACACCGCCGCGATGGATTCGGCAAGGAAAAATTATGTGGCATCTTGGTTTCCGGCGTTAATGCAGCTAAATGATAGCCGCTGCTCGAAAACACACGCGCGAAAAATCCCAAACATTTCTCCTCTCACTTTCCTTTCCACGTTTACATTACGTCTGTAATCCCTCTAACTAATGTTAACTCGATTTTCCACTCCTTCACTAAAAATTCACGCGACTTTCCTTTCGTCTTTTCATACGTAGACACTCTTAGCCTATTTATATGTAGCTCTCTCTGTAACGTTTGTGAATCAAATACCACGATACTTATTGCGCTTAAACTTTGTCTGAAATGTCTAGAGGTCGTTCTATATTTTGCTAGCTTTCGTCAATAGAAACTGTATTTTCACGTTGAGTTTATCATGCCGGGCAGGATCGATATCAATTTTATTTGAAGATCAGAAATATTTTTTTTTGAAAATAGTCGGGCTTTCGAAAAAGCGCGAGAGTACGCGATACGGCGCGGCGTATCGGTTAGCCCTTTAAATCTCGGTTGGTCGGGAAGTGCATTTCTCGTAGTACGTTTTCTGAAAAGCGCGCCATAAGTCTCGAAAAATATATCAATAGGTTTTCATGAACAGCGACTCGGCTCTCATTCAATTCCGTTATTTATGTCGCAATGTATTTCCTCGTGTGTCATTGTACTGTAAACTGGAATGACGTAACGTCTCAATAGTTGCCAGCACGGAATTTCTCGATGCCCGTATTTCTCCCTCGCCTCCCGATGTTATTCCGTTTATTTCTTATTTCTTATTTGTACTCGACGAGACTCTGCTAGTAACTAGTGAATGCATGCGCTGCGTGTTTACAATTGGCAGTTTTATGGGGACTTCTTAAAGCACGGTTTTTCGCATTCGCTCGTTCTCATTGCTCCTTACGGAATTGCCTTTCCACTTATCGGAAAGGATTTCGGTCCGTCGTAATTTAAAAAGCAACGATTCTACTGCCTGATTTCCCTCTACGACCTTCCAGCCCGGTCATGTATCGCCGATTTCTATACCTTGTATAATGCACGAACCCCTGTATACGTTTATAATTTCATTTCGACCTCGTGCTTAATTTTATTCAGCTAACCTCTTCCGGATCCAATGAATTTCGAGGGGATTCTTCGAGTCGAGTTTAAAATGTACTCTCATAGGAATTCTCCATTTAGAACTAAATAATTCTAGCAACAATATTTTCAATTAAATTATAAATTATTATCGTTTTCCGAGTTGAAATTTCCGTCGGAGCAGAATCCAGAACACAATTAACTGTTCTATTGATCATTCTCACTGTTACTTGGCTGCGGATATTATCTTGAAGCGTATAAAGATAAACCAGACACGCGAAGTAGAAAATTTCATCAGCGTTGAAGATCAAACAAATGTGCGAAGTCATCGCAGGCAAACTGTCAAGATAGAGCGAAGTTTCGCGAGGTTCCTAGTGATGAAACTTGGGGGCTCAATTTTGTCTGTCTGTCGGATCAGTTAGTATACATTTCATTAAGCGAGTCTAACGGAGATTCGTAACTTTGGCCTATTCTGCCGCATGAAAGATCTCGGAACAATACTTCACCCAAATTTTAGAAAAACACATCTTACCGTATAAATGAAATAGGTGAATTTTTACTCTGAAGAACCTTGCGAGGCTAGAGAGCTTATTCCGTTCAAGAGCAGAAAGCGAAGATCTCTGACAGAATCATACCGATCCAAACACGTAGTGGGAGTTGAAAATTTTCGCTTGATCCCGTTCGTGACAGCAGAATCGATGATACAATCGGGTCGAATTATCTGAACCTGCGAGACAGCAGCTAACCTAACCAGGACCAACAAGCTTTGCAAACCGAGTTGGCAAGACGGATGGAAGTCGGCGGCAGAGAGCACGAAGCGATGAAACTTGAGGATTTCTGCGTCGTCTGTTTGACAGAACCGAGTAATTACCAACCGGTATCAGAACGGACGGGACCAAGAGCCCCGGTGGGTGTTTGCCGACAGAAGTCAGTTCGATCGTTCGGTGTTTGCGCGCGACAATTACGCTCGACGCCAGAACGAACCCAAACGTGATCCCGAAAATTCCTGGCGGCACAAGCATCCTGGAGGAAGACTGCGCCGGTAAGTGCCGTCACTAACGGTGCACTATACGTTGCACGCCGTGCCATACTCGTTGCACCGTAACCACCCTACCTACTCACCGCATCGCGCTACACCGTGCTCGACGAGAAACCCGAGGAAAGGGTGTACCGTTCAACAACCTCCGCTGTTTTATCGTTCCTGAACCGTGGCCCTCTTACTCCGCTTTCGCCTTCTTCTCCACCTTTTCCACCTTCCTTCCCCACGTTCCAACCCTTCCACTCTCTCCATCTCCAGCCATCCTTCCGCCGGCTTTTTTCGTTTTCCCTCCCCTCCAGTTCCATTAGGAAATTTCTAACGTTCATTGCTCATTCGCTTGTTTTCTCTCCCCACTTTTACTGCCTGCTCTTTCTTATCGCGCGTTTTATACCCCGCGATACTTAACCAGCGCCGCCGTAACACTCCTCAACCACAGAAATCTTTATTTCAACATGACCAGTATGTGTTGCTACCGGGTTCCTCTGCCTCGAGTACCGTTGCTTCTTTTAATTACACCCGGTAGAGAACCTTTGGCGCTGGTTTATGGTAATAGACCTTCGAGGTTACGATTAGCGGGTAGTCTTCCGTGGTAGAGCGTCTTCCGGAGCTGGGTGATTTTTTTCGTATTGTCTTAAAGTCATTTTTTCTTAATGTTACAGTTTCTGCGGGAAAGGAAGAGTCTCTTTCTACGATCCTATCACATTGAAATGTCTTTCATAATTCCATCCATCGTTTTCTCTCTTCCCAAATGTTCATCATCGCATTGTCTTTATGTAAAGCATACCTCGATTAAAACTTACTTCATCCGCATATAATTTCATAAAAATAGCACCCAGTTAATTTTCAACATTTCCCCTAGCAAAATTCATTACATATTTGTTCCCTTTCTTTATACATGATTAAATCACATTAAAACGAAATTCGACCCGCAGATATAAATGCATGGTCAACAGGTCCCAAGCAATAGTATTTTATTCGCATCTGCATTTGATAGTGCTGCATTAACCAGCTGCTGCAAAGTATTAATTCGCTGACGGTTGCAATCAAACGCCGAAGCTTCTCCGAGTTATTTGCGCGGGTCAAGTCGCTTAGTCGTAACCTCGAATAAATGATGGGTAATATCTAAAATCGGAATACGGCGAAATTATCCCAGCGATGTGTATCATTCCGGTCCCAATAAAACCGTAATCAGAAGCCAGGTGGACGTCGTTGGTAAGTTATTTTCTCCGTTCACGTCGACGATACCACCGGTCCGGAATTCAGGTTGGAAGCGGCGGCCCGTGGTCCCGAAATGTCAAGGGACGCGCGGTAAATCTGTCAAATAATTTCCTGTTCGAAGGTGTTTAATTGCGCCGCGTAGCAATAAATTATAGTCGAATTCCTGGCGAAACGGTCGGCTAAATGTCTCGGTTCGCGACCCGATCCGACCCGACTCGACCCGGCACAGGGGTAAAAGATGCAGCGAGCTCTCCATTCGGCAGCGCTGCTGCTTGTCCACGAAATTAAATTCTCCTTCCCTTTCACATCGACAAAAGGCTTACGGCTTAAAACCCTTCCTGCCCCCTTCCCCTTCCTCGCGGAAGTTTAATTAACATTGACTTGGCTTATTTTTAACAAGGTTTCACCGCGCCTCTTCTTCGACATCGTTCGACTGTAATCGTGAAATTTCATTAGCTTAAAGGGATTCCGAAATAAACTTCCGTCCGGTCGTCGCGTTTCGCTACACGCGTTACACGATTCTTAAATCTGTCCGGTTATTAGCCCATTACCCGGTAAGACCATGCCGGAGAAAAATTCTACGGTAAAAATCCCGCGGCAACCTACTTCCGTGCCGACTACCTCCTTTTTTCGTGCACTCGCCTTTCTGTAAACTTGCCATCGTTCTATCTCGCCCGCCTCGCAAAATGTTATCAAACTGTTTCGCCGAACTTCGCCGTTCTAGCTCCCCTAATATCGGCGCCAGAAAAAATATTTTATGGAAAGACATCGATTCCTACGTCTCCTTACCGCGCGGTAGATTCTGCTTTAATATAATATGCATCGCAAGACGCGGTCGGCTCTTCTAATTATTCAGTGTCTGGCTTTAAAAGTTACTTTAATATGTTAATCCTTTGTGGACGAGACGTGTTCAAGAAGTTAGCGAGCCTGCGAGTTCCCTATAACTTTGGTCGACGTAGTAAACACGTCTTACCGTCGTGAATCCGCGTGAAATTGTTCATGTAAAAGAATTGTTTCGTTCAAAAGTTAAAAGATGAAATCTACATAATATGGTTAAAGATGAAGTAAACATCAATTCATAAATGTAATATTATGGCTGAAGCAACCCTCTATAGATTTAAACCAATAATGCTTACATACAATAACTTAAAAAACAATTTCTTAGATTTCTATTTCTATTAAATGATATGATCCACTTAAATTCAAGAAAGTGTCAACAAAGAATGACAATTAATGGCCATTTATATCGTGAGATAGTAATTTTCACAAAAATGTTCACCACTCACCGGAAGTTCTCCGCAGCCCTCGAAACGCTCAACCACCGGACATCAGCAGCCGTTAATTCGACGAACATAAAAATATTTGCGTGTTCTCGAATGCGGAATCTCGTTGCGCGAAGTTACGTTTTTAATTAGAATTCCCTGCACTAATTACAGCCGTACACATTTCTTTGCAAGAACGTTAAAATAAATCGCGGCATTCGCTTGTATTCTACTGGCATGCTCGCTGATAAAAGCGGGCCACGCTTTCAAGGAAAATGCAATCTTGGACAATCCTTCCTCCTGTAACAAAATGGTAATTTCGTAATATTCAACACATTTAAGAAAATCGGTTTTTAATACAGGCACTGGATATTAAAATTTTAATATCCTGACTAAGATCAGTGTATTGACTTGCGAACTGTGTGATTATTAATAATGTTCCGTCGTAAGGATTCGCAAAAATTTGACCTGATGTTGGACGATCGGCGAAAGCGTTCTGAATTTGCAATTACTTTTCGCGTTCCGGCCGTGACACATCCTCTCCGCTCCCGAAAATCGTGATACAGTTTCGGCCCTGGCGGAATCCAATTCCTGTCATTGTTACGTCGAGACAATAATTGTTTGGACGTATTACACAAGTAGTAAAGCAAATTAGTCACAGACGTGACTGGCGTATATTTAGATCGGATATGTGCTATTGCGTCAATTGGTTTGCAGCCACAGAAATGGCGCCAGTACGATTTCATTAATTACGGGAGCAAATTGAAAGGTAACGAGCGTTGATGAAATACTATGCGTTGTAATAGGAATATTCGAGGAATATTATATGTGCCAGTGTACCCAGAATGTCTATTATCGATGCACGTTTGCCGCGACAGTTTTAAAATAAATACGGGACATTCACGCGATTATATTAATTCAATTAACACGTACAAGTGAAACTCGAGGAGCGGAATAACCAAATTGCCGAGCACTATTGAGGTGCCTTTAACAGAAGCGACGTAAAATTCTATTTGACATTTCACAAATTGTTGCTTTGTATTTTATACACGATATTTTGTCTAAAAGTAGCCATCCGAATGTCTCTTTCAGTTGTGAGAATGTAAAAAGTACAATATATGGACAATTCGAGTAATTTGTAGTAATTGCATTCATAATATTTCAAAGTTAGCCGGGAGCGTATGAAAACGCAGATTCTCTTTGACAGCAACTGTGCATTATAATGCTTGGACAAATAACTGGCAAGGGAGAGAAAGATATGGCTATTTGCCTGTGGGTTTGTAAGACGACACCCTTCATATTCCTCCTGAGTGGCACTTCCCCTTATCTCTCTTCCGTAACACAGAAGTTTCCGTAAGTTGTTGGCGGAATTATGGTAGAAGTTAATATGAAATTACGGCGAACCATTGAATCAGCTTGACAAGCGTGTATCCCGTGTGGTTTCGGGTGCCAGCTCAAAAGCCGGTCATGCTGTTTGCTATAATGTCTTCCTAAAATATTATCACAGATGCACTTCCCGTTATCCACTCCCTCTCTCTTACATTAATAGAATTCTCATGCATTTACGCTAAACGACGAAACAACCCAAAGAAGATTTACGAAAATATTGTCTAAAAATTTATTATGAAAACCGGCAGTCTATTTACAAGTTTGCTGGAACGTCATAAAAGAAATTTCATGAACAAACACAGTTGGAAGAAATAATAAAATATTAATGATATATAAAAAAAATACGATATAGATGATGTATTTAATATTTATGTGGAATACCAGCTGGCGAGAGATAGTCAGGCTATATTTTCGTTTTATTCTAGAGTAAGACGAAAGTTTATAACAAAACGTATTTCCCACTGCCCTAAATAAAAACTGCACGCTTCCTTGTTTTCGTGACCATTTTTACAGAAGATGTATTCTGAGCCACTGAGGAAAGTTTGTTTACCTCATGTACATTTGCTGAAGAGATAAAGCAAGTGACTTCACTTTAAGTTGGAGATAAAACTATTTAATTAAAATTTCACATTCTTTCTTCTGCTTGATACTTTCAACCGGTTTAACATGTAAAACATGAAATGTAAATGTCTCGAGAGAATCAAATGCAGATGTGCATTTGGAATTTGAAATCCTATCTCTCCTAGAGGATTATGTCTAATTAACCTTTTGAAAAAAAAAATGTGATTTGTAAACATTTCTCCTGGATAAATTAAAAGACTCTCTTTTTAGGTCGAGCATCTTATTTAAAAGTACATATATTGCACAATTTCATGGAGCTGGATCTTCAGAAATTAAAAATTCATGAAGTTTCTGTTAATACATGATTTTATCAAGTGGAACAAAGGATTTTTCTCAATTCACGGAAAACGTAAAATTCTGTTCAGGAAATTGGGAAATTTACATTTTGGGAATTATATTTGATCAAAATTAACGTTCAATTTTGGAAAATAAATGATAACGTGTACAAATTATTGATGTGCAATTGATTTGCATATTTCAGCAAGGAAAATTACGATCTGCAGCAGAGGCCTGATTTTGAATTGCACATTAAAATAGACATTGCAGAAATGTTTGTAATTTAATAACGATATACACCAAATTATTTATTAACGGCATTAAAATTGGTATGAAAGAAAAGCAATTTATGAATAGTTAGAAATGCAGATAATTTGGTCTCGAAGTGTGTTTTGCAGATTCTATCAAAATTTTGAAAAATCCCGTTTTTGCGGATTGTTAACCGGACGTGATCGTTTAAAAATCGTATCTTAATAGACCAGGCGAACAGGTCAGAATGAGCGGAATATTAAAAACACAGAACATGCACGTTCTCATGATGCATCGGCGTAGCGAAACGGGAAGCAGAGAAGTAGTGTGACGGTAATAAGCCCATAAATTTTCCGCGGAGCCTTTTGTCGGTGATTTATCTATGGATTGCAGGTGTAAAAATAATATTTCGCTCGTTAGCCTGAGCATGTCTCATTTTTATCGGTCCCGGCGGGCGCGCACACAAGATGGCGCGCTGAAGATCCGCCAATTTAATGCTCGGCGCAGCACACCACGATCGGCCCCGGCCATGATTTTAAGCCCCGCTCGATGAAAAATAGTTACGCCGCTCTGCGCAATTACACGAGCTTTTCAAAGGCTCTCGTGACGCCCGGTTAACGAGCAAGACAGAGTAATTATCCCGCAATCGGATGGGCTGATAGTTAAGTCCGCGCGAATTGCGCCCCCGGCTTGATTGCCTATCGGAAAACAATACGGCGTTACAAGTAAACGCATTACCAGCCTCGGGATAATCATCCACTCTTTCGATCATTCCGCGCGTACCCGCCATGGATTGCGATAATTCCTTAGCCCCGTCTAGTTTTCGGAAAGTCCACCAATTCTGCTGACACTCGCCCCAAATTCTCCCCGAAGCTCCGCTGATCGATGCGACAGTTCACTGGGGCTGCTACGTAAATTCTCCCCGTTTAACCCTCGCAAGACGAGTGATTTTGACCATTTTATGGCTGCCATGGTCGCACCCGTTCAAATTCTCGCGCTTTATTTTTTCTAAATATTTTTGAATCTACTTCTTTGAGAGCAAAATTGATGTTGGATCTAGTACGACCAGCTAATCATTGAAACTGGTTTCTGAAAAATTAGAAATTGGGTAAAAATGGACCCACATCCTGCCATTCAAGAGTTAATAGCAGGGGTGATATATTTCTCCTGATTTAGAGAATTTTCATTTTAATCAATATTCACAATTTTTATAATTATTCGACTGCATAATCTGAAAAACGTTACATATATGTTCATCGGAATATGATCAGAGAGTCCTGGAATAACTGAACAGTTTCTGAAAATGGTACCACGAAATATCGAATCATCTGCGCTCTTGACTTCCAATAATTAATTAATAAACTAATGGCAAATCCCGATTCGGAACTGATAGTCGATTTCCGACGATAGGATATTAAATAACGATAATTTCGAAACAGAGAATGGTGAACACCAGGGGGAAGCTAGAAAACTTTTTCGTAAGTTCCACAGCGAGATCAGATAACCGAATACTTCAATAATCCCTCGACCGAAGTTAAAATTCTTATCGGATCAGATATCTCGACGAGTCTCTCTCTTTCTTTCTTCCTCTTTGAACGGAGGAGAGATAAAGGGAAATCTAATATAAAAAGATGAAACGGCTCTAGAGAGCCCGGTGGATGAAACTTAACATTCAATACCCGTTATTCGCAGACAATTCGCTTTTTGCCGTGCACAAACGTGAATCCTGCCTGGTAGGCGCACGGTGACGCGAATGTGATGGATGAAACAGTTTAGATAATACAATTTCGATTCGTATCTGTGACCTTTTGGGGGCGACGTTCTGATTTGAAAAATGATTGTCAGCTTGGACGCAATGGTTTTTTCTAGCTGCTCTCGCCCAAAGAAAATCAACGATCGATAACGCGAGCTCTTCTGAACTGTATTCTACATTCTCGGAGCCAAAAGATCTGTAAATCTTTCGTGTTATTGAATTTTTGTAAATTTCATTCTATTTGTTCTTCCATAATCATTATAGTAACCTAACAATATCGAGAAAGTGGTATTGGAGTACTACTTTACATCAATCGAAGAAAATTATCTTCTGGTCGTGAATATTGAACTTCTAGGAAATGATGAACAATAAACTCTTTGGGGAATCAATGGTACGCAGTTCTTCGATATTTCAATTTTCCGAGGAAGACGAGCTCGATCAAACGTTTCCTGTCGAACTATAATAAACTAAGATTGAATAGCAAGGTTACACGTTCTCGTGAATCTCGGCAACGGTATCTCGCGTAACGATACCGGGCGTCCATCGAAATTCGCATTAAGACGGTGAGTCTATCGCGCGAAGTTAGTTCCAGCAAAGTTTACAAGTTCGGCAAGCTCTGGAGGCCGGGTAACAGGGTAGCCGGGACTTTATCTTAACCATTCCCGTCGAATTCGATAAATCCTTTCGAGGTTTCTTTCTTTCTTTCTTCCGGAGAGAGCGCGGCGCACCGCTTTTCTCACCTAATCGATGAACGAACATCGATTATCACTTGTCCAGGCCGCTCTGCAACGGTTTCCCCCGCACATTTTTCTGCCGAGATATCACCTGGAGCCCGTAGAATAAACTCCCAGGCAGAGATTTCAACTCCGCTCTTATTATATTATAGGAGAGCGAAACGGGAGAAAGATTACCATGGGCTTTGACGTCGAATTGGATTAAGTCTGTCTGCGATATTTCGTTTAAGCTACGCCACGCCGCCGGACCGCTTTGTCATTCTGCCCGCGCATTTTGTAAATGGAGACCGAGTTGCAAAGTCGATGACGGTGTACGCGTGTCAAGAAACACGACTTTGAGCGGAATCTCATTTCCGTTTACCATGTCTCCGCGTCCATCGTATACAGACGGGATTAAACGTTTATTGGCTAACCCTCTTATTCGGAACAATATTATTACCCACGTCCGCGAGTATACAATTTGTTCAACTTTTATTGGTCTCTTAATACCGTTCTTACACAGAAGATGTAATTAAGGTCGAGTTCTTAACCCTATGCACTCCTTTGTCGAGTGCGACTCGACATCAGAGAAAGAAAAACGTAAATGTAACGGGTTTTTATATGTATTTGGTTCTTCCTTTATTTATTCCTTTAAGTTCTTATTTTTTTTAGTTAAAAACACATATAAGTTCCACAAATATAAATTACAACAAAGTTTGAAAGCTTTACTTAATGTAATTAGTAGACAAAATTGTTTAAAATAAGTAACGGTCAAGGAGCTGTCCTTTGAAGTAAATTTCATATAAAACACTGAAAGTAATAGGGAGTTGTTGGCAACAAAATTGGAAAATAATTCGGAGTGTAAAGGGTTAAACCTGTGCACTCGGAGCTATTTTAACTAGAAAACGTTTCTTCCGACCTAGAATATTTCCACTCTACGTGAATTTTTTCATTTTAAACAATATTTTGAATAATGGTACTCCAACAATTTTTAGATTGCTTTTACATATGATAGGAACTTTATGATGGACATTAAAAATGATTGACGTCATTTTTAGGCAAGGGGGTATTAGTTTACTATAAATAAACGGATTTTATGGATTCATGAAGAAATCGGATAGGTACTATTTGAAACATATGTCTAAGAGCATCAATCTATCATTTTCAACTTATCAAACTGATCGAAGGGAAAGAGGAATGTATATTTGGCCCCCGTCTTCTACAATTCATACAGAAAGACTTAATCTTGCATGGGGATCTGCAGTCTTCGAGATCAATAACTATGAAAACTGACTTGAGTCTGACTTAACTATGTATTTTTGAGGGGAAAAATATTTGCATTATTATTAATGGAATTAACACTAAAATTACCAAGCATTAAAATCGATTAAAATGTTTTACCTTGCATGAAGACTCGAACCTAATCACAACAAATTCCTGAACAGAACGGTCGAATTCTAAGCAAAACCCAGACAGTTAAATGCATCCATCCTCGATTCATCTTATCGGTCCCAGGATTACAAGATTCATACTCTGGATCCCTATTCATGCATATACATATACAAGAGCACGGTACGCACCGGTCGACTTCGCGCTGGCACTTCACGCAGGATCCTCTTCGAACAGTAATTACCTCGCTACAGGGCGTACGAGTCCGGGGCAGTGAATTATCGTTGCGTAACGTCAATTATCCTTAAGAGGATTAACGTCAACCGAGTCGCTAAGGAAGCCATGACAAATAGGAGGTCGGGGTTTCTCGCGAGCGCGAACGGTGCAATGATAGGTTCCTGAAATCGGCATCGGTTTGGTGCGTTCGAGGTATTGCACACAGCGGTTGCAACGTGGATCAGCTGATTCCCCGAGAGGGTTCGAGTCCGGGGTTTAGATAGCTGTTTGCTGCCCCGTTCAACCCTTAACATTCGCGCTTGGTTCCTCGACCCTGTATATTCAGCGAAGAGCCATTCCCGTCGTGCAGTTCTGCCGTGGCATGGACGGCATTCAACCGAAATTTACCGTCCGGCAGATTGCGGGGAAACAAACGGTTCCTGCGCTCACTTTCCAAGACTACTTGGACCGGTTTCGGGAACGAACTAACGGCCCCCACGGCTTTTGCTCGGGAACCGTCATTGCTGGTGCAGCCGCGCGGTTGCAAAATACACTTAGCGTCTGAGAAATTGCAAGACGAATTGCTCTATTTAGAACGGAATTATTTAATGGAACAGAAATAACGTTTAAGAAATTAAGGGCAACCGAGAACGCCGGGATCGACTCCATTCGAAAATTAGCTTTCGCTGATTTTTTTCTCTCTTTCCCTCTGCGACCTCGTAAAACCGAAATCAAAACGTGATCAAATAATTCAGTTCGTCGACGAGATCCGACAGCATTTAATGCTTCGACAACGGCGAAACTGGAAAATACCCGGTCTATTTAATCCCGAAAGGGAGCGAAAGGTTTATTCTGTACGGTTACAGGTTATTAATTTCAAAAATATAGGTATATATGCACCGGTATCGTCCGGTGGAGAACTCGGCGTATCGGAAAATATTCAGAGTGCGCGTGTAATTCTCTATTATGGAAGCGATAAATTTTCGTTGAAGTAGAGCGTAAGTAACGGGCGGGGAAAAAATTTCTCTTGAAATAAACATGAGCTTTTGTGTCCTCTTCCGTATAATGGGCTTTAACCGAATTACTTCGTCTGTGTTTAACTGACTTTATGTAATATTTACCTTGTATTCCGTTCCGCGTGTTTATGCGTTTTAATATTTCAAAACGGGCGGAACGTTGCGGTGAGCAGCGAGCGTGTACCGCTCAAAGCGAGTGAGAGACACATTAAAAATCGACTAATTGGGGCATCAATCGTGAATCACGATCAAACGATGCAACGCAACGGTGGAGACCAGCCCGGCATGCAAAGAACTGATACAATTTTCCTGCGTTTCGTTGTCAGGAGCAGCGGTTTCGACAGCTGTAATTGATTGAGAAACGGGCCGCTGGTTCTTGGAGTGAAAAAGCGCCCCTCGATCCGGGGGGCCAAAGTAAACGGAATATCATGTTACGGAAACTCACAAACTCAATATTACCTTTATATAGCGGCGGCCGGAGCCCATTATCATCGTGTACCCGCGGCCGTTCGACGGAGTTCGGTGTTTATCCGTTGCGTTTCGACGTTGTTTATCGAAACAACCGGTCGCGTTTCTTGATCTGGCCCGATCCGAAATCCAAGTTTCGTGTTGTGAGAGAGAGACAGCACGTTCCCCGCGCGTCTTTGATCGCCGAGCTCTAAGAAAACTGGCATGCTCCCCCGGTGGACTCTTATTACTCAATCTGTTCCGGAGATAGGCGAAACGAGTGCTTCCTCTGGTGACTTCCGGTGGATAGACTACCGTGCACGAGGAAAGTTGGCCGCTCGTTTCGCGACATGAAAACCGGGAATATATACGCGCAGGGAACGGGATCGTTGAAAGGTGAATGAGAGCCAGCCGGAATTTACATATCATGCGACGACGACGACGGGAGATTGGCATTGTCAACTCTTCGAGGAATCGTGCCGCGACATATGTAGGCGAAACAGTTTTGTAACGATACATAGCATAGAATGCGACAGAAGCATTCCCTGCTCCGTAATTTCTGCTTAGCTACGGGAAATGGGATTATGTGTTGGCGTTATTAGACGGGGAATGTTTACATGCGAATATAGGGTCGTCGGGAATCATTACGACGAGATGTACAGGCACTTGTTTGGAAGCTACATTCACGAGAACAGGAGTATTTAAACGTTTGCATTTACAATGGTAAAGATAATGGTCATCGACGGATTTAGCCGTCACAAATGGCCAACCATCTCCAATGGAGCAGTGCTCGTAACAGTTTTCAGAGCAAGTTCCGAAAAAAGACGGGAAAGAGGCGGAAAGTAGTAGAATAAAACGAAGTAGCTAAAATGGAAGACAGAAGAAAGAACGTGCGGGAAAACTCGGAGAAAGTGGTAGGGCAGTAAAGAGTGTAAGTGCCGGGTTTCGTGAGTGCCCGGTCACCGTGTGCACGAAAATTGACCATCCTCCCACGGAGTCGTGAGAACTATACGTGAAGAGTAGAATATGGGCAGAATATAAAAATATAAAAAAGGACCGTAACTGAAGCTATAGCTGTCGTACTCTATTCTGATTTAAGTCATTGTTAGCGTTCGAGCAATTCTGCGGTAGACCCCGATAGCCTCATAAAATTGGGGCTGAAAATGCATGCAAGCTCGCGCAATTAACGTGGCAATCAATCAGCGCGTAGGACCTCCCACTTCCTGTTACCGTTCCAACAAGAGTAAAATCTTACGTTCCATTTGTCTTTTCTTTTTCCTCGTTCGTATGCGCTTTATCCTCGGTGTTCTTTTTTAACTTCTGGGTATCGAAAAGCTACCGTCGAGTGAATTTATTATTCTTACCAGAAAATCTAAGTTCGTGTGCTTTTATGAAACCAAAATTGAAAGACCAACGAAGGGTTTAAACTATTTCTTTGCAATGATTAATTTTTGAGATGAAATATCAAATCCGGCTCGCGATCTTAAATTTAAAAGCTACGTTCACCGTCTCGGAACGATTTTATATTAAAGTTTACACTGAAAGATTTTATATTAAGTTTCCCAACTTGACAGGTCGACAGGAGCGAGCCAACGCCGTCCGAGTGTATCTACCGGGATTCTACCGTACTTAAACCCTTGTGGGAGCTTTATCCAATTTCCAGCGTGCACACTTGTTAGTGGAATTGATTGGTAAGCACGCGACGAATCGAAAATAATCCCGATGTCGGCGGATGATCAGCGCGACTCGTTTTTCGATAACTTTGGACGTGGCGTCGCGTCGCGTCGCGGTGAAATAATTGTAACGATCAGCCGATGTTTATTCGGGAGACTGGCTCGGTGAGGAATTAGCTTTGCGGCCTGGCCCGATTTGTGATGGAATCAAGGCAGCCCTCCAATCATTTTTCAATTACAAACACCTGCTTGGATGAAGCTATCGAATACAACAATCGCCGCCACCGCCGCCGCCAGAAATAAAATCAGCCACCGAGCGAAATATTGATTCGAATGCTGATTTCGTGAGCTACGCGGCTTATGAACACACACGGGATCCGTGCAAGATAAATCTGCTGGGCGCAAAATCAAAATGTAGCGACGATGGCGGCGGCCGAGCGGGGAGGTCACGTTTTATCCGACCTCAACGAGACACACCGCCGTCTATTATCCGGCATTATATTTCACGTTATTCGACGAAACGCAATTCCACTGGATTTACTCTTCGTCGTCCTTGCGGCCGGAACTGGGGAAAATAAAAAAAAACGATTCTGACCTCCGCGATTGGTCCCAATCGGATTGTCGACGCGCTGTTGGAGACTCGTGACTGAAAATTGGCCCGTCGCCAAATATTTCGGACGAAAGACATTTCCGGCCGGCTTTCTTTCCCTTTTTTTACCGCCGTATATCTATAATTGAATCTGAACTATGAATGAGACCCTCAGAGCACAAGCTACACGAGCCGCCGGAGAAAGTTGCGAATCGATGGAAATAGATTTAATTTGGCAGACTTAAGATAATTGCTTCAAGAGAGCGACATGGCGCGGCTCTGAAAGATCCTACTTCTGAGAATTATTCTCGACCCATACAAAAGAGAGTACCTACATTCGACTATATTTAATGATTTTGTTAAACATTTGTGATCTTTTTTACTGTAGAAAAGAATTGCGCGTTCTTCTGTAATTGTGTAGGCACTTTTTTGTAGGAACGATAAGAGTAAAATGAAAGAGGGAGTGCTAAAACAATTAGTTCAAAAAGCGCCTCTCGTATGGTGCTGAGCAGTGCGTAGACAAAGTGGTAAAAGAATAGATGGTCACGGCGGCGAGATCTAAACATTAACTTGTCACTTTACGCCGCGGTCATAAGATGATTGTCTCGAATTGATCACTGTCCGTCATAATCATCAGTAGTTTAGTTGATCTGTGTCAGCTGTTTATATTCGTGGATAGGGAAGAGAGAAAATATTACTGTCGGGCTGGTCGTTTTGCTAGCTAGACCTGATTCTATTCTGAATATCCTTTTTCGGTCTGTATTTTATAGAGGGTGGAAATTCGCGGAGGAAAAAAGAACGCCTTAAATGTGATTCAGTACCGGCGTCCTTTGTAATGCGCTTAGACTCTGATGCATAAGTGATCTGAAGAATCAATTACGACCGGAATATGTCACGCAGCCCCGTTAACTCATGTTTATTGTACATTTACATGCGCTTCCTGCACGGCCGCAAAATATAAGACTCGCGAAAGTCCTGGATTCTCGTGCATACATGGTCTGAATTCAGTACGCGGCGCGACATCAAAGGTAAAAGTACTCCCGGCTAATAAATAATTAAATACGCAAGTCGTATGACGTTTCACGTGGAAGACATCTCTTTAAAATATGCAGCGTTTCCCAGGCAGACTTGAGGGACGTGCCGAGTCATGCAACATTCCTATGTTGCCGGATAAAGAAACTTACCGGTGGGGTCATAGAAAAATTGCATAGCGTCGTTCGCGAAATTTTGCGGCGTCGATCGATTAACTTCAAACGTCCCGCATCTACTTTCACCCGTCAACAGATCGGAGAATGCTCACCATTCGGTAATTAAAATATACAGTTTATGCGAATGGGCAATATTCGCAAATAAATTACAACATCGTTGAGCACTGAACTGTTCTGAATGCTCGACCACTTCTCTATCTTCACATTTCACGGATGAAATATTAAACTTTTTTTATATGAACATGAAATACAGCCACATAAAAATTAACGGTAGTGTAAGAGAGTCTTAGTACAGTTTCGTAGATTTTTGCAGCTTCTTTGAAAAATAATGCAAGTGTGCAATTTCAAACATTGAAGGGCGGATCCGTTGTTGTAAATCTTTTGCGCGAATATCATAATTACGGATTGCGGCGGAATTTTTGTTCGTAATTGTTTTGCTCCTTCGTTTCTGGGTACGTCTGTGTTTATAATTACTGTTGTTACTGCAGTTACGAAAATAAATATGCAGCGCACAAGTACTTTTTCATGTAAAACTTGCCGAGCGGAGGTCCGAACGGTGTAGAATTTAGGATAAGTGCTTAGACCAGCATAATTATTATCATTAAGAACGCGAGATCGACTGATAAGGCACCGCTCGGAGCGTTAACGACCGCTGCTTTAATGGCCGTGTGTGCTGTTCTTGGTTGCATGCGTCCCGATAATTCTTATTTATTAAAACATACATGAAACACTCGGATTACAGTGGTACTCGCTTTCCGTCATTCCATGCTAATGACACGTACGAGTTCGGGCCGTTGAATTTACTCCGAGCTATCGTGTTACTGCGTAACATTATTTTCAAAAATTAACCGATGCACCATGTGATATTTCGTGTGAAAAATGTGTCATCCTGAGAGAGTCTCTCATATTTGTCATCAATTTATAATGGTTTTAATAAATACACTAAATTTATCAATAAACTGTAGAGGTTTGTACAAATTCGTTGGTTCAGAGATAAATCTGTAAAAAAGCCAATTAAATAATATCTTATTCAGTCTTCCTGTGTTAATGGGAGTACAAACGATTCATAGGAATATTATAAAATAAATTTATTTATTTACTGTCAATCTACAATAGTTAAATGTAATTTTGTCTTGTAAGTCAAAATTACAATCTTGTCATTTTGATAAAATTAAATAAAACTGTGTTAGCTATTTTGCAGGCTGGCTTTCTGGAACCATAGAAATTGAGAATGTTCTGTGCATCGTTGAACACGAGGTTTACGAGCGAAGCGCCATCATCTCGTTGCGCGGGACTAATTAGACCCATTTCGAAGGGTTTCCGATACGATTCAGATAGAAGAATGGTCTCAGAGTGTCATTGCATTTCCACGAATCGCCGAGCTTGTTAAAAGCGCAACATCCGTAAGATCAGGCTGGGGCCGAGGAATTAACGAAACAGGCTGCGTCCGTCGCGAAACTCAATTACACGTCATTAGACGCGTCCCCGGCACTCGGATATAAATTATGTCCTCGGAGTATGCAAGATCAGAGGATAAGACGACGCCGGTAGCATTAATGACCGGTGCATTAACGGCCGCACGTGGTTTCCCGGTCGCAAAGGCCGCGAAAGTCCCTTCTTATTAAAAGACGAATTAAAAGCTGCTCCATTAAAACCGCTCCCCGCAGGACGTATTGCATTATTCATGCCGGAGATCGTGTCTTTGTGACCGATCGGCCGACGTACCGAGACAATTTAATTATCTACCGCGAAACGTTCCCGCGTTTAATTAAAGGGAAACGCGTGTACCGCGTTCCTTGGCCACGTGCGAACTCGCCGCAGAAAAATGTGTCGCCAGCCTCGGTTCCTGGCGAAACTGCACGACGAATGTAACGATGCAACACGCTCCGATGTGTCACGCACTGTCACCTGATTTTTAATTACTGCTATCGATGCTAATATCATTTCCTATTAATGTTATAATAGGCAAATGGCGCTGCCGTTTGCCGGTCGTACAAATCCACATCTGCGATACAGCGCGGGTGCCATAAAAATGACTAAAAAAATAGCTAAGGTCGCTGGCAATCCGATTAATATTTTATAACGAAAAATCAAAATATTAAATATAAACCATATCGAGCACACAACCCGAGGGTTCGTTGAATATTCAAAGCGATTCGACACCACAGTGTGGTTCAGTGACGCGATTAACGTACGAAACCCGGCCGGCAGATAAGTCGGCCACTTTATTTGAACGGTTCAGTGAACGCATCGGGTCGGGCCGCGACTGTTTTAAAAATTCCGACATCCCATTAATGAATAATAATCATAACGCACGATAGCATCGCGGCCAGTGGCGGAATTACCTTGCGCACTGTTGCGCCTTCTCCCGGCGAGAGTAGAACAATGAACGTTCTCTGCCCGTTGCCGAATTAAGCGGAATTTTTTCGCGACAATGCGGGGGCGCGATAATTTCCTCGAGACAATATTCCGACAGCGCAGCGTCCCCGGTATTTTCCCCGAGTCACTTAAGTGTCCCGAAGTTTAGAAAGAGCCTGGGTACCGTCCGACGGCGACGAGGAATAAAAATGCGGCTAATCGCATTTGGCAGGCGGCGCGCCGCGCCGATAAAAACAAAAAGGATAGACCGGTTGTTACCGCGCCCGTTCTCCAGAAAACGACAGGGCTCTTCGCGTTGTATAAAGTTAATTAGAAAATTTCGTTTTACCCGCGAGCGACAGGCCCCGCTCTCCCAATTCGCACTTTTAATCATCCCCCGACAATACGCGCAATATGCTAGGAAAAAGGTTGGCCATGTTCGAGCGCTTTTCGCCCGAGTGAATAGAAATCCGTCGCGGAACTTCTGGCTCGCGCGGACATTTTTGTGTTCGGTTGACCATACGGGCGCGCCTGTCCGCGATCGAAACTTTTTAATGACCCGCAACGATCGCGATTTGCATAATAAAATTGTATCGCTCGGGAACGCGGAAGCAATCAGAATTTTTCGGGATTTCTATAGACAAGAGAAAAATTTTCAATAGATTTTTCTGTTTGAAAACGGTAAAGTGTTTCGGCGACCCGGCTTTATCGTGCTCGATGTAAATAAATATGATTCGGCGAGTGCGCGTTTGAATTGTAAAGATTTCGGTGAGTGGGTATTAAAGTGCCGAAGAAGTGAGCGAGCGGTTCATTTTTTGAACACTGGAGTTCTGTGCACCTTTATCACGATTAAAAATGAGACAAAATTGTATTTCGGTTGGGGATTTCTTGTACTTCGCGCGCGCGCGTGAACGGGTAATTTTATCTCTAAAATACTGCGGATTTTCCGCATTTTTTGTGGCAAAAATAAACAGGTCAAACACGAAAATGAAAAAAGATTTTTAATATAAAAAGAGGAGGAAATACACTTTCATTTAACTTCAGTTTCTTACAATTGACTTGGACAATTTTTATCTTGCATGAAGATCCGCGGTAATAATGTAACAACCAACAGTTACAAACAGATGCCTCGCTTAATCCGAAAACCGAAATTGGCTAGCGTTACTTCATAACCGCAGACATTTTAGTTAATATAGTCACGACGAGATCACCCGACCACCAAACATCACGAATTAACACTCCACGCGAAACGGGATTGTTTTCCCGGCCACTTTACCTCTCAAAGGATGAATGCGCGCGACTTGAAAATTTTCGTAATAACAAAGGACACTGGTTAATTAATTTCAACCCGGTTGCCGCACGACTGTAACCCTAAATTCTGGTTGCATCAAACGGAGGACGTTCTTTTCTGTCCAAAAAAGATTCCAAAAATAATTAACAGACTCGCGACCTTTATAAAAGCATACCTTCTAATTCTGTCGCACTTTCTCTGAACCGAATTACAGCATTTAGTTATTTTATTTTAATTCTGACTTCGATTCATATTTTCTACATTTTATAAAATTCCATTCTACGTGTTTAATTCATTGTAATTTCATATTCTCCACTTTTCTGTCCTCAGTCCGTGCTCTTTAACAGATCATGCGAAACGGAGACTCCATTGCCATCATCGTGACAATTTTAACCGCGAGTTTAAATCGCCAGCATTCTTGACAGAGAAATTCGAGCGAAATTCTCCATCGCGACGATTCAATTCGCGCGTCGGCAACGATAAAGGAATTCCGGGAAAAATTATGAGCATTAATCCGCAGCGGGAAGGAGAAATCTCTCTGCAGTAACCAAAAATGAAAAAACTGACAAGCACATATTCGGGGAGCGGTTCGAATGTCCGCGCGCGCGGTGTGGAATTTCGATCGAAACGGTATAAACTACGGGGCTGTCCAGTCGGGAAAAAAGCGTCACGGTCGGCCTATGCAGCTGCATTACATTTCAGACGAATTCACGCGGCAGAAAATACGTTTTGGAAATTCCAACAGCATACCGGTGGCCTCTACAGCATGCGTCATTCGGATTTAGGCGCACGCATGATCGTCGTATATTCCCAACTGTCACGCCAAACAAAACTTCGCTAAACAAAATGTTCACCGGTAAATATGTCATTCTGCGGGGAACAACAATCCGCGAGCGTATCGTAACGACAACGGCGATGACTGCGAATTAGATGTCCAGTGGAAATAGAAAAAAATAAAGGGCAAGTGCTGCGGGGGAGTAAATCATTGATCGCTCGAGCGGTAATTGTATTGCGGAAGCTTGTCGGAGCAGCTGCAATCGATTTCTGCCGGATGATAATTAATCTCACATAGCCAATATTTAACCTTTGTTACGCTCGTTCCTCGGGCTCTGTCCAATTAATCGTTCGTTCTGTTCCGTTCGTCTGGTAACGAGACTTCGCGTCGCCTTTCTGAAATGATATAAAAAGGAAACGGAACGTTAGAGGCGGAACGTCGTCGTCGCGTCTCGGCTCGTCTCGTCGGCGAAACCGGTGGGGAGGAACAGAGAAAGGGAAGAATTAAAAACCGTTTCAAAGTTAGTGCCTCGTCCCCAGCAATTCCGATCCGAAGTGTTTTCCCGGTAAAGGAAAACTTCCCAGCCCGTTTACCGGCGCGACTCGAACGAATCAGACTCGTGCGAGCAGGAGAGAGAAAGAGAGAACGACGATCGGAAGGGGACAGTGAGGAGAAGGAGAAGGAAAAAAAGCGACCGGAGAAGAAAGGAAGGAGAGGAACGAAGCGGAAACGCTCTGGGAATCTATGCGATAGCGAGACAAATGTTGCCTTGATCAAAGGGAATTCGAAACGGTTCCACGTGAAAGCGGCGCGCGAAGATTGCAGAGAAAAGGGCGAGGCAACGGATCTGCTGTCTGATCCGCCACGGAGTTCGACTACTATGCCGTACCTCACGAGACGTATTCCACTTCGACATGGCATGCCGCAAATCCGTAAAGCTCAAATCCCACGGAGTCCCTGTGGATTTGCCCGGGAGGAAGGAGAGAGCTTCGCTCGCATCGCAACGATGAAAAAAGGAAAGGGAACACGATCGGCCCGGGTCTCCCTCCGATTGGGAGTGGGTCGACTAGGGATAGGGTAAGGGAGAGAGAGAAAGATAGAGAAGGGCGGGTAGACTATGGGGAAAGGGACGAAAGAGAAAAGGAATTTCGAGGCTCAGACGTCGCGATTGGAAGTACAATTTGGCGTGGGGGCAAAGCCACAGCGTCGCCGTCGCTCGCCGATCGATGCTATGAATATTCGATATCTCCAACAACGCACAAAGTACCTGTCAAAACAGCAATCTCGAGCGTTAATGTCGTTGCAAGGGCAGCGTTTGCCGTGCAAATACCGGGGCCCGTCCCGCTCGGCCCGCCGCGCGCCTCGCGCGTCGCGCGAGCCTCTTATTTGTGCAGCCTCGGTATCGTGCTCGATATGATTAATATTTCGCTATTGATCTTTTGCGTCGATGCTCGATGCTATCGTTCCGACCATTTCCGCGAAACTTAACGCAAACTCGACCGTTCAATTATCGTTGTTTGATGCGGCCCCAGTAAGCTCGAAGCGTAGCACCTACATTTGTCCAGTGACGTTGCTCTTCCCGCTCGCGGATGACCTTTCGCTTATGTACAGCGTCTAAGGTGTTTAATGATGATTGGTCACGCCAGAAGTTTAAGTCTACTTGTTTATTCTTCCTGATAATTTTTAGTCTGCGGTGCGAATTTCGTCTATTTAACAGGTATCCGTTTAGTATAGTAGTCTACATTGTCTCAAAATGTCTCAAAATTCCTTCAACATCCGGAAAAAACATGAGGTTCCTGAGATTATTTGAAGCGACATTTTCCTTTGTAAAAATATTAATGAAAAACACGTACCAATCAGAGCGCGGCTACAGCAAACGGAGTCCGACTCGGCGACAGGTCCCGCTGGCGTCGCCGTTGGCCGAACCAGAATCAATCCACTGTAGCTGCGTTCTGATTGGTCCATGTTTTTCGTTAATAACTCTTAAACAAATCCGCGGACGCAATTTTTGTAAAGGAAAATGTCGTTTCAAATAATCTCAGGAACCTCCCATTTCCGAATGTTGAAGGAATTTTGAGACACCCTGTGTAATAAACTTTTCCAATGGGTCAATATGCCTAGGCAGCGTTTCCCTACGGGAGCCACGGTAGCCGAGTGTTTAAATACCAACTGCTTACGAGACGATGAGCGAGCAAAACTGGCAGATCACGGTTAAGCATCGAAACGTTGCCTCGCTCCGCGGCAGAGTCTATTAATAGTCGCAACCAGAGAGAACAGCTATCAGCTCTTTCTTAGTGTATCGTTTAAATTAATGTTTGTGTATACGTACCCAGTTCTCCCAATTTCAGCGGGAACTTGAACCGAAACAAGATTTCTATTTGACTTTGCACTGTATTCTGTGTGATATGTGCCGTGTTACTAATGTTTATAGAGTGAATATACGCGAGATATGTGAGCGCCCGAGCGCGCTCGCGTATCGTCCCGCACAAACCGCCGGTAAATATACGCAAACGCGATGTTTTAATATCGCAGGTTTACATTTAAATCCCGCGGCATGGATGCACTTTAATATAGCAGACGTAAGTAGCGCACGGTTATGCCGCGAAATAGAAACCGGTTTAAACACCGTCGCTGGTGGAACGCGCGTCGCAAATTTTCGTTCGTGGCGCATCGCGGCGAATCCCGGTGCATCGTCGCGCTGCGCCGCGCCGGCGGCCCCGTGTTCGATCCGATTACAGCGAGAATGAAATTTTAATGAAAAAAATCGCGTCGATCAACGGTAACGCGTTACGAACTATGGACGAGCAACGAATGAAATTTCGTTCGTCCCCTGCCGCGCTTTCACCCGGGCGTCGACGCAACGAATTTTTCATCGCGGATTACTCGTGACAAGCTAACGAGGTTAGCAGTGCAATTCATCGGCCGATGGCAAAGCGATAAAATCCACGCAAGAAGCGAGAACGAACGCTGAAAACGCAAAACGCGGTCCGCGCCGCGCGGCGCGACGATGTCTCCCAATTAGCTGGCTGGATGGACGCTCCAAATATGCACATTTTCAGCTTCAATCTCGAAAATTGTCGTCACCGACACACGCCCCGTTACTCGTCTGGCTAGGTCGTTCCGAAAATTCTTCGTTATTGGATACGGCAATCACGATTTGGCAGTCGCGCAGTCTGTTGCATGGATCTCGGAAAAGTACGGAATCTCTCGCTTTACAACCGGCGTAAAATAGTGTAATTTCGTTGCGTTTATCGTTACGGTTGCCTCTGTCGTTACCGAGACTTTTATTGTTACAACTGTAATTTGTTCTTGTTGGTCCAACGAATCATCATTTGTAAGCAATTTCGTTCACTGTATAAAGTCTAGAAATACACGATATTGATACTGATACTTTATCGCAGAGGAGCGAGATCTAAGGATGAATATTCAAGACGATGTAAAGTATCCAGGCAGTGCATCCTGGAAGTTAATGACACTTCTTTTGAACTTTGGAAAAAGCGACTCATATTGATTCGGAGCTGGTAAATTTGGTGTGTGGGACAGGGACGAAGGAGGACTTCTTCATAAGCCTTAAATGAATCTTCCGTGGCGGGCTGTAGGTCTCGCGAGCTCGCTTACTTTACGCGGTCGTATATTCTTCCTGGGCAGTCTTATCTCGGCGGTACCTAGCCTCCATCTACCTATCCAGCCACCCAGGGGATTACTCGAGGAGAGAAACTCGCCGGAACTTTGCGTATAGGTGTACGTGTCTGAATGCCTGGAGGATACGTGGAGTCCTGAACGGCCGGCGCGGCGCGGCTCCGCTCGGCGCAGCGCCATTCTATTTCCGCGCGCACGTAAAACACGGCAGCCTGTAACAAGGTGGCAATTAAAACGATAACACGTGGATTTTGCGCCGGGACTTGTTGCCAGCCGGGGCCTGGCTCTCGAGCGCCCCTCGACCGAGAGATAGGTTCAGCGTGAAGTAGAACGATCGTAATTAAAACATTTGAACTCCGGGATATAACTGGAGAGGAAGAGAGACGAATCGCGCGAGCTTCGAGGGTATTCTTCGCGTCACTTGACAACGTTTCGCGAGCGAAAGAAAGGTTTCACGGATCTGTTGGAAACAGTGGGAAGTTCGTTAACAGTAGTTCCTTTTGCCTCGCGTTAATAAGGATAGCACCCCTCTTGCGACCCGCTTCTATTATAATTGCAGTGCCGCGCTGCGGATTTCTCTGATCAGCGAGACAAATTAAAGGATACCGATTGAACGCGGAAGAATGAGTCGGCAACGGGAAAATAAAATGTTTCCGCAGCCAACTCTGCTTTGGGAATTATCGGATTCGTGTTTCGGATGCTCGAGAACGACTAAGGGAATTTGACTAAGCTGTTTCGATTTGCAAGTAGTGTGATAGGTATACGATATTTTTCTCCTCAGAAAAATTTCTTTTCTTCAAGTTTTATTCCTTGTAGAATGTATTAACCAAATGGTTAAGCTCAGAAACTAATTTCGTTATGGAAACCCTTCTAATGAAGAAAACCTACAGTTCTGCGCTACATAATGAGGCATCACGCCATTCACTAAACTGCCGGCATGCGTTATTAAACAGCGTGTGTTTATGTAAATTCAAAGTTTCAGACATTAGCTCGTGAAACAGGAAATTAAATTAGTATAGAGTTTAATTTCTTTATGAACAATAAGACAAATACGATGAAGATATTAATCCACAAGAATCGCATAGAAATGTTGAAGGGAAGCGACGAGGTTGTCCACACAGATATCAAGCAGTGCAACCTAAATCAAAGCGGTCTAAAAGCATCATTAACCGGGCGAGGTTGGAGCGACCAAAGAAATCGGTCACACGGAAGTTCGACATCCGAACTTCATCAGGGCAGCGGCGCATTTAAGCGGGCCACAATGTATCCCATGCAATTTACCGTCTCCCTAAACTTGGGCCGAACTTACGCCCGTAAGGAATAACCCGTCTCCCGTTCCTCCGCTCCCTCCAACCGGCTAGATGGTCCTCGAGTTTCCAACTAGTTAACATTACAGCCGCGTATATAATATTCCATCTCCGCTCCGTTTCGACTTAAGGCATCGGGCGGTCCAACAGCGCCGCGGGGGCGAGAGCATGATGAAGAAGAGGACGAAGGGGTCCAAGGGGGCCCCGGGTTATGGATCGGCGAAGAAAATACGCGCGACCTCGGGGTGCAATAAAACGCGCGAACGCCTCGGGACAGCGCGGAAGACGGCGCGGAGCCTTTAGGTCGCTGGATTCCCTAAAGGGGAAACCAATAAGAGGCCGAACTCTTCATTAAAACTCCACGGAGCTCAGCGGAGCGCGTCGTCGCTGGAGCGAGAGACAGCTAAAAAGTCGATCGGGGGTTGGTCGCGGGGCAGCAACCCTTGAGCACCTCCACCGACAGCCCACTTTTTCCCAACCTTTCACCCTTTCTACCTTTTTCCCTCGTTTTTTGTCACCCGCCCTCCCCTATAAACCTAGGAGCGGGATATTAAAAGTTATTCCGGGACATCGAATAAAATATCCGAAGTTCTCGCGGCGAACTTTCCCGCCATTATGCCCGGACCCGGCGAAACCTTATTCTCGCCGGAATCGTCGCCCCGGCGCACTGTGGTCCACGTTCTGGCAGTTCTAGAGTCTAGTTTTTACACTGGACCGAATTGAACGGAATCAATTTGACCCTTTGACTACGTACGGCGTTCATGGCTGCACAGTAAGGGGCGCGAGCCTATTGGCCTCCATGCAAGGTGTTCTTAAGTTGCAATTCGATAGCTCGCGATCTTTGGTATAGTTTTTTATTGAGCTTCTAAATTGGGTGAGATTTGCAAGTGAAGGTCCGCTTAGTTCGCGTGCCCTAGTATTTGCAGGAAGTAGAACCGGCCAGTATCTGTTGTATTTTCAAACTCAATAATTAAAAGATATTCCCAAAGAATATGGTCTAGGGAAAGACGACTATCGAAGCAGAACATTTTTTGGTGGAATCTATTCTTTCATTGTGAGGAGGGTTCGAGGCCTCTCGGGGGTCGATGCCGTTTAATCTCGCCGATTTACGTCGGAACCATAAACGCGATCGTTACTCTTTAATTTTCCCCGACTGCTACGTAATCTCATCTACCTATCGCATTCACTTGGCGGCGCTTTCGACACAGGAGACTTCTATGGGTAGAATGTCGGTCACGTTCCGGCAAATGAATTCCTAAAATCGTGTTCCCCCGTAAACGCAAAACGTTTTACGCCCCGGGAGCTACGAGGCACGGTTCAAACTCTGGTGCGACGGTGGGGGAAGGGGGGCTGACGCTTTAACAAATTCGGGATGTAATCGCGTCCAAGTTCCCGCGTCTCCTTAGCCGTTGCTTAGTTACGTAGTCTGGCAACGCGTCTCGAAGCAACTCCGCTCAGACGAAGTTTCTAATCCGCAAATCGTTGCCTAATATACACGCGGCAGCTACGCGAAGCATGCTTAAGGGGCACACGGTTTATGCACGGTAACTTTCGGACCCCGTTTCTTCGACCGTGCAATATTTGCGCCGTTAATTCCGCCATCTTTAAGCGACCGGCGTGTTTAATATATAAACAGTGGATACGTACGTATGTACGACCATGCTCCACAGCTGAACCGATGGATCGACTGAAAAAAACAGTTAAAAACGACTGCTTATCACACTGCAAAATAAAATTATGCTAGTTGCGCTAGACAATAATTGATTTTCATGCAAATGAATTATATTTTCCGCGAAAATTGTAAGCAATAGTGCAAAGAGTTAATAATATTAATACATTGAAAACAACGTTCTTTTACTGTTTTATGTTTCTACCAATCAATTTTTTTCAAAAGAAGAGATTCTTAAAAAAAACTAAATTCAGGGCGCTGGAAGTAGAAGATTCAATCTTTAAAACTAGCACAGGTAGAATATATTAAGATATATTTCGATTTCAATTCAGTGTTCCTTAAATTTAATTGGAGTTAGCGTTGATTTTTGCAAAGGATAATCGGAGAAGGGTAACCACAGTCTTTGGGAAGGGCGGTTCCATTGTTCCGCCGGAAATTATCGCAACCTCTTATGACGTTACTGCGGGTAAGCAACAGTGTACACGGCGGGAAGTTCGGGGAACGCGGCGCGGATCTTTGGCGAGAACGGCGCCGCAAGAAGCCCGTAATTATAACTTCGCAGTTATGTTCATAAAATTGCAATCGTAAGCATAAATCGCTACACAACTTTGGACGCTGGGAACAGGTAAATGAAGTAAGCGGCGCGCACGCACGAACAAGTACAATTTCCATGGGCCCCAATGAAAACATGACAACCGCCGAGACACTTCAATCTTCTCGGAACTTTGTAATTACGTGGAAAATCAAGAAAATTGCGCGAGCTATTGCACCGTGATTCGCAACAATATTTTTTCATTTCTCCGCATCCGTTATGCAAATTATTTCTGTAATCTTTAATACACCTGGAGAAAAAGTATTTTCTATAGCCAGTTTTAAAATTATTATCACGGAAACGTGCTGTGTATATGTTTCTAATTAAAAGCCCTGTTTGCTGTTGTGGAATTTGTTTGTACAGAGAAAGTATTTGTAGAATGTTAAATTCGTTTCGATCAAAATCAATTCAATCGATTTCCAACACGAGTAATTTATTATTGAATGAAAAACAGTTTCATCGGTATATCATATTTTCCAATTTGTCGATTGTTGACCCAGCTACCATCAAAATTCGCGAAATTCGAAGTAATTTAATCAACCTAAAATAATTTGATTAGTGCAACAACATTTTAAACCTTTGGCATGTTTTGTGTGCAACATGAAAAACAGAATCAAGCGTTTTCAATAAAATCGTGCCTGTTGTGCCAACCTAGTATGAAAATACACAGTTAACAAACTAATAGGGATAATGAATTGATATTATCTCGTATAAATTCTTCACAGTCTTCTCTTTCATTCTGAATGTTAATTTATTCGGAACGAAGACATCTTTAAGAAAAAAATCCTTTTTACCTTTCAGGAAATTTTTGTTTACTAGACAATGACATTAAATTCGGGGCAATTGTTATACGCCTTTTTCTGTAGATCTCTGTAGTTGTTTGACAAATCTTACATTTTTCACAAATTTTCTTCACAAATGCAAACAAATTTAGCGATATTAAGGAGTATTCGAAGAAATTCCATCCAGTATCTAAGTAGGAAGACCATAGCGAACTTCCATCCGCAGTTCGTAACCATGGGGAAATAACACATTCATTTACGTGAGCAGCAGTCGAACGCTGTAACAAGATAACAGTCGAGTTAACTACTAAACCTGAAAAGAGTTTTCACTGTCACAATAACAATGCTCCTCGGGTCCGAAGCTATTAAACAGTTCTTCGGCAGCCCGTTTCATTCCGGAGTTATCGGCTTGTAACAAGTTACGTGACCCGTGGCCCGTGTATTCGTAAGCCCTGTAACACGCTGATCAGGTTTACAGTCCACTAAACTCTACTTCGCCGGCCGTTTAATAACAGTTTTACGTCCTTCATACGTGCCTGCCTCTATCCGAGATTAAATGCGAGAACAAACGGCGCCGAACGGCTCGTCATCGCTCGAAGAAACGTAACCGCAGCGAAGAAATGAGTAATTCTCGTTTTCTTCGTCGCGACATCGTCGTCACCGTCGTCACCCTCCTCTCTTATGCAAATATCATTTAAGCAGCGTTCAGTTCACTCTTTTAAATTCACAGGGAAATCAGCGGCTCTCGATGTTATTGTTCTTACAGAGGCGGCCGCGGAAACAAAGGACGCGGGGGATCCTTGATGTGGCGCCTTCCTGTCACCTCGTTTAAAGGACGAGACTATTTGCATGGACTTGAAATGCGGCGGAATCGGAATTGCGCCGGATTCATTGTGAATGCGCATTTAAGCCGGAAGTCTTACGACATAACGAACGACAGCGTCTAGCGTGCTCGCAGCGCCAAAAACTTCATTCTGAGGACAGAGCGGGTGGTTGTCAGAACAGGAAAGAAAAGAAAACCGAGAGGGGGGAGAAGGGGGAAGTTGTCATTACGCAAATTTAAGGCGGTGGCATAACAGACGCGCGGAATTTTACGCTTCCCCCTGGCTGGGAGTTCGCTCGTAAAAATGGCGGCTGTATTAAAACACATTAAGTCCACCTGCCGGTAGTCTTTGCCGGGTATCTACGTACGATGTTTTACTACGGATGCCAAAAATTTAATAAGTTCATGCAAATAAGGCCCTTATGTAAATCTAAAGGATTTCATGACCGGCCAGATCCGCGAATCGCCGTACATATTTTTGGGCCACCCCCGCCGCCGCGCCGCACAGCCCTTATTACCATGGTAAATTTCCCTCTTGTAAGCGGCGAACTTACTGCACGCCGATGAGAAAAAACCAAGAGGAATTTCATTCACTCGCACCGCTCGCATGTGACTGGACTTCCCGACGGCAAATCGTTATAATGGGCTGAACCACCTGCTAGGCGAACATGCTTCTCGCCAGGTTCCTCCTGGAAATTTAGAGCCTGAGAGCAAAGACGTACGTTGCGCGAAAGTTGAACCGTTGGGATTTCTTTGCGGACGTAATGCAGTTGATAAAGTATTTGTTACAGGAAGTTGTACGTTTCAGGCTGTGCACAATTTTTCAGTCATTAGTAGTACATTACGATCAACTGTTCTGACAGATTTGACTATCGCAGAATTAACTATCTGCACTCGAAACTATTTCCATTCCAGAATTTGGACATTTTATTTTATCCAAAAACAGGTTGGTTTTATACACACGGTATTTGTTCCGAGAATTCCATAGAGTGCTATCTCTCTGAGATGTTTCTCTTTGATATTTTTCCGATATAAAATTCAAAAGCAAAGGCAGTATCGACGAACACACTCGTCCCGCGCCGTCCGTTCGTTCGATCCTCCATAGAAAAAACTGTCTTCCGGCGGAATAAAAAATCCCGGGCAACTTAAAACTTCGCCGAAAGTTTTCCATCGAGCCGGGGTTCGGGTATCTTCGTTCAAATCTGTCCGGGCTCGAACTTTTCATTTCCCGTATAATATACAATTCCCTTCTTCAAAAGAAGTTACACTGAAAAAAATATCAGATCTCAGCACATTCTGTCAGAATCAGTCGCGGAGGGGGGTCCGGGATTCTCTTTGAAACACGTATTCCCTTATTCGTTCGGATGAGAACGTCGATGGAAGTAGAATGTAGTATCTTACAGGTACCGAGAAAAGAAGATCGGAGGGATGCGGGAATGGAGGGTGAGGGATAAGGATGGGGAAAAAAGGGGAAAGAAGAAGCGAAACGACCGAAGCAGGAGGGAAAAATAAAGAAAGGGTAATGGCGTAACTTTATCTACGTTGGCAGAAGCGGCCCTCCAGTTCGATTTTGCGCTAGTCACTAAGTTACCTGATCTGCTCTCCATTGTCTTGTGATAACTTTGCCATACCTGGGCTAAGGATTTTCTTAGATACACCGTCCCCGGCGAGAAAGACGGAGCATAGGGCTTAAGTCGCGAAACTTTCGCCAACAAGCCGAACTCCCGCGATTCGCGGGGGTGTTACGAAAGTCGTATATCCGCGAAATGATCCCGGCCTCTGCTTCCGCGCGACTCTTGCTACTTCAACCAACCTTCAATGCTGCTCCTTGATTTCGGCGCCTTAAACGCTCCAAGCACGAATTTTTAAGGTGAAAAATTTAACACGATTTAACCCCTTGTCTGTCTTAACCCGATGTTGAGCACCGACCAGTAAATCACGAGCTAGCTGTAATAGCGGGATTAACAATTGTACTACTTAAGGGTTAAAATGATGTCTCAAAGAAAATATTGCCAACTATTTTATAATTTCCATGTTCAACTCAGTCCTGACCTTCGTTCCATAAAATTTTGACACTCCTTGATATTTCACTTGGATTTCATGTCCTCTAAATGTGGAATATGGTTAACAATCATATTTTTAACTACTTCCCAAAATACTGACCTCCGCCAAAAATATTAAGAGGTAATACCATTGCGAAGACGACAAGAAACGAAGAATTTTCTAGACGGAAACAAAATCTGAAGTTAACCTTATTATTATATAATAAACTTATCGTTGTAAGTTTGACAACGTCTGACAAGCAGTGTCTAATGCGGTAGAATTTCAAATCACATTCCTGTCTTTGTTACGGAAAGTATCGATCCTCCCGTCGCGTCGTCAAATTATTTTTAGTATCCATTACGTACCGTTTCTACTGGCTTTTCATATGCAAGAGTGTTAGAAAAACTATCGAAGTTTATTTTCTCGATGCCATAAGTGGAATCTCCGCTTTACCGAGGATATAAATAATTAATTGGCAAAGTCGTTTTATCGAGTGAATGAAATCATTAAATCGCTTATAACCGCGGTTCTCTGACATGTCTATTTGCAGTCGCGTTTTAAAAATAGTAAAAGTACGTATACGATCGTGCTTCGTGACGGTTTAGAGTGCCGTTGCGAAAGAGTTGTTTCGCGAGAATCCGTAAACACGTGTTTCCGAAGTCAATGGCCAATCGATCGCGATATCATGAAACAGATGTCCTGCTCGGCCAGGTGGCAGAAAGTTTACGCAATTCGGAACAAATGTGTAGTCGGCCTTCCGCGATACAATGCGATCTCGTTATTAAATTAACGCCGAGTTAAATCGGGCAAAACGGGTCGCGAGTTACTATGACCGTTTTCGGATCTACCTCTTTATGTAATTTTCCGTAATTAATTGCAATCGTAAATGGACGATGGCGAAGGGTTACAGCGAGCGGCAGATTCAAACAAACTTTACAGCAACACTGCGCCGTAAATATTTCCAGTTTAACCGATCGGCACGGTTAATTAATAAGATAATTAATACGCGGAACGCTTTGTTCGGAAAATTGGGTATTCGACGCGCGCGCGCAGCTGGAAAATGAAACCCGAATAAAATTAAGTCCTGAACGCGCTGATCGCCTGCATATAGATGAATACAAAAAACTTCTTTGTCTCGAATAATGATATTCGGTTTAATGTAGTGTGCCTTCGATACGCCGCGCCGCGCCGCGCCGCGTCGCGCCGGTGCGATGGTTTCGAATATCTTTCCTGAATACACAGGCTACGTATTTGCCGAACATACCTGTAACCGCGGTGCAACGAGAGAAACGAAAATCCCCGCGAAAATAAATTGATAATGTGCGATGGAAGTTTTGCAAACGATGCTTCGTTTTCGAGATAATCGAATTTTACGATTGGCCGAGAGGGTGCGCATTAGTATATTTATCGAAAGGAGAAATGCTTATAATGGTGTACGCATCCGACAAATTTTTTAAACTTGGTTTCCGGTACACTAAAGTTTGTTTCATAGTTTCGATTTATTTTTTCATGCGGGATCATCTATTTCCCAATTCATTATCCATTTTACGTGTATCTAAGTCAATATTTTTTCGTTTAGCAACGTTATGCATGGTCGAGCACAATATTTAGTTGTTTTCTGCAAATAGTTGAGAAAGCAGGATATGTATAAAAAAAGGTTGGAAGGAAAACAGGCGGAATTTATTTTGCGGACCACGACGTGTACATCGACGTGTTTTTGCCGAGTAGCATGACGAGGCAACGTGCAAGCTCATCGAAACTCGAAGTGTTCTTTCTTGTTTTACGAGACAGAAAACAGCTTAGATACTTAAGTGGTAATTTGTCAAAGGGAACAGGGACGAGCTATAACAAGTTACACGAGCTGGAACTTAAAAGTAACGCTCCCCGGGAGTTTCGCCATGAAATTGATAAAACTTTATGTAATTATAAACCGGGGCAGGCCAAAAACACCTTGGCTTTTTTTCATCTTTTGGAATTCTAGTTTAAGTAGTATACGAACGCCACGGTCGGACATTATATCCAAAGAAAGTCAATTAACGAGCCCAGATGGCCACTTGTGGACACATTATGGTTCAGAGAAGCCCATGGACAGTATGGAACCTATTCAAACCCCATAAAACATATTTGTAGCCAACTGGAACTTATTTGGACTCACGAGACTCAAGTTTCGGTCAACTGGGGCCGATCAATGACACTCTTAACCCGTGCGGCATTCACCATTATAACGGTCTGAATAATTGCAAATGCGTCAAACGATTTTTATATGTTTGCACCGACAATAAAATATATTGTCCAAACATGCAATTGTAAAATTTATCGACGCTTGTATTTATTCACAGTTTATTGTCTCACGAACTAATCGCTCGACATCATAATTTTTATTTTCGAATGGTTATGTAAGCGCATCGAAATATTATATACAAAAAACTTGTCAATGTTTATGAATATAAATATTTCTCTTGTTGATAACGTATATAATTTTGAATAGAATCACCTGATGTGTCTGTCTAGTAATGGTAACGTCTACCTGTAACGAGGGTTTACAGAAATTAGTATTGTTCATTACATGAACGCACGGGAAAATATTACTGAAATTAAATAAGTGAAACATCTACTTTACGCTTTTTATTATTTTAATGCGAAAATGAAGCTTGGAATAATTCTCACGTTTCCTCCGAAATCCCAAAAGAGTTGTATCAGCATTGCGCAACGTGTAGAATATAATACCTCTTCATCGAATTTAGTGCAGGTCACGTTTCTTTTTGTTACGTGAAATCGGTTTCAAAATGCTGAAATAAAATTGTTATGACAAAGCCACGAATGTTGATACTACATATATAACAACAGAAGTCCCAGTGCATGCTAATGGCCGGTGAGAATTCCAAACGGAGAATCATGAATCAAGGATTGAAGCTTATTTTACTCGTGTCTGTCATTTTCACGATGGAGTGTTTGTTGTCTCCGGCTCAAGCTGTAAGCTATGATTTAAAACATGTTATTCGTAAAATCATTAAAATAATTTATATGTTTTCTTCAAGGCCCCATCAAAATGTTACAGTTATTATAGAAGCAGGTGCAAATATCCTGAAGTACAGAAACTGTGTCCGGTAATATAACTTTATTCTACGATCTGATAGTGCTATCAATTATTACAAACAATTTAATATGTATGTCTGTATCTTTTTATATAGGAAGTATGTGCGAAAGTCAATGGCTAATAGTCAATATTAACATCTACGAGGGAATAGTGCCTTTGGAAACTTCAGTAGTTATTATGTACACTCAAATATGAATACAGAATAAATTATGAGGAATAATATATGTATAATCGTGTTATGATTGTCTTGATTATCATCTTAATAATCGTGATTTAAATTAAAGAATATCTTACATTAAACAAGTATTATTCACCTAAAACTTAAAAAAAATACAATTCTTTAAATCCATATTAAAAACTAGAAATCATTCTATGAATTCTGTGAGTTCGTTAAATAATCATTTAACGTTTCAAACGTTAAACGTTCATTTAACGTTTCGATATGCACGTCGCCACGTTAACAAATAGATATATCAAGAATGCAGTGAATAATAAATGGATAAGTAAAAGTTTCACATACTTTTATCACTGTCATGTTGAAACAGGGTTGGTCACGATGAACTGATTTTGATACTAAAATGCACTATAAAATGCGTGTTATAATTTAATGCACTTGCACGACTGCGTTTTATACGTGCAGCTTTGTACGCGGTAATGTGTATAAAACACGGAAGTCCAACTGAGAGTGCATGCTAATGCAAGCATTTCAACGAAGGATCATGAATCGGACCAAGAGTATTCTATTTCTTGTTGTTTCTGTCATTTTACTGTCAGGAAGCTTGGTAGTTCCCTCGGAAGGCAGGGTAAGCAGGAAATTTGGTTTTGCAACATAAAAGTTGTTGATTATGCTTTGCGTATTTTTAATAGAATCAATATGACACATTGAATGGTGCTTTAGTACTAGATTTGTGCAATAAATATGAAAAAAATACATTTCATTCTTAATGAAAGCTTATATAATAATTTTTTCAAAAGTCGTTCTTACGATTTTGACGGATATTTTGTTATTATATTTTGAATGAATATTTTTTACTGAAGGTAGTAGAATTATAAAATATCATTACAGAGAAGGTAAAACACCCGCTACTAGATTCCATATGTAGAATGTTCTTCTTTATGCATTGTATAATAACATATTATGAGTCTCTTTAAGGATTCACCGAGATGCGGAACTGGCTACCCCGCAGAGTTCTGCGGTTCCCCTCTAATGGAAGATGCATGCCCGGTAAAGTCACAATTACGTAACAATATTAATGACAACATATAATTCTACATACAGGAAAGTTGCTAGACTAATCGTAGTTTTACTTTGTTCAATCACATGCGAACTACAAGTCTTTCTAAATAGATTATTATAGAATACGAAAATAGGATATCACCCTAGCATTCGATTTATATACTCTTTTTTAACTAGTAAGACAATACTAATATTTGCTATGCTTTTGTTTATTAGGACATGTGCAGACGACTGAGAGAAAGAGGAAAATAAATCCAATGTAATTACGGAAACTTGAACTAACAACGAATAAACTTGTTGAGCAACTACAGGTGGTTCATTTAAATAATAACAATAGCATCCATCTCCAATGTACATGTCAATTTTCACTCAATCAAATAATATTCAGAGAAAGACAACTACGTGGTTTTTCATCGATGCACTCTGAGCATTAAATAAAAATTCTCCTTCGTTTTCTTTCAATATCCGTCTATGATGATGAAACATGGAACAAGGACACAGTTTGAATGTCAATAGGGATGGTCGGCTATGTACTTCTTTATTTTTCGTTCCCATCCATCCGAAAATCCATTTCTACAGTCAGAATTGTCACGAACAATACGTATTACACGTGCGAAATTTCGCACATCCATCTATGGATGTCATACTATCAAAAAGTATTTTTTTTACGTAAAAGAAAAAATTCTGATGTTGAACTATTTCAGTTCATCGTTCTTCATCTTCGATTTGTATGTTCCAATAAAGCGAGTCATGATTTAATGAATGGATTTCATTACTTCATCGTTATTCGTTTTAGTATTCTTTTAGAATATTCATATATTCGAACACACACGAAGTTCATGCTAACAGTAAAAATTTATCGTGCAACGTTTGTATTACAATCTCGACCACGTTTACTATATAAAATGGGAAGTGTCGCTACAGTGAACGTTCACCAGCAAGAAAAACGAGAATACAACATATGATATCATGAATCAAAAGCTAAACTTTCTTCTGCTACTCGTTTCTCTAATTATGTTGTCGGGATATTTCGTAGTAGCGGACTGGGTAAATAATTTTTATTTGTTAGCACTCTGTTGTTATTTTCTCGGAATAAGTCATTAAATCATCATTTTTAGCCGCCACCAGCATGCCTTTCTTTGCCGCGAAGCAACCTTTGCCGCAGTCAAAAATATATAATAATGTGCAGAATACGATTATGTTTCATTAATTATATTAATTGTTCTGTCCAGCATCGTGTTTAGATCTTATTTTAATCTGTAATGTTGCTTATATTTGTTTGTTTAGCTCAATTGTACGAGAGAAGAGTCAGGATTATAAGCGATGATCGGTCAATTTATTTTAATTACACTGTACCATTTATGAAGATGTAATTATGTTGAAAAATAAATATTCTATATTGGGAACAATAAGCTGCATTTTCTATTATTTTTACATTTTAAACGCGATCTACCTCCAGTCCATAGAAAACAAATTACACTGTCCAACAGCCAAAAAACGATTCGATTTTCACTATGCGATTCTTATAGCATTCTTCGCGCTGATTCCGAGTCTGTCCTTAATTTTTCTCCTAGACGCACGGTTTTTGAGAAATTTGAGCTTGAAAGAAAGATATATTTTTCGAGTTTGGATAAATATTGTGATGTTATTATAAAAGATATTGTATTGTTCTTTATAGCAAAAGATTCTC